>JARQOD010000005.1:309230831-309450576 GCA_033576555.1 Oophaga sylvatica | reverse complement strand
ACAGGAATGGGAAACAAAAGGACAGTACCCATGGGACACATAGGGCAGGATCATGAGACACATGGGGCAGGAATATGAGACAGATTGGGGAGGATCATGGGGCAGGATGGAGACACATAGTGCAGGATCATGGGGCAGGATGGAGATACATGGAGCAGGATAAAGACAGATGGGGCAGGAACATAGTGCAGGATCATGGGGCAGGATGCAGACTCATGGGGCATGATGGAGATACATGGAGCAGGATGGAGACACATTTGGCAGGATGGAGATACATGGGGCAGGATGGAAACACATGAGGCATGATGGAGACACATGAGGCATGTGGTACAAGAACATTGGGCAGGAACATGGGGCAGGATGGAGACACATGGTGCAGGATCATGAGTCAGGATGGAGGCACATGGTGCAGGATCATGGGGCAAGATGGAGACACATGGGGCAGGAACATGAGGCATGATGGAGACACATGGGCAGGATCATGGGACAGATGAGGCAGGATCATGGGACAGATGAGACAGGATCATGGGACAGATGTGACAGGATTATGGGACACATAGGACAGTATCATGAGACAGAAAGGGCAGTATCATGAGACAGAGAGGGCAAGGTCATGGGACAGAGGGGGCAGGGTCATGGGACAGATGGGGCAGGATCATGAGACAGATGGGGCAGGATCATGGGGCAGGATGGAGAAAGATGGGGAAGGAACATAAGGCAGGATGGAGACAGATGGGGCAGGATCATGGAACATGATGGATACGATGGAGACACATGGGGCAGGATCATGGAACACATGTGGCAGGATCATGTGACACATGGGGCAGGATCAAGAGACACATGGGGCAGGATCATGGGGCAGGATGGAGACAGATGAGGAAGTAACATCAGTCAGGATAGAGACAGATGGGGCAGGATCATGGCGCAGGAGGATACGATGGAGACACATGGAGCAAGATCATGGGACACATGGGGCAGGTTCATGAGACACATGGGGCAGGAACATGAGACAGATTGGGCAGGATCATGGGGCAGGATGGATACATATGTGCAGGATCTTGGGGAAGGATGGAGACAGATGGGGCAGGATGGAGATACATGGTGCAGGATCATGGGGCGGGCTGGTATCACATGGTACAGGATCAAGACAGATAGGGCAGAAACATGGTGCAGGATCATGGGGCAGGATGCAGACACATGGGGCATGATGGAGACATATGGGGCAGGATCATGGGGCAGGAGAGAGATACGTGGTACAAGATCATTGGGCAGGAACATGGGTCAAGATGGAGACACATGTTGCAGGAGCATGGGTCAGGATGGAGACACATGGTGCAGGATCTTGGGGCAAGATGGAGACAAATGCGGCAGGAACATGAGGAAGGATGGAGACACATGGGGCAAGATGGAGACAGATGGGGCAGGATCATGGGACAGATGGGGCATGATTGTTGGACAGATGGTGTAGGATCGTGGGACAGATGGGGCAGAATCGTGGGACAGATGGGGCAAAATCATGGGACAGATGGGGCAGGATCGTGGGACAGATGGGGCATCATAAGAGGCAAGATGGGAGATCATAAGAGGCAAGATGGGAGATCATATGAGGCAGGATGGGAGATCATATGGGGCAAGATGGGAGATCATATGGGGCAGGATGGGAGATCATAAGGGGCAGGATGGGAGATCATATGGGGCAGGATGGGAGATCATAAGGGGCAGGATGGAAGAACATAAGGGGCAGGATGGAAGAACATAAGGGGCAGGATGGGAGATCATAAGGGGCAAGATAGGAGATCATATGGGGCATAATGGGAGATCATAAGGGGCAGGATGGGAGATCATAAGGGGCAGGATGGGAGATCATATGGGGCAGGATGGAGGTACATGGCGCAGGATCATAGGGCGGGCTGGTATCACATGGTACAGGATCAAGACAGATGGGGCAGGAACATGGTGCAGGATCATGGGGCAGGATGCAGACACATGGGGCATGATGGAGACATATGGGGCAGGATCATGGGGCAGTAGAGAGATATGTGGTACAAGATCATTGGGCAGGAACATGGGTCAAGATGGAGACACATGTTGCAGGATCATGGGTCAGGATGGAGACACATGGTGCAGGATCTTGGGGCAAGATGGAGACAAATGGGGCAGGAACATGAGGAAGGATGGAGACACATGGGGCAAGATGGAGACAGATGGGCAGGATCATGGGACAGATGGGGCATGATTGTTGGACAGATGGGGTAGGATCGTGGGACAGATGGGGCAGGATCGTGGGACCGATGGGGCAAAATCATGGGACAGATGGGGCAGGATCGTGGGACAGATGGGGCATCATAAGAGGCAAGATGGGAGATCATAAGGCAAGAGGACAATGATGCGGAGGAGATCATATGGCAGATGGATTTGGGCAGGATGGGAGATCATAAGGGCAGGATGGGAGATCATATGGGGCAGGATGGGAGATCATAAGGGGCAGGATGGGAGATCATAAGGGGCAGGATGGGAGATCATATGGGCAGGATGCGAGATCATATGAGAGATGGAGACATGGAGGATGGGAGATCACATGGGAGCAGGATGGAGACACATGGGGCAGGATGGGAGAACATATGGCTGGAGCTAGGAATGAGACAAAAAGGGGCCAGGATGGGGAATATTATTACTGTAGGGGCTAATTAAGGGATATTATTACTTCAGTGATGTATTTTAGTTTTGAGGATACGGTTTTCAATGGGGGGATGCTGGTACTGTGCTTTTTTACTTCATCTGGTGTACTGTAAAAGTTGGGAAAAAATTACGTAATGTGCTCTACAAGCGGTGCTCTAGAGAGCTGCTATTTCCTGCAGAGACGAGTACTGGCTGGAAGAAGTGATTGTGGTCTGTGCTGGATGAAGATAAAAAGCGAAGATGAAGGACTTTGTCACTACTCAGCTGTCGGGTGACCCAGGACCACTAGGGTGCACCTTAGCTCTCCCTATTATCCGGAATACTTCTGAAGATAAATATGCCGAATCAGCCCTTCACCTGTTCTCTTCCCCCCACCCAGGGAAGAGGGCTACACTGTGCACTGCAGTACACCAACCTGACGAATAAGGCACACCAAACAAGGGTAAACTGAAAATACCAAGCATACAAATATTCACTCACATATATCAGAGGAATGCACTGGGGAGTGGAGGATGTGGCAATAACCAAAGTAAGATGAGGGATGGGAATTATCACACTTACAAACCACGCAACAGTCACAGATAACTCCTCATATAAACACCTCTCCTCCAAGCCATGGAGCAAAAGCTAGCTCTGACATGGGTTTGAATCAGGGCCCAGTATTTTTTGGGAGTGGAAGTGGCTAACCGAACTCAGCTGAGAGCTCATACTTCCAGAGTTAGAGATTAACCCCTGTTCTGCCAAAAGAAGTAAACACCATTTAAAAAGCAGGGAAGTGCTTCTTTTCAGGGCATGATAAGGAGCAATCAGACGCTGTGGTCTTCTGGCTCCTCTCTGTTGCGGTATTCCCGCGACAGACTTCAATTAGAGACATCACTTGTGAATCAGTGTGTTACCTGTAAACTTAGACTATACACTGCATATTATTTACAGATCTACTATGTATAATGTCATTGGTGATCACTGTAGTACCTGTACACTGACACTATATACAGAGTTCCTATGTATAATGTCACTTATGGTAATATTAGTATTGGGGTTTTTTTTTTTTATTAATGATCAGTATTGTAGTATTTGGTCACTGTGGTGGTAATATGTGATCTGGACTTTCCTCCATCTCACAGATCTTCCTTTCCTGACCAATTTATCACAATTAACAACATCACACTTTCCCCCATACCAGAAGTCCGCTGCCTCGGAATAACCCTTGACTCTGCCCTGTCCTTCAAACAGCACATCCAAGCTCTTTCCACCTCCTGTCGCCTCCAGTTCAAAAAAATTTCCAGAATCCGTCCTTTCCTCAACCCTCAATCTACTAAAATGATTGTGCATGCCCTCATCATCTCCCGCCTCGACTACTGCAACATCCTTTTCTGTGGCCTCCTGCTAACACCCTTTCACCTCTCCAGTCCATCCTTAACTCTGCTGCCCGACTAATTCATCTCTCTCCTCACTACTCCGCTTCTCTCCTCTGCAAATCTCTTCACTGGTTCCCATTCCCTCTGCGTATCCAGTTCAAATTACTAATATTGATCTACAAGGCCATCTATAACCTGTTTCCTCCATATATCTCAAACCCATTCACAACAGAGCAGGATCATGGGACACATAGGGCAGGATCATGAGACACATGGGGCAGGAATATGAGACAGATTGGGGAGGATCATGGGGCAGGATGGAGACACATAGTGCAGGATCATGGGGCAGGATGGAGATACATGGAGCAGGATAAAGACAGATGGGGCAGGAACATAGTGCAGGATCATGGGGCAGGATGCAGACTCATGGGGCATGATGGAGATACATGGAGCAGGATGGAGACACATTTGGCAGGATGGAGATACATGGGGCAGGATGGAAACACATGAGGCATGATGGAGACACATGAGGCATGTGGTACAAGAACATTGGGCAGGAACATGGGGCAGGATGGAGACACATGGTGCAGGATCATGAGTCAGGATGGAGGCACATGGTGCAGGATCATGGGGCAAGATGGAGACACATGGGGCAGGAACATGAGGCATGATGGAGACACATGGGGCAGGATCATGGGACAGATGAGGCAGGATCATGGGACAGATGAGACAGGATCATGGGACAGATGTGACAGGATTATGGGACACATAGGACAGTATCATGAGACAGAAAGGGCAGTATCATGAGACAGAGAGGGCAAGGTCATGGGACAGAGGGGGCAGGGTCATGGGACAGATGGGGCAGGATCATGAGACAGATGGGGCAGGATCATGGGGCAGGATGGAGAAAGATGGGGAAGGAACATAAGGCAGGATGGAGACAGATGGGGCAGGATCATGGAACATGATGGATACGATGGAGACACATGGGGCAGGATCATGGAACACATGTGGCAGGATCATGTGACACATGGGGCAGGATCAAGAGACACATGGGGCAGGATCATGGGGCAGGATGGAGACAGATGAGGAAGTAACATCAGTCAGGATAGAGACAGATGGGGCAGGATCATGGCGCAGGAGGATACGATGGAGACACATGGAGCAAGATCATGGGACACATGGGGCAGGTTCATGAGACACATGGGGCAGGAACATGAGACAGATTGGGCAGGATCATGGGGCAGGATGGATACATATGTGCAGGATCTTGGGGAAGGATGGAGACAGATGGGGCAGGATGGAGATACATGGTGCAGGATCATGGGGCGGGCTGGTATCACATGGTACAGGATCAAGACAGATAGGGCAGAAACATGGTGCAGGATCATGGGGCAGGATGCAGACACATGGGGCATGATGGAGACATATGGGGCAGGATCATGGGGCAGGAGAGAGATACGTGGTACAAGATCATTGGGCAGGAACATGGGTCAAGATGGAGACACATGTTGCAGGAGCATGGGTCAGGATGGAGACACATGGTGCAGGATCTTGGGGCAAGATGGAGACAAATGCGGCAGGAACATGAGGAAGGATGGAGACACATGGGGCAAGATGGAGACAGATGGGGCAGGATCATGGGACAGATGGGGCATGATTGTTGGACAGATGGTGTAGGATCGTGGGACAGATGGGGCAGAATCGTGGGACAGATGGGGCAAAATCATGGGACAGATGGGGCAGGATCGTGGGACAGATGGGGCATCATAAGAGGCAAGATGGGAGATCATAAGAGGCAAGATGGGAGATCATATGAGGCAGGATGGGAGATCATATGGGGCAAGATGGGAGATCATATGGGGCAGGATGGGAGATCATAAGGGGCAGGATGGGAGATCATATGGGGCAGGATGGGAGATCATAAGGGGCAGGATGGAAGAACATAAGGGGCAGGATGGAAGAACATAAGGGGCAGGATGGGAGATCATAAGGGGCAAGATAGGAGATCATATGGGGCATAATGGGAGATCATAAGGGGCAGGATGGGAGATCATAAGGGGCAGGATGGGAGATCATATGGGGCAGGATGGAGGTACATGGCGCAGGATCATAGGGCGGGCTGGTATCACATGGTACAGGATCAAGACAGATGGGGCAGGAACATGGTGCAGGATCATGGGGCAGGATGCAGACACATGGGGCATGATGGAGACATATGGGGCAGGATCATGGGGCAGTAGAGAGATATGTGGTACAAGATCATTGGGCAGGAACATGGGTCAAGATGGAGACACATGTTGCAGGATCATGGGTCAGGATGGAGACACATGGTGCAGGATCTTGGGGCAAGATGGAGACAAATGGGGCAGGAACATGAGGAAGGATGGAGACACATGGTGCAGGATCTTGGGGCAAGATGGAGACACATGGGGCAGGAACATGAGACAGATTGGGCAGGATCATGGGGCAGGATGGATACATATGTGCAGGATCTTGGGGAAGGATGGAGACAGATGGGGCAGGATGGAGATACATGGTGCAGGATCATGGGGCGGGCTGGTATCACATGGTACAGGATCAAGACAGATAGGGTAGAAACATGGTGCAGGATCATGGGGCAGGATGCAGACACATGGGGCATGATGGAGACATATGGGGCAGGATCATGGGGCAGGAGAGAGATACGTGGTACAAGATCATTGGGCAGGAACATGGGTCAAGATGGAGACACATGTTGCAGGAGCATGGGTCAGGATGGAGACACATGGTGCAGGATCTTGGGGCAAGATGGAGACAAATGCGGCAGGAACATGAGGAAGGATGGAGACACATGGGGCAAGATGGAGACAGATGGGGCAGGATCATGGGACAGATGGGGCATGATTGTTGGACAGATGGTGTAGGATCGTGGGACAGATGGGGCAGAATCGTGGGACAGATGGGGCAAAATCATGGGACAATGTCACTTATGGTAATATTAGTATTGTGGTTTTTTTTTTTTATTAATGATCAGTATTGTAGTATTTGGTCACTGTGGTGGTAATATGTGATCTGGACTTTCCTCCATCTCACAGATCTTCCTTTCCTGACCAATTTATCACAATTAACAACATCACACTTTCCCCATACCAGAAGTCCGCTGCCTCGGAATAACCCTTGACTCTGCCCTGTCCTTCAAACAGCACATCCAAGCTCTTTCCACCTCCTGTCGCCTCCAGTTCAAAAAAATTTCCAGAATCCGTCCTTTCCTCAACCCTCAATCTACTAAAATGATTGTGCATGCCCTCATCATCTCCCGCCTCGACTACTGCAACATCCTTTTCTGTGGCCTCCCTGCTAACACCCTTTCACCTCTCCAGTCCATCCTTAACTCTGCTGCCCGACTAATTCATCTCTCTCCTCACTACTCCGCTTCTCTCCTCTGCAAATCTCTTCACTGGTTCCCATTCCCTCTGCGTATCCAGTTCAAATTACTAATATTGATCTACAAGGCCATCTATAACCTGTTTCCTCCATATATCTCTGAACTAATCTCCCGATATCTTCCCTCACGTAATCTCCGGTCCTCCCAAGACCTACTTCTCTCTTCCACACTTATTCGCTCCTCACCCAACCGCCTCCAAGACTTCTCCGGTATATCCCCATCCTCTGGAATTCTTTGCCCCAATACATCTGACTATCAACCACATTCGGATCCTTCAGACGGAACCTGAAAACCCACCTCTTCAGGAAAGCTTACAGCCTGCAATGACCCCGCTCCCTCCTCATGACTGCCGGAGCTACTGCCTCACCAAAACCAGAGCTGCTGCAACCCCCCAACCTACTGTCTCCTTCCCCACCATCCTGTAGAATGTAAGCCCAAAAGGGGATGGTCATCTCTCCTCTGTATTAGTCTGAAATTGTTAGTTTGTTTATTGTAAGTGATATCTGTAATTTGTATGTAATCCCTTCTCATGTGCAGCACCATGTAATCAATGGTGCTATATAAATAAATAATAATAATAATCTGGTCATGGTGTGGCAGAATATGTTCCTTGAATGTGTTCCGACCACGCACCACAATTGTGGATACCAGGGCTATGGGGTACTCGGAGCCGAGCCCATGGAAATCTATGGGAGTTGTCACTGGTAGCGGTGGCTCGGTCCGTGGCCCTGGCGGTCGTGCAATGGGGGATATTTACAGGGGATTATTAGGATAGTTCGTGACGCACCTGTGGTTTCTGGTAATTTGTACCAGCGCTGCTGTAAGGGTCTTCACAGGGGATGTTAGGGGGCAGCTTGGTAGTAAGTCTCCACAGGCGAGACGGGTCCCTGGAAGTCTATGGTGGAGATGATGCAGGGTGTAGTAAGAATTCAGCCAAACACAATGCAGCTTCTTTTCATACCTTTTACTGATGGTGGTTCAAGCAGATCCCGGGGAGCTGGTCGGGGTGGAGAGTGCACATTCCGGTAACAGCTGAGCAGGTTAGAGGCCTCCTTAACTTCAATGTACATGTGAATCCAACTTGCCTGAAGCGAAGTTAATTCTGAATCCCCAGCTTTCTCAATAGCTGTACTGCCCGGCCAACGTTGTGGTGGAGCCTTCTAAGTGATGAAACTAAGTCCTTACTTTTGTCGTGCACTTGACTCAAAGTCCCTGTTCCACCTGACTCCGGTTACGTATTGACACTGAGGGCTGCTCTCTGCGACCTGTAGTCCAGATGCCTCCGGGTTTCTTGTTACTATGCCTGAAACAGTAGCAACGCTTCGGACCCCGGTGTCCGGCAATTTAGTGCAGGCAATCCAATACCTGTAGCACTTCTCTATCTTCTCCACTGTGCCCTTCGCCCTGCTTCCCGCTTTTAACATAAGCACTTGTGGCAGTTGTGGAATAATGTCAGCTTCATCCAGAGCTCGCTGCACAGCTCTCAGTTTCCTCCAAAGTCCACACAGGACCGAGACTGAATGGCTGCTCTGTCCTTGAGACAGAAGCTAACAGGCTGAACTCCACTGAACACTAAGCTCCACTCAGACTGATCTTATCTCAGACAGATAACTATCCAGGGGATGACTCACTCCTAAGCCTCCCGGAGCTAACTATCTGACTATCTCAGACAGGAAACTATCCAAGGGATGACTCACTCCTGAGCCTCCCGGAGCTAACTGACTGAAATCACTCCTCTCTCTCACTCTCTCTCCTGACTACTCACTCCTGCCACGTGTCACTCGCCCTTATATCTCAGATAGGCGTGTCTGAAAGTGTGAGTGACAGTGAATGCACATCAAGCGTTGCTGTTACCTTCTAGTGCACTCTCCTGGACTTTTATGTGTGCCTGCGTAGCTGGGCTACACATCTGTGCTATTATTCAGTAAGTATGTGGTGGTAATATGTGGTCTGGTCATAGTGTGACGGTATTTGCTAATAGTATGTGGTATTATTTGGTCACTGTGGTGGTAATATGTGGTCTGGTCATGGTGTAATGGTATTTGTCCCTTGTATGTGATAATATTGGTCATTTTAAAAACTGAAAAATAAAATAAACATATACCTAAAGTGTATTGGATATTTTAACAAATGTTTAATAATTTACAGTAGAGTAGAGTCCAGCCAAAAGAATCTAACTTGTCATGACGGCGGATTAAAAAAATCTTTTGACCAAAACAAAGCTGCTGGCTATGTATGTGATCTGGTGATTTGAACTGTTAATGTGTGATTGGTGAGGGTAAAAACATATAGAGTGCTCTCAGTGGGAGAAGCAAAATAGGAATCTTGTGGGTATGATACCTTTTAATGGCTAACAAAATATAGTGAATGATATTACAGAGCAAGCTTTCGAGACTGCTTACGTCTCTTCATCAGTACTGGGGTGAAACCTTGGCGGAGTCTCAAGGGGGCCCGAAAATTTTGCCAGTATGGGGCCCTGAAATTCCTGGTGGCAGCTCTAGTTATGGCACCAGCATAAGAACCTAAGTAGACAAAGGAATAATGTTCACAGTGATGTTATAATATGATATAAACACAGTGTGACTATGGCTGCAAGATATCATTTAACACGATTATTGCAAAAGAGATGGAGCAAAACAGGAAAAGTCCTGAAGACAAAGTACACAGAGAACACGATTCTACATATTTTCAAAAGTTGTCAGGTTCAGTTTCTTAATTATTTTGATCTCTTGAATTAAAATCTGACAATGAAAAGTTTTATTTGGCTCTGGTTTCTATGATATCAAAGAGTTTTCCTTTACTGATACATATAATTAATGCATAAAAGTTGCAGTACTGTGTAACATTATCATTTTTGCAAATATAAAGATGTAGAATATTTTGTCATGCCAAGTTTCTGATATTTATTTAAAGGAAACTTAGCAACAGTTCAAATAACTAAAACATGTCTAAACACTAATGCGAATTATCAGGGCTGCAATCAGACTGAGTCTAAGAACACGTGTGTGTTCGAAACGCGTACAGTTTCAGCCAGGCACTTTTTCTCACCGGTATATCTGATATTAACATGAAGCATGACTGTTATGTTTAGGTAGCTGAGAGGCAGGAGCAAAAAACAGCATAGGCAGCCTAACACCAGAGAGGTTGGAAACTAATAGGTTGCAGACCCTAAACTAACCACACCACTAGAAGCAGCCTTGGGACGTTCCTACGGAGCCCTAGACGCCTCATCACAGCCGGAGAGATAGCTATCCCTGAAGATGGAAAAAGGAAAGCTAACTGCCCGGAGTAGACCCCAAAAGAATAGGAAGCCCCAGACATATGATGGCGGTTAGACAAGATGAAAATACGAACACAGACAAAAAATAGATTGAGCAAACGCTGGGGCCCAAAACTGTCTAGATAGGACAGCACAGGAGATAATACTGTCTGCAACCCAGAAAAACCCTAGGAAAAACTCCAACATTTCTGAATCCAAAAATACTGAGACCACACGGTCTCGACCACCTATATCAGATCTCTGGTGTGGACACGTAGCACCCCAGCAGTAAAATATCACAAGAACTGAGCAAATGAACAAATACAAAAAAATGAATGGAGACCAGCCAAAGCCCCCCAAAGGGGACCCGGCTGAAGACAAAAAGCAATGCAGCAAAAAGCAAGGAATTCAAACCACAGTAAAAAAAACTGAAAGAGACTTATCTGAATGCAAGCAGCAGACAGCAGAAAAGAAAGCTTAATTCCAACCTAGACCAGGAAGAACAATTGATCACCGGCGAGGATCATGGGAGGTCAGCTCACTTATATCAGGCCAATCAGTACTACCTGACAACCACTCGTCCACTGCAGGTGTAGGACTCTTGGTGTTCAACATAGGTTCAATACCCTCAGCAACCACCAGAGGGAGATTCAGCTCTGAAGTTGTCTCCAATACGTTCACAACAGTACCCCCCTTGAGGAGGGTTCACCGAACCCGCACTTGTGCCACCAGGACGATCAGGATGAGCTCGGTGATAGGCACGGACCAGTCTTTCAGCATGAATGTCAGAAGCAAACACCAAAGAATTGTCCTCCTGACCATAGCCTTTCCACTTCACCAAGTACTGGAGTCTCTGCCTGGCCAAACGAGAATCCAATATCTTCTCATCCACATACTCCAAATTGCCCTCAACCAAAACAGGATCAGTAGGCGCAGCCATAGTAACCACTGGTTCGACAAATCTCTTCAATAAAGATTTGTGAAATACGTTGTGAATCTTGAGTGTTCCTGGAAGAAGCAAACGGAAGGAAACGGGATTAATAATCTCCACGATCTTATAAGGTCCAATGAACCTTGGCTTAAATTTTGGAGATGCAACTTCCATAGGGATATTTTTTTTAGGACAACCAAACCAAGTCACCCACTTTAAATCGAGGACCATCAGTCCTATGTCGGTTGGCAAACCACTGGGCCTTCTCCTCAGAGAGGGACAACTTATCCACTACTTGATCCCAAATCTGCTGCATTCTCTCCGCAATAGAGTCAACACCAGGACAGACAGAAGCCTCCACCTGCCCTGAAGAAAATCGAGGATGAAACCCGAAATTGCAGAAAAATGGAGACATCAAGGTGGCAGAACTAGCCCTATTATTCAAAGCAAACTCAGCCAAGGGCAAAAAGGAGACCCAGTCATCTTGATCAGCAGATACAAAACATCTCAAGTAAGTCTCCAAGGTCTGGTTTGTTCTCTCAGTTTGTCCATTGGTCTGAGGGTGGAACGCAGAGGAAAAAGACAGCTAAACTCCAAGTTTGGAACAAAATGTCCTCCAAAATCTGGACACAAACTGCACTCCTCTGTCAGACACAATGTTCTCTGGAATGCCGTGCAACCGAACCACCTGTTGAAAAAATAAGGGCACCAACTCAGAGGAGGATGGCAACTTAGGTAGTGGCACAAGATGTATCATCTTGGAAAACCTATCACAGATCACCCAAATAACGGTCATTCTCTGAGAGACAGGGAGGTCGGAAATAAAATCCATAGAGATATGGGTCCATGGCCTTTTGGGCACAGGCAATGGCATTAACAAACCACTAGAGCGAGAGCAAGGTTTGGACCGAGAACAAGTTCCACAGGACTGCACAAAGTCCCTGACGTTACGAGACAGAGTGGGCCACCAAAAGGACCGACTCACCAAATCTCTGGTACCAAAAATACCAGGATGGCCAACCAACGTGGAGCAATGTATCTCAGACATCACATCTGAAAAACAATTTCCCAGCAGGGCAACGTTCAGATTTATCCTCTTGAAATTTCTCCAAAGCCAGTCTCAAATTGGGCGAGATAGCGGAAAGAACCACACCCTTCTTCAGAATAACAGCAGGCTCAGTTACCTCAGGAGAATCCAGGAAGAAACTCCTCGAGAGGGCATCCGCCTTAACATTCTTAGTGCCCGGGAGAAAAGAGACCACAAAATTAAAACGTGTGAAAACAAGGCCTGTCTAGGATTAAGTCGCTTGGCTGATTCAAGATAAACCAGGTTCTTATGATCCGTGAGGACCACCACCTGATGCTTGGCTCCTTCCAGCCAATGTCTCCACTCCTCAAAAGCCCACTTCATGGCGAATAACTCTCGATTACCCACATCATAGTTACGCTCCTCTGGGGAAAATTTTCGAGAGAAAAAGGCACAAGGGTTACTCTTAGAGGTCTCCGGATCCCTTTGGGAAAAAAGGGCTCCTGCACCAATCTCAGAAGCATCAACCTCCACCTGAAATGGTAGAGAAACATCAGGTTGGCGCAGAACAGGAGCAGAAGTGAATCTTCGCTTAAGCTCCTGAAACCAAGAAACTGCCTCAGGAGATCAATTCACTACATCAGAACCCTTTTTGGTCAAATCAGTCAGTGGTTTCACAATACCAGAGAAATTAGCTATAAATTTACGATAAAAATTAGCAAAACAAAAAAATCTCTGAAGAGCCTTCAGTGTAGTGGGTTGAACCCAATCACAAATGGCCTGAACTTTGACCGGGTCCATTTCAATAACAGACGGAGACAAAATGAATCCCAGAAATGAAACCTTCTGTACGCCAAAAAGACATTTTGATCCCTTCACATACAATGCGTTTTCTCTCAAAATCCGGAATACAGTCCGAACATGTTCCACATGAGAATCCCAGTCATTGGAAAAAATCAAGATATTGTCCAAATAAACGATCAGAAATTTATCCATGAAATCCCGGAAAATGTCATTCATAAAGGATTGGAAGACGGAAGGGGCATAAGTGAGCCCAAAAGGCATCAATAGGTACTCAAATGCCCCTCTGGGGTATTAAACGCCGTCTTCCATTCATCTCCGTGCTTGATGCGAATAAGATTATACACCCCCCTGAGGTCAAGCTTGGTAAACCAACAAGCACCCTTCACTCTGGAAAATAGGTCAGAAATCAAGGGTAACGGATATTGATATTTAACAGTGATCTTATTCAGCAGACGATAATCAGTACACGGCCTCAATGAGCCATCCTTCTTGGCCACAAAGAAAAAGCCGGCGCCCAAGGGTGAAGAGGATGGTCTGTTATGACCCTTCTCTAAAGACTCTTTGATATAAGATCGCATAGCCTCATGCTTAGGCACAGACAAATTAAAGAGCAGACTCTTGAGAAATTTACAACCGGGTACTAAGTCAATAGCGCAATCATAACTCCTATGAGGAGGTAAGGATGCAGACTTACGCTCACTAAACACATCAGAAAAATCAGTCAAATAGTCAGGGACATCTTGAGACTGGGGGGAGGCAGAAAAACACCTTGAGACTGGGGGGGGGGCACAAACACATTGACAACCCCAACTGGTCACAGACACAGATTTCCAATCCAAAACAGGATTGTGAGTCTGTAACCAAGGAAAACCCAGTACAACAATGTCATGTAAATTATGTAACACCAAAAATTTGCAATTCTCTTGGTGGTCCGGGTCAACCCACATTATCACCTGGGTAGAAAACTAGGGTTTATTCTCCGCCAAGGGGGTAGAATCAATGCCCAGCAAAGGAATAGACTTCCGCAGGGGTATCATAGGAAAACCACAATGATTGGCAAAATCAAAATCCATCAGGTTTATAGCTGCCCCTGAATCAACAAAAGCCTGAGCTGAAAATGTGGACATGGAGCAAATCAAGGTAATAGTCAACAGAAATTTAGTCTGAACACTACCCAAAACAACTGAGCGCGCAAAAAGTCTTCCTCGCTTGGGGCAGACGGAAATAGCATGAGAAGCGTCACCACAATAGTAGCACAACTTATTACGCTTACGAAATTCATGACACTGTGCCCCAGAAGTCACTCCATCACACTGCATGGGCTCAGGGACTGGCCCGCAAGGCATCACAATCTCACACATATTTCTACGCTCACGCAGACGTCTGTCAACTTGAATAGCTAATGACAGAGTCATTGAGACCAGAGGGGACAGGGAATCCCATCATAACATCCTTTACAGTCTCTGCCAGATCCTTCCAAAAAAGAGCTGCCAGAGCATCATCATTCCATTTAGTAAGGACTGCCCACTTTCGGAATTTCTGATAATACAGCTCAGCGGCTTCATGACCCTGATTCAATGCCAACAAGGTTATTTCAGCTTGATCAGTAACATTAGGTACATCGTACAATAACCCCACAGCCTGAAAAAACACATCAACATCATTCAAAACAGGATCCCCAGGTGTCATGGAAAAGGCCCAATCCTGAGGGTCACCGCGCAACAGGGAGATGACAATTTGAACCTGCTGCGTTGTGTTCCCTGAGGATTTAGGCTTCAAAGCAAAAAACAACTTACAGTTATTTTTAAAATTCAAAAACTTAGACCGATCCCCCAAAAATAAATCCGGCAGAGGGATCCTAGGTTCCACAGCAGGCAACTCAGCAAGATAGATAGCAATACTCCGAACTTCAGCAGCAAGCTGCTCCACACGATCGGACAAATGCTTGACCTCCATTGGGGAAAAAAAATTCCTCCTCAGCCCCCAGAGAAAAAAGAGGGAAAAAAATGTAACAAACAGAAAAAAAAAAAAATTCTGACAACTCTGACTTTTTTTTTTCCTTTACTATTTTTCCCTGCTATTGAGTACCATACAATTTTCAGTATGGCCAGTGATTCTGTTATATTTAGGTAGCTGAGAAGGCAGGAGCAAAAAACGGCATAGGCAGCCTAACACCAGAGAGGTTGGAAAATAATAGGTTGCAGACCCCTAAACTAACCACACAACTAGAAGCAGCCGTGGGACGTTCCTACGGAGCCCTAGACGCCTCGTCACAGCCGGAGAGATAGCTATCCTTGAAGATGGAAAGGGGAAAGCTATCTGCCCCGGAGTAGACCCCAAAAGAATAGGAAGGCCCCAGACATATGATGGCGGTTAGACAAGATGAAAATACGAACACAGACAGAAAATAGATTGAGCAAACGCTGGGGCCCAAAACTGTCTAGATAGGACAGCACAGGAGAGAATACTGTCTGCAACCCAGAAAAACCCTAGGAAAAACTCCAACATTTCTGAATCCAAAAATACTGAGACCACACGGTCTCGACCACCTATATCAGATCTCTGGTGTGGACACGTAGCAACCCAGCAGTAAAATATCACAAGAATTGAGCAAATGAACAAATACAAAAACAAACGGAGACCAGCCAAAGCCCCCCAAAGGGGACCCAGCTGAAGACAAAAAGCTATGCATTAAAAAGCAAGGAATTCAAACCACAGTAAAAAAAAACTGAAAGCGACTTATCTGAATGCAAGTAGGAGACAGCAGAAAAGAAAGCTGAATTCCAACCTAGACCAGGAAGAACAATTGATCACCGGCGAGGATCATGGGAGGTCAGCTCACTTATATCAGGCCAGTCAGTACCACCTGACAACCACTCGTCCACTGCAGGTGTAGGACTCTTGGTGTTCAACATAGGTTCAATACCCTCAGCAACCACCAGAGGGACCTTCAGCTCCAAAGTCGTCTCCAATACGCTCACAAAACATGACCTCTTGTATTTTTACTATTGAAACTGAATAAAAGAAATCGATTTTACTCCTTGGAGTTGGATTCCTTTTTTCTTCAAATACACCAGTGAGGGTGTGCATGAGGCCTTTAAAAAGGCAGTAGAAGCATGCAGTTTGCACTGGGTGCCTGAGGCTCAGCAGTTGATGATACTGTCGACTTGGGAAGTCACAGTGAAGCGGGTGGCTATCTTGAGGGATATGCATCTAGAATGCCTCCGCACGAAACAGATGATCCTGGTAAGGAATAAGGAAGCCACTTGACGTTTGGAGCATGCAAGAAAAGCTCAAAGTCGGCTGGGCTTGGTGGAAGACATAGTTCAAGTACCCAGAAATTGGTGAGAAGAGTCATTGGGAGACTTGCAAAGGTGGTGCAGGAGCTTGTGAATCGTTCCGGTGTGGTGAGATTGAGGATTCCAGCTGATGGCGATGTCCAGGTAGCTGGTGAAGCTGAGATGATTCCTTTTGTCATTGTGGGCTCAGTGGAGAGCCTTAAAAATATCCGAATGCTCCTGGAATATCAGGTGAGGTACCTACGAGAGGTAGAGCAGCTGAACAGGGAAAGAATGCAGATTAAGGTACAGCTACAGGAGTTGGAAAGAAGATGGAACCTACTTCCAGCCAGAGACATGGAGAGATGAGGGGCTTCTCTGGAGGCTTGCAGTATGTGGTCTGAAGCAAAGAGGGGTAGAGGTGGTGACTCCTCTGTTAACTCAGGCTGAGTAGCATAAGCAGGAGACCCGGTAGTGGACATAGTGACAAAGGGTCAGACTCAGATCAGCCAGTAGGCTCGACTGGATGGTGGACTCATGACCGCAACAATCGTGGGAGGCGGTCATGGAAAGAAAGGTCGCGTGAAGGGGCACACTTGGAAAGTGGGTTGACTAAAAAGGGTCTGGTGACAGACAGATAGTGGCTCAAGGGCTGAAGCCCAAGGCCGACATACTGACCGCTGGGGGTGGAGGAGGCCCAACAAAGATGTGACGTTGAATGACGCCCAAAACTGACTGAGACGGTCCTCTCGATTTGCAGGGCAAGGTGAAATGGGTGCCCAGTCTCGAGGCCCCTGGTGTGTGACAAATGTTCAAACTCACAAGTTTGAACAGAGGGGGGTATGTGATGCAGTGATTTATGCTGCAGCTAGGGAGCGCTGTGTGGGCTCCTCAGGATACGCATGGAGGCGTAACTGGGTTGGTAAAACAGTGTCCGGCATGATTGTAAATGGCCGGTTTGTGTCGCAGAAATCCTCTGCTCTGTAACCCAGTAATGTTGTTCTGGGACTTGTAGTTCCACAAGAGTTTGTTTAGTTTACTAGGGAGGCTTACAGGGTTAGTTGGAGAGCTGGGCGGGACTGACTAACCACACATAAACCCCCCACTTACGGGGGTGGCTACGGTGATATAATGTGACCAGGGTGGGTCACATGGGAGAGAGTGTAAGGACCTGATTGGTCTGTGTGTAAGTGTAAAACGTAAGAATCGTGCAGGAACTAATAATGTCACCACGGACCAGAGGCAGACCAACAGTTGAAGGATTTATTTACAGGAGAGAATATCTCTTCACAGGGAAAAGTAATGGGGAACAAACATAATTCCAACAATGCACTTAAGCTAAGCAAGATTAAGCAACAGTTCACTAAACAAAAGAAGAAGAAGAAAGGGTATTCTGAGAACTTATCAGTTCGATGAAACCTTGATTGCAGGGTCCGTATTCTCCAACGTAGGCACCATCAACAGCGGCACTTGTGAAGCGCACGAAGTACCAGGGTTATGGGGTACTCGGCACCGAGCCCATTGAAGTCTATGGGGAATGTCACAAGTAGCACAGCTCGGTCCGTTGTCCTGGGCGCTCATTCAAAGGGGGATATTTACAGGGGATTGTAGTAATAGTTCGTGACGCCACCTGTGGTTTCTGATCAATTTGACCAGCGCTGCAAGATGAATCTTCTGAGGGTTGGGGCAGCAAGGTGTTAAGTCTCCCACAGGCGAGACTGGATGGATCCCTCAGGGTGATATGGCGGTGAAGGGGAGCAGGTAATAAGTCAGTCACACACAGGTTGTTCTCTTTCCATACCTTTACTTGTGAAGGTTGCAGGTATGCCCCGGGAAGCTGCTCAGGGTGGAGAATGCACATCCAGGTAATCACTGTGTAGGTTTAAGGCCTCCTTTCTCTTAATGTGTACGAGTCCTAACTTGCGTGAAGCGAAGTTTAACTCCTTCTCCTCTCTATGCCCGGCTGATCTGGTGATGAGGTCTTTTTGTGGACAGAACAGTGTCTTTATGGCGGTACCTGCCAGACTCCGTCTTCCTAACCCCGGTTACGTATCAGCACAGAAGGGCCCCTCTGCGACCTGAAGTCCAGCAGTGATTCCGGTTTTCTCTCACTAGCCGTAAAGGTTCTAGCAATACTTCGGACCCGGTGTCCGGTTAAGTTGAGTGAAGATGCTATGTCACCTATGTCACTCTTTCCTTTGGTCACCACTCGCCTGTCATCCTGCACACACCTTAATAGGAGCACAGGCAGCAGTAGGTTCCGTTGTTAGCTTTCTTCCTTCTTTCCAAGCTCGCTGACTGATTCTCAGTTCACTCGATGTTCTGCAAACTGTAGTCCCCTTCCTTCTTTCCCTCAAAGACTCTGTCCAGAGCAGCTCTCAGGACGTTCCGTCAGACTGAATACACGCTTGCTCCGAGAGTCACTTTCCACATACATAGGGTACTAGCAATCTGTCTGTTCTGAGATATCAGCTTGCAATCTTTCCTTCCCTGTCTTCTGTCTCTCCTCTCTCTAGCTCAGACTGAGCTCTGACAGGAATCCTCTCACTCTGGTGTCCTGAGGAGAACTCATCTGTCCCTCACAGCTTGTCTGAGGTAACTGCCGTTCTGATCTCTTCTCTGAGGTAAAACCAACAACTAGAATAGCTGTCTGGCTAGAATGCCTACTGCTGCATTTCTCCACGCCCCTAAATACCTGAATCTAAGGGGCTCCCTCTGGTGGCTCCTGGGAAATGTGAAGTGTGAATGAATATCAGATTTTGCAATTACCTTTCAGTACATACTCCTGGAACATGTGTACCAAGCGCAGCTGGGCCATACACTTGCAGTTTCCAAAGTCTCTCTCCTATTCTTGGCAAACAGCTGGAAAACTCTGGGGTTAAAGCGGGAGACAGGAATAACGCGGAGGAGCTGCGTATCTCCTGCTCTGAGTCTCTATATAACAGGTTTACAGTCTATAAGCAAAAATGATGATGCGAAAACTGGCAAGTCTCTCTGGAACACTCAGGGGCTTCGGACTCTCCCCGGGGGGGAAAGTCAGGGTCGAGACTACGGGTTTCTGTCTCTGTATTCTCCTAAGGGAAGCCTCCTCCAGACACCAAGGCTTCCACGTTCACGTGCTCACAGATGGATCTCACTATGTCACGTACTGCTAAGTCACAGCACTGGTCGGGGGTCCCCTCTCTACTGCGGCGCTAGGATGCGGCCTCTCCTCTCTGCGGCGCATGCTGTTCTCTGCTCTGCGCACGCTCCTTTCACGCCTTCCGCCCTTCTAGCTTCCTGTCCACTGCCCCAGCACGTCCCCGCATCTACTGCTGGTCACATGGTGGGATCGGTCCATGTCAGACAGTCTTCCTCCCGGTAACCCTGCTGCCCTACCAGATAGTTTCGGACACAGAGCGAGGGAGGTAACATCCTTCTGTCTGTTCTTGCTCTTCACCCCTTACATAAGGTCCTCGAAGGCCTATCTGTTGGAAGGTGTGCCACCTTCCTGAAGAGCACATGGTACAGCTTTGGACCTGGTGGTCTGTGTGTTGGACAGTTGCAAGTGGGGACAGACGTGCTAAACAGCACGGAGAGGCCGTGTTTGCAGAGTCAGTGAAGGCACTGCAATTGGGGGGAGCTACCGTCCGTCTGAGGATCTGGACTGTCGGGAGTGCACTGGTCACAAGGACGGTAATCCCAGTTCGGCAGCTTCCCGGGGAACCCGGACTGACAGGAGGTCAGTCTGTGGAGCAGGAGCTCCAGGAAGGTAACCCGGAGTACGGGGAAATGTATGCACTGACAAAGGTCAGTTAATGAACTGTGTGGTCACCCACGGGAACTGGACGGAGTATGGACCAGTGTGTTTAGTGACTGCAACTTAATGTTATGTTCCGGTGCACTGTGTAAAGTACTGTTCGTGGTACAGTTTATGACTGCATAATAAACCACATAGACTGACGTCATTGAGGTTGTGCGGAGTCCCCTGCTGACCTGAGGTGATCTGACAGCGTGGGAAAAAAATAAGAAAAAATTAAGAAACTTTCCCAGGCTAATCAGTTCATCTCCGGTCAGCCGGGGAGCCTGCGCAGACATTAATTCATTCTGCAGTGGTTTACAGACGGGTCGGTATCATTAGCACCGGTCCCTGCTGTAAACTATTTAACCCCTTATGATGGATTGCAGCGGGGGACCTGACTGAATGGCGGAGAGGTATGGATATTGTTGCTTTTTATTTTATTTTTATTATAGGAGAACAAGGGATTCAGATGGATTAGTAGTATAATAAAATTTGGTCAAAAACTATGTGTAATTATTTCATTAAAATAATTTTTAATTAATGTGTGTGTGCTGTTTTAACCCTTTACTACAATAGGATTAATAATGGCTAGTTGTCTAATTGACACCTCTCCATTATTAACCCAGATTAATGTCACCTTTCAATAGCAAGGTGACATTAACCCCTAATTAACCATGAGCCACCACTAAAGACAATGGGAATAGAGAGGCTAGGTGCCAGAAAAGGCGCATCTAATAATAGATGTGCCTTTTCTGGGGTGGCTGGGGCCAGATGTTTCTTGACAGGGGGGGCCCAAAAACAATGGTCCCTCTCAAGGCTATTAATATCTGTCCTCAGTTACTGGCTTTCCCTGTCTGGCAGAGAAAATACAGCGGGAGCCCAAGCATTTTTTTACAACGAATTTACCCGTTACATTAACACCTACAGGTCCCAAATTTTGCACACATACACTCATCTAATTATTAGTCTAAAACATATATAAAACTAAATGAAATTAAATGGTTTACTGTATGTAAACCATGTGTCATTTCATGTCGGGTTCTGTAATAATTTTACACAAGCCAGCAATTGATTTAGCGGCTATTATGCTAAGTAGAACTGTATGAACTATAAATATACACCATGTTCCAAGTTATTATGCAAATTGGTTTTAAGTGTCATAGCGTTTTTTTTTTGTTTTTTTTTATAAATGAAACCGATTGATGGTATTGTGTCTCAGGGTTCTTTGGATCACTGAAATCAATCTCAGATACCTGTGATAATTAGTTTGCTATGTGAGCCCAATAAAAGGAAAACTGGATGTTGCACACTATTAAGCAGACCAGAGTTTTCAAGTAACATGGGAATGAAAAAGGATCTCTCTGCTGCTGAAAAGCATCAAATAGTGCAATGCCTTGGTCAAGGGATGAAAACATTAGATATTTCCCGAAAACTTAAGCGTGATCATCGTACTGTTAAGAGATTTGAGGCTGATTCTGAGCATAGATGTGTTCGTGCTGATAAAGGCAGAATGAGGAAGGTTTCTGCCAGGCAAGTTCATCGGATTAAGACAGCAGCTGCTAAAAAGCCATTACAAACCAGTAAACAGATATTTGAAGCTGCTGGTGCCTCTGGAGTCCCTCGAACCTCAAGGTGTAGGTGTCACGCTGTATAGCAGATATATATATGTGATGACAGTAATCTATATCAAAAGGGCAACATACTATATAACATGCGCATAGATATATGATAACATAGAATTACCTGACAGAATGTCCAGTGGGTCAATACGGAATCCGTTATACGCTGTCTCTGGCTAGAGGGTGACCGGGGTCTATGCTGACCCTAAACTGGGGTCCTAACTAATCCCTCTACCTGGAGGTACTGTTAAAGGTACAGAGGTCCAGGCCACCAGCGTAAACCCTGTCTCCTATCAATCCCTGCCAACTGTAATCTAGTCCTAAGAAGGACCCTGATTACCACCAAAGGGAATGAACAGGTAACGGTTAATGAACAGAAAGACATACAAGAAAGACAAGAAATAAAGTAAATAAAGTCTTACATACAACACTCACACACAGTAGGAACACCTAAGGTCTCAGAGATAAACTATAAGCTATAAGAGTAAAAACAACTAAGGAGCTCTTAGCTTAAGTATTCTCAGAACCGATCCAGTCTGCTAGACTACATGAAGGCTTTCACCGGCATCTAACACCCAGACTGGCAGGGATATAAAGGAAGCTAATTAGAACATAATCAAAAGCAGCCGGGCGAGGCTGGACCTAGTCTTAGCAAAGAGCTAGGTAAAATTAACTCTCTCATTACCAAACACAAAGTAACAGCAACTCAGCTGCGAGAAGTCAGAATGTGCAATCGCGACGATCCTCGTGGCGATGCACCCATGACAGTACCCCCCCTTCTACGAGGGGCCTCCGGACCCTCAAGGCCAGGTCTGCCCGGGTAAGTTGTGTGGAAGGTCCGAACCAATCGATCTGCGTTAACCTCCGACGCAGGGACCCACGTCCTCTCCTCAGGACCATACCCCTTCCAATGAACCAGGTACTGAAGGGACCGACGACTGAGACGTGAGTCAATGATTTTCGACCCATGAAATTCCACGTTATCATTGACCACCACTGAAGGAGGAGGTAGAGGTGACGGTATGACTGGTGCCACATACTTTTTAAGTAATGACTTGTGAAACACATTATGAATTTTAAACGTAGGAGGGAGGTCCAAACGAAATGCCACAGGATTAATTATGGAACTGATCCTGTACGGCCCGATGAATCTGGGACCCAACCTCCAGGAGGAAACTTTAAGTTTTAAATTCCTGGTAGACAACCAAACCAGATCGTTCACCTTCAGATCTAGACCAGAAACTCTCCCCCTATCAGCCATCCGTTTGTAACGGTTCCCGTAACCTTCAGTCTTAACCGATCTGGAACTATCAGTCTCCCTGAAAGTCCCACAGGGGCGTCCCCCTGAGCCCCAATACCTCCCCCTCAAGCTCAGAGCATACAGCTGACACTACAACTCCCTCCTGAGGAATAGGAACCGGATCATCCGTCCTCCCGGCCCCTGGGAAAGTACGAGATAAGGCATCAGGAAGCAACTTTATTGAGCAGTCATATGCGCGATGAGGAGGTAACTCTTTACACCCCTCCTCTGAGAACATCTCCCCAAAGTCCTCCAGAAAAGGAGACAAAGTCCTAGGCACAACCGCACCGATGACCGTGCTCATGCAGTTATTCCTGCAAAATTCACCCCACTGGCTTATCTTTCCGGATTGCCAATCAATCAATGGGTTATGTTTAGCCAACCAAGGAAGTCCCAACACAATAGGAGTAGGTAGACCCTCCAATACATAACAAGACAATTGCTCTTTATGTATTGCCCCTACTCGAAGATCTATGTTATGAACAGCTTGTACCAAGCAACCTTGACCGAGAGGTCTAGAATTAATAGAGACTATAGGGACCGGGTTGGCCAAAACACTCAGTTGCATACCATGCACCTGGGCAAACCGAGCGTCCACCAGATTAGCCCCGGACCCACTATCAAGAAAAACAGAAATCCTCTCAGTTCTAGTACCAATCACCACCTCCGCAGGCACGAGAAACTGAGAGGGATTTGGGGACGAAATACACACTCCCAGGTTAACTCCTTTGCTCAAAGAGGCCCGGGATGGACACCCCCAACAAAATGTCCCTCTCTCCCGCAAAAGAAACACCTTCTAGTCTTGCGGTGCACCGCCGGTTCCCTCCTACAAAAAGATGTCCCTCCCAACTGCATGGGTTCCTCAGAACAGACCAGGGGAACCTCAGTATAAGGGACTTTAGTAGTAGGTGGAGTCATCACGGGAGGCGGAGTTACCTCGCGTCTTCCCCGAATTCGTCTATCAATGCGAATAGCGAGGGCCATAGCAGCCTCCAGTGATGGAGGAGAATCATACTGAGCCAACACATCTTTTAATTTGTCAGACAACCCTTGACAAAACTGGCTCCTAAGAGCTGGGTCATTCCACTGAGTATCTGTTGCCCATCTACGGAACTCAGAAGAATATTCCTCCGCTGGACGATTTCCTTGCCGTATTTTACGTAACTTTGTTTCAGCAAGGGAAACTCGATCCGGATCATCATATACCAGACCCAGGGCAGTAAAAAATCGATCCACTGACTGGAGATCTGGGGAGCCTGGAGGAATAGAGAACGCCCAAGATTGAGGGTCCCCTTGTAAGAGCGAGATAACAATTCCCACCCTCTGCTCTTCACTCCCAGATGACCGAGGCCGCAGCCGAAAGTACAATTTACATGCCTCCCGGAAAGTAAAAAATTTGTCCCGCCCACCAGTGAACCTGTCCGGAAGAGCAACCTTAGGTTCAGATCTGGTTTGCTCCGGGGGGGACAGAACCTTGGACTTAATGTCTGCCAACTCCATGGACAACCCCTGCAACTGCCGGGCCAGCTGGGCTACTGGATCCATGACAGCTGGGGAGAATCTTTAGTATGGGCCGGTGAAAATGTCACGCTGTATAGCAGATATATATATGTGATGACAGTAATCTATATCAAAAGGGCAACATACTATATAACATGCGCATAGATATATGATAACATAGAATTACCTGACAGAATGTCCAGTGGGTCAATACGGAATCCGTTATACGCTGTCTCTGGCTAGAGGGTGACCGGGGTCTATGCTGACCCTAAACTGGGGTCCTAACTAATCCCTCTACCTGGAGGTACTGTTAAAGGTACAGAGGTCCAGGCCACCAGCGTAAACCCTGTCTCCTATCAATCCCTGCCAACTGTAATCTAGTCCTAAGAAGGACCCTGATTACCACCAAAGGGAATGAACAGGTAACGGTTAATGAACAGAAAGACATACAAGAAAGACAAGAAATAAAGTAAATAAAGTCTTACATACAACACTCACACACAGTAGGAACACCTAAGGTCTCAGAGATAAACTATAAGCTATAAGAGTAAAAACAACTAAGGAGCTCTTAGCTTAAGTATTCTCAGAACCGATCCAGTCTGCTAGACTACATGAAGGCTTTCACCGGCATCTAACACCCAGACTGGCAGGGATATAAAGGAAGCTAATTAGAACATAATCAAAAGCAGCCGGGCGAGGCTGGACCTAGTCTTAGCAAAGAGCTAGGTAAAATTAACTCTCTCATTACCAAACACAAAGTAACAGCAACTCAGCTGCGAGAAGTCAGAATGTGCAATCGCGACGATCCTCGTGGCGATGCACCCATGACAGTAGGATCCTTCAAAGGCTTGTTGTGGTGCGTAAACCTACTATTCGGCCACCCCTAAACAGTGCTCACAAGCAGAAATGGTTGCAGTGGGCCCAGACATAAATGAAGACTAATTTTCAAACAGTCTTGTTTACTGATGAGTGTCGAGCAACCCTGGATGGTCCAGATGGATGGAGTAGTGGATAGTTGGTGGATGGGTCACCATGTCCCAACAAGGCTGCGACATCAGCAAGTAGGTGGAGGAGTCATGTTTTGGGCCGGAATCAAGGAGAAACAGCTGGTAGGGCCCTTTAAGGTTCCTCAAGGTGTGAAAATGACCTCTGCAAAGTATATAGAGTTTCTGACTGACAACTTTCTTCCATGGCATAAAAAGCAGAAACGTGTCTTCAGGAGAAAAATCATTTTCATGCATGACAATGCACCATCTCATGCTGTAAAGAATACCTCTAAGTTATTGGCTGCTATGGGCATAAAAGGAGATAAACTCATGGTGTGGCCACCATCTTCCCCTGACCTCAACCCTATGGAGAACCTTTGGAGTATCATCAAGCAAAAGATCTATGAGGGTGGGAGGCAGTTCACATCAAAACAGCAGCTCTGGGAGGCTTTTCTGACTTCATGCAAAGAAATACAAGCAGAAACTCTCCAAAAATTCACAAGTTCAATGGATGCAAGAATTGTGAAGGTGATATCAAAGAAGGATTCCTATGTTAACATGTAGCTTGGCCTGTTAGGATGTTTTGCAGTTAAATAGCTTTTTTGTTCAGTGAATGTGACCTCCTAATGCTGCAAATTCCACAAATGAACATTTTCAGTTCTTTAAAACATATAAAATATTTAGAAATTCTACTGTGCCTAATAATTTGGAACAGTGCATTTTGAGTTTTTATTCATTTTGGATATTATACTGCTATCATTTGGAGGTTTCTTCAATAAAATTCGATGTATACTCTAACGGTGATGACTTATTAGACTGACTGTCATTTGCGCCGACCACTTAGGAAAATCAGAGAAAAAAATCATTTGCATAATAACACTATGTAACACAATTTTTGTTCCTGGCTTCCAAGTGTAATATTTCAATTGCTTATGTTTAAAGACTATGGAAAAATGACTACATTCAGCACAAACTTTGATTTTATCACCACAGGCCAGAACAATGTTGTATTTATTGTGTAAAAAAAAGAAAATATTATTATATTTTCGTTCATGCGGTCTGATAAAAAGCAACACTTGCATGGTAAACAGACAAAGACAGTCAAAAATCACTCAAAAAGGTTCAGAAATGAGTAGTTTTTCTAGATTTGCGAGTGTACTGCAAATCGCTTTCTCGAAGAAGCCCCAAATGTAGTCCGCCATCATGTATTCGTTATACTGTCCTTGGTAACGACATTCAAAGACCAATATATCTTGATGAAAGCGCTCGCATTGCTCCTCTGAGCTCCCATGTTCTTGAACTTGTCAAGATGAGCGCCAAGGATATGGACTGTGAGAGACATTCTGCCGCCCATTATGGCGTAATTCTTCATGAGAGTCTGAACCAACTGCACATAGTTTTCAGCCTTGTGATTACCCAGGAAGCCATTAACCACTGCAATGAAACTGTTCCAAGCCGCTTTCGCCGTCCTGTTAAGTAACTTGGCGAACTCGTCACATTCTATGATCTTCTTGATCTGCGGTCCGACGAAGATACCACCCTTGACCTTTGCCTCAGACAGCTTTGGAAAGAGATCTTGGAGGTACTTGAAAGCTGCAGTGCTGACTCCTTGTCAAGAACCGTGACAAATTGCTTGATGAGGTCTAACTTGATATGCAGTGGTGGCATCAGCACCTTCAGAGGTTTTTCTGTCAATATGGCCATGTGAGGGATTATTTTTTGTGGGACGAGTTGTACTTTTGAAGAATGCCATTGTTTTTCCCTGTCGTGTACTCGAAAACGGGAAAAAAATTCCAAGTGTGGTGAAATTGCAAAAAAAGTGCAATCCCACACTTGTTTTGTTTGGCTTTTTAGTTAGGTTCACTAAATGCTAAAACTAACCAGCCATTATGATTCTCCAGGTCATTTTGAGTTCATAGACACAAACATGTCTAGGTTCTCTTTTATCTAAGTGGTGAAAAAAAATCCAAAGTTTGCTATAAAAAAAAAAATTACACCATTTTCCGAGACCCGTAGCGTCTCCATTTTTCGTGATCTTGGGTTGAGTGAGGGCTTATTTTTTGCATGCCGAGCTGACGTTTTTAATGATACCACTTATGTGCAGATACGTTCTTTTGATCGCCTGTTATTGCATTTTAATGCAATATCGTGGCAACCAAAAAAACGTAATTCTGGCGGTTTAATTTTTTTTCTCGCTACGCCATTTAGCGATCAGGTTAATCCTTTTTTTTATTGATAGATCGGGCGATTCTGAATGCGGCGATACCAAATATGTGTATGTTTGATTTTCTTTTTATTGTTTTATTTTGAATGTTTTTCCGAAAACAGACAAATTTCCAAATTTCATTGTCCTGATCACAAAAGCAAAGTTTTTGTGGAACAACAACTATTTTCTAATTGTTTTAGGCATAACGGGTTAGGAAAACACACTTTGGACCCAGGAACAAAAAATAAATAAAAATTTGTTACATAGTGTAATTTGGAACATGGTGTATATATATATGTGCCTCAATGACATGTATGTATATATATATATATATATATATTATATTATATATATATATAATATATATATATATATATATATATCCAGTACAGACCAAAAGTTTGGACACATCTTTTCATTCAAAGATTTTTCTGTATTTTCATGACTATGAAAATTGTACATTCACACTGAAGGCATCAAAACTATTAATTAACATATGTGGAATTATATACTTAACAAAAAAGTGTGAAACAACTGAAAATATGTCTTATATTCTAGGTTCTTCAAAGTAGCCACCTTTTGCTTTGATTACTGCTTCTCACACTCTTGGCATTCTCTTGATGAGCTTCAAGAGGTAGTCACCGGAAATTGTTTTCACTTCACAGGTGTGCCCTGTCAGGTTTAGTAAGTGTGATTTCTTGCCTTATAAATGGGGTTGGGACCATCAGTTGTGCTGTGCAGAAGTATGGTGGACACACAGTTGATAGTCCTACTGAATAGACTTAGAATTTGTATTATGGCAAGAAAAAAGCAGCTAAGTAAAGAAAAATGAGTGGCCATCATTACTTTAAGAAATGAAGGTCAGTCAGTTCGAAAAATTGAGAAAACTTTGAAAGTGTCCCAAGTGCAGTTACAAAAACCATCAAGCGCTACAAAGAAACTGGCTCACATGAGGACCGCCCCAGGAAACGAAGACCAAGCGTCACCTCTGCTTCTGAGGATAAGTATATCAGAGTCACCAGCCTCAGAAATCGCAGGTTTACAGCAGCTCAGATTAGAGATCAGGTCAATGCCACACAGAGTTCTAGCAGCAGACACATCTCTTCAACAATTGTTAAGAGGAGACTTTGTGCAGCAGGCCTTCATTGTAAAATAGCTGCTAGGAAACCACTGCTAAGGACAGGCAACAAGCAGAAGAGACTTGCTTGGGCTAAAGAACACAAGGAATGGACATTAGACCAGTGGAAATCTGTGCTTCGGTCTGATGAGTCCAAATTTGAGATCTTTAGTTCCAACCACCGTGTCTTTGTGCGACGCAGGAAAGGTGAACTGATGGACTCTACATGCTTGGTTCCTACCGTGAAGCATGGAGGAGAAGGTATGGGTGCTTTGCTGGTGACACTGTTGGGGATTATTCAAAATTGAAGGCATATTGAACCAGCATGGCTACCACAGCATCTTGCAGCTGCATGCTATTCCATCCGGTTTGCATTTAGTTGGACCATCATTTATTTTTCAACAGGACAATGACCCCAAACACACCTCCAGGCTGTGTAAGGGCTATTTGACCAAGAAGGAGAGTGAATGGGTGCTACGCCAGATGACCTGGCCTCCACAGTCACCAAACCTGAACCCAATCGAGATGGTTTGGGTGAGCTGGACAGCAGAGTGAAGGCAAAAGGGCCAACAAGTGCTAAGCATCTCTGGGAACTCCTTCAAGACTGTTGGAAGACCATTTCCGGTGACTACCTCTTGAAGCTCATCAAGAGAATGCCAAGAGTGTGCAAAGCAGTCATCAAAGCAAAAGGTGGCTACTTTGAAGAACCTACAATATAAGACATATTTTCAGTTGTTTCACACTTTTTTAAGTATATAATTCCACATGTGTTAATTCATAGTTTTGATGCCTTCAGTGTGAATGTACAATTTTCATAGTCATGAAAATACAGAAAAATCTTTGAATGAGGTGTGTCCAAACTTTTGGTCTGTACTGTATATATGTATTCTATGTGTATATACAGTTAGGTCCATAAATATTTGGACAGAGACAACATTTATCTAATTTTGGTTCTAGACATTACCACAATGAATTTGAAACAAAACAAATCAGATGCAGTTGAAGTTCAGACTTTCAGCTTTCATTTGAGGGTATCCACATTAAAATTGGATGAAGGGTTTAGGAGTTTCAGCTCCTTAACATGTGCCACCCTGTTTTTAAAGGGACCAAAAGTAATTGGACAAATGACTCCAAGGCTATTTCATGGACAGGTGTGGGCAATCCCTTTGTTATGTCATTCTCAATTAAGCAGATGATAGGGCCGGAGTTAATTTGAGGTGTGGTGTTTGCATTTGGAAGGTTTTGCTGTGAAGGAAACATGCGGTCACAGGAGCTCTCCATGCAGGTGAAACAAGCCATCCTTAAGCTGCAAGAACAGAAAAAAACCCATGCAAGAAATTGCTACAACATTAGAAGTGGCAAAATCTACAATTTGGTACATCCTGAGAAAGAAAGAAAGCACTGGTGAACTCATCAATCCAAAAAGATCTGGGAGCCCACGGAAGACAACAGTGGTGGATGATCACCGCATACTTTCTTTGGTGAAGAAGAACCCGTTCACAACATCAACTGAAGTCCAGAACACTCTCAGTGAAGTAGGTGTATCTGTCTCTAAGTCAACAGTAAAGAGAAGACTCCATGAAAGTAAATACAAAGGGTTCACATCTAGATGCAAACCATTCATCAATTCCAAAAATAGACAGACCAGAGTTAAATTTGCTGAAAAACACCTCCAGAAGCCAGCTCAGTTCTGGAAAAGTATTGTATGGACAGATGAGACAAAGATCAACCTGTACCAGAATGATGGGAAGCCAAAAGTTTGGAGAAGAAAGGGAACGGCACATGATCCAATGCACACCACATCCTCTGTAAAACATGGTGGAGGCAACGTGATGGCATGGCCATGCATGGCTTTCAATGGCACTGGGTCACTTGTGTTTATTGATGACATAACAGCAGACAAGAGTAGCCGGATGAATTCTGAAGTGTACCGGGATATACTTTCAGCCCAGATTCAGCCAAATGCTGCAAACTTGATTGGACGGCGCTTCATAGTACAGATGGATAATGACCCCAAGCATACAGCCAAAGCTACACAGGAGTTCAAGAGTGCAAAAAAGTGGAACATTCTTCAATGGCCAAGTCAATCACCAGATCTTAACCCAATTGAGCATGCATTTCACTTGCTCAAATCCAGACTTAAGAGGGAAAGACCCACAAACAAGCAAGACCTGAAGGCTGCGGCTGTAAAGGCCTGGCAAAGCATTAAGAAGGAGGAAACCCAGCGTTTGGTGATGTCCATGGGTTCCAGACTTAAGGCAGTGATTGCCTCCAAAGGATTCGCCACAAAATTTTGAAAATAAAAATATTTTGTTTGGGTTATGTTTATTTGTCCAATTACTTTTGACCTCCTAAAATGTGGAGTGTTTGTAAAGAAATGTGTACAATTCCTACATTTTCTAACACATATTTTTGTTCAACCCTTCAAATTAAACGTTACAATCTGCACTTGAATTCTGTTGTAGAGGTTTCATTTCAAATCCAATGTGGTGGCATGCAGAGCCCAACTCGCAAAAATTGTGTCACTGTCCAAATATTTCTGGCCCTGACTGTATCTATTCTTTTTTTAACCTGTCAGGAGCATGCTCTGTTGAAAAAACAGATCCGTCACCGGAATCCGTCATTTGACGTAAGACAACGGATCCGGCGCCCACAGGCTTCCATTATAAAAAACGACGGATAGCGACGTATCCGTCGCTGTCCGACTTTCCGACGGAGACAAAAAAATACATTGCTCCGAGCATCGTGTCTGGCTGCCGGACACAAAATTTCCAACGGATCCGTCGTATGATGGATGATACGCACAGCCATCTGTTGCAATCCGTTGTTAATACAAGTCTATGAGAAAAAAACGGATCCTGCAGGATCAATTGCCGGATCCGTTTTTTTCACATAATGACGGATTGTGACTGGCAAAAAACTGATGTGTGAAGGAGGCCTAAGCCCCATAGGTAGAACCCAGTTATGGAATTATACACCATTGTGTTCACTTTAAGGGTCATGTGAGTGCAATGGGCCGCTCTTTGGATCACCTCCGCATACTTCAGTAGATTCCCTTTAATACTGTAGATTCTGTAAGTCTCTAGTAGTTCAGCAAGCCGAGTCTGATGGGCACTGATGCATTCAAGTGCCTGTTCTGCCTGGCTGAGTTTGGCACCAAAGTAGCTGTGTGTGCTCTTATGCTCCCACCATAATCCTTGTGGTGGGCCTGAGCTCAGGATTTACCAACCTGTGTCTAGTCGCTCTGTCATTGCAGAGAATAGCCCGCCTGGACGATGGCTGTTTGAACAAGGAATGACAGGCTTCTAACCGATGCGTGGTACCACAGCTGACTTGCTGGAGGGCCCTCCGGGTGTGTAACGGATGTTGGATCCTGGGGATTTTCGGCTCTGCGGATGGCGCTCCATGGAGATCTCACACATACTTCTCCTTCCAGATCGCACCAAGCTTTCTCAAGATGTCCACCGAACCTCTCCTGTCAGGCACTTCTTCCCAATTGCTTGGCCTGGTGTTCTGTCTGGTTCTGTTCAAATCAGCAGAACAGATTTTATTAAGGCTATGTGCACACGTTGCGGATTCTGCTGCGGACCCTGTATACACCATATACTACACTCTATATACCGCACACGATGTGTATGACCCTGTATACACCATATACTACACTCTATATACCGCACACGATGTGTATGACCCTGTATACACCATATACTACACTCTATATACCGCACACGATGTGTATGACCCTGTATACACCATATACTACACTCTTATTTTGAAGTAAAAAAAATAAAAAGAACAGGAACAAATACAATACTTAAAATAAAGAACAAGTAAAGTTAAAAATCAACAAACTTACTGGTATTTCAATGGGAACTATGGGCCTGCTTTTGGCTAATGAGATGGTCAATGTTCGGTTCCATATTTGTCACAAGTGAAGCAATTTTTCTCTTTCTTAATATCATTATTTCCTAGGGATTCCAAATTGCTATTAGTAAAATGCCAATATATATACAGCGCTACAAAAACAATATACCAGCAATAAAACTGCCCACACAGAGACATACAGCCTGCACTGCCCATCACTGCAGCCTTGCCAATCCATATAATTTCATCCTCATCAGTGCACATATTGGCGCAACTCCGCTTTTAGCTCAGGCTCAGACTGGTGTGGTGCGAGAGTCCCTAATAGGCAGGTAAATGTCCCCAATAGGCAGCATAGGTCCCCAATAGGCAGCATTGATCCCCAATAGGCAGCATATGTCCTCAATAGGCAGCATAGGTCCCCAATAGGCAGCATATGTCCACAATAGGCAGCATAGGTCCCAATAGGCAGCATAGTCCCCAATAAGCAGCATATGTCCTCAATAGACAGCATATGTCCTCAATAGGCAGCATAGTCCCCAATAAGCAGCATATGTCCTCAATAGACAGCATATGTCCTCAATAGGCAGCATATTCCCCAATAGGCAGCATATGTCCTCAATAGACAGCATATGTCCTCAATAGACAGCATAGGTCCCTAATAGGCAGCATAGGTCCCCAATAAGCAGGTAAATGTCACAATAGGCAGCATAGGTCCCCAATACGCAGCATATGTCCTAAAAAAGGCAGCATAATCCCCCATAGGCAGCATAGTCCCCAATAGGCAGCATAGTAGTCCCCAGTAGGCAGCATAATCCCCCATAAGCAGCATAGTCCCCAATAGCCAGCATAATCCCCCAATAGCCAGCATAATCCCCCAATAGCCAGCATAATTCCCCATAGCCAGCATAATCCCCCATAGCCAGCATAATCCCCCATAGGAAGCATAATCCCCCATAGGCAGAATAGTCGCCAATAGGCAGCATAGTCCCCAATAGCCAGCATAATCCCCCATAAGCAGCATAGTCCCCAATAGCCAGCATAATCCCCAAATAGCCAGCATAATCCCCCATAGGCAGCATAACCCCACAATAGCCAGCGTAATCCCCCATAGCCAGCATAATCCCCTATAGCAAGCATAATCCCCCAATAGCCAGCATAATCCCCCATAGGCAGCATAATCCCCCATAGCCAGCATAATCCCCCATAGGCAGCATAATCCCACAATAGCCAGCGTAATTCTCCATAGGCAGCATAATCCCACAATAGCCAGCGTAATTCCCCATAGGCAGCATAATCCCACAATAGCCAGCGTAATCCCCCATAGCCAGCATAATCCCCTATAGGCAGCATAATCCCCCATAGGCAGCATAATCCCACAATAGCCAGCATAATCCCCCATAGCCAGCATAATCCCCCATAGCCAGCATAATACCCCATAGCCAGCATAATCCCCCATTCCCAGCATAATCCCCCATAGCCAGCATAATCCCCCATAGGCCGGGCCCGGCGTCAAAAAAAAAAAAATGCCAGTACTCACCTATCTCCCCCGCTGCTCTGAAGAAGCGCGCTCTGGACTCCGTCTTCTCCTGGCACAGGCGGCGTGACGTCATCAGGGCGCGCAGGCGGCGTGATGACGATCATGTCGCCTGTGCTGCAAATGGAAGGCCGCAAGGCCTTCCTCACCACATTCCGCCCGCGATTAAAGGGCCCGTCAGTTCAATGTCGACGGGGCCGACGGGCCGGTTCAAGCACTGTGTGCCCCTGCTTCTAGGGGGGGCAGCTGCCCCCCAGCCCCACGGTGGGTACACCCAAGAACCAGTCTAAGTCAGAGTCGTCAAGCATTTGCAGGGGAAACAGTGGCCTCCTGTGGATGGTGATTAGTACTGCAGGCAATAATATTAACAATTCTAAACAATGCTGCATTACTAACAAAATAGAACAGCAGCTGCAGATCACATTTAAATGATTAATGGTGAGTGACCCCCAGGTGACCCCAGCACCAATGTGGCAAGGAAAAAGCCCCGCATTGTTTAGAAAAACACATAATTAAAAGTCTAGGGATAAGGCCCCGTCCCACATAGCGAGATCGCTAGCGAGATCGCTAGCGAGATCGCTGCTAAACAGCGATCTCAGCAGCGATCTCGCTATGTATGACACGTACCAGCGATCAGGCCCCTGCAGTTAATCGCTGGTCGTGTCACAAATGCCTGGACTTTTTTTTGATCGCTGGTCTCCCGCTGGCCAGCACGCATAGTTGCGTGTGACAGGCGGGAGACCAGCGATCAGCTGGTAACCAAGGTACATTTCGGGTTTCCAGGCACCACGCAGCGCCTGAAAACCCGAAGTGTACCTTGGTTACCAGCTCCCTGCATCAGCGGACTGGTATCCAACATACACTGCGGGTAACTAGGCGACGTTACCCGTTGTGTCGCTGTCCTGATCGCTACCTGTTTGGCAGCTCAGCAGCGATCATGTAGCGACACACCAGCGATCCTGATCGTTGTCGGGATCGCTGGTGTATCGCTATGTGAGACGGGGCCCTTAGATTTGTCATAACAAAGCACACCAATCAGATATTATTTGATGTTGATTCTGGGAGTCAGGGTCAGAAACTCAGGTGCTATCAGTGATTTTTAATAGCATAGAACACTTATATCCTATATCCAGTACCAAAACCCTCTTGAATAAAATTATTTTTTTTTCTTATTTTTCCTTATTCCAACACTTTAAACTCATATATACATTCTTACGTCATAAAAAACGCTGCCATGTTTCATTTCATACACAGGTCCTTAGTTGTTGCTTCTATTTGCTCAAAAGAACTACCGGTATGTACCACATCTAATAAACCCCCCGATGTTGAAAGTCATTATTCAGTTAGATGAATTTAATATTCACAAGAATTTTTAAATCAAGTAAAATTGCTCTTTAAAGAAGCATTCCCAGGTTTTTTTCCTAAGGCCGGGATCACACATGCGAGTAAATCATCCGACGCTCGCATGTGAAATCCCAGCTCTGGTGCCGGCACGAGAGAGAGAGAGAGACCCCGGACAGTTTTGTCAGCATTTTCAATGGCTTTCTATGGAGGCGACGGTTCCGCGGGCGGATTCCGTCAAAGACGGATGCCAGCGGATCTGCCGCCCATAGGCGGCCATTATACAAAATGGTGGATGCGGCGGATCCGCCATAGTCCGCCATTTTGGAGGACCGAAAAAACGTTGCATTGAACGTTTTCCTGAAGCGACGGACGCCAATTTTTTGGCGGATCCGTCAAAAAACGGACCTAACGGACGACCATCCATCAAAATCTGTCACTAATGCAAGTCAATGGGAAAAAAACGGATCCGCCAAAAAAAAATGGCGGATCCGTTTTTTTCACATTTTAACGGATTTTGACTGACGTCGCACGACTGAAGTGTGAAAGAGGCCTACACCCAAACTTCTGTCTGATTTCGAGTCATGTGACCTAGAAGAGAACCGCAGGGGCGCTGGAGATGGGGGGGAGACGGTGATCGGTAAATATATTAACACCCCTATTAACAGTGCATTATATTCATAGACAGAATTACGGCAAAAACTGTTGAAAGTAATTCTTTAAATTGCTCTGCTGGAAGTGTCCATGAAGTTTGGAAGTGAAGGAGGAGCTGTGTCCCTACAAAACCTCTCATCACAGTCTCACATGTCTGAGTCTGCAGACTCCTGATCTGAACCAGCTCCTAAACGCATTACGGGAAAACTATATTACTCCACATCTTTCACACCTTACAAAAATGACAGACTGATAAAAGAATCTTTTATGAGCATGTACTTAATATCTGCAAAAGCTGAGCAAACTGACAACACCATAATCAACTGAAACTACTACACTAGTTACAAAACAACTTGGCTCCAGAATTATGCCCAGCTGAATAAGCACAAGAATCCAGGGTCAGATCTCAGGCTGAACACCACAGCAGAGCTGCAGCTGCCAGGCCATGGAGGGGCTGTTTGACTATGTGGGGCACTTTGGAAGGTAAGTGAACTTTACAACATGCTTTGTATATTAACCTATCTGCTGAAAGTGGGGAAAGAATCAAATAGGGTCATGTATGGAGCAGGAGGGTGGAAAAAGCTTCATAGGAAGCTGATTGTAGCAGAAGGCAGTGCTTATTCTCAGTTTATAGGAGAAGAGAGGGCTATTGTTAGACCAGGGATTCAGGCTATAAGTAGTTGGTGAGCTGAGTGGTTTGAGAACCTGAAAACAAGACACTGTCAAGCTGGGCAACTGTAATCTCCATATGTGTATGCTGCACCTAGGATGACTTCCAAGCAAAATTACAGAAGAACCCTGTTTTTATGTAATTTTACCTCCAGCCATATAATCTATGAAATAATACTTATTCAACGGCTTCAAACTGTTTTGGAAACACCGTCTATATAAGAATATTATGTTACAGTACATGATGTTCTGTGAGCAGGAAGGACGTGCAAATCTTTCTTTCCAAAAAATCTTGTTTCCCCGTCAGTCTATTCTAAAAACATTCTTTTTAATGTTGACCTCTATAGCTAAAAATCAAATAATGGAATTGCTAGAGTTGTGATATATGAAGGAAACATAACATCTGCTCAAGCTTGATGAGTGCGTTAGGCTATGTTCCCATGATGAGTCTTTGGTGCGTTTTTGATGCAGCAGATTTTTGGCAGCATTTCTGCACCAATTATCTAACTTAGTGATTTTTTTTTTTATATGCGTTTTTATCACGTTTCTTTAGCTGCTTCTTTTTGTCTGTTTTTCGTGGATCAGGTTTTAAATAAACCGGTTTCATTTGTATAACTCCTGTTACTTCGCCTTAATAATACTTTTATTAATAAAGTTATGAGCTCATTACATGTGTTTTTGCTGTATGTCCACCACGGAAATGCTCTAAAAAATAGATATGTTTTTTATCTGTAGATTTTTTCTTATTTCATTCAAGTCTATGGGGAAAGTATGCAAATAAAACACATAGTTGGGCTGAATGGTGGCTCAGTGGTTAGCAGTGTTGCTTTGCAGCTCTAGGATCCTGGGTTCAAATCCAACCAGGGACAACATCTACAAGGAGTTTGTATGATCTCGTGATTGCGTGGGTTTCCTCCCACATGCCAAAGACATACTGATAGGGAATTTAGATTGTGAGCCCCAATGTGGACAGTTCCAATAACGTCTGTAAAGTGCTCTGGAATTATTGGCACTATATAAGTGAGTAAAATAAAAAAAATATTTTTCACAAGAGAAATTGACATGCTGCAGATTTTAAAAGCAGGATTCTATGTTTTTTTTCCTATGAAAATATGCAGTAAAAATACCCACCAAGTTCTCATTGTGTAACTGAGCCTAAGGGGTCATACTGATTTGCGAGAAAAATGGACAAGTGCAATTCGATAAAAAAATCAGATTGCACTCTGACCAATGTTATTCAATGGGTTGCATCTCATCTGCAATTTTTTTCTCAGCTGAAATCGGACTGAGGGCTCATGCTCACTTGCTGGAAAAAAATCGGTCAGTTTTCAGGATGGTCCGATTATGTGCAATTGTCATGCGATTTGCATGCGATTTTTTTTTTTTTTTTTTTAATAGCATCATCTATTGCATTAGCGATTATCATGCCAAAATCGCAGCATGTTGCGATTTTTTTTTTTTTCTCACACAGATTTTGGCTGAGAAAAAAATCGCAAATGAGATGTCACCTATTGAATAACATTGGTCCCATTTGAATCAGATTTTTTATCGACTGAAAATCATCCGTTTTCGGCTCAAGTGAGTAGGAGCCTTGAGAAAAAAATTGCAGCATGCTGCGATTTGCTGCGTATCTCGGACGAGACTTGTCAATGCAAGGCTATGGGTGCGAGAAAAAAATCACATAGCACTCAGACCATGTGAGTGCTGTCCAATTTTTACGCACCGATGTCCTTTGAAAAGCCGGCAATTCATGTGCAGTGTACAGTAAAATCACACTGACAGGTTAGAATAGCATAGATAAAATATATACACATAGAATACATAGATATATAGGTGTCAGTGTGTGTGTGTATATATATAATATATATATATATATATATAATATCATAGATAGTTAAAAGAAAAGCCTTCAATTCAGCAGCCGCATAGTGTAAAATCACAGCAGGAGGCAACAGGAAAGAAGATATGGATTACATACAAATAGAATAGGTAGATATATAGATGTCAGTGACATATACAATTAGTATTGTGTGTGTGTGCAGCTTACTGTACATGTATTTAATTGTTAAAAGATTATTTTTCTGAAACAGATGGCGTGGGCTTCTTCATAATTTTTTAACCAGCAGAGGGAAAGCCAACGGCTAGGGCAGATGTTTATAGCCTGGGAAGGGGGTAATGCACATGGAGCTTCCCAGGCTATTATTATTAGCTCACAACGGTATACTTAGCCTTTACTGGCTGTTAAAATGGGGGACCCTAAAAAAATGATGTAGAGTACCCCTATAATAACCAGCAAATCCTATGCAGACAGCTGCGGGCTGATATTAATAGCCTAGGAAGGGGCCATGGATACTGGTACCCCCACGCTGAAAACATCAGCTCTCAGCCGCCCCAGAAAATGTACATCTTTAAGCTAAGCCAACTCTGGCCCTTAGCCTTGCTTTTCCCATTTGTCATGTAGCCATGGCAAGTGGGGTGATAGTTGGGGGGTTGATGTCACCTTTGTATTGTCAGATGACATCAATCTCTGAGGTTAGTAATGGAGAGGCATCAATAAGACTCCCCCCATTACTAACCCCATAGTCACATTGTATGAAAACACAGACACCCAGAATAAAGTCCTGTAATTGAAAGAATGACACAGACTCCTTTAATAAATCTTAATTACCATATTTCTCGTATTATAAGATGCACTTTTTTCCCCCAAATTTGGGGGGAAAATGAGGGTGCGTCTTATAATGCATATATACCTTACCGGTACCGTTGCTGCAGGCCGCAGGCTGGGATGATGGGGTGTCTGATGCTGCTACAGGTGTCCGGTGCTGCTGCAAGTGTCCGACGCTGTTGGCCGATGCTGCTGCATGTGTCTCCGGTGCTACAGGGGGTCCGGCGCTGCTGCCCTGTGCTGTTGCAGGTGCCTGGCGGTACTACGGGGGTCTCTGGTGCTGTGGGGGCTCTGACGACATTTTGTGAAAGGCCAGAGCCCCCCGCAGTTCCATGGTTTCCTGTGCGGTGGACTCCGGGAAAATGGCCACCACACCGGGCTGTTGCGCCTGACTCCTGCAGCAGCGCCGGATACCTGCAGCAGCGTGGGACACCTTCAGCAGCACCAGACACCCGCAGTGGCACGCCGCACATCGGAACACCTCCTTGTCCCAGCCTGCGGCATCACCCCACTCCTGCCTCCTCCAGCAGTGACCCTGGGACCCCACTTCATCGCAGCCACCACCCCCGTTAAGCAATAAGACGCATAAATTATAAGAAGCACCACCATTTTATTAAAAAAAAAAAATCCTATTTTTCTCCTCAAAATTTGGGGTGAGTCTTATAATAAAAAAATACTGTAAACCATGCGTAAGACCTCACCCATTCGCCGATGCCCTTGTCATCTGTAAAAGTGTTAAAAATAAAAAACAACAATATTCCTCACCTTTCTGCAGGGATGCTGCTAATCCATTTGTCCCATAACGGGTCTAGCTCTGCTACATCTACGTGTCCAGGCGTCTTCTGAGCCTTCCCTTTGGCTTGTGTTTTTAGATACATGAAGTGGTTTAAAAGATGCTCAAAAGCCTGAACATGTGCACAGCCAGTTGTTTTTTTGTATAAATGAATATGTTCATTCATTTGAGTATTTTTCATAGTGGTTTCCATGGCGGGATTTGCTCCCAAAAAATGTCATTTGCACATACCCTAAGGATATGTCTGCAGAGTTTCCTAACCGTGGAAACATACCTTAAGGCCGGCGTCACACTAAGTAAGAATACGGACGAGTGAGAGGCGTGAAAAACACGCATTACACACGGACAAATATTTCTCTATGGGGCAACTCTGATCATGCGTATTTTTCTCGACCGTATCTTACGGTATGAGACACCCGCAGCATGCTGCGATTGTACGCGTATTACGCCCGTTGTATGCCAATGAAAGTCTATGGGTACGAGAAAACAACGGATTACACATGGACCAGGCGTGTGACTTGCGAGAAATACGCAACACTTCTGCAGCTCGCAGGAAATGGTGCAACACATGCAGGTGGAAGCTAACACATGCAAATTAGCTCAAAAAGAGCGCCAGACATCCCGGAAGGACGCCTCCACTAAGTCGGCCATGATGTCTACCCTCATCAATGTGGACATGTTGAGAGTCTTGCTGCAGAAGAGTGCAGAAATGTGCTACAAAAGAGATGCACATTACGCGGAACGTGCAAGGAAAGGCAGCATGGAGGCGCATCTGTGGGCAGATGTTTCCCCACTTTGGCAACAGCCCACGCGAGAAGCATCAGTGAATCAGTAAGTTACATAATTTGTTTACAATTTTCTAAACGCTCACAGCGTAGTTCTAGCGCACAATTAGCCCCCCCATTTTTTTTCTTTAATTTATCCGCCAAATTTTTAGTATAGTCACATCCTACTAGACCCCCATGACTATATAACGTGTCTGTAGAATATTTAGGCTTTGTCCAGCTATCTAAATGATTACATTATATGTCTCATTGCAGTGGATGATGTTATGAGAAGATGAAGAAGCAGCCGCGACCAATACAGGTGCCAACGCCAGCAGACAGCCACGAGCGGGTCAGCAGCACCCAGAAAGCGAAACTACGTTTACTTAGACAGGATGGGTTTTCTTGCACCAATTCTGGATCTCAAACCGTAAGTACTGTACATACATCACACCACATACCACATAAGCAGTTTAGGCTCACCTCTTCAACGTGTTCTAATCCCCTTTCATTTCCCAACAGATCTCATGAGCCTCCTGCACGGGCGCCTACACCTCTACCCATTCCCCCACCGAAACAACGTTGGCAACAACAGGGTCAAATGGCTGCCTATAATCCGACTTCCCAATATGACCACTTGTACAGATCCAGTGTTGCAGGCTGGTCCCAACCTGGATGTGCTCAACATGGTCATATTGGGGGTATGATTCTCGTGGGTATCATCTTACACAGGAATATAATCTCCCTTATCTGTATGGCAATGTGCCCACACACCAACCTGACCATGGCCAGATGTTAGCTCTGGGGCCTGAAAATCTAACCCAACTGGGTGATGGTCAAGGTGGTGATCCAAGCCAACCACAAAGAGATGCTGGGAACCCGCAAACCCCACCTACCACATACCACCAGCTGTGATTTTGTATGTAACTTATATTTTAGGATTTAAAAACCAGTTAGTAATGGTTTTAAATGTACTTTAACCTCCTATTGTGTCTAAGACTTTAGCAGTAATATAGATGCCTGTTAACAACATATGCTAGCAATATGCTGTTCACTAGGCATAGTCAACTATTATTTTCATTATCTGCTCCTATTGCGAGAAATGTTAGTTCTTTGAGATCATTTATTTTAACAACATATTGTGTAACGCATATTTGCACTAATCTGAATGGCTACAAATACCATATGGTACTTAGCTGGTGGTATATGGGATATGGGAAAATATTATTTCGTTAGATATTATAATTTCTACCAATGTTTGTTTTTTGTCCCCATCCCTGTTAAAAATTGTTGGTTAATGCATCATTGCATTAGTCTAGTCTTACAACCTAACCATATGGGGCAGATATGGTGCTCATTAGTGGTAGTGAAAGTTGTTTATTTGGTTACATTAAATTTCACTCCTTGTTGGCTACTGCATATTGGAAGTTGTATAATCTTGTCAAACAAACATATGGGTAACATATGTTCTTCAATATACATAGTGAACAGTTGTATTAGTTGTACATTTAACGTCCAAACATCACAATCCAAAAATGCTGATGGAGTGCGGAATAGGATATGTCAGTATTTAAGAACTTACAAGTAACCCAATGTAAAGAGAACAATCAATGCATATGCACAAAGGTTTAACAAACACACTATATATAACCCTTACATGCCTGAATCTCAAAACAATCATAAGTTAAATGTAGGCCAAGTACCATTTTCCTCTACTGTAAATATTCACATCATTGTTCAGGTATTTCAAGGTGATATATGGCCAATATTATGAGGATAAAGCCATAAGGGTAAATGGAAACTAGTGGTAAAACACATCATCAATAGACAGTATGTAGGTCATAAATCCAGACGGTTGCGTAAGGATGAGTCGCTCCTGTGCAGAGATAGCTTTACGCATCCTGCTAGGTGATCCCTGGCCGCACAATCTCCAACAAAACCTCAAATCTGGGAATGGTCATAAGACAAAACTGGACAAAATAATATGGAAGAGTCTGCAGACATGCATACAGCCGGTGAAAATGTGCTTTATTGAGTCGTTGCCTCAAATGCGGAAAAGCCCACATTCGCCTCCTCCTTCGCGGATCAATGATCACTGAGTAAGGCTGGCCAAAGCGGCAGCACAAAACACAGTTGGACAACACTCCATCAGTTTGGGAGAACTGAAGAGTGTCAGACATGTTGGCAAACAAGCAGCAGCCCTCCAACACAAGCAGACCTCAAAAATGGCAAGATTGTGGGTTGCAACAGGATGCAGACCCAATAAATAGCCTTGCTGATGATGATTTGAATGAGTTTCAGGCCTAAAACCGTTAAATGTCCATTTTGCAAGGCGCCGAGAAAAAAACGCTATACGGATTGCATACGGATGCTTACATGCGCAAAATACGCAGCCGCACCCTGAAAACGCATGAAATACGGATTGTTATGCCTGCAACATTTTGGCGTAATAGCGGCCATACAATACGGTCCGTATGTTTGTACGGTGAGTGTGTCCCCGGCCTAAGTGTTAGGTTCCCAAAGTTGGCACCATTGAAATTTACAGCTTCCCAACACCATTTGCCCCCCTCTCCGAAACAAACAGAGTTATGGGTTCCAGAAATCGGTAAAAAAAAAATGTTTTATTAAAAAATTGCACATAATAAATGTGGTATATACATTTGGTATTGTCACAATTGTATTGGCCAAATAAAGATAACATGTCAGTTACGGTATTTCTATTGGCAAGCTGCATTAATGCACCACTTTGGTGTTTCTTTTATTTCAGTGCTGGAGTGGTGCTACTAATCTAAGTTCCCTGTTCCTAGTAATACACTCAACAGCCGCCGTCTTCAGCTCTTCCTTCCTTTCCCACAGTGCCATCTTCTGACCGCAACTTCTGACTGACTGTATGTGAGAGGTAACAGTCACGAGCTTTCAGTGTAAGTCTATGAGATCCTCAGTCTGGCCACATTCTCGCTCTCATAGACTTACATTGTGTTGTAACTTCCGGCTCGACCAGCAAACACTGGAGGGATCCGACAGATCACAATATGCTGACCGACCAGAGCTGTGCTGAGAACAGATGAAGACGGTCACTGGTGAGTATAAGAACAGGGTCAGGAATCTTAGACTGCTGAGACCGCTGTTATGATGTTTTAATTTTCATTTCACTAAACATAATTATAACTGTTCTTTGCACTGTTGTGATTTTCATGTTAACTTATTACTTTGTAAAACAATAAAAATATCTTATTGCTTTCTGATGTGATTTAGATTACTCTGGCTTTTAGGCCGGGGTCAGACATACGAGAAACTCGCACGAGTCTTGCATGTCAATACCCAGCACTGCCACAGGCACTCGGACAGGAGCGTGCGGCTGCATGTATTTCTATGCAGCTGCATGCTCTGGCATGTCGCATGTCTGACCCCGGCTTTAAAGTGATGATAAAGGACTTGAAACTGATCGCCTATCTGTAGAAAAGGTCATCAATATTAGTTCAGTGGGTATCTAACTCTTTGCATCCCTGCCCGTCAGCTACATGAAGAGGCCGCAGCACTACGGAGAGTGCAGCATCCTCTTTATCATTTACGAGACTCACCTCTGTATGTAAAATAGCAGCTTTGCACAGTCCTGCTACTAAAAGCAATAAATAGGACTGAGCTGTAATACTGGACGCAACTGTGACTATATGGGCTCATACCCATTTGCGAGAAAAAAACGGACGAGTGTTATGCGATTTCCGTGCGATTTTGCAACGGAACATCCGTATGACATGCATATGCAATCCGTATACAATGCGATTTTAACATGAGGTTTTAAATACAGCATTTCTCTGTATGTGAAAGCTCATGTTAAAATCGCATTGTAAAACACAACTGTACATATCGTTTAAAAACCAAATAATCTTCAAAACATATACCGTATATACAGTCATGGCCGAAAGTTTTGAGAATGACACAAATATTAATTTTTACAAAGTCTACTGTTTCACTTTTTCTAATGGCAATTTGCATATACTTCAGAATGTTATAAAGAGTGATCAGCTTAACAGCAATTACTTGCAAAGTCAATATTTGGCTAGAAAATGAACTTTATCCCCCAAAACACATTTCAACATCATTGCAGCCCTGCCTTAAAAGGACCAGCTAACCTCTTTTCAGTGATTGCTCCATTAACACAGGTGTGGGTGTTGATGAGGACATGGCTGGAGATCAATCTGTCATGATTAAGTAAGAATGACACCACTGGACACTTTAAAAGGAGGCTGGTGCTTGGCATCATTGTTTCTCTTCTTTTAACCATGGTTATCTCTAAAGAAACACGTGCAGTCATCATTGCAATGCACAAAAATGGCCTAACAGGGAAGAGTATCGCAGCTAGAAAGATTGCACCTCAGTCAACAATCTATCGCATCATCAAGAACTTCAAGGAGAGAGGTTCCATTGTTGCCAAAAGGCTTCAGGGCGCCCAAGAAAGACCAGCAAGCGCCAGGACCGTCTCTTAAAAGTGTTTCAGCTGCGGGATCGGGCTACCAGCAGTGCAGAGCTTGCTCAGGAATGGCAGCAGGCAGGTGTGAGTGCATCTGCACGCACTGTGAGGTGGATACTCTTGGATCAAGGCCTGGTCTCAAGGAGGGCAGCAAAGAAGCCACTTCTCTCCAGAAAAAACATCATGGACAGACTGATATTCTGCAAAAGGTACAGGCAGTGGACTGCTGAGGACTGGGGTAAAGTTATTTTCTCCGATGAATCCCCTTTTTCGATTGTTTGGGACATCAGGAAAACGCCTCATTCGGAGAAGACAAGGTGAGCGCTACCACCAGTCTTGTCTCATGCCAACTGTTAAGCATCCTGAAACCATTCATGTGTGGGGTTGCTTCTCAGCCAAGGGAAGCGGCTCTCTCACAGTCTTGCCTAAAAACACAGCCATGAATAAAGAATGGTACCAGAATGTCCTCCAAGAGCAGCTTCTCTCAACCCTCCAAGAGCAGTTTGGTGATCAACAATGCCTTTTCCAGCATGATGGAGTATCTTGCCATAAAGCAAAGGTGATAACTAAATGGCTCAGGGAACAAAACATTGAGATTTGGGGTCCATGGCCTGGAAACTCCCCAGATCTTAATCCCATTGAGAACTTGTGGTCAATCATCAAGAGACGGGTGGACAAACAAAAACCTAAAAATTCTGACAAAATGAAAGCATTGATTGTGCAAGAATGGACTGCTATCAGTCAGGATTTGGTCCAGAAGTTGATTGAGAGCATGCCAGGGAGAATTGCAGAGGTCCTGAAGAAGGGTCAACACTGCAAATATTGACTTGCTGCATTAACTCATTCTAACTGTCAATATAAGCTTGTGTTACTCATATGTTTGCAATTATTTCTGTCTGTGATAAAAACATCTGTCAAACACACATAAAAACCAGAGGGCAGCAGATCATGTGAAAATATAATATTTGTGTCATTCTCAAAACTTTTGGCCATGACTGTACTCATGTATAAGCCGAGATTTTCAGCACCTTTTTTTGTGCTGAAAATGCCCCCTCGGCTTATACACGAGTCATAGGGCAGAAACCAGCGGGGGAGGGGATGCGGCGGCAGGAGCCGGTGGCTGGGACATCATACTCACCCTCCCCATGCCATCGCTGAACGTCCCTGCAATCCTGCGTTCTCCCCGGCTTCCTGCAGCTCTCCAGCACTGAGCGGTGACGTAATACCCGCTCATTAAGGTCATGTAATATGGACGCGATGCCACTCCCATGGGCGTGGCCTCCATATTCATGGCCTTAATGAGCGGTACTACGTCACCGCTCAGCGCTGGAGAGCTGCAGGAAGCCGGGGAGAACGCAGGATTGCCGGCCGGGACGTTCAGCGATGGCACGGGGAGGGTGAGTATGATGGAGGAGGATGGGGGAGCATGGAGGAGGACAAGGAGCATGGAGCAGGATGGGGGGGAGGACGGAGAGCAGGAACAGAATGGGGGGAGGACGGAGAGCACAGAGCAGAACTGGGGAGGACGGAGAGCACGGAGCAGGACGGGGGGGAGGACGGAGAGCACGGAGCAGGACGGGGGGGAGGACGGAGAGCACGGAGCAGGACGGGGGGAGGACGGCGAGCATGGAACAGAACGGGGGAGGACGGAGAGCACGGAGCAGGACGGGGGAAGGACGGAGAGCATGGAACAGAATGGGGGGAGGACGGAGAGCACGGAGCAGGACGGGGGTGGGCACAGAGGAGAATGGGGGAGTGCAGAGCTGGATGGGGGAGCACGGAGCAGGACGGGGAGGATGGAAAGCACGAGCAGGACAGGATAATGGAGGAGGGGAGCACAGAGGAGAATGGGGGTGCACAGAGCTGGATGGGGGAGCACAGAGCAGGACGGCAACTTATACACCCGGCTTATACACGAGTCAATAAGTTTTCCAAGTTTTTTGTGGCAAAATTAGGGGGGTCGGCTTATACACGGGTCAGCTTATACATGAGTATATACGGTGTATATATATAGATAGATTAAAAGCCGGCAGATGCCGCGTACCGTATAGAACAGAATAGGTTAGAATAGAATGGATATATACACATAGAATAGGTTTATATATACAGTACAGAACAAAAGTTTGGACACACCTTCTCATTCAAAGATTTTTCTATATTTTCATGGCTATGAAAATTGTAGAATCACACTGAAGGCATCAAAACTATGAATTAACACATGTGGAATTATACATTACACTTTACAAAAAAGTGTGAAACAACTGAAAATATGTCTTATATTCTAGGTTCTTCAAAGTAGCCACCTTTTGCTTTGATTACTGCTTTGAACGCAGAAAAGGTGAACGGATGGACTCTACATGCCTGGTTCCTACCGTGAAGCATGGAGGAGGTGGTGTGATGATGTGGGGGTGCTTTGCTGGTGACACTGTTGGGGATTATTCAAAATTGAAGGCATACTGAACCAGCATGGCTACCACAGCATCTTGCAGCAGCATGCTATTCCATCCGGTTTGCGTTTAGTTGGACCATCATTTTTTTTTTTTTTTTTCAACAGGACAATGACCCCAAACACACCTCCAGGCTGTGTAAGGGCTATTTGACCAAGAAGGAGAGTGCTGGGGTGCTACACCAGATGACCTGGCCTCCACAGTCACCAGACCTGAACCCAACTGAGATGGTTTGGGGTGAGCTGGATCGGTCACTGCTTCAATTTTGAATAAATACCAAACAGTGTCACCAGCAAAGCACCCCCACACCATCACACCACCTCCTCCATGCTTCATGGTGGGAACCAGGCATGTAGAGTTCATCCGTTCACCTTTTCTGTGTGCAAAGCAGTAATCAAAGCAAAAGGTGGCTACTTTGAAGAACCTAGAATATAAGACACATTTTCAGTTGTTTCACAATTTTTTGTAAAGTGTAATGTATAATTCCACATGTGTTAATTCATAGTTTTGATGCCTTCAGTGTGAATGTACAATTTTCATAGTCATGAAAATACAGAAAAATCTTTGAATGAGAAGGTGTGTCCAAACTTTTGGTCTGTACTGTATATATATAATATTATATGTGTCATTGACACACATATATTTATATATACACTGCTCAAAAAAGTAAAGGGAACACTCAAATAACACATCCGAGATCTAAATGAATGAAATATTCTCATTCAATACTTTGTTGTGTACGAAGTTTAATGTGCTGTCAACATAATCACACAAAAATCATCAATGTAAATCAAATTTTTGAACCATTGGCGGCCTGGATTTGGAGAGACCCCCAAAATGAAAGTAGAAACAAGTCTAAATGAAAATCAAAACAAGACAAAATTAAAGTGGAAACAAGTCAAAATGATGCTCAGTATTGTGTGTGGCCTCCACGTGCCTGTATGACCTCCCTACAACGCATGGGCATGCTCCTGATGAGATTGCGGATGTTCTACTGAGGGATCTCCTTCCAGACCTGGACTAAAGCATCCGTCAACTCCTGGACAGTCTGTGGTGCAATGTGACGTTGGTGGATGGAGCGAGACATGATGTCCCAGATGTGCTCAATCGGATTCAGGTCTGTGGAACGGGCGGGCCAGTCCATAGCTTCAGTGACTTCATCTTGCAGGAACTACTGACACACTCCAGCCACATGAGGTCTGGCATTGTCCTGCATTAGGAGCAACCCAGGGCCCACCGAACCAGCATATGGTCTCACAAGGGGTCTGAGGACCTCATCTCGGTACCTAATGGCAGTCAGGCTACCTCTGGCGAGCACATGGAGGGCTGTGTGGCCCTCCAAAGAAATGCCACCGCACACCATTACTGACCCCCTGCCAAACCGGTTATGCTGAAGGATGTTGCAGGCAGCAGGTTCACACTCAGCACATGTGACAGACGTGACAGAGTCTGGAGATGCCGTGGAGAGCGATATGCTGCCTGTAACATCCTTCAGCATGACTGGTTTGGCAGTGGGTCAGTAATGGTGTGGGGTGGCATTTCTTTGGAGGGCCACACAGCTCTCCATGTGCTCGCCAGAGGTAGCCTGACTGACGGCTGCAGCCTACCCAACAGAACTCTCAGCTGCTGCCATCTCGCCCCTGGGAGGGGCGGACTCTACGCCAGTGTGCTTCTCCAGGGCCTGTTGCGCCCCATCTACACCTGTGTGTAAGAACGCCTGAAGTCTGCAACTCCTCGTCGGCTGGGCCCAGCGGCTGAGACGCCAACCAGACATCCATCGGACCACGACTCTGCAGGACGTCAGAGCCGATAAGTGACATGCTGTTTATTGTTAAATATAGTTCTAGGACATCTAGTCGGCCCTATCGTTGCCCTATAGGTATTGGCAATTGGTAATAGCCGTTTGCTTATGTTAATGTGTATTGGTGTATAGCTATCCTGTGAGAAGAATCCCTATTAGCCACCAGTTATTTCCCTAATCAGCATATAAAGGTTCAGTATAAGCTTGCTCCATCTCCGTCTCGTCACTGCATCCCGCATACCTGCGAATACCACATTTGGCGTAGTCGGCAGGATGCAGTCTCTGAGCGCGAGCATGGAAGCCGCAGATCAGGGGGGAGACAGTGGCCTCCAGAATAGTCTGACATTGGGGGCGATGCTGAACAACTTGTCCAAGTTCACCGGCAGTAATACCCGCTAGTCTGGGCGGAAATTGAAGGCCGTGCCGTGCGTTTCATGGTGGACACGGGTCACAAGTGACCACTATGCCAGAGACTTACTTCCGGCAGCATTTTCCAGAAACAACAAGACTCCAGTGGGGGTCCGTGATAAAACTACTGGCTGCCAATCAATTGCCTATACCTGTTGCTAGAGTTGCCTGGATGCAAATCTCAATGTGCGGCAAGGAATTGGCCGGCAAGGCGTGGTCCTGACTCAAGGAGGCAAAACTGATGGATACGTCGTAACCTTGGGCATGAATGTACTAAAAGAATTCGGCAGTCTCCTTTTCCATGACCCTGCTCAAGAGAAGTTGAAGCGATGAAGCTCCCGTACCCTGCAGGGGCAGTTCTTCCAGCAGCTGGTGTGGGAAGCACGAGTTCAGGGGGCTTACCAGGAGGGAGAGGTGCTGGAGAGAGTGACTGCTCCTGCAGCTCCTCAGCTGGTGCTACAGCCAGGACAGACGGTTGTTGCACTGCCCGTCCGGGCCCATATACCGCTGGAAGGAGTAGAGGTGCAGGTGGAGCCATGCCTCCTCGAGCACCTACCCTCCGAGCTCCTGGTGACTCGCACCCTTTCTACCGTGCGAAAGGGGACTGTCCTCGTGCGGTGTGTCAACCTGGAGGACCAGGACATTCACCTGAAACACCGTGTAGAGATGGCAAAAGTGGTAAAACCACTGGAAGAGGTGCTCCTGCCCCCGACATTGCAGATGGGAGTGAATCCAAAGGACCCCTGGGCTGTAACTGTGCACGCTGTCCGGACCGTAGAGCCCTCGCCTGAGCAGGCGGGGAGAGCAATCTTGGAGAAAATACTAGCTGAAGTCTCTGACCTCGACCCGGCTCAAATACACCAAGTGGAAGCTCTCCTGGGCCATTACCAGACGGTGTTCGCCAGCCATGAGGATGATTTTGGGTGCACCACAGCCATTACACACAGCATCCCCACTGAAGGGGCGGCCCCCATCAGAGAGCGATATCAGCGGATTCCACTCCAGTTATACCAAGAGGTAAAGACGCTGCTGAATAAAATGCCTCTAAAAGGGGTGATCCGGGAAAGCCAGAGCCCCTGGGCAGCCCCCATAGTGTTGGTGCGGAAAAAGGATGGCACCCTGTGGTTCTGTGTAGATTACCAAAAGTTGAATGCCTGCACCATCAAAGACTCATATCCACTCCCTCATATAGAGGAGTCTCTGTCGGCCCTGGAACAGGCAAAATATTTTTCTACCTTAGACTTGGCCAGCGGATACTGGCAAGTACCAGTGTCCGATGAAGACCAAGCCAAAACCGCCTTCATTCTGCCCATGGGACTGTTTGAATTCAACCGGATGCCATTTGGACTGGCCTTTCAGCGCCTGATGGAGCGGTGCCTAGGCAACCTCAACTTCAAAGCCACGCTAATATATCTGGACGACATTATCATCTATGCCGCCACATTTAGAGGATCATCTGCATCGTTTGGGCCAGGTGCTCGGCCGGTTGCAAAAGTACGGGTTGAAGGTGAAGCTCCAAAAATGCCACCTGTTTCGCACACAAATTGAATATCTGGGGCATGTGGTCTCCGCTGAGGGCGTGAGGCCGTCTCCAGAGAAGGTTGCTGCGATAAAGGAGTGGCCTACCCCCGAGACGGTGAAGGATGTGCAGGCCTTCTTGAGGCTGGATGGATATTACCGTTGTTTCGTGAAAAATTTCGCCCGCCGAGCTCGAGCCTTGCAAGACTTAAGAGGAGTCCCAGCCGGTGCTAACAACTGCAAGGTACAGTGGCATGAACCACAGGAAGCGGCTTTCCGGGACCTTAAAGCCGCACTCCCAGGAGCCCCAGTGTTAGCTTACGCGGATTTCTCTTAAACATTCATTTTACACACCGACGGGAGCTTGCACCGGCTGGGGGCTGTGTTGTCGCAGATGCAGGACGGCCGAGAGAAGGTGATCACCTATGTCAGCCGATCTCTCCACGACTCCGAACGCAATCCCGACAACTACAGCTCTTTCAAGCTCGAACTCCTGGCGGTAGTATGGGCCATGACGGAGCAATTCGCGGAGTACCTAGCGGGATCCGATGTGGTGGTACGAACTGACAACAATCCACTAGTTCACTTCGAAAATGCCAAATTGGGGGCCATGGAGCAACGGTGGGTGGCCAGGATGGCCAAGTTCAAATACAAAATCGTCTACAAGAGAGGACAGGGAACGTTCACGCTGACGCCTTGTCCCGGATCCGGCACACCGACCCAGAGCAGAGTCGGGATGAAGAGCTAGAAGGAGAAGAAACGCCGTACTCTTTAAAACACGCCGAGATCACAATTGCAAGAGAGCAATCCTGTACAAAACCGGAAGGGGGCATTCTCGAGCAATCTCGGGATGAATGGGTATATCAGCAACAAAAGGATAGCAAAATGAGCACCCTCCGCCGGTGGGTCGCCCAAGGACTACTCCCCAAAGACACCCAAAGAAAAACGCTTTGTAAGGACACTGTGCTATTGCTCCGACAATGGGAAAAACTGGTGATCTAGAAGGGGCTATTGTACTGTAAAACAATCCTACATGCCGATCCCACCGCTACCTGGCAGGTGGTGGTGCCGGAAGCCCTACTGGCTGGCATTCCCCGGGAGGCTCATGAAAAAGGGGCTAATTTCGGAGTGCAAAAGACCTTCCAGTGTCTACAGCGAATAGTCTACCATCCCCGGTTAGACACTGTAATAGAAGAAGTGTGCCGAACGTGCCGCCTGTGTAAGTTGACTAAACCACCAGAGCAATGGGCCCCCATACAAACAATTGTAAACACCGCACCCCTCGAACTGCTAATGGTGGATTACTTAACCATCGGTCCGGCTCACCAGGGATATCAGCACTGCCTAGTCATGGTGGCAGGGGTGAACCTAGCCTCTGTGCTGTCTGAGGCGAACTGCAAAACGGTGCCTCCCAATTCGAGCGAGGAAGGTTGCGGCGCGCACAGTGCGCCGCGGCAAATTTTAGGCCATGCCCCGACCACACCCATTTCACAACTAGTCACACCCATGTCCACGCCCCGACCACACCCATTTAGCACTGGTGATCACACTGACTGGTACTGAGGGCACAGTGACTGGTACTATGGGCACACTGGTACTGAGTAAAAGAAAGAACAGAGAGAGAAACAAGAAAACAGAGAAAGGAGAGAGAGAAAGAGGGGAAAGCAAGAAAGAACAGAGAGAAAGTAGAGAGAGAAATAAACAAAGAAAGGGAAAAGAAAGAACAGAGAGAGAAAAGAACAGAGGGAGAAAGAAAAAAAAACGGGAAAGAAAGAGCAGAGAGAAAGAGAACAGAAAAAAAGAACAGAGAGAAAAAAAGAAATAGGGGAAAGAAAGAACAAAGAGAAATAAAGAACAGAGAGATAGAAAGAAAGAAAGATGGGAAACAAAGAACAGAGAGAGAGAAAGAGAAATAAAGAAAACAGATAGAAAGAACAGAGAGAGAGAGAGAGAGAACAGAAAGAGAGTGGAAAGAAAGAACAGAGAGAGAAAGAAAGAACAGAGAGAGAAAGAAAGAACAGAGAGAGAAAGAAAGAACAGAGAGAGAAAGAAAGAACAGAGAGAGAAAGAAAAAGAACAGAGAGAAAGAAAAAGAACAGAGAGAAAGAAAAAGAACAGAGAGAGAAAGAAAGATGGAAAGAAAAAAACTACTGAATAATGGCCCCATATACTTCTGCATACAGTATAATAGCCCCACATGATGCTCCATACTGAATAATGGCCCCATATACTGCTGCATACAGTATAATAGCCCACATGATGCTCCATACTGAATAATGGCCCCATATACTGCTGCATACTGTATAATGGCCCTATATACTGCTGCATACAGTATAATAGCCCCACATGATGCTCCATACTGAATAATGGCCCCATATACTGCTGCATACAGTATAATAGCCCCACATGATGCTCCATACTGAATAATGGCCCCATATACTGCTACATACTGTATAATGGCCCCATATACTGCTGCATACAGTATAATAGCCCCACATGATGCTCCATACTGAATAATGGCCCCATATACTGCTGCATAATGTATAATGGCCCCATATACTGCTGCATACAGTATAATAGCCCCACATGATGCTCCATACTGAATAATGGCCCCATATACTGCTGCATACAGTATAATAGCCCCACATGATGCTCCATACTGAATAATGGCCTTGCATAAAAAAAAACTACTCACCTCTGCCCGTTCCAACGCTGATATCGCTTCCTCATCTATCACACACACAGCGTCTCACACACACACACACACACACACACACACACACCAGCTTCACAGGTACAGCGGCCAGACTCACCTCTCCATGATCCGACAGCTTCCTGCTCACTTCCTCTCACACATTATGAGTTCTGCTCTGCCGCCCCCTGGCTGCCGCCGCCTGAAATAACAGCTCAACTCGCCTCATTATAGCGGCGCCAGTGCATGGTGGACCACTTTACCAAGTTTGCCGTGATGACCCCCACCCGAGATCAGACAGCAGAATCGGCCGCTATTGCTATCTGTAAAATCTTTATTCAAGTGTATGGCTGCCCGCAACTCATCCACTCAGACCAAGGGGCCTGCTTCCTGGGGCGGGTAATGGAGGAACTGCACTGCCTGTACGGCATTGACAAATCCTGGACCACACCATATCACCCGCAAGGGAATGGGGCCTGCAAACGGTTTAACCGGACTTTAATTCAATTGTTACGGACCCTGGAAGACTATCAGAAAGCCGGATGGCCTGAATACGTCCCTGAACTGATCTGGGTATATAATAACCGGCTACATTGGGTCACTGGTTACACCCCGTACACACTGCTCTTCGGTCGGGAAGGCAAAGGGATTACCGAGGTAGATCTGGACCTCAAAGAAGAACATCCATGGGGGGGGTTCACTCCTGGGTCCGGGACCACCGGTATCATCTGCAGACTCTGCATAGACTAGTACAGAACAAGGCTTCACGGAATGGTATATAAAATAAAAATTTACTTTATTAGAAAATCATTAAAAACATACATTCATAAACAAGGTGCTGAATAGAAAATAGGGACATACTCGCCGTGGACTCACCACAAAACAATGTTATCTAATCGCAAAGCAACATGTAAAATCATGTGCTGATAATCACAGAGGATCGCAATGTCCTACCCTAAATAAATAGCAAGCCTAACTCCAAAGGCATGTGTATGACAAGGACTCTGCATCTATATCATACAACTAACACAACTATCTCCCGAAGAAGCTGTGTGAAACATGCGTTGGGGCAGAGGGACATCCAGGGCTCACCACTGGTATACCGCTGGTATGTATATTCATACATCTTTGGATTTATTCACAGTATTGCATTGGCACAAGCCAGCATTTTAGTTGTGTGATGTTTTATCTTGTTTTGACACCTATCCATCACTAATCCTAAAGTTTGTAAAGGGTTAAATGAACACACACAGGCAGAATAAAGTATTTTAATGAAATGAAAGACCACACAGTTTTGCCATCTTTATTCTTCTGCTATTCCAAATGATGCCCTAGATCTCCTGTAATAAATAAACCAGCAATATACCATACCTGTCCGGTGATCTGTCCCACGGCATAATCCATATCTGGGGGTTAAATAGTTTATACACATACACTACTAACAGTATTATTATTAAGGTATGTAAACCATGTCCCTTATCCTGTCGGCTTTTACAATGATTTTACAGAAGCCGACAAATGAATTAACGGCTATTCTGCCATCGATCTCTCTATGAAATATAAAGATATACAGTGTGTATGTGTGTGTGTGTGTGTGTGTGTATATATATATATTATATATATATATACTGTGTATATACACCTATTCTATGTGTATATATCTATTCTATCTTTTCTTTTCTAAGCTGTCAGTGTGATTTTACTGTACACCGCACATTAATTGCCAGCTTTTCAAAGGACACCGGTGCGTAAAAGTCGGACAGCGCTCGCATGGTGTGAGTGCTGTGCGATTTTTTATTTTTTATTTATTTTTTCTCGCATCCATTGACTTGCATTGGCGAGTCTCGTCCGAGATACGCAGCAAATCGCAGCATGCTGCAATTTTTTTCTCAGCCCGATTTCGGCTGTGAAAAAAATTGCAGGTGAGATGTAGCCCATTGAATAACATTGGTCCGAGTGCAATCCGATTTTTTTTAATTTTTTTTTTATCGGATTGCACTCATCCGTATTTCTCGCAAGTGAGTATGAGCCCTAAGTTATATAGTCATGTTACACTGTTACACTCCCCTCACTTCTTTTAACAATACAAGTGCACAAAGATATTACATATGCAACACTCGACAAGTGGGCCTGTGTACCTTAAAATGACAGGGCTGAAGTTTAGTCCCTGTGCAGTCCTGCATTTAGCACATTCGGCACATGCCCTTCCATCTGTCTAACTCAAAAATATTTCCCGGATCCGTGCATTCCTTGACCACGATACCACAAAAACACTAGTGCATGCCCTTATCTCCCGCCTTGACTACTGCAACCTCCTACTCTCTGGTCTCCCCTCCAGCACCCTGGCACCACTCCAATCCATCCTACATTCTGCTGCCCGACTAATCCACCTTTCTCCCTGTTATTCCCCAGCCTCTCCCCTATGCCAAGCCCTTCATTGGCTTCTTATCGTCCAGAGACACCAGTTCAAAATCCTAACTATGACATACAAAGCCATTCACAACCTGTCCCCTCCATACATCTGTGACATGGTCTCCCGTTACTTACCCTCGCGCAACCTTCGATCCTCTCAAGATCTCCTTCTCTACTCTCCCCTTATCTCTTCTTCCCACAACCGCATACAAGACTTCTCCCGTGCCTCCCCCATACTCTGGAACTCTCTACCCCAACACATCAGACTTGCGCCTACCATGGAAACCTTCAAAAAGAACCTGAAGACCCACCTCTTCCGACAAGCCTACAACCAGCAGTGATCCTCAGTCTACTGAACCGCTGCACACCCAGTTCTACCCTCTCCTAGTGTATCCTCACCCATCCCCTGTTAGACTGTGAGCCTTCGCGGGCAGGGTCCTTCCTCCTTAATAATAATAATAATAATCTTTATTTATAAGCGCCATCATATTCCGCAGCGCTTTACAGTTTAACAGTTTCAAAATACAAGTCATAAGTAACAACGTTAACAATACAGTAATTAAAGCAAAATAAGACGGCCCTGCTCGTGAGAGCTTACAATCTACAATGAGGTGGGGGAGATACAAAATACAGGTGTGTATATACAATGGTGCATTTACAATGATGGTCCAGCCATCTTAAGGGAGTGAGGGATGGATGGAGATAGTGAATGGGCTACACACACACACACACTAAAGGGTATGCCACACTGAACAATATCGCTAACGGGATCGCTAAAAAACGTCACTATTTAGCGATCCCGTTAGCGATGTTGTTCAGTGCGGCAGCTGCCAGCGACGAGCTTCCTGCTGTGATCTCGCTCGTCGCTGGAATCGTTCCGGACCCTATTTTCTCGTCGGCGCTCCCGCTGGGTAAGTATCTAATCGCTGTGTGGCACCTTTTCTTAGCGATTTAGCGGTACTTTTGTACCGCTAAAGTCGTTAAGAAGATCGCTAACGGCAATAGCGTCGTTAACTATATCGCTAAATGGGCCGCATTTAGCGATATAGAAACAATCCCGCTAGCGATCTCATTAGTATGCGTCGTTATCGTGATCGCTAGCGGGATTGTTTAGTGTGGCAGTACCTTTACACATAGAATGACTTTGATTAGTGAATGTGATAGGCCGCTCTGAACAGATGTGTTTTGAGGGAGCGCCTGAAACCATGCAAATTGTGGATAGTCCTAATTTCTTGGGGTAGAGCATTCCAGAGGATTGGCGCAGCGCGGGAGAAGTCTTGGAGTCGGGAGTGGGAGGTACGGATTAGTGCAGAGGTTAGTCGAAAGTCTTCTGTACTTATGTGTGTCCTGTATTGCTCATATTTATTGTACTTGTCTATACTCTCCCCCTCTCACATGTAAAGCACCATGGAATAAATGGCGCTATAAAAATGAATAATAATAATCTGTGCCCCTGCCTGCAGGCATTTCACATAAATCACATACTTATGCTAATACTATTTTGAAAGATCAACTAAACAAGAAATACTGTAAATAATTTAGAACTAGTGCTTTTTGTACTGACTTCAGATGTGGCATAATATTGATACATGGCATGTTTTATAGCTGACTGCGAGAAATTGCGGTTTCATTTTGAGGCGGGCCATAGTGGGTTGTGGTATTCTGCTCTGCATGCCAAGATCCCACAACCTGGAAGTTCAGACCAGACTTTTGATAGAAAGTCAGGTCCTTTAGGGTGCATTAGGGACCTTTCTATCCAGTTTTGCTTTCTTAAATAAAAAGGTTCCCAGTCTGTTACGTCTCTTAGACGGTGATTTTTTTAATTTCTTGCTTTATTCTCTCTTTATAACTATTTTATGACATAGCTATATAAATTTTTCTTTTGTGGCAGCAGTTGTAGTTTCAAATGATAACATTAATTTTCCTGTATAATATTGTGAAAAACGAGGGGAAAAAAAAAATCAGTGTTTTATGGGTGATTGTTGATAACATTTTTGGGTCCATGTGATTTTTTGGCCTCCTTTTTATTTTTTTTTTGGGAAGTGGCTTGACTGAAATATAACAATTCTGCCTTTTTAGATTTTTTTTAAATTTCTCCTTTCGCCTCATAGAATAAATATGATGACATTTTATTAGTTCAAGCAATTTATACATGCAGAAAGACCAAACATATTAATTTTAACTTTTCTCCATTTCCTATGACATAGCCTTATGAGGTCTTGTTTTTTTGCGAGATGAGTTGTAGCTTTTAATGGCACCATTCATTTTCATTATAGTGTACTGAAAAATGTGAAAAAATTTAAAGTGTATGTTACTGAACTCCCTTAAAAATTAACATTCAACCGTAGTTTTTGTTTTTTAATTTTACCCTGCTCACTTTGAGGTAAAATGGGTCAACATGGTCATGGTAATAGTAAATTAATTTATATAACATTTTTTTTACTATATAAAAAAGTGCCAAAAATGTGGCTTTAGTTTCCATATTGAAATCTTTAACTTTTTTTTTAATTTTCCAGTTGATATAGTTGTATGAGGGCTTGTTTTTTGCTTGGTGACTTGTACCATTGTCCATTTTGTAGTCCATACAACTTTCTGATCTTTTAATCCCATTTTTGGGGGGATGTGGAATGACCAACATTTTGCAACTTATTTTTTGAAAAAATGGGGTAGATTTAAACTTTCATACAAATAAATAAAATTATATATAGTATCGTGCAGAAGTTTTAGGCAGCGGTGGCAAAAATTCATTATGACAGGCACGGGGGTCATCAGCAGACCACCAGCTGTCATGGTAACCCATCGTGGATAGAGGCCCCCGCCCTGCACACCGTGTTAAATGCTGCTGTCAGAGATCGACAGTGGAATTTCACAGGTTAACATCTGCGGGGGGAGCTCTGCTCTATCCACAGTTGTTAGAGGCACATGTTGGCTGATTAAATCAGCCATCATATGGGGAAAAGATGTAGGCTCGGTGTGTCAGCCAGCATCAAAGGCAGGGACACAGCATATGGGGTAAACTTATGTCTGTGTTGAGAGAGGTTAATGACATTGGTTGTATACTTGGGGTCAATGTCCTGCTGCAGAATAAATTTGGGCCAGTCAGATGCTCCCCTGATGGTTACTCACACATACCTACCCACAGAGCGGTGACCAAAACCATGCTAGCAGCACCCCTATGACTGGAAGCAGAACACTGCCGGGGAGGAAAAAAATTAATTTCCTCCGGCAGCAGAGCTCTCAGTGCAGTGCTGCATGGTGGCAGAACACTATTAATCTGCAGATTAACCCCATATCTGCAGGTTAATAGCATTATTTTACATGACAGGTTCTCTTTAACCCCTTTCTGCCATCAGACGTACTATTCCGTCAATGTGCCCTGACACTTAATTCCCATGGACCGAATAGTACGTCATGGGCGATCGGCTGCGCTCACGGGGGGAGCGCGGCCGATTGCAGCCGGGTGTCATCTGGAACTGATAGCCCCTCTGCTTTTGGATCGGAGGCCCCACGGCTTGCCGCAGGGTCTCGATCGCTGCCATGGGACCCAATGTCTTCACGACAACATCCGGATCTCCATGTAACGGGTCTGGTAGGTGGAACCACTGACGGAAACGGGTCTGGTTGGTGGAATCACTAAGCTTTATTATACAAGACAATTTACTTGCAAGAGAGCGGGTGGCATCCGGGAATAGGACAGGGAATCACGGCAATTAGCCAGGCAGTCTCTGGACAGGCAGGTTGTCACAATAAGTGACCAAGGAAGTCTCTGGACAGGCAGGTTATCACGGCAAGTGACCTGGGCAGTCTCTGGACAGGCAGGTTGTCACGGCAAGTGACCTGGGCAGTCTCTGGACAGGCAGGTTGTCACGGCAAGTGACCAGGGCAGTCTCTGGACAGGCAGGTTGTCACGGCAAGTGACCAGGGCAGTCTCTGGGCAGGCAGGTTTGTCACGGCAAGTGACCAGGGCAGTCTCTGGGCAGGCAGGTTGTCACGGCAAGTGACCAGGGCAGTCTCTGAACAGGCAGGTTGTCATGGCAAGTGACCCGGGCAGTCTCTGGACAGGCAGGTTGTCACGGCAAGTGACCAGGGCAGTCTCTGGACAGGCAGGTTGTCACGGCAAGTGACCAGGGCAATCTCTGGGCAGGCAGGTTTGTCACGGCAAGTGACCAGGGTAGTCTCTGGGCAGGCAGGTTGTCACGGCAAGTGACCAGGGCAGTCTCTGGACAGGCAGGGTTGTCACGGTAAGTGACCAAGGCAGTCTCTAGACAAACAGGCATATACGACCTGAGCTGGTGGAGCCTCCTGGTAGGCTGCAGTCGGATGGCAGATGATCGCTCCCAGGTGAGCAGGCAAGAGTCTCTGGAATAGCCGGGGATCTCTGCTGATGATGTCCGAACCTCTAGATAGAGCTGCAGTCGGATGGCAGATGATCGCTCCCAGGTGAGCAGGCAAGAGTCTCTGCAATAGCCGGGGATCTCCGCAGATGATGTCCGAACCTCTGGATAGAGCTGCAGTCGGATGGCAGATGATCGCTCCCAGGTGAGCAGGCAACAGCCGGGGATCTCTGCTGAAGATGTCCGAACCTCTGGATAGAGCTGCAGTCAGATGGCCGACAGGCAAACAGACAGGTAACAGGCAGGCAACTGGAAACAGGAGCTGATGGCTGAAGCAGAGTTAGACTGCACAGAAACAACATTGCTCGGGCACCTCCATTAAGGAGGAAGCCCTTAATATAGGGTGGAGTCCACCAGCTTTGGCTGGAGACTGATTTGGAAAATGCGCGCGGCTCCTTTAAGAGCGGGGGAGGGTGCGGCGCGCGGCCCTAAGGCCAGCAGCAGGGAAGGAGCGCGCGGGACCAGCAGGGCGGAAGGAGGACGCCGAGGATGCCAGAGGCGCAGAGGAGGCTGGGAGCACTGAGGACGCTGAGCGCAGGTGAGGAGAGCGACGTCCCTGTCTGGCAGCAGGCAGGGACGCGGGCGCTACACTCCAGGCCTGAGGGACTTCCTGTCATGTGCAGTGATGACCAGGAAGTCTCTCAGGTCAGTGTTATAGGAGCTGCAACGCTGACAGCTTCTATAGCATGCAGATATGCATGCTATAGAAGCGATCAGCCTGCACAAAATGAGTGTCCCATAGTGGGACAATGTGTAAAACTAAGAATTAAATAAAAAACATTTTTTAAATAATTGTAAAAATATTAAAAAAATAATAAAAAATAATAAAATCAATATTTAATATATCAATAAATAAATATCTTAATAAAAAAAATCTAAACAATAGAAGTACACATATTTTGTATCCCCTTGTCCGTAACGATCCACCCTATAAAACTGTCCCATTAGTTAACCCCTTTAGTGAACACCATAAGAAAAAGGCAAAAAACAATGCTTTATCATCATACCGCTAAGCAAAAAGTGGAATAACACGTGAACAAAAAAAGGATATAAACAAATATGGTACCGCTGAAAATGTAATCTTTTCCCGCAAAAAATGAGCCACCATTAGTGTTGAGCATTCCGATACCGCAAGTATCGGGTATCGGCCGATATTCGCTGTATCGGAATTCCGATACTTAGTTCCGATATTTTTCCAATATCGTATACCGGAATCGGAAGTTCCCATAATTCTTTGAGAAGCAATGTGATTTTAGTCAGCCAATGAGGAATCTTATGAAGTGTGGGCACATCCTGTAATGCTGCGGTCATCTTAACTAATGGCATGGCTATGATTGGCTGCTGAAATGATGTCAGAATGCACTATAAAAGGCGCCGCCGCCATTTTAGCGTCACTGTGCTGTGAACTCAGTTAGGGACAGAACGCTGCTCTGCTGACTCTGAGGGACAGTTAGAGATTGCGATTTTGTGTACTTTGCTTTAGGCAGGCTAGTTTACCAACCGCTGTGTAAAGCTTCCTTTTGCCTTGCAGTGTTGTTTTAACAGCTCTGTGCAAGGTGTGTGTGTGAGAGTGCAGGTGACGCTGCAGTTTGCTCTGCATCCAACGCTGTCTGTAGGCATCTGCACGTGTCACTCACAGACTCTTTTTTTTTTTTTCTTTAGTGTAATTCTAGCTGCTCCATTCAATAGAAATTATAGTGTGACGCGCTTCCATCCGTATACAATACATTGGTTGCAAACACTATAGAAGTACAGAAAGGAGCCTTTCACAGATAGTGAACAGTTGTGTTTCAGTGTTCACTGCAGTCTGTGAGGTTTTGATTTTTTGAGTGCAGATCACGCTCCAGTTAGTTCTTCAACCACTGCTGGTTGTAGTCTGCTGAGCGTGTGTCATTGCCTCATCCTTCACATTTTTCTCTAATTGGTGCTGCTCCATTATATTTGAAAAAAATCTATTCTATTAGTGTGACGCGCTTCCATCCGTATACAATACATTGGTTGCAAACACTATAGAAGTACAGAAAGGAGCCTTTCACAGATAGTGAACAGTTGTGTTTCAGTGTTCACTGCAGTCTGTGAGGTTTTGATTTTTTGAGTGCAGATCACGCTCCAGTTAGTTCTTCAACCACTGCTGGTTGTAGTCTGCTGAGCGTGTGTCATGCCTCATCCTTCACATTTTTCTCTAATTGGTGCTGCTCCATTATATTTGAAAAAAATCTAATCTATTAGTGTGACGCGCTTCCATCCGTATACAATACATTGGTTGCAAACACTATAGAAGTACAGAAAGGAGCCTTTCACAGATAGTGAACAGTTGTGTTTCAGTGTTCACTGCAGTCTGTGAGGTTTTGATTTTTTGAGTGCAGATCACGCTCCAGTTAGTTCTTCAACCACTGCTGGTTGTAGTCTGCTGAGCGTGTGTCACTGCCTCATCCTTCACATTTTTCTCTAATTGGTGCTGCTCCATTATATTTGAAAAAAATCTAATCTATTAGTGTGACGCGCTTCCATCCGTATACAATGCATTGGTTGCAAACACTATAGAAGTACAAAAGGGCCTTTCACAGATATGAACAGTTGTTGTTCAGTGTTCACTGCAGTCTGTGAGTTTTGATTTTTTGAGTGCAGATTACGCTCCAGTTAGTTCTTCAACCACTGCTGGTTGTAGTCTGCTGAGCGTGTGTCACTGCCTCATCCTTCACATTTTTCTCTAATTGGTGCTGCTCCATTATATTTGAAAAAAATCTAATCTATTAGTGTGACGCGCTTCCATCCGTATACAATACATTGGTTGCAAACACTATAGAAGTACACAAAGGGGCCTTTCACAGCTACTGAACAGTTGTCTGCAGTGTTCACTGTAGTCTGTGAGCTTTTCATTTTTTGAGTGCAGATTACGCTCCAGTTAGTTCTTCAACCACTGCTGGTTGTAGTCTGCTGAGCGTGTGTCACTGCCTCATCCTTCACATTTTTCTCTAATTGGTGCTGCTCCATTATATTTGAAAAAAATCGAATCTATTAGTGTGACGCGCTTCCATCCGTATACAATACCTTGGTTGCAAACACTATAGAAGTACACAAAGGGGCCTTTCACAGCTACTGAACAGTTGTCTGCAGTGTTCACTGCAGTCTCTGAGGAATAACCACACTTAGGCCTTATAACTTTTCTGACTTTCTTTATCAATCTACCAAGATGAAGAAGGCAGGGAGTAAGGCACGTGGTCGTGGCCGTGGAGTTTCAGCAGGGAGAGGACATGGGGATTCTGTGGCTGCTGCCGCACCCAGTGACACAGCATCCACCAGTTTTCCCCGTGAGCGTTCCTTTATGCGCACTTTTGTAGGAGCTCAGCGTACCCCCCTGCTGCGGGAAGAACAAATTGAAGCCGTTGTTGGTTGGATGGCAGCCAATGCATCGAATTCAATTGCTTCCACCTCCTCTCAGGACCACAGCACTGTTGAACAACCATCTGTCTCTTCACCGCCTGCCAAATTGCCCAGGCAGTCAGAGAGTTCTGAACTAGAGCCAGCTGAGTCTCTGCTTCTGTTCTCAGAATCTGTTGGCTTGCAAACAGGGGCCCAGCCAAGCAGCATTCTGGAATGTGAAGAAGAGGCAGTATGCAGTGATGCGCAACAGCTGTGTCTCTCTGAATGTGAAGAGGCGGGTGAGCCAGTGCCGATGGTCAGCACACCGCAGAACGCATCTGATGATGATGAGACTCAGGTGCCAGTTTCTGTTGAGCATGGTGCTGGCCAGACCACCCAACAGCAGCAGGTGTTGGAAGAGGGTAGTGGAGATGATGAGGTCCAAGACCCAACATGGCGTGAGGAACAGGAAGGTGGTGGTAGCAGCTCTGAGGAAGAGATTGCCCCAACGGTCCAAACAGTAGGGAGAGGTAGGCTGCAGACTCGGTTGCCTGTAGCCTCCAGTTTGGCACCCGTTCGTAGCAGTTCTCTTCCAACAGCCAAAACGGGCGCTCCCAGGACTTGCACTGCGTGGTCCTTTTTTGACACACTTGCAGATGATATTTGCTATGTCAAATGCAAGCTGTGTAATCAAAAAGTAAAAAGAGGTAAAAGTGTCAGTAACCTTAATACCACAAATATGTGGAAACGTGCGGTCAAAGCACGTGGTTGAGTTACAAAGACACACTGGAGATGTAGGCCAACCTACAGCAGCACCTACATCTTCAGCTCGTGTTGGAGCCTCTTCCTCCAGCTCACACACAGCTGGTTCGGCTTCCTCACAGGATCGCCATGGAAGAACCTCTGTCACTGTTGTCCAGAGACCCAGTGTTATTCCACCCACAGCTGCAAGTTCCCTGTCATCCTCACACTCCCAGGCCACAAAACAGCCATCGGTAGCACAGGCATGGGATAAAAGACGGCCATACTCGGCAAACCATCCACGAGCACAGGCTCTGAATGCTGGCATTGCAAAACTCCTGTCCCTTGAAATGCTGTCATTCAGGCTGGTGGAGACTGACAGTTTCCGTAACTTAATGGCATTGGCAGTCCCACAATACAATGTGCCCAGCCGATTTTATTTCAGCAGGCAAGCCGTCCCTGGTCTGCAAAAGCATGTTGAGGGAAAAATTAAACATGCGCTACTAAACGCCGTCAGTAGCAAGGTCCACCTGACCACCGATGCGTGGACCAGTACCCATGGCCAGGGACGATACCTTTCCCTAACTGCCCATTGGGTCAATGTTGTGGAGCCGGGTACAGATCTTGCGAGTGGCGCTGTACGTGTTCTGCCAACTCCAAGGATTGCAGGAATCAAGTCTGTCCACATTGACTCCTCCTCCTCCTCCAGTTCCTCAGAATCATCGCTGCAGGAGCCGTCACGGTCTACCTCCACATGGACCCGTGAACGCTTACCTGATGCGACCGATATGAGCACAGCCGTGGCCAAACGTCAACAGGCCGTCCTGAAATTAATTTCCATGGGGAATCGAAGCCACACAGCGCAGGAGCTCTGGAATGCCATCAAGCAGGAGAGCGACGTGTGGTTTTTGCCAGCGAATCTCCAGCCAGGCTTGGTAGTGTGTGACAATGGCCGAAATCTGGTGGCAGCTCTGGGCCTTGGCAACCTCACTCACATACCATGTCTGGCACATGTGCTCAACTTGGTCGTGCAGAGTTTTTTGAGGGACTATCCGGATCTTGATGCACTGCTGCACAAGGTCCGCCTAGAGTGCGCTCACTTGCGACGTTCCAGCATGGCCAGATGGCGCATTGCAGCTCTGCAATGCAGATTTCGCCTTCCTGAACATCGCATCATATGTGACGTACCCACCAGGTGGAATTCCACGTTACATATGTTGGAGCGGTTGTGTGAGCAGCAGCCAGCAGTAATGGAGTATCAGCTGCATCAGGCGCAATCAACTCGCAATTTGCGCCGTTCACACTTCACCACTACTGAGTGGGCCTCTATGAAGGACATCTGCCACGTTTTGCGTGCGTTTGATGAGTCAACGCGGATGGCGAGTGCAGATGATGCACTAGTCAGCCTGACTGTCCCCCTTATCTGCCTGCTTCAAAAAACACTGCAAGCAATAAGGGATGAGGTTTTGGAAGAGGTGGAGGATGAGGAGTCACAAATTCCATCACCTTCTGGACAGTCAGCGCAACGTGGTTCCTCACAAAGGGCTGGGCAGGGCTCACTTTGTGAGGAGGATGAGGAGGAGTCAATGGAGGAGGAAGACATCGCTCCAGAGGGAGGTACACAACGCTCTAGTCAGTATGTAGAGCGAGGGTGGGGTGATGCAGAGCAGGCAGAGATGACGCCTCTTGCAGGGGACAGCGTTTCTTGGCCAGTTGGGAGTCTGCAGCACATGGTTGATTTCATGCTGCAGTGCCTGAGAAACGACCGCCGCATCGCCCACATTCTCACCACGTCTGATTATTGGGTGTACACCCTCCTAGACCCTCGCTACCGGGACAACTTACAAAGCCTCATCACACCGTTGAACCGGGAACGTAAAATGCGGGAGTACCAAGACACACTGGTGCAATCCATAATGTTCTCCATTCCAGCCGAGAGCACTGCTGCTGCTACTGCTTTACAAAGCAGCTCTGTGCGTCGAGGCAGTGGAGACAGCTCTGCAACAAGAGGGAGCACAAGCAGCGCCTCTGCACAGGGCAAGACCATTATGTTCCAAATGTGGCGAAGTTTTGTGGCAGCGCCACAAATGTCTACACCATCCGAGATGGCTCCAGTCAGCAGGAGGCAACGTTTCCGTAAGATGGTGACAGACTACATGTCTTTCCCTCTCAGTGTACTCCCAGATGGCTCTTCCCCATTCAAGTTTTGGGTCTCTAAGCTGGATACATGGCCAGAGCTTAGCCAGTATGCATTGGAGGTGCTGGCTTGCCCTGCTGCCAGTGTATTATCGGAGCGCGTCTTTAGTGCTGCAGGTGGTGTACTAACAGACCGTCGCATGCGACTATCCTCCGATAATGTAGACCGGCTTACTTTTCTTAAAATGAGCAAGGCATGGATCTCGCCAGAATTTGTCTGTCCGTTTTCAGATTAAATAACTGGTTCGCAACGTTATCCATGTCTCCTGTTATGTTCATCTTTCTACCACCTGAACTCTACTCCCTGGGCTACAACACTGCCAGTTGCTGCTCAGAAGTGTCGTGTCCACAGACCAATACACAAGCTATAGTGTTAGTGGGGTTCAGTAACGCCAGCTGTTCCCCTGCTGTGTGTCCGGCAAGAAGTCTCCTGTTCCCTACACATGCACAGAAAAACCCATGTCGAACATGCTCCAAATAGGGAAGAGCCATCACCCTGATTGTTATGCTTAAAACAGGAAATTGTGAAGTTTTCCAGGCCTAGAATGATAAATTTTTATTACAAATATGGACAAATAATAATTTGTCATCACAGCGCATATCTGCACATGTCTATTACAAATGGTAACAAAAACTAAAACATAGTCTTCACTTTTTGAAATTAATGCATAAAAGTACATTTCATACTTATCAATTAATGCTTTTTAAGGAACTTTATCTGTACCTGTAAGATAATGCAGTCAATGGATGTACGAATCATAAAATCCTCATCATCATCATGAGTTTTATTTATGACAGACATTATAAAATACACATACTGATGCCAACTGTAACTTCACACACCATATATGAAATGGCCAGCATCTAAACCTGGTAATAATGTCAATAATAAATTATTACATCTAGAAAGTGCATCATGCATACTGACAATAGGTAGTTATACCTGCAAGTGCTGTTGAAACAACCACAACAGATATAAATTAATAATGGTATATTGGTATCACAGTGCATAGTTACTCATGGACAATGTCGATGTAATACTGTACCTCAATAAAGTCAGCGTGAACCATTATGCTTGTTAGTCTTGTAGATTGTTAAAGAGGGAACGGTCTTTTTTTGTTGGTCATAGGTGGAGTATTAGACAGTAAATGATTACTGCTGTCGTATTTTTGGCGTCCCTAGGGCGCAATAACGCTGCGTAACGTCACATTTTATAGAGTCATCTAATTGACACACGCTACCCTACCCTACGCGTGACAGTAGGAAGGTAGTGTTGACGGATAAAGCCTTGCGCAACCAGACATGCTTTTACCCTCTTCAACACTGTACAAGCAAAAAATGCATGATTGCAGCCGCAGACTTTATTGACGTACAGTATAACATCGCCATTACCCATCAGAGGCTGTCCACTGTCTGATACAGACATAGAATATACCTTTGTTATCCGTAGCCTTTGTTTCACCTACACTTGCAGGCACACACTTACATTGTGACAATGCATTATGTTTTTTTAAATGGTTATTTTTTATCGTACATTATTGTGTCATCACATTGATGAGTCCATGCTGGACATGTCATACATGGTGTACAAAGTAACTATTTTATTAACTTAAATAATTGAAATGTCTGTGACTGTCACATCTAAATTGCAATGATGGTGATGATGAGTGACTATTACAAAATCCATTGTCTTCACTATCTTATGGTTTAACATAGCGTTCCTTAAGTATTATTCATAAATACAAAAATGGACTTTTATTCTTAAATTTACAACACTATATTTTGTAACCAATTTTTTGGGTGGTGTGTTGTTCCATTTCTTGTTGGCATGTGCATATATGCGTTTATATTTGCAGTGTCTTTATTTTTATTCTTGAAGTTAGGAAACATGTGTATCTTTGTACCGTGTTAGCCAGTAGATAGATAAATATTTAGACTTGAGAGTCCGCAGTGGTTGATACCTTTGAATGGATAACTGAAAAGATGGTAACAAATTGCAAGCTTTCGAGGCTACTCACGTCTCTTCATCAGGCAAAGACTAAAACAAAAAATGAAGCATCACATATTTCTATACACAACAGGACACAGGAATAGTGCAATAGGTAAGACAAGTAAGTGACGTGTAGCAGAACTGTCATTATCACAGAGGGATGAACATAAATATTGGAACAGTTCCTAGATAAGGATAGAAAGTTTTATTGCCTCTGATTGGGGTCTGGTTTTGTGTTTTCATGCCCTGGAAGGGCAGAGACGCAGATTCCTTAATTGATATAGAATGACATAAATCCGTGTGATCTATTCATTCCATCACTAACAGTGTCAAAGGTCATGATGAGCTTATATTCTGAAACCTTTGTATCTTTCTCATATTTGAAGTTATATTTTAATACCAGTAATTCCATATCCATCATGCTATGACCGGGCATACAAAAGTGTTTTGCCACAGGTAAATCCATTATTTTTTCTCTTATTGTGTGGCGCTGATAATTCATCCTTGTTCTCATTTTTTGGCCGGTCTCCCCTCACTTGTCCCTCCCTCACTTGTCTTACCTATTCCTGTGTCCTGTTGTGTGTAGAAATATGTGATTCTTCATTTTTTGTTTTATTCTTAGCCTGATGAAGAGACCTGAGTAGTCTGGAAAGCTTGGAATTTGTTACCATATTTTCAGTTAGCCATTAAACGGTATCAACCACAGCGGACTCTCAAGTATAAATATTTTTCTATTCTTGGAATTGAAATTCATCATTTTATTGTCCTAGTAAAACTTCATTTATTCTTGTTTGAAGTACATACATTTGCAATGGCCACGTAACAAGGCAATAACTCAATATTTTATGCCTACACCCTCCTTGACCCTGGGCTTCAACACCGCCAGTTGCTGCTCAGAAGTGTTAGATGCACAGATGAAAACAATCGCTGATGTGTTTGTGGGGTTCAGTAACGCCTGCTGTTCCCCTGCTGTGTGTCTGGCAAAAATTACTGATGATCATTCAATTCAAACATCTATACTAGCCTGCTACACCTGACGCTTCAACACGCAGTCTGTCAGTAGATGCACAGATAACATCGCTATGTGTTGTGGTTCAGTAACGCTGTGTCCACGTGGTCTGGCAAAATTACGATGCTACTACAACTCAACTCAATTATACTAGCCTTGCAACCTCCTTGACCTGGGCTTCAACACCGCCAGTTGCTGCTCAGAAGTGTTAGATGCACAGATGAAAACAATCGCTGATGTGTTTGTGGGGTTCAGAAACGCCTGCTGTTCCCCTGCTGTGTGTCTGGCAAAAATTACTGCTGCTAACTACAACTTCAACTTCAAACATCTCATACTAGGCCTCTGCCTACACCCTCCTTGACCCTGGGCTTCAACACCGCCAGTTGCTGCTCAGAAGTGTTAGATGCACAGATGAAAACAATCGCTGATGTGTTTGTGGGGTTCAGTAACGCCTGCTGTTCCCCTGCTGTGTGTCCGGCAAAAATTACTGCTAGCTACCTAATCATGGTTAAAAAAACATGACATGTCAAAGTGTCTAGTGCTACACATAGATATGAGGCTACACCCTGATTTCTAAGCTGTAAACATTTGAAACGTCAACTTTAAAACCATAAAATGATTAGTCTTTGTAACAAATCTGTAACAAAATAATTGTGACATATTATTACAGATATGCACATGTCGAAAACAAATGCAAACACAAAAGCCTACTTATGCTATAGGATACTGATGGTCAACCTTGTCACTCCATAGCTTAGACAAATCCAACTCACATCATGACTCAAATGCTGCAATGTTGTAAGTGCATAATGTGGGTTGAACTTTGACAACTGCTGCAGTGCGAAGGTTATACTTCAGTGTTCTTGCCTTTTAAATAAAAGCATACAAGTAAATATAATAATCCAATGTTGATTAAGGGACGTGATGTACACCTGTAATATTGTGCAAACAATGCATGTAGGAATAGTCATCTTCAACATTACTTATATTTGTGTCATTTTAAAAAATACATATTTAATTAGAAAGTTAACAGCCCATATCATAAAGGTCCTTCATGTAAACATGATAATCGCTAACAAAAATCATGCATTACCTTGGTAAAGTCAATAGTGCATAGTCACAATAGCAAAATATATACCTGTAAGTGGTGCTGAAAGAACGACAACTGATAGAATAGGTGAATGATATCTATTTATCAGACTGAATAGCGACACCTGTACAATGTCGATATAATACTGTACCTTAACAAAACAGCTGTGTCACACCTCACACTCGTTTTTCTTGTAGCTTGTTATGTAATAGGGCACATGCGTGTATGTTTCATCATAGGTGCATGTTTACTGAGTAAAGCAGTCATGACAACGCCTTTGTGTATTCGGTACGCTTGCGATGATGAACGATGCGCACCGTGAATGTTAGTCTGCATCATAAGACGTACAGACGCTCCAATACCCAACGCGTCACAGCAGGAAGCCAGTCTGTGCGTCCAAACAAAGGCGAAACCATACATGCACGTAACCTTTTATAAAGCTATATAAAAAAAGTATGTAGTAGTAACGCACACTTTATTGAGGTACAGTATTACATCGCCATTCACCATCTGTGGCTATGCAGTCTCATCTATATATACCTTATCTATCCGTTGTCATGCTTGCAAGTCCACAGTCAGGCATAAATATTTGTTTTCACTCTGCACTATGCACTTTTTAAATTTTTTGTTTGTTAATATAAATGATTGTCACATATTATCAGTATTACATGATGGAAATTTTAGATATTTTTTAAAATTTTTTAGTGATATTATTCACCAAATGTAAAGTTTTATGAATGTCAAAGATAAAAACATAATCAGCATTACAAGTTAAGTCAGCCATTCATTGTCTACACAATAAAATGGTGTACATACTGTTACTTAGCCATCATTAATGGATTCTGATATGTACTTGTATGCTTTTATTTTAAACCGTATAGCAGATTATTTAACCTATTTTAATTGTGGTTTGCATTGCTTTTCAACATGTTAATGTATGCGTTTATGTTTGTAAATTATTAATTTACATATTTTTTTTAAGTTAAATCATCATCTTATGGTACTAAAGGTTATATTTCTCTTGTTTGGAGTATAGACATTTTTAATTGACACGTAACAAGGAAAATACTTGATATAGTATTTAAACATCCTCCTTGACCCTGGGCTCCAACACCGCCAGCTGTTGCTCGGAAGTGCTGTTAGCACAGTCTACACTTGCTCCTGTGTTACTGGGGTTCAGTAATGTCAGCTGTTCCCCTGCTGTGTGAACGGCAAAAAAGTCCTGCTGCCTCCACCATGTTCTCTTCTCATCCCTGGGCTACAACATCGCCAGTTGTTGCTCGGAAGTGCTGTTAGCACAGTCTACACTTGCTCCTGTGTTACTGGGGTTCAGTAATGTCAGCTGTTTCCCTGCTGTGTGAACGGCAAAAAGTCCTGCTGCCTCCACCATGTTCTCTTCTCATCCCTGGGCTACAACACCGCCAGTTGTTGCTCGGAAGTGCTGTTAGCACAGTCTACACTTGCTCCTGTGTTACTGGGGTTCAGTAATGTCAGCTGTACCCCTGCTGTGTGAACGGCAAAAAGTCCTGCTGCCTCCACCATGTTCTCTTCTCATCCCTGGGCTACAACACCGCCAGTTGTTGCTCGGAAGTGCTGTTAGCACAGTCTACACTTGCTCCTGTGTTACTGGGGTTCAGTAATGTCAGCTGTTCCCCTGCTGTGTGAACGGCAAAAAGTCCTGCTGCCTCCACCATGTTCTCTTCTCATCCCTGGGCTACAACACCGCCAGTTGTTTCTCGGAAGTGCTGTTAGCACAGTCTACACTTGCTCCTGTTACTGGGGTTCAGTAATGTCAGCTGTTTCCCTGCTGTGTGAACGGCAAAAAGTCCTGCTGCCTCCACCATGTTCTCTTCTCATCCCTGGGCTACAACACCGCCAGTTGTTGCTCGGAAGTGCTGTTAGCACAGTCAACACTTGCTCCTGTGTTACTGGGGTTCAGTAATGTCAGCTGTTCCCCTGCTGTGTGTACGGCAAAAAGTCCTGCTGCCTCCACCATGTTCTCTTCTCATCCCTGGGCTACAACACCGCCAGTTGTTGCTCGGAAGTGCTGTTAGCACAGTCTACACTTGCTCCTGTGTTACTGGGGTTCAGTAATGTCAGCTGTTCCCCTGCTGTGTGAACGGCAAAAAGTCCTGCTGCCTCCACCATGTTCTCTTCTCATCCCTGGGCTACAACACCGCCAGTTGTTGCTCGGAAGTGCTGTTAGCACAGTCACACTTGCTCCTGTGTTACTGGGGTTCAGTAATGTCAGCTGTTCCCCTGCTGTGTGAATGGCAATAAGTCCTGCTGCCTCCACCATGTTCTCTTCTCATCCCTGGCTACAACACCGCCAGTTGTTGCTCGGAAGTGCTGTTAGCACAGTCAACACGTGCTCCTGTGTTACTGGGGTTCAGTAATGTCAGCTGTTCCCCTGCTGTGTGTACGGCAATAAGTCCTGCTGCCTCCACCATGTTCTCTTCTCATCCCTGGCTACAACACCGCCAGTTGTTGCTCGGAAGTGCTGTTAGCACAGTCTACACTTGCTCCTGTGTTACTGGGGTTCAGTAATGTCAGCTGTTCCCCTGCTGTGTGAACGGCAAAAAGTCCTGCTGCCTCCACCATGTTCTCTTCTCATCCCTGGGCTCAACACCGCCAGTTGTTGCTCGGAAGTGCTGTTAGCACAGTCAACACTTGCTCCTGTGTTACTGGGGTTCAGTAATGTCAGCTGTTCCCCTGCTGTGTGAACGGCAAAAAGTCCTGCTGCCTCCACCATGTTCTCTTCTCATCCCTGGGCTCCAACACCGCCAGTTGTTGCTCGGAAGTGCTGTTAGCACAGTCTACACTTGCTCCTGTGTTACTGGGGTTCAGTAATGTCAGCTGTTCCCCTGCTGTGTGAACGGCAAAAAGTCATGCTGCCTCCACCCTGTTGTCTTCTCATCCCTGGGCTTCAACACCGCCAGTTGTTGCTCGGAAGTGTCATTGGCACGGGTACTCACTCCTGCCAAGACTGGTTACAGCACGCCATCTGTTTCCTGTCAGTGTAAACGTCACTTAGCCTCCAATAAGTTGTCCTGTCGTGTTGCGGTCGGGTTAGCCGACTCTATGGTGCTTGGAGTTTAGGTGCTTCCTATGTGTGCTGCGGATATGCAAATAAAGGCTGTTTCCGTTGTGACAATAGGACAATCACCCACTGTAGTACTGTGGGATTCGGTAACTGCTGGCCGGCTCGCGGCCTGTCAACTTAAATTTCCATGGGTACCTTCTGCTACCCGTCCGGGTTCCAGTACCGTCAGCTGGTTCTCCGCAGTGCCTTTGGCCTAGGTGCCTCCATCTCGGTATCCGAGTTCCAGCAACGTCTGCTGGTCCTTGGTAGTGCTTTGGAGCACAGGTACCTCCTGCTTAGTAACCGTGTCCCAGTAACTCAGCTGGTCCTCGGTTGTGCCATTGGCTCTTTTCCTTCTGCTGCCCCTCCGGGTTCCAGCACAGTCAGCTGGTCCTCGTTACTTGCATTGGCTCTTGTACCTTCTGCTACCCGTCCGGGTTCCAGTACCGTCAGCTGGTTCTACGCAGTGCCTTTGGCCTAGGTGCCTCCATCTCGGTATCCGAGTTCCAGCAACGTCTGCTGGTCCTTGGTAGTGCTTTGGAGCACAGGTACCTCCTGCTTAGTAACCGTGTCCCAGTAACGTCAGCTGGTCCTTGGTTGTGCCATTGGCTCTTTTCCTTCTGCTGCCCCTCCAGGTTCCAGCACAGTCAGCTGGTCCTCGTTACTTGCATTGACTCTTGTACCTTCTGCTACATTTACAAATTGAAGATTTTTTCAATGCTTTTTTGGGTAATCACTCTGGATCTCCAACAATGAAGACAACGACCCTGATGACCACCCTGAAGAAGATGACGACCGCAAGGACGACGAGCATCAAGCCAACCAGCCTAAACACCATCACAAAGAAGAAATAAAAGATTACCAAACAGGACTAAGAAGGTTAAGACAAACTACAAGATACAGAACAAGAGACTTAAGAACAATAAGCAGAAGATCAAAAAGCAGAAGAACATGAAGTATAAGACCAAAATGAAGAGCAAAATATATGCTCTAAATTCTAAGCAGAAGAAGACTAAGCAGTGTATGGGGGTGAGTCCGTTCCTCCTCGTGGTGCCCCTGGAAAATGCCTGCTGCTGCAGGCTAAACTGAACACGGACAAATACTGTTGTAATTTAAATCTTTTGTGACAGCAAGAACGGAAGAATGAAAAATTCATACTTTGACAGATTACAAGTACAGGATTCTCTGTCACAAATAAGAATATGATGAAGAAGATAAAGTACAATATGAATAAGAATAATAGTTTAATAAGAAGAATATGAATAATGTTAACAAAAAGATGAATAGCAAGAAGTTTAAGAAGATAAAGAAGGTGAAGATGAAGAATAATTTGATGAAAAAGATGATGCTGCTGAAGATTATGAAGGAGAAAGTGTGTCAAAAGTTAAAAAGGTGAAGAGCATGGAAGTTGTGAAATATATATATTTGCCAAAATAGAAAAAACGTTAACAACATTGTCAATTTCTTCGTCAATCCGAACATCTTTAAAAAAAAAAATATTTATGCTATTCCATTTGATTGGGTTAAACATCTATGCCTTTAATGTCTCCTCAACCTTCCCCAATACATTGTACATTACTCTTTGTTGTTTTCCTTCATGTACAATTAACCAACAAGGCAAGAATGGTTTTTTTTTAATTCCGATATTTTGTTCCCATAGACTTACATTGGATTTTCGGTATCGGGTATCGCCGATATTTTTTGGGTATCGGCAATACAATTCCGATTCCGATACTTTTGGATATCGGAAAGTATCGCTCAACTCTAGCCACCATACAGTGCCATCAGCGAAAAAATAAAAAAGTTATAGCTGTCAGGATGAAGCAATGCAAAAATAATTAATTTTTCTATAAAATAGTTTACTGTATAAAAGCACCAAAGCATAAAAAAATTATATAAATGAGATATCGCTGTAATCGTACTGACCCAAAGAATAAAACTGCCTTATCAATTTTACCATACGCGGAATGGTGTTAACGCCCTCCTAAAAGAAATTCATGAATTCCTGTTTTTTGTTCATTCTGCCTCCCAAAAATAAAAAGCGATCAAAAAATGCAATGTGCCCAAAAATGGTACCAATAAAAACATCAACTCATCCCACAAAAAGCAAGACCTCACATGACTCTGTGGAAAAATTATAGCTCTCAAAATATGGTGATGCAAAAACTATTTTTTGCAATAAAAAGCGTCTCTTAGTGTGTGACAGCTGCCAAACATAAAAACCCGCCATAAATAGTAAATCAAACCCCCTTTATCACCCCCTTAGTTAGGGAAAAATAATAAAATAAAAAAAATGGATTTATTTCCATTTTCCCATTAGGGTTAGGGCTGGGGCTAAAGTTGGGGTTAGGATTTGGATTAGGGTTAGGGTTGGGATTAGGGTTAAGGATTTGTTAGGGTAAGGTTTGTGGTTATGGTTAGGGTTATGGTTAGGGTTGGGATTAGGGTTAGGGGTGTGTTGGGGTTAGGGTTGGAGTTAGAATTGGGGGTTTCCACGGTTTAGGCACATCAGGGGCTCTCCAAACGCGACATGGTGTCAGATCTCAATTCCATCCATTTTTGGTTTGAAAATGTCAAATGGTGCTCCTTCCCTTCCGAGCTCTGCTGTGTGCCCAAACAGTGTTTCCCCCCACATATGGGGTATCCGCATACTGAGGACAAATTGGACAACAACTTTTGGGGTCAAATTTCTCCTCTTTCCCTTGGGAAAATAAAAAATTGGAGACTAAAAGATCATGTTTGTGGAAAAAATGATTTTTTTTCATGGCTCTACGTTATAAACTTGTGTCAAGCACTTTGGGGGTTCAAAGTGCTCACCACACATGTAGATAAGTTCCTTAGGGGGTCTAGTTTCCAAAATGGTGTCACTTGTGGGGGTTTTCCACTGTTTAGGCTCATCAGGGGCTCTCCAAACGCGACATGGCGTCCGATCTCAATCCCAGCCAATTTTGGTTAGAAAAAGTCAAATGGCACTCCTTCCCTCCCGAGCCCTGCTGTGCGCACAAACTGGTTTTCCCCCACATGTGGGGTATTGGCGTACTCAGGAGAAATTTGACAACAACTATATCTGTCAATTTTCTCCTTTTACCCTTTTGAAAATAAAGAAATTGTTTGTAAAAGATAATTTTGTGACTAAAAAGTTAAATGTTCATTTTTGTCTTCCACATTCCAAAAATTGCTGTGAATGTGGTTTTGAGTACCTTGAGGGGTGCAGTTTTTAGAATGGTGTCACTTTTGGGTATTTTCTGCCATATAGACCCCTCAAAGTGACTTCAAATGTGAGGTGGTCCCTAAAAAAAATGGTTTTGTAAATTTTGTTGTAAAAATGAGAAATCGCTGGTCAACCTTTAACCCTTATAACTTCCTAACAAAAAAAAAATTTGTTTCCAAAATTGTGCTGATATAAAGTAGACATGTGGGAAATGTTATTTAGTAACTATTTTATGTGACATATTTCTCTATTTTAAGGGCATAAAAATTCAAAATTTGAAAATTGCGAAATTTTCTACATTTTGCCATATTTCTGTTTTTTCATAAATAAACTCAAGTTATATTGAAGAAATTTTACCACTACCATAATGTACAATATGTCACAGGAAAATATTGTCAGAATAGCCATGATCCATTGAAACGTTCTAGAGTTATAACCGCAGAAAGGGACAGTGGTCAGAATTGTAAAAATTGGCCCGGTCATTAACGTGCAAACCACCATTGGTGGCTTTTCCCTGCCCGCTGCCCTGGATTGACAATTGTCTGCCTACATGTGCATTAGAGAAAGAGAGGGCCAGCAGCATGATTATGGGAATGGTGATGGGGTCCTAATGAAGTATTGATTCTCAAGTATTGCAGTTTATTGACAAGCGATCCTTGTCAGAACCTCAGGTTAAAGCATTAGTAGGTCCAAAGAAATACTGCAAAGAACAATTAAATATTTAAAAATGCACAAAATAAAAAAAAATATTTTTTTTGCCCTTTCTCCTTTTGTTTAATAACAAAATATAAAAGTATAAAAATGAATCCTAATTGGCATCATTGCATCCATAAAGATCAGAACTATTACTACACTGTCATTAATCCTAATCAGTGATTGCTAAAAAAAAAATACCAGAATTGCTGTTTATGTGATATAATAAAAAACATACAAATGACAATATATATTCTAGGAAGTACTGTATACACATGAGTATAAGCTGTGTTTTTCAGCACATTTTTGTGCTGAAAAAGCCTCCCTCAGCTTACACTCGAGTGAGGGTCCCGGAAGATGGAGGAGGAGCAGCAGCTGTAGAGCAGTGGGTCACAGGAGGCAGGAGCCGGCTGCTTCGGCTAAAGCCTGTGCCTGCTGCTAAAGAGAAATTAATATTTACCGCGCTCGCAGTGAATATTAATTTCTCTTCAACAACGTGCACAGTGTCAGCCACAGCCGCTGGCTTCCTGCAGCTTTCGGGCGGTCACTTGTGCCCCCTACTTAAGTGGATGAATATTCACTGCACTTCATGCCTATGGGAAGAGCTCCGAAGATAAGAGCTCCGAAGAACAAAGCTCAGAGTTTGAGTGAAGCCATACATGTGGGTGGCCATTGCCCACCAAGTATGGGAGGAATAGTTTGCCGCATTGCCAGCCACATGTCAAGAACATATCGCACCCTAAGGGTATGTGTAAACGATCAGGAATTGGCAGCGCTTTGGACGCAGCAAATGTCCGCTGTGTCCAAAGCACTGCTGGCTAATGAACGCAGGTGAATCCGCATGTGTTCATTAAACTGTGCAGATTTACTGCGTCCAATACATTGTAAGGGTGAAATTTATCTTGCAAAGACTCGGGTCTTCGTAAGATAAAGACATGCTGCGGTCTGGAGAGACATGCCGCATGTCCGTCCCCGTGGGCGCCTCTGTACACATAGTGGGCATGGTATTTCTTGAAATCTCATCCACTATGCTGTAACATCTGGACACTGCAAGTTGGACGCTGCACAAGTACGCAGCGTTCAACCCGCAGCTTTTACTGATCGTGTGCACCAACAATTATAAATACTCCCTTTAGAACATGCTCTTGGAAGGATTCTCAATTAGCTCATTCTGCAGCTGATAATTGACAGGACAACACAGAGAGTATAAAAGACAAAAGGTGCAATTTAAAAAAAAAAAGCTTAAGAGTATGTTTCCACGTTCAGTAAATGCTGCGGATTGGACGCTGCATACAGCCGCAGCGTCCAATCCTCAGCGGCCAGATGTTACAGCATAGTGGAGATGGGATTTTATGAAATCCCATCTCCACTATGCGTGCAGTGACCCCTTCGGCTTCCCTGTGTAGACGCTCAGTCTCCGTAAGATAAATGGCACCGTCCTATGTATAGAATGCGGTGATTCCGCTTGGTTCAATGAACACAAGCGGAATCACCGTGCGTACAAAAGCCGGCAGAGCTTTTGATATGTGCTGCGTCCAAAGCGCTGCCGGTACGGACCCTGGAAACATACCCTAAAGAAGCACTTGCATCGAACTGTTATATTTCATTTAATGCAATCATCATATTATATAGCACTGTTAACTTACAATTTCTCATTTTGCGTTTCTGTCCAGCTAATTCTTCTCTTTACCATTAGTTCCACGACATCACTTGATTAAAAACTGACTAACTGAATCCTTCTACGCTCTACGTAGAAACATAGTCACTGTAAAAGTCCCTGGCAGGGGGAGGAAGAAAGCAGTTGGGTCAGGAATTGAAGACCGAAATGATAAATGTAGGGACAAGAAACTTCCTATTTCTACAGTAAGCAGAGAAAAGAGAAGAATTAGCTGGGTAGAAACGCAAAATGAGCAGTTGTAAGTACACAGTGTCATATAATATGATTGTAATATATTAAGAGGACAAATACTTTAATGGGAATGCTTCTTTAAAGGGTATTCTGAACTTATCTTCACTAGTGCACTCTCCTGCGTCTGAACTTCTCGCTTGCCAGGGGATGTTATGTTCCTGATTGATTGACAGTTCAGATCGGCGGCATAGTTGTGCTGCTGGCTCATATTATGTGCTCTCCTATGCTGTACACAGGTGCAGCTTTGCCTATGCAGTTTTGAAGGAGTTAAGGTACTCTGAAGATGGCTGGATTGCTGATATCAACCATTTCATTGTCACTGTCAATCTCTTATTGTGAGTGTAGCAATCTCCACTTTGTGCATGTTGATGCATAATTTTTTTCCATTCAATTAATACTGTTAAAAAAAATCAATTGCATTTTTTCACCATTTCATACTACGTAGAATTTTTTTCCCCATTTAACATTAGATTATATGTAAAATAGATGGTGTCATTGAAAATTACAATTTGTGCGGCAAAAATAGCCCTTATAAAGGCAGTATAGACAGAAAAATAAAAAAATTATGGCTCCTGAAAAAAAGGAAAATTCAAACTTAAAAACAAAAATTTGCTGCCGAGGCAAGGGTTTAGATACGAATAATGTATTTTAGAAATTGTGCCATTTCTCCAAAAATTCTATAGAAATTTCGATCCAAATGTAAAGTTTGATTAGAAAATAATGAAATTTTGTAACAGAACTTTTTAAAAACCAAACCTAATAAAACATTCTACAGTATAGTAATAACGCTTTATTTAAAACCGTTCTGTATGCCGTAACTTTACCTTATTGAGTTTATAACATTCAGAAACTGTTTTATTACATTACTACGGTAATTAAAGGAGTTGTACAGTTTCAATATATTGGTGTCAAGCATGCTTTTACTGTGTAATACATATGCTGATGAAATTTAGACCCTCTGCTCAAATTCTGGGCCAACAGCTGTAAGGGGGCTGTGTGTTTACTTATGTCCAACTGTTTGCATAATCTGGAGCATTCCAGGCTGCAACAGTTCTCTAAGGAAACTTTCACGCTGCAAAACATGTACGTTTCTAATAACCTATAGCCAAGGCCACACGAGATGGAATTTCTGCAGTTGTTACCTGTGGATTTGTGCATTGTAGATTACAGTGCTAGAGAAGTGAATGCAATGTACTGTACATTTTCAGTATAACAGATTAAAGGGTATCTGACAGGTCCCCCTTGCCCTCCAACCCACCAGCATTTGTATATCTATTGCTAAATACCCTGCCTAACAGTCACTTTATACTGTTTGTCACCTAAAAAGATGTTAAAGTATTTTTTCATATGCAAATATCATTTTGAATAGTCGATGGGAAGCTTATTTCCCCAGATTAGTCGTTCAACTAGGGATGTTATCACGCTCCTTTGGGTGTGGTAGCATGATTTACAAGAGCCAGCATCATCACCATATTTCTACGACTCTAGCACAAGTGTGACTTTCTGTCCATCAAGTCATTGAGCCTTTGAAGCCAGGTGTACGCTTCCTGATTTCAGAGACGCACTGCCTATTTCCGGAAGCATAGAAGACTACTGTCGTTTACAGAGGAACGGAAGATCAGCCACCAGAACAGATCTTCTATGCTTCGGGACATGCATAGTGCACCTCTGAACTCAGGAATCAAACACCCATCTTCAGAGTCTCAATGATTTGTAAGCAAGAAAGTCGCACTTATGCGTGAGATTTTCAGAGAGCAGACTGTCACGCCCGCAGGTGGTGCACGTGGTTTGTGAACCCACTGTGCCACAAGAACAGAATTTCCTGAAAAGGGGCGTAGTTAAGCGGCCATCTGGTGTTCGCTGGAGTTCCTGATGGTGGAGACAGACTGGGCTGCAGGTAGCCACCAGATACCGGCACGCGCCGGAACTACAGCTGCCAATCCCAGTGGTTGGATTCGCTGAGACAAAGTCACTGACAAGCTGGTAATGGGACTGATGGACTGTACTGACAACTTGGATGCTGAAGGTGTTTCCTTGGTCACACATATGATGGAATAGGATACCGCCGAAGCGGTCACAGAAAAACGGACAAACTATGTTAGGCTAACGCACATTGTAAGATTCCCCCAGCGAATAGCTGGAAGTAATCTGATGTAAAAGGCACCCTCCCCATTAGGAAGGTGCCTGAGCAACCCTTGTAGTCGCCCTAAGTTGTATGTATGACTGTATGTTGCCAGGTCCCCCATTCTTAGTTGTTTATAGTTATTTCCTTTTCCTGTACCATCTCTGTAGTCTTTTGTAGTGTGTACATGACTCTGAAGTTGTCCCGGCAGTACCTGAACCCTGAACCCAGGGTCCTGTTTCCGAGATCTGTACATCTGAATGAGAACCTATTCCCGAATTCCAGACAGTCTGAATTGTCCGGACTGTCTATCAGTGTTCGAATTCTGACTGTCAGTGACTCCGGTCCTGTATCTCGTCCAGCGAACCCAACCCCCGGGTCAGCAGCTGCAGTACCAGGAGCTGCCTAGAAGTAGTACCTGGTGGCTACCTGCAGCTCAAGCCTGACTCCACCATCAGGAGCTCCAGTGAACTACAGGTAGCATCTTAGCTATGCCCCTCCTAGGTGACCTCGGCCCCGTGGCACAGTGGCCCACCTTAGCCAGTGAATGGTAATTACTCATTTCCACTTTTTGTTGGTAAAATGACCTCTATCGCCTTTATCTTCCTTCTTTCTGATTCCTCTACCAGAACAAAGCCAACTTCAAGGAGCACTGTATAAAAATATGGGCCCATGCTTATAGGGAAGGCTGTGGTACTTTTCCATTATTCAGATAACAGCAATTAAGGATTTTCCCTCCACGCTACCAACAGGTGGTTTGATGTTAGTTTTGGGTGGTTTTGTCTCACCGCCCAACCATATTGTTTCTACCACACATGAAATTGAACATCAATGCTAGACATAAAAGTTAGAGTTACAGAGCATCCATAATATCCAGGTGACTCATGGCCTGTGCTTGGAACAGTGGGAAAAACTGAATATAACATTGAAGGTAGAGGATATATTTACATAACGGACCAAAACAGTGGAAGAATGTGAACTGTAATAGTATCAGTAGAGCATTAGGACCCTGCTGCTTTTGCACGTCTTAGTTGAGAGGAGAAGGCAGGGAAACTCTGTGTGCAGAGAAGCTGGAAGGGAGGGGGAGAAGAGAGACTGTTGTGTGAGAGACGCAGGCAGGGGCAGCTGGTGAGAGGTGAGGACACTGGACTCTGAAACACGGGTATTACATACCTGGTAATGTGTTTTTTCATGAGACATGACGGCACCACGAGAGAGGGGATCCGCCCTTCAAGGACAGGAAACCTTCAAGATAAAAGGGGCGGCTCCTCTCTCTGCATCAGTTGTTTTACAGAGCACGAGAGGAACTCCGCAGGTTAGTTTACATATAAATAATACATCCTTTACAATTCTAATCACCAACACCCAAGGGAGTGTATAATACTAATAATGCACCCAACTAATGACGTGATCAAAGGGCTTGAATATAAGGGTGCCGTCATGTCTCATGAAAAAACACATTACCAGGTATGTAATATCCGTGTTTTTCCATCATACATGACGGCACCATGAGAGAGTTACAGAGATTTGTATTCTCTTTAGGGAGGGATCACTGCTTGTAACACTCATCTCCCAAATGTGAGATCAGAGGTAGCAGATAAGTCTAGCCTGTAATGTTTGATAAAATGTTGACGAAGAGGACGAAGTGGCCGCCTTACAAATCTGGTCAATTGTGGCGTCTGCTCTCTCCGCCCAAGACGTCGCCATGCCTCTTGTAGAGTGGGCTTTTAGACCCTCAGGAACAGCCCTGCCTGCACTACTGTACGCTAGCATAATGGCCTCTCTCACCCATCTAGCTATCGTCTGTTTTGAGGCTTTTAGGCCCTTCCTTGCCCCCTGGTAAGAGACAAATAAAGCCCTCTGTTTTCTCCAGTGTTTTGTCACCTCTAGATACTGCAGGATACATCTCCTAACATCTAGGCAGTGTAGTTTTTCTTCCTTTTTGTTGTTAGGGTTAGGACAAAAGGATGGTAACACTATTTCCTGAGCCCTATGAAATTTTGACACTACTTTTGGAAGATATGCCGAGTCTAATTTCACACCACCCTATCATCCATAACCTGAGTGTAGGGAGGGCCTGCCGATAATGCATGTAGATCTCCAACTCTGCGGGCCGATGTGAGTGCAACTAACAAAGCGGTTTTCAATGTTAGTACCTTATCTGATGTTGTGTTCAAAGGCTCAAAGGAGCTTTCCGTCAAGGCTGACAAAACTAAATTTAGGTCCCCTGGTGGAGGAGCAGGGGATGGAACAGAATCAGCTCTACTACAGGCCCAGATAAATTAGTTATCCATCTATTGTTTGCTAGGTCACAGTTGAACAACGCTGCCAGGGCTGAGACATGTGCTTTGAGGGTACTGACAGCTAACCCCAGCTCTAGACCCTTCTGCAGGAACTCCAGTATTGCCACTATCGGGACCTCCCCTTTCCGTATTGGCCCTGAGACGGACAAAAATTTCTTCGATATCCTCCCGTAAATTTTTGTAGTCACTGGCTTTCTACTACTGAGTAATGTGGATATCAGTCCAGCTGAGAACCCCTTTTCTCTCAGCCAGTGGAACCATGGCCTCTTTGGCCAGAAGGGGGCTATTACAATCACTCTGGCCTTGTCCTCCCTGATCTTCCTCAGAACTGCTGGAATAAGGCATATCGGTGGGAAGGCGTACAGAAGTCCTGATGTTCAGTCTAACCTGAAGGCATCCACTGCCAATGGTCTGTCTGCTGGACTCAGGGAACAGAACTTCTGCACTTTTTTGTAGGCTTTTGAGGCAAAGAGATCTGTACTGGGTTTTCCCCACATGAGCACTATCTGATGAAAAATGTACTTTTTTAGTGACCCTTCTCCTTGCCTCAAGTGGTTCCTGCTCAGAAAATCTGCTTTCTGGTTGTCTGCCCCTCTGATATGCAGGACCGATAATGAGCGGAAATGATGTTCTTGCCAGAGTCATAATCCTCTGTTATTTGCATCAGTGACCGAGAACTGGTGTCCCCCCTGGTGGTTCACATATGCTACCACTGTTCGGTTGTCTGATAGGACTCTCACATGATGCCCTGTTAGATGAGGTAGAAGTCTTTTTAGTGCTCTCTCGACTGCTAAGCGCTCCCAGTTGTTTGAGGATATCTCTTTCCTCCTGGACCCAGTGTGTCTATGTGGGCTCCCCACCCCAAGGGCTGGCGTCCGTTGTGACCACCTTGGAGGCTGTGTATGTCCAAGGGACTGCTCTCGGAGATGGGTCTATCAGTAACCACCATCTGAGTGATTGGAGTACAGAGACCGAGAGGGTGATTTTCTGATCTAATTGTTCCTGCAGATCTAGTCTTCCTGCAGTACACACCACTGTAGTTCCCTTGCATGGAACTGGGCCTATTTCACCGCTGGTATGCATGCGGTCAGAGACCCTAATACTGACATGGCCCTCCTTAGCGTGACGGCCGGCTTACTTATTGTTGTTAAAATTATTTGTTTTATCTTGTCCCTATTTTCCTCTGGGAGGCGATATTCCTGCGCCACCGAGTCTAAGGAATTCTGGGTCATTGCTGGTTGCAGCCTGGATTTTTTGAGGTTCAGCTGCCATCTGACTTGTTCTTGACAGTGACAACACTTTTTTCCCCACTATCAAGAAGTCGTCCAGATAAGGTATTATCAGAGTCTCCTTTCCTCGGAGACATGCTGTGACCTCTGCCATCAACTTTGTAAAGATTCGTGGGGCTTTCGCTATCCCAAAGGGCAGAGCCCTGTACTGAAGGTGACGTAATTGTGACTCCCCTTGGACCGCTACCCTGAGATATTTGCAATCTTGCTGCCGGATCGGGACGTGGTAGTGAACGTCCTTGAGGTCCAGGACCGCCATGTAACACTGAGGAAGATGGGATTATCAGATATATATTGAGGCCTTTTAGATTTATAATTGTCCTCAAGAATCGTCCGGCTTTTTTACAAGAAATAGAGGGGAGCAAAACCCCTCGTTTCTCTCCTTCACTGGAACCTCTTCCAGAACCTGCTTGTGTAGGAGCGATATTATCTCCCCTTCCAGACTCTCCTGTTTTTCCTGTGAGGATTGTACAGGAGTTTGCCTGTACCTTCTCGGTGGCCAATGTTGGAACCTTAATTCCAGGCCTGATCCCACGATTTGCCGGATCCAAGCGCTGGACGAGATCCTCTCCCAGGCTGGGAGGAAGTGCACCTGAGAAGGACCGTCACTGGAAGGATTTCTTAGGGTGAGTTTCCACGGTCAGGATACGCTGCGTGTTTGGCGCTGTGCGCTGGCGCAGCGCCAAACATGCAGCGTCCAGATGTTACAGCATAGTGGAGGGGATTTCAAGAAATCCCGTCTCCACTATGCGTAACAATACGCAGGTGGCAAACCTGCGTAAACGGACATGCGGCGCGTCTTTTCAGACCGCAGCATGTCCTCGCGTATTGCGGCGACGGTGCGTCGCCGCAACAGAATTAACACAGGGCTATGTAGCCCTGCGCTCTTTCCGGAGGTGTTCCGGAGGTGTCCTGAACACCTCCGGAAAGATCGTGCGTCATAAAGGGGGCGGGGCTTAGACGGAGCGGAATTTCCGCTCCGTCCAAAGCGCTGTGGTTCCGGACCGTGGAACCACAGCCTTAGTGTCTTTGGAGGGTTTGCCAAGTAGAAGCCTCCCCCTCCTCTGGATCGTTTGTTGAAGTTGCTTCTGTCTCAATCCCTTACTTCTGCCTTCTGAACTTCCGGCCCTTCTGAAAGAAGCACCGAAATGCCTGAAATGGCTATTTTGGAAAATGCTTTTTCCAAAACCTTGTCCAAAGCCAGTCCAAACAAAATTTTTCTTCACATGGCAGAGAACAAAGTCTCATCTTTTCCTGTGTGTCCCCCAGCCAGCATTTTAACCACATGGCTTCCCACATTGGCTACTGCTGCTGATTCGGCTGCCAGTCTTGCTGAATCTGCTGAAGCCTCAGCTAGAAATACCGCCGCTGCTCTTATGACCGGTATTGCCTGTTGGATAGTTTTCCTGGGGATTCTTTGCTGTAGCTGATCCTCCAGGTTATCCACTCATACTTTTAGGGATCTAGCCACACAAGTGGCTGCGATGCTGGCCTTAGTGCCCCCGCCGAGGCCTCCCAGGCCGTTTTTAGACAACTATCAGTCTTTCTTGTCCAGAGGTTCTTTCAGTGATCCTAATCCTCAAAGGCAGGGATGACTTCCTGGTGATCTTTGAGACTGCTACATCTATCTTTGGCCCTTATCCTCATTAAAGGGGTACTTTCTTTTTAGGGAATTGACTTCTTTTCTGGTCTTTCCCATTCCCTTTCCTTATAGCTGTTTGATAATAGGGAAAGGTCTCCATTTTTTCTTTTGCAAGCCACCGAACCTAAGTTCTTGGGCCATCTTTTTTTTTTTTTTTTACCAATTCCATGGTAGACCGGACAGTCTTTATAAGTCTGTCTGTAGCTTCCACTGGAAATGTCTCCTCCTCCTCAGAGCTACTCTGAGTAACATGACCCTTCGGAGTCTCTCTGATCCTGAGGAGTCCCCCTTGGGACATCACTGAGGGCTGGATCTGTCCCTAGATCCGCCATCTGCGTCCGTTGTTTGCAACGCTTTTACGGACTTACAGACCTCTGCCTGAATTAATGATCTCAGGTTCTCCGCAAAGGATGGCGTCTCTTCCGCCACGGTTTTATCCATAAAATCCTGACACAATCTCTTAATCCAGGATGCTCCTAAGGGATTTTTTTTTGCATAAGAGACATTCCCCTTAGATTTAGACTTATTCTTCTTAGGGACCCCTTTCACTCTCCCCACCAGTGTATGTAAAAGAGGGGAGAGTTGGAGACAATAGAGAGAGAACAGACATTAGCGTACTGGACTTTCTCGAAGTTCACTCACCACACGGACGCTCAAAGGACGGGTACCGGCTCTGGAGGCTGACTGGTCTCTTCAGTGTCTCCCCGTGAGATTATGGACCCCTCTTTGCCATGATCCGCCCGCACGCCCGAGCGGCTATCACTGCTGCTGCGGTGCATCAAGCTCTGTTCACTTGAGTGAGACCGCCTCACCTGCACCTTCTGGTGCGGCTGTAAATGTTCTGGCAACAGGCTTTTTTATTCTATCAGTTACTCCCGTGATGAGAGCAATCAGTCCTTTGAAAAAAGGGTTTGGTGGCACTGTTCAATATCCGGCAGCCATTGAATACTAGCTTCCATTTTTTTTTTTTTTTTCATGATTAATTTAGTTAATTAACCCACCTGGTTGATCCTGCACCTGCTGGACGCTAGCGCCCCGCCGCATGCGCGCTGCAGGTTTGTCTGTGCGCACACCCGGCAACCACCTCCGGTGCGCTCTATTTTCACCCGATACCCACGCTCATACCGGCACCACTGCGCTGCCTCTGTGACGCTGCTGGAGCGTGCCGGATCACTTTCCGGTGCCCAGCTGATCGCCCGGGTGAACGCGCTCCTGCGCGAACCCGGCTTGTACTTCCGGTTCGCGCCCGGGTCATTTCCGGCGTGCGCTTACCTCCACAACACCCGGCAGCTGTACGTGCCCCTCGCTGCAGATTCTCTCTGCGCGCATCCGGCCTTCTCCTCTGGTGCGCACCCTGTTCGCCCTGCGCACACCCTGTTCCTTGCGCGCGCCCTGGCCACACCGCACCTGTGTTTAGCTTCCTGGCCTACCAACGCCATGCCACCCGGCATTGCTGCCCCCTCCATACCTGTGCCTTATGGATCTAGTCTCACCTGGAGGGAGCATCCACTCGCCCTGGCCACCACTGCTGCAGGTATTTTTTTTTTTTTTTTTTTCAATGGTGCCCCGCCGTCCTGGCTCAACAGGGAGGCACCCCTGAAATTCACCCGGGCACCGTTGTGCCTCACGGGCAGCATGGCCACTTTGTATCAACAGGGAGGACACCAAAACTGTGGCCTTCAAGGACTCCCATATCTTGCAGGTTGCAGGCATCAGGGAGGGAGCACCAAACGTGGCCTCCGAGGACCCCCACATCTTGCGGGTTGCAGGCATCAGGGAGGGAGCACCAAACGAGGCCTCCGAGAACCCCCACATCTTGCGGGTTGCAGGCATCAGGGAGGGAGCACCAAACAAGGCCTCCGAGGACCCCCACATCTTGCGGGTTGCAGGCATCAGGGAGGGAGCACCAAACGTGGCCTCCGAGGCTCTATTTTCACCCGGGCATTGCCTCACGGGCTGTGGTCATGCCTCGCTCAGGGGGGCATGGAATACATGGCCCCCGAGGCGACTACCGGCACCTGGCGACGGATGTAGCAGACCCATGCCTGCCAGTATTCATCCGTCCCAGGCCCGGGCATCCTCTTCAGTTTTCAAGAGTCTTCCTTCTTGAGGGTTCCCCATCAAGGACAGGAAACCAACTGATGCCGAGAGAGGAGCCGCCCCTTTTATCTTGAAGGTTTCCTGTCCTTGAAGGGCGGATCCTCTCTCTCATGGTGCCGTCATGTATGATGGAAAAAAGATTGTTCTCTGCCAGCGTTTTTGTGAGAGTTGCTAATCCCTTCCTCTGGTGAATCTGTGGTTCTGCTGTGGAACAAGTGCAGAGTATTTTGATAGCTGTGTGACTTTGGAGCTCTGTTAAGTCCATGCTGTGATGATCTGGAAAGTGACAGAAGACATCTTTCCTGTGCAGATTCAGGCGTCTGCTCCCAGGGAAATTGTGAGTGACTGCTAGAGGAGAGACAGTATCCCGTACCATCCATATTGAAGGGGATTCTGACAAGCCCCATTGAAGTGTTTTCCCCAGACCATACCCTGAGTCTACAGAACTGTAAGTCCCGGCGTGTGGGCTTGGCATCGGCTGACAAGACGTGGATCCTTGTTTTTGCTGTAGATGTTTTTGGCGCCTAAGATTTTTGGGACTGGTTGCAGCCAATGCAAATGATAGGCCTGTGTGGGGATCTACCACAGGTTAACGGTACGTAACGATAGATACCCGGGTATCCTTAGATTAGGTATATGAGAACGACTGTTATATTTATATCTTTATTGATATTGTTGGTTTTGATAAGTTTGTATTCAGTGTGCCATCCCAAGGATTCCCATAAGATCTCTTCACCAGATTTACACCTGTTTCTCATAGTTTACTTAAGACCTTGCTTTTGGCGTATTGGTTAGGTAAATTTCTTCAATTTCTTTTGTCACCTCAGTGTAAAACACGTAAATCGGAAACTTTGGGATTGGCACATTGATTTCAGCCCTGGCTGAATGAGTGTAACTAATAGGGGAATCTCAGGCAGGGCCGCCATCAGTGCATTACTGCCCTTACTACTGCATGGGGCCCTATGAACAGTACCAAAAAGGGGGGCCCGGAGGCATTGGCAGCCCAAGACCTCCTCTCTTGCTTCTGCTCATCAGGCCCCAAGTGCAATAGTTCAGGGCCACTGCAAGCCAGATACATAACAACACTGCGGTGATTTAAAGATACACCTACAGTGTTGTTAATGCATCTGGCATCCAGAAATCGGTGCTGTACCTTTAAGCCACAGCAGCAGGAACGAGTGCATCATGGTTCTGATGCCAGTCATGTGACACGTTGCGCGCTCTTCTTCATTCCGGAGCAGAGCAGCATGCCACGTATGTGGGAGACAGGAGACACTAAAGCCGGTGGCGGGCTGGCAGAGGAGGCGGGCAGTGTGTGAGGACTTGGAGGAGGCTGCAGAGGGGAGTGAGGGGAAAGGAGGCTGCTGAGGGGAATGAGGAAAAGGGAGGCTGCTGAGGTGAGTGAGGAGAGGAGAGGCTGCCTAGGTGAGTGAGGATCGGGGAGGCTACCTAGGTGAGTGAGGATCGGGGAGGCTGCCTAGGTGAATGAGAAGAGGGGAGGCTGCCGAGGTGAATGAGGAGAGGGGAGGCTGCCGAGGTGAATGAGGAGAGGGGAGGCTGCCGAGGTGAATGAGGAGAGGGGAGGCTGCCGAGGAGAGTGGAGGCTGCCGAGGTGAGTGAGGAAAGGGGAGGCTGCCGAGGTGGGTAAGGAAAGAGGAGGCTTCTGAGGTGAGTGAGGAGAGGGGACGCTTCTGGAGTGAGTGAGGAGAGGGGAGGCTGCTTAGATGAGTGAGGAAAGGGGAGGCTGCAGAGGAGAGTGAGGAGATGGGAGACTGCTGAGGGGAGTGAGGAGAAGGGAGGCTGCTGAGGGGAGTGAGGAGAAGGGAGACTGCTGAGGGGAGCCAGGAGAATGGAGGCTGCTGAGGGAGTGACAAGAAGGGAGGCTGCTGAGGGGAGTGACAAGAAGGGAGGCTGCTGAGGGGAGTGAGGAGAAGGGAGGCTGCTGAGGGGAGGCTGAATCTGGCAGGGTGAGGGTGCTGAGGGAAGGCTACTGAGATGAGTCTGTGTTCGGCAGGATGAGGCTGCTGTGGGAATTCTGCATCTGGCAGGGGGAGGCTAGTGAGGGGAGGTTGCATCCGGTAGGGGGAGGCTGCTTACGGGAGTGAGGAGAGGCTGTGTAAAGGGGTGAAAGAGTATTTGTTTCACCCCACCCCTTAAGTTATATATATTTCATCATGTAAATAGTTATTGTATGAGTTTAAATGTTTGGTGGTATTGCTACATAATACTATGTACTATTACTAATAGTAATAATAGTATATAATAGTAATACTAATAGGTACTGCCAAATTCTTGATGTGTTACCATTGCATATACAGTCATGGCCAAAAGTTTTGAGAATGACACAAATATTAATTTTTACAAAGTCTACTGCTTCACTTTTTCTAATGGCAATTTCCATATACTCCAGAATGTTATAAAGAGTGATCAGCTTAACAGCAATTACTTATAAAGTCAATATTTGGCTAGAAAATGAACTTTATCCCCAAAACACATTTCAACATCATTGCAGCCCTGCCTTAAAAGGACCAGCTAACCTCTTTTCAGTGATTGCTCCATTAACACAGGTGTTGTGAATGGGTTTGAGATGAGTTCTGAGCAGAGGCTCCCTCTGGTGGTTACAAGCGGTACTAGTGAAGATTGTGAGGACTGGGAATCAGGTGTTACTGACTGGTCTTATATAAGGGAGTCATTTTCCCATCAGGGTTGCCGGTGATCAATTGTTCTGGTCTGAATCCTTCTTTCCAGTTTCCCTTGTAGCCTGCTGTGTCGTGTCTGCATCTCCTGCTAACAGATAAGACAATTTCTTCTTTTGTGTTTGTGCTATATTTTTGCATTTTGTCCTGCACTTCTGTGGGGGCCTTCTTGGTCCCCTCCGGGGGCTTTTGCCCTCTCAGTTTGTTCAGCCACTGAGTTTTGTACTTTTGCTTTTCCAGTTTTTTCAGTGGCTGCTGTCTTGATTTTGTTACACCAGAGAACTAATTTAGGTGGTAGAGGTCGTGTGATCTCAGGTGATTTTGAAATTAGTAGAGTTGGTGTTTTTCAGGGTTTTCTGAGATTGCAGTAAGTACCCTTCCTGTCCTTTTCTATTTAGATAGTTTTGGCCCCAGCGTTTGCTCATACTATTTTCTTTCTGTGTCAGTATTTCCTCTTGTCTAACCGCCATTACATGTTTGGGGGCTTTCTATTATCTTTGGGGTCTGCTCCGGGGCAGATAGCTTTCCTATTTCTATCTTTAGGTGTAGTTAGTTTCTCAGGCTGTGACGAGGCGTCTAGGACCAACGTAGGAACGCTCCACGGCTGCCTCTAGTTGCGGTGGTTAGTCAGGGTACTGCAATCTCATAGATTCCAACTGCTCTGGTGTATTGCCTTTTTACCTGCACTCCTCAGCTACCGTAACATAACAGTATCACCTGCCCAAAAATTGAATGGTACTCACAGAAGGGAAAAAATATTGTGACAGAAGAAAGGTTGTCAGAGTTGTCAGAGATATTTTTCTGTTTGTTGCATTTTTTTTCCCTCTGTATCTCTGGGTGCTGGGGAGGATCTTTTCTCCCAATGGAGTTTGCACAGTTGTCTGGCCGTGTGGATCAGCTTGCCACTGAGGTTCGGAGTATTGCTATCTATCTTGCTGGGTTGCCTGTTGTGGAACCTAGGATTCCCATGCCAGATTTGTTTTTAGGGGATCGAGCTAAGTTTCAGAATTTCAAAAATAATTGTAAATTTTTTTTGCCTTAAAATCTAAGTCCTCAGGGAACGCAGCACAGCAGGTTCAAATTATCATCTCTCTCCTGCGCGGCGATCCTCAGGATTGGGCTTTTTCCCTGACACCTGGGGATCCTGTTTTGAGTGATGTTGATGCATTTTTTCAGGCTTTGGGGTTATTGTACGATGAGCCTAATGTCACTGATCAAGCTGAAAAAGCCTTGTTGGCATTAAATCAGGGGCTTGATGACGCTGAGTTATACTGTCAGAGATTCCGTAGGTGGGCAGTCCTGACCAAATGGAATGACGACGCTTTGGCGGCCCTTTTCCGGAAGGGTTTGTCGGATAATGTAAAGGATGTTATGGTGGGATTCCCTGTCCCCTCTGGTCTCAATGATTCTATGTCATTAGCGATTCAAATTGACAGACGTTTGCGTGAGCGGAGAAGTATGCGTGGAGTGGTGTTGCCTTGTGAGCCAGCTTCTGAGCCCATGCAGTGTGATGGAGTGGTGTCTGGGGCACAGCGTCATGAGTTTCGAAAGCGCAATGGGTTATGTTTCTACTGTGGTGATGCCTCTCATGCTATTTCAGTCTGCCCTAAGCGGGGAAGACGTTTTGCACGCTCAGTTGTCTTGGGTAGTGTTCAGACTAAGTTTTTATTAACTGTCACTCTGATATGCTCTCTGTCCTCATTTTCTGCTCAGGCTTTTGTTGATTCTGGAGCAGCTATTAACCTGATGGATTATGATTTTGCTAAACGTTGTGGGTTTTCCTTGATACCCCTACAGAAGTCTATTCCCCTACTGGGGATCGATTCTACCCCTTTGGCTGAGAATAAACCCCAGTTTTCTACTCAGGTGATAATGAGGGTTGAACCTGATCACCAGGAGTGCTGCAAATTTTTGGTTCTATATAATCTGCATGACATTATCGTGCTGGGTTTCCCTTGGTTACAGTCTCATAATCCTGTTTTGGATTGGAAATCTGTGTCTGTAACCAGTTGGGGCTGCCAATGTGTTAATACCAACACTCCTGTTTTTTCTGCCTCCCCCAGGCTCAGGATGTTCCTGACTTTTTGTTTGATTTTTCTGATGTGTTTAGCGAAAGTAAATCTGCATCCTTGCCTCCCCATAGGAGCTATGACTGCGCTATTGAATTAGTGCCGGGTAGTAAATTCCCTAAAGGTCGCCTTTTTAACTTATCTGTACCTGAACATGACGCTATGCGGTCTTATATCAAGGAATCATTGGAGAAGGGTCATATCAGACCATCCTCTTCACCCTTAGGTGCCGGTTTTTTCTTTGTGGCCAAAAAAGATGGTTCATTAAGGCCCTGTATTGATTATCGTCTCTTGAACAATATTACTGTGAAATATCAATACCCGTTACCCTTGATTTCTGACCTGTTTTCCAGGGTGAAAAACGCTACTTGGTTTACCAAGCTTGACCTCAGGGGGGCGTATAACCTTATTCGCATTAAGCACGGGGATGAATGGAAGACGGCATTCAATACCCCTGAAGGGCATTTTGAGTACCTAGTGATGCCCTTTGGGCTCACTAATGCTCCTTCCGTCTTCCAGTCCTTCATGAATGACATTTTCAGGGATTTTGTGGACAAGTTTCTGATTGTTTATTTGGATGATATCTTGATTTTTTCTAATGACTGGGACTCTCATGTGAAACATGTTCGAACTGTATTCCAGATTTTGAGAGAGAATGCTCTGTATGTGAAGGGATCAAAGTGTCTTTTTGGCGTACAGAAGATCTCATTTCTGGGATTCATTTTGTCCCCATCTGTTATTGAAATGGACCCGGTCAAGGTTCAGGCCATCTGTGATTGGGTCCAACCTACTTCATTAAAGGCTCTTCAGAGATTTTTGGGTTTTGCCAATTTTTATCGTAAATTTATTGGTAATTTCTCGGTTATTGTTAAACCATTAACTGATTTGACCAGAAAGGGTTCTGATGTGGTGAATTGGCCTCCTGAGGCAGTCTCTGCATTTCAGGAACTTAAGCAGAGATTCACTTCTGCTCCTGTTCTACGGCAGCCTGATGTTTCTCTGCCATTTCAGGTGGAGGTTGATGCCTCTGAAATTGGGGCAGGTGCCGTTTTGTCCCAAAAAGATCCAGAGACCTCTAAAAGTAACCCTTGTGCCTTTTTCTCTCGAAAATTTTCTCCTACTGAACGTAATTATGACGTGGGTAATCGGGAGTTATTGGCCATGAAGTGGGCTTTTGAAGAGTGGAGACATTGGCTGGAGGGAGCCAAACATCAGGTGGTGGTCCTTACGGACCATAAGAATCTGGTCTATCTGGAATCTGCCAAGCGACTCAATCCTAGACAGGCCAGGTGGGCCTTGTTTTTCACACGTTTTAATTTTGTGGTTTCCTTTCTTCCTGGCACTAAGAATGTTAAGGCGGATGCCCTCTCGAGGAGTTTCCTTGCGGACTCTCCTGAGTTATCTGATCCTTCTGTTATTTTGAAAGAGGGTGTTGTTCTTTCCGCCATCTCCCCAATTTGAGACTTGCTCTGGAGGGGTGTCAGGAGGATAGGCCCGAGCGCTGCCCTGTTGGAAAATTGTTTGTCCCGGACCAATGGAAAAAGAGTGTGATGTCTGAGATTCATTGTTCCGCATTGGCTGGGCATCCCGGAATTTTTGGTACCAGAGACTTGGTTAGTCGGTCCTTTTGGTGGCCTACCTTGTCTCGCGATGTCAGGGAATTTGTGCAGTCCTGCGGGACTTGCTCTCGCTCCAAGCCTTGCTCTCGCTCTAGTGGTTTGTTGATGCCATTGCCTGTGCCCAAGAGACCATGGACCCATATCTCTATGGATTTCATTTCCGATCTTCCTGTTTCTCAGAGAATGACCACCATCTGGGTAATTTGTGATAGGTTTTCCAAAATGATACATCTTGTGCCATTACCTAAGTTGCCTTCCTCCTCTGAATTGGTGCCGTTGTTCCTTCAGCACGTGGTTCGTTTACACGGCATTCCTGAGAACATTGTGTCTGACAGAGGAGTCCAGTTTGTTTCCAGATTTTGGAGGACTTTTTGTTCTAAACTAGGTGTTCAATTGTCTTTCTCCTCGGCATTTCATCCTCAGACCAATGGTCAAACTGAGAGAACAAACCAGACATTGGAGACTTATCTAAGATGCTTTGTGTCTGCTGATCAGGATGACTGGGTCTCTTTTTTGCCTTTGGCTGAGTTTGCTCTTAATAATAGGGCTAGCTCTGCCACTTTGATGTCTCCATTTTTCTGTAATTCTGGGTTTCACCCTCGATTTTCTTCAGGACATACGGAAGCTTCTGTCTGTCCAGGTGTTGACTCTGTTGTTGAGCGTATGCAACAGATTTGGGACCAGGTAGTGGAGAGGTTGTCCCTCTCTCAGGAGAAGGCCCAGCGGTTTGCTAACCGGCATAGGACTGATGGTCCTCGGTTTAAAGTGGGGGACTTGGTCTGGTTGTCCTCAAAGAATATTCCTATGAGAGTAGCATCTCCTAAATTTAAGCCTAGGTTCATTGGACCTTATAAGATCATGGAGATTATTAATCCTGTTTCTTTTCGTTTGCTTCTTCCAGGGACATTTAAGATCCATAACGTGTTCCACAAGTCCTTGTTGAAGAGGTTTGTTGAGCCAGTGGTTCCTGCTGCTGTGCCTCCTGACCCTGTTTTGGTTGAGGGCAATCTGGAGTATGTGGTTGAGAAAATATTGGATTCTCGTTTTTCTAGACGAAGACTCCAGTATTTGGTTAAATGGAGAGGTTATGGTCAGGAAGACAATTCTTGGGTGTTTGCTTCGGACATCCATGCTAGGAGACTTATCCGTGCTTATCATAGAACTCATCCTGACCGACCTGGTTGCTCAAATGAGGGTTCGGTGACCCCTCCTCAAGGGGGGGGTACTGTTGTGAATGGGTTTGAGATGAGTTCTGAGCAGAGGCTCCCTCTGGTGGTTACAAGCGGTACTAGTGAAAATTGTGAGGACTGGGAATCAGGTGTTACTGACTGGTCTTATGTAAGGGAGTCATTTTCCCATCAGGGTTGCCGGTGATCAATTGTTCTGGTCTGAATCCTTCTTTCCAGTTTCCCTTGTAGCCTGCTGTGTCGTGTCTGCATCTCCTGCTAACAGATAAGACAATTTGTGTTTGTGCTATATTTTTGCATTTTGTCCTGCACTTCTGTGGGGGCCTTCTGGGTCCCCTCCGGGGGCTTTTGCCCTCTCAGTTTGTTCAGCCACTGAGTTTTGTACTTTTGCTTTTCCAGTTTTTTCAGTGGCTGCTGTCTTGATTTTGTTACACCAGAGAACTAATTTAGGTGGTAGAGGTCGTGTGATCTCAGGTGATTTTGAAATTAGTAGAGTTGGTATTTTTCAGGGTTTTCTGAGATTGCAGTAAGTACCCTTCCTGTCCTTTTCTATTTAGATAGTTTTGGCCCCAGCGTTTGCTCATACTATTTTCTTTCTGTGTCAGTATTTCCTCTTGTCTAACCGCCATTACATGTTTGGGGGCTTTCTATTATCTTTGGGGTCTGCTCCGAGGCAGATAGCTTTCCTATTTCTATCTTTAGGTGTAGTTAGTTTCTCAGGCTGTGACGAGGCGTCTAGGACCAACGTAGGAACGCTCCACGGCTGCCTCTAGTTGCGGTGGTTAGTCAGGGTACTGCAATCTCATAGATTCCAACTGCTCTGGTGTATTGCCTTTTTTACCTGCACTCCTCAGCTACCGTAACATAACACACAGGTGTGGGTGTTGATGAGGACATGGCTGGAGATCAATCTGTCATGATTAAGTAAGAATGACACCACTGAACACTTTAAAAGGAGGCTGGTGCTTGGCATCATTGTTTCTCTTCTGTTAACCATGGTTATCTCTAAAGAAACACTGCAGTCATCATTGCAATGCACAAAAATGGCCTAACAGGGAAGAGTATCGCAGCTAGAAAGATTGCACCTCTGTCAACAATCTATCGCATCATCAAGAACTTCAAGGAGAGAGGTTCCATTGTTGCCAAAAAGGCTCCAGGGCGCCCAAGAAAGACCAGCAAGCGCCAGGACCGTCTCTTAAAGTGTTTCAGCTGCGGGATCGGGCTACCAGCAGTGCAGAGCTTGCTCAGGAATGGCAGCAGGCAGGTGTGAGTGTATCTGCACGCACTGTGAGGCGGAGACTCTTGGAGCAAGGCCTGGTCTCAAGGAGGGCAGCAAAGAAGCCACTTCTCTCCAGAAAAAACATCATGGACAGACTGATATTCTGCAAAAGGTACAGGCAGTGGACTGCTGAGGACTGGGGTAAAGTTATTTTCTCTGATGAATCCCCTTTTTCGTTTTTTTGGCACATCAGGAAAACGCCTCATTCGGAGAAGACAAGGTGAGCTCTACACCAGTCTTGTCTCATGCCAACTGTTAAGCATCCTGAAACCATTCATGTGTGGGGTTGCTTCTCAGCCAAGGGAATCGGCTTTCTCACTGTCTTGCCTAAAAACACAGCCATGAATAAAGAATGGTACCAGAATGTCCTCTAAGAGCAACTTCTCCCAACCCTCCAAGAGCAGTTTTGCGATCAACATTGCCTTTTCCAGCATGATGGAGCACCTTGCCATAAAGCAAAGGTGATAACTAAATGGCTCAGGGAACAAAACATAGAGATTTTGGGTCCATGGCCTGGAAACTCCCCAGATCTTAATTCCATTGAGAACTTGTGGTCAATCATCAAGAGACGGGTGGACAAACAAAAACCTAAAAATTCTGACAAAATGAAAGCATTGATTGTGCAAGAATGGACTGCTATCAGTCAGGATTTGGTCCAGAAGTTGATTGAGAGCATGGCAGGGAGAATTGCAGAGGTCCTGAAGAAGAAGGGTCAACACTGCAAATATTGACTTGCTGCATTAACTCATTCTAACTGTCAATATAAGCTTTTGTTACTCATATGTTTGCAATTATTATATTTCTGTCTGTGATAAAAACATCTGTCAAACACACATAAAAACCAGAGGGCAGCAGATCATGTGAAAATATAATATTTGTGTCATTCTCAAAACTTTTGGCATGCATACTATATATATATATATATATATATATATATATATATATATATATATATATATATATATATAATATATATATTATATTTTTTTTTTTATCTTGTGCTCCTTTGCATAATAATGTGTTTTGCTGTTTTGTACATATGTATAGCTTAGGGAGAGTTAAGTGCATCTTGTTGGGGGCATTAGAGTAGGGAACTTAAGTATATAGTCTATATATATATATATATATATATATATATATATATATATATATGATAATGTAGTATTGTTACGGGCAACTAGTTGAGGGCATACTAGTGGGCCTTGTTAGGTAGAGTTTCTAGATAGTTCTCATAGGGTTAAGTGTAGGAGGGGCTGCTGGGTTGTAGTGTAAGGTCTTTAGGAAGTTAGCTCAGACAAGGCCAGCATGCCCAAGTGTCCACGAGGGTTTAGGCCCGGACAACCGGCAGCCACACAACGTTCCAAGTTTAGCAACCCACGTTACCCACGGCTGCTGCATAGTATCACAGTGGGCCTAGACAGAAGAGGAAAGATGTGGCGCCTTACCGCCTGGGCCAATGCTTTTAGGGCAGAAGTTGGCTGGGCCAAGGAACTGAGGAAGCTGGAGCTTCGACGAGTTCAGTGCAGACTGGCCGGATGCTTCACCTGGGGCAACCAAACCTAGTCATTGATGAATTCAGTTCTGAGGCAAAGCAGGCTGGAGGAGAAGTCATTATGGCGAGGTCTTTCCTGGAAGGAACTGGGGAGCAGTCTGGGATTTTCCGGTCCGGGCGTGTACTGCACAGAAGCGACAGCAAGGCAGGGAGAGAAAAGGAAACAAATGCGATACCTGTTGTGCCAACTGTGCATGTAACGTGTGAAGTAAAGAAAGTGTTCAAGTTGTTCTGGACTGTGTCTCCATTACTGGGGGTTGCCTGGAAGAGGGACCGTCGGTGACTGGAAACCGCCCAGGGGAAGTGGAACCACGAGATGCAGGTACGCCAGAGGGAAGAACACTGTTTCATGTAGGGGAAGGGCTGGACATGGAGGTTACGGTAATCCAGGTCACGACTACAGTCTGGGCCCACCCTTACAGCTGCTGAGGGAAGTCTGTGTCCAGCAGGGGGGAGCTGCTGAGGGGAGTCTGCAACTGACAGGGTGAGACTGAGGAGGTGGCGGCGAGGAGGACCAGGGATAGTTGACAAGGAGCGGTGGCGCCAATTTCGTTTTAAAAAGGTACCAACCTCTGCGGACAGGTTGGAAAGGTATGAGGAGATCCAGGATAGGGCGACATCTTTGATGCCAAATGAGGAGAGGATCTGTAGTAGGAGGTAGTGGTCAATTGTGTCGAAAGCAGAGGACAGGTCTAGAAGTAGGAGTATAGAGTATTGTCAGTTAGCTTTGGCTGTAAGTAGGTTGTTAGTAATTTTGGTCAGGGCTGTCTCAGTGGAGTGATGGGGTGGAAATCAGATTGTAGATTGTCAAAAAGCAAGTTAGATGAGAGGTGGGAGGAAATTTCAGTGTGGACGTGCTGCTCCAGGAGTTCGGAAGTGAATGGGAGCAGCGATATTAGGCGATAGCTGGAACATAGCGGTTGTGTCGACGGTTGGCTTTATAAGGATAGGCGTGATTGTGGCATGTCTGAAAGCAGAAGGGAAGGTACCGTAAGTTAGTGATAGGTTGAAGAGGTGGGTTAGGGGTGGGATGATAGCGGCGGTGGTGAGGTTGGGGAGGGGATGGGATGGAGTCCAGTGCACAGGTTGTGAGGTGCGATTTGGAGAGGAGACAATTAAGCTCCCGTCAGTGATGTTGGAGAGGGAGGTTAGGGGGTTTGGGCATAGGTCTGGTATACAAACGGGTTGTGGTGGATGAACAATGAAGACTTGCCTTGTTTGTTCAATCTTATTTTTGAAGTGTGTGGTATAGTCTTCAGCAGAGATGAGGGAGGTTGGAGGGGGGAGAGGTGGGCGGAGGAGTGAGTTAAAAGTTTCGAATAACTGGGGTTGTAGTATAGGGAAGATATGAGGGTTGTGAAGTAGGCCTGTTTAGCAGAGATGAGGGCAGATTTGAAAGCAAATGTTGCCTGTTTGAATGCAGTGAAGTCATCTTGCGAATTTGTTTTCTTCCAACGCCACTCTGCAAACCTGGACCTTACCGGAGCTTTTTAGTGGTGTTATTGTGCCTTGGTTGTCTGTTGGTACGTCGCACTTTGCCATGAGAGGGGCAAACGCGTCAAGAGCTGATGTGAGAAAGTAGTGGCACTGTCTGTGTCGTGGAGTGAGGATATGGATGCCAGTGGTAGAATAGAGTCAGAGAGCGTGGGGGTGTCTATGTGTGCGAGGTTTCTGCGGGGGTGCACATGTTGCCGGACATGGGTGACAGGGGAGGAGGACAGGGATGAGAAAGTGAGATGGTGGTCAGATAGAGGGAGGGGGGAAGTGGTGAAGTTAGATAGAGAGCAGAGGCGTGTGAAGACCAGGTCTAGTGAAGACCAGGTCTAATGTATTTCCGTCTGTGTGGGAGGCTGAGTAGGACCACTGAGTAAGTCCAAAGGATGAATTAAGGGATGGGAGTTTGGAGGCTGCTGACTGAAGGTTATCAGTGGGGATGTTGAAGTCACCCATGATGATAGTGGGGATGTCAATGGAAAGAAAGTGAAGAAGCCAGGTAGAGAATTGGTCAATGAAGGCTGTGGTCGGGCCCGGAGGTCGGTATATGACTGCCACTTGGAGGTTGGAGGGAGAGTAGATGCGGACAGAGTGGACTTCAAAAGAGGGGAAGATTAGGGAGGGAAGAGGTGGGATTGGGTTAAAGGTGCAGTTATAAGAAAGGAGAATACTCCTCCACCGTGTCCCTTGCCAGGGCGAGGAGTGTGGGTGAAGTTGAGGTCGCCGTAACACAGCGCAGCAGGGGAGGTGGTGTCAGAGGGTATCAGCCATGTTTCTGTGAGGCCGAGGAAGGCAAGATTGCGAGAGAGAAAGAGGTCATGGATCACATGTAGCGTATTGCAGATAGAGCAGGCATTCCAGAGTGCTCCAGAGAGAGGGAGAGTCCTGTCATGATGCGCATCCGCGTCATTTCCGGTCCTGTGCATTGTGGGGGAGTATTGGGTGTACTTATCAGTTTCAGAATTTGCAGTGCGCATGTTGCGGAGCAACCAGTACACCAAATGCACCCCCACACTGCACAGGACCAGAAATGACGCGATGTAGCGTCATACCAGAAGGAAACAGCACACAGATTTCAAACCCCGGGAGTGCACTTGGAATTGGAGTGAGGGAGGACTTGAATGCCCAGAGTGTCTGCACTTCTGAAGACATCACCCTAATTAGCATAGGGACTTGTAAGTTATAAAATCATTTTTCTCAGCGATTACAGGACAGTAAGAGGTCAGACTATACAACATTGCAATAAAACTATAGTGTGCGCAATAAATAGGGAAAATGTGAATTTGGGTGGAAAATATTTTGGCATGGGGGGTCCCATTTGAAAGTTTGCACCGAGACCCATAACTTTGTAGTTACGCCACTGAGAGACGGAATCCTGTACCATACATATTAAGGTGGGATTCTGACAAGCTCCGTTGAAGTGTTTTCCCCGGACCGTACCCTGAGTCTACAGAACTGTAAGTCCCCGTCTTGTGGGCTCGGCTTTGGCTGACAAGACGCGGATCCTTGTTTTTGCTGTAAATGTTTTTGGCGCCGAAGATTTTTGGAACTGGCTGCAGCCAATGCAAATCATAGGTATTTGTGGGGATCTACCACAGGTTAACGGGCCCGTAACGATAGATACCCGGGTATCCCTAAAGTATATAATAATGACTGTTATATTTATATCTGTATTGATATTGTCAGTTTTGATAAGTTTGTATTCAGTGTGTCACCCCAGGGATTCCCATAAGATCTCTTCACCAGATTTACACCTGTTTCTTATATAGTTTAAGACCTTGCTTTTGACATATTGGTTAGGTAAATTGTTATGATTTGGTAACTGAGGAGGACAGGAGCAAAACAGCAAGGCTGCCGAAAACCTGAGAGGTTGGAAACTAATGGGTGACAGATCCCTAAACTAACCCCACAACTAGAAAAAGCCGTGGAGCGTACCTACGGGTCCTAGACGCCTCGGCACAGCCGGAGAGCTAGCTACACCTAAAGATAGAAACAGGAAAGCTAACTGCCCCGGAGTAGAGCCCCAAAGGAATAGGCAGCCCCCAAACATATAATGGCGGTTAGACAAGACGAAACACAAACGCAGGCAGAAATAGAGTGAGCAAACGCTGGGGCCAAACACTGCCTAAATAGGACAGGACAGGACAGAATACTATCTGCAACCCAGCAAAACCCTAGCAAAACTTCCAACACTTCTGATTTCAAAAATGCTGAGATCACACGATCTCGCCACCCACTAAATCAGATCTCAATGTGAACAAGGCTAACCCGCAGCCACTCAAAAAGCAGGAAAGAGCAACTGAACAAATAACAGTGGCTACTGAAAAACAGAGAGTGGCACAGTCCCCAGGAGGGGACCCGGCTAATCTCCACAAAGGTGCAGACAAAAATGGAAATAGCAAACACAATAGAAACAAGCAGAAAATATCTTATCTGAAGGTAGCAGACGAAGGCAAGACACCAGCAGACTTCCAAATGAACCAGGAAACAACAATTGATCACCGGCGAGGATCATGGGAAGGCAGCTCCCTTATATCAGTCCAGTCAGTGACTCCTGATTGCCAGGTGTCGCTGCCAGCTGAGGAGGCCCATTCATTAGATGCAGCTTCAGTACCGTCAGCAACCACCAGAGGGAGCCTCAGCTCAGAAATTGTCTCCAACACGTTCACAACAGTAAATTTCTTCAAATTCTTCTGTCAACTCAGTTTAATACACGTAAATTGGAAACTTTGAGATTGGCACATTGATTTTAGCCCTGACTGAATGAGTGTAACTAATAGGGCACTTTCAGGTTTTTTAATACAATATTGAATTTCAATTCAACTCCTATTCCAGTAAAGGAAGTGTTATTTCTGCCTCTGACTCAGTTTGTGACTCACTGGATCTTCTTCGGACCTCTGGTCATTACAACAGGATGTGTGCTGGCTGAGAGGACACACTCTTTGAATTGATAACCCTACTTGATCACTCTGTTGCTGCATAACTCTGACTTCAGCCATCTTGCTTACATTTGACCAAGATTTATTCACAAATTTCTCTGACATAGACGACAGGCTGGCAGCTGTATAAATTTTCCTAGCAACATGAAATCCTCTCTATAACTGCAGTAAGTAAATGCAGCTCACTTACACCTGGTGTCACAAATCAGGTTCCAAGACGTACTGTAAACACAAAAAATTGATCCAGCAACACAAATTCATGATAATAGTTTTCTTCTTCTTTATTAGGAAAATTCCATAAAAACAGAAACATAGAAACTAACATTACACATGTGTGGTGAATGGATAACATGCTTTAGTCAATGTGTTTCGGATGGTAATTCTTAATCATTACTAAAGAATTACCATCCAAAATGTGCTGTTTAGAGCATGTTTATAGTGATCAAAGTGTAACAGATAATAATTTCCCATTTATATCTCACCTAGGACATAGTGCTGGCTGATTATCATGTATTTTACAATTGTAATGAGTGCTAGAAAATGGAAAAGTACCAAGTCCTATAAAAACTGAATTAGGTTGAAAGATATATTGTGTAATAAGAAGCTAAAATATGCAGACATCAGAGTTATAAAGGTAGAGAAACATGCAAGAATAAGTTTTCATAAAGTTCTAACTAATCTTTGTATGTTTTAAAGTTAGAAATGTGAAGATGTTGGCCAATGTAATTGATGTATGGTGTTTAAGTAGGAATAGACAGATTTTTGGCAAATATTTCTTTTAGTAGCAACAAGATGATGCGCACGTACCAGGGCTTTGGGGTACTCGGCACCGAGCCCGTTGATGTCTATGGGGGATGTCACGGTTAGCACAGCTCGGTCCGTGCCCTGGGCGCTCACTGTAATGTGGGATATTTACAGGGGATGATGGAGTGTTCGTATAGTTTGTCGTGACGCCACTTGTAGTATCTGGTCAGGGGGAACCAGCGCTGCTATGCACATACTCTGGAAGGGATGGTGTTGGGCAGCTAGATGGTAGGTCTTCTACAAGTAAGACAGTGTCCTTCCAGGGCAGATAGAAATATGAGGATGCAGGACAGATGGGGATCCCGCCGTCAGAGACAATAAGGGAGACACACACAAAAGTCAGTTTGGTACCTTTACTGTAGAAATGGCAGGTACTCCCCGGAGCACGGCAGGGCGAAGGATGCACATCCGGATTCCTCCACTGGTAGGTGTATGGCCTCCTGTCCTCTGTCGTTATATCATAAAGTCCTGACCTGCTTGTAGCTAGGTCTAACTTGGTCTCCGTTCTGTACCTGGCTGACTTGGTGGTGGACCTTCTATCTGGCAGAACAGGGTCTTTTATGGCTGATCAGGCCGACTCCGTTCTCCTGATTCTGCTACGTGTCAACTCTGTGGTACTCCTGGGACTTGTAGTCCTCCAGGAACTCCGGTGTTCTCATAATAGGTCGTAGAGATCCTTATAGGCTCGGGACCCGGCGTCCGGTATTTCTTGCTGAGGGGAGCTATTAATACTCACGGATTCCTCCACTTCCACTTGCCTTCGGCCTACCTGGGTCCTATTAAGATCACACACGCTGGCAGTTGGTGTGCTGCCTCTTCGCCGCTCTCTAAGCGTCGGCACGCTTCCTCATGAGCTACACTTCAGAATCAGCTCTGACTAGGCTAGAGTGATTTCCCTTTTCACTCGTACTAGCCTCCACTTAAGCTCATGTTGAACTGACTGAACAGCTCTGCACTAGCTCTCTGAGCTAAACTCCTCTCCTCTGGTGTCCTGAGGAGATCTGAGATCTGTCTCTGTCTGAGGCTGTCTGTATCTCATCTGCGATCTGAGGCAAACTGAAACTAAAACTGGTTTTTATATGCCTAACACAGCTCCCTCTACTGGTCTTTTAGGTAAGCTGAGATGTGTGTGTGTATAGTGACCTCTAGTGGGATCTTCCTTTAGTGCATCCTTCTGGAAGATATGGATCCAGTCACAGCTGGGCTCCACATTCCCCCCTAGTAGAACTCAGCACTCCGGGGCTGAAATACAAAAACAGGTAACAGAACAATAAACATACAAAAACAATTCTTCCTTTACAGGAGGTAAGGTACTCTTGAACTGTTGCATAAACGGTAACTGAACAATTATGTACAATGAGGGATTGAAGACTTTGAGCAACCATAAAAGTCCCAGTCTCTTTTGGAAAGGATGCTCAAATAGGGGTGGAGGAAACAAGTAGAAATAATGTCCATTCCTCTTGTTCCAAGATTATAAGGGAAAACAGGTTAATAAATAATGGTATGATACAACATATTATTAGCAAAAATATATACATTATACATTTATGTACAGTGGTCATAGATTGTTATTTACATGAGTTAGGTTCTACTCTCTATACCTAACAGGTAATTGCCCCTTTGTCATACGTACTGACCTACGTGGTGTAGTGGTAGGTGAGGTGTCAGTTACCCTGTCTGTCCTACGTACTGGCAAACTATAAATCTGCCTCCACCTCTCTAGGGATCTGGCAAGCATGTCAGCGACTGGGCGATGCGGTTCCGTTTCGCCAGGGGACTCTTCTTCCTGAGATTCAATTCCTTGGGATTCCGCTTCTTGTGGTGCTGCTTCTTGTGGTGCCGCTTCTTGGGGTTCCACTGGTTGAGGTTCTGCCGGAACAGGTCCTTCTGGAACTGGCTCTACTGCAACAATTGGTGCAACTGGATGTAGAGATTCTTCTTGCGGTTGATAAAATTGAAGCACAGGAATGATTACAGCTTCTCCAATTCTGGGCCAATCTGCGGGGAAATCTCCCAAGTCTGTATGTATGACGGCTTCATCACTCTCTTCCTGATTGACAACAGGTTCTTCCTCACGAAGCTTTAATGGGTCCTGACACAACTTTAGGTGGTCTCTGGACACGGTTGCAGTCGTTTTTCCTCCATCCTTGCTTATGATGCACGTTTTCTTGTTATCAAACCTTGAACTCTGTATGATGTAGGGCTCTCTTTCCCACTGATCGTCGAGTTTTTGTAACCTTCTCTTTCTTTTTAGTACGATTTCACCAGGTGCGAAAGGTTCAGCTGGCGCACTTTTATTGTAACGATCTTCTTGCTTATCCCTTACTCGATTGAGACTTTCCTCAACACAGGTCTGTACTTTTCTGTACTGTTCCTGTCTGTTTGTGTCCCAGTCCCCAGTAGTTACATCCGCCTCCGGTTCTACAACTCCAAGCTCTAGATCCATGGGCAGCTTTCCTGGTCTTGCCCGCATGAGATAGGCTGGGGTGCAGTTGGTGGAACTCACCGGTATGTGGTTGTACAGGTCTACCAGGTCAGGTAGCAAGTCTGGCCACCGATTCCTTTCCTCCAGTGGTACAGTTTTCAGTAAGTCAATGATGATGTGATTCATCTTTTCACAAAGTCCATTGGTTTGGGGATGGTACGGTGTAGTTCTTATCTTCTTACATCCGTACAAGTGACAGAACTCTTTGAATAATTCGGCCTCAAAGGCTGGGCCTTGGTCAGTTAGCACCTGCTCCGGATATCCGTGTGGTCTACAGAAATGCGTCTGGAACGTCTTTGCTGCTGTCTCTGCCGTCAGCTCTTTGACAGGGGCGACCACCAGGAATCTGGAGTAGTGATCACACCATAGTCAGGGCATAGGAATATCCTGACCGGCTGGGTGACAACCTCACATGGTCCAGGGCCACGATTTCCAAAGGGCGAGTCGTCTGGATGGGCTGCAGTGGTGCCTTCTGACTGCTGTAGTCTTTTCGTCTGAGGCCACAGGGTCCACAGTTCCGGCACCACTTCTCGATGGAGCTGCGCATCCCTACCCAGTAGAACCGACACTTCAACAGGGTCTCCAGCTTTTTCCAGCCAAAGTGTCCCGCTTGATCGTGGTAGGCTTCTAACACCATCTGGATGTCTGCTCTGGGAACTACTATCTGCCAGACCATTTCATGGGTCCTCGGGTTGACGTATCTCCTGCACAGTTTCTCACGGTAGATGAACAACCGGCTTCTCTCATTCCACAGCTGCCTTGCTGGTAGGGGCGCGTCCTTCTCCAAGGATGAACCTTCCTGTGTTATCAGCTCCTTGATACGGCTGACCACTGGATCGCTGTCCTGAGTCTCTTTCCAGCTGTGGTGAGGTAAAGGATTCAACGTCTTACCACGCGATCTCCTGCTGGCTTGTTGCTCGTAGATCATCCCATTCCGGTGAAAGGCAGGTAGTTCGATCTCTTCCAGATCATCCACTTCTTCTTCTGTGTCCGATTCATGAGGCATCCTGGATAGGGCATCAGCGTTGGCATTCCGGTGAAAGGCAGGTAGTTCAATCTCTTCCAGATCATCCACTTCCTCTTCAGTGTCTGATTCATGAGGCATCCTGGACAGGGCATCAGCATTGGCATTCTTGCGGCCCGCCCGGTACTTAATTGTGAATTGATAATTTGACAGTCGAGCCATCCATCGTTGTTCCATGGCTCCCAGCTTGGCTGTTTCAAGATGCGTCAAGGGGTTGTTGTCCGTGTAGGCAGTGAACTTGCTGGAGGCCAAGTAGTGTTTAAACCTCTCAGTGATGGCCCAGACCAGTGCCAGGAACTCCAACTTGAAGCTGCTATAGTTCTCTGGGTTTCTCTCGGTCGGGCGGAGCTTCCTGCTAGCATAGGCGATGACTTTCTCCAGGCCATTTTGCTTCTGACTGAGGACTGCTCCCAATCCTTCATTGCTGGCATCCGTATACAGCAGGAATGGCTGGCTGTAGTCAGGGTAAGCTAGGATCTCATCACCTGTCAGGATCTCCTTCATTTCTTTGAATGCTTCTGCCTGTTCCTTACCCCAATGAAATTGAGAATTTCTGCTTTTGAGGGACTGTCCCACCAGGAGGTCTTGCAGAGGGGCTGCTTTCTTAGTGTAATCTTTTACAAACCTCCGGTAGTATCCTGTCAGTCCTAGGAACTGTCGCACCTCCTTGAGATTTTTTGGCTCCGGCCATTTCTGGATGGCGGTGATCTTTTCAGGGTCTGGCGCTACTCCTTCTGAGCTGACAATATGTCCCAGTTACTGTACTTTTTGTTTGAGCAGATGGCACTTAGAAGGCTTCAGTTTCATCCCATACTTGGACAGTGACTCAAATACCTCCGCCAGGTGCTTCAAATGGTCTTCATACGTTTTGGAGTATACGATGACGTCGTCCAAGTACAGCAACACAGTCTTGAAGTTGAGATGGCCCAGGCAGCTCTCCATCACTCTTTGGAACGTGCCCGGGGCACTGCTGAGTCCAAACGGCATTCTGTCAAACTCACAGAGTCCCATCGGGGTGGTGAAAGCCGTCTTCTCCCGATCCTCCTCAGCCACAGCTACTTGCCAGTACCCACTAGTGAGGTCAAGGGTGGAGAAGTAGTTAGCAGTTTTTAGTGCAGCTAAGGATTCCTCAATGCGTGGTAAAGGGTATGCATCTTTATGTGTAATGCGATTTATTTGTCGGTAATCTACACACATTAGCATGCTTCCATCCTTTTTCCTGACTAAGACTAGAGGTGCTGCCCAGGGACTGCAACTATCCCTTATCACCCCTGCTTCCTTCATATCACGCAACATCTCCTTGGCTTTCTGGTAGTGTGCTGGTGGTATAGGCCTGTACCGTTCTTTGATGGGAGGATGATTGCCTGTGGGGATGTGATGTTGAACCCCTTTAATTGTCCCAAAGTCGAGTGGGTGTTTGCTGAATACCTGAGCATACTCCTGAACTACTCGGTATACCCCTTGTTTCTGGTGGGCTGGAGTGGTGTCTGTCCCGACATGGAGCTGCTGACACCAATCCTCCACCTGGGTGGTGGGACCGTTATCCTCCACTGGTTGTGGGGAGGTTAAGGGCTCCGCTGGGTGAATGGAGTTATTATCCACAGCATGTAACTTAGCAACAGTGGCATAACGTGGTAATTTGACTTCATCTTCTCCCCAGTTGAGAAGACGCACTGGCACCCTCCCATTATGTACCTCCACTACCCCTCTGGCAGTCAAGAGTGTAGGTCTGTGTTCTGAACAATGGGGCTCTACTACTGCTTGGTAGTTCTGTCCTCTCAGACCTATTGCTGCTCTACACCAAATAAGCATTTCACTCATTGGGGGTATCACAATGGGGTTCGGGTCTGTTACCCGTACATTACCAATCTCACCACCGGTCATTTTCACTTCCTGCTGGCACATCAGGGTTCGGATCTCCCCCCGGATCTCTCCCTTTTGCCTTGGTCTGGTGATTTGGGCAGGCTGTTGGAGTAAAAACACAACCTCCTCCAAACAGTTACTAATAATGTTAGTGCCTAAGACCACATTCAATCCATTTTCTTCATTAACAGTCTTTACTACAAGAAGCCCCTGATTCTTTAGCTCCACTCTCCCCACCTTTACGTCTACATCTTTAGCCCCCCGTAATTCAAGAGGGAGACCATTTGAGGCGTATACGGTAAAGTCAGGTTTGGGGGTTGGAGACTGTCCTGGACCAATACTTGTTGTAGAGAACATCAGGTATAATGGTTACCTGGGATCCAGTGTCCAGCAGGGCAGGGATTGCGATCCCGTCCAGTATGATGGACAGGTATGGTCTTCCTCCCACAAACCTGCGGTTCCAGTCTGAGGGGCCTGAGGAGTCTATTCCTGGAGGTTGGCCCTCGGACCCAGGATTTGCTCGTTTAAAGGACACAGACGTGCTGGGTGACCTTCCCTGTGGCGGCGGTAGCAGATGATCTCTCGGCGAAGATGATGTTGGTCGCGGGTCCTTCCTGGGGGTGGCGTTGTCCTCCTCCGGTGGGGCGACGTCCTCCCTCTCCTCCGGCGCATCCAAGGGACATCCTCCGGGCAGTCAGCCAGCAAGATCTTTCCTTCTTCCTTCGTCGACAGTTGCAGGGCACTCATTACAGTGGCCAGGTTTTTGGTCAGCTGGCGCACTTCTGAGCGCAGACTGTCCAGCTCAGTAGGGGGCGCCACCTGCGTTTTGGCTTCCGCAACCAGCGGGGAAAAGGTGGATGCTGCTGGCTTTAGGGTGGTTTCACTCGGGTGACACTGGTTTGCCATCTCGGTGTTTCCAGAGGTCGCAGTCCTTTTATAGCCATATCCTTAAGGGCATCAAAGGTAGCATCAGGATGATCCAAGGACCACCAGTGCACAGTCCTGCCTTCCGCTTGGGACCTCAGTCCCTGTACAAATTGTTCCTTTAACATTTTATTTTCGTCGGTGACACTTATAGGGTTAACTTGTTTAAGGCTCGCAGGGCCCCTTGTAGCCGCAAGCATAGTCCCTAATGCTGTCATCTGATTTCTGGGAACATTGATAAAACATCATCCGGAGATCTGTTTCAGTACGGTCTTCAAAGATAGACTGTAGCTTTAAGAAAATTGCATGCACTGACTCCTGGTCTGCAGCTGTCCAAGTCTCTACCTCTCTCTCAGCAGCACCAGTTAATTGCCCTATTACCACTGCAGCTCTTTGCTTTTCTGTCATAGGGTACATGTCCATTATGCTGCATATTTTTCGCTTGAACCCTGACAGTGTCTGGCTTGACGCTGTACTGAGGGAGCCACTTCGCTCCAGGCATGTATGGCAGCGTTAGCGGTACTATTTGGACTACAGCGCCAAGTGGTAAGTCATTGGGGCCATCGGCCTGGGCCGCGCTGTCGGCTTGCTGCTGCGACATATCTGCGCCCCCCTAGTTAAACGTGGCCTACCTTCTCTGAAGGCTGCAGCTCTGCAGGTACAGCGGTGGAGAAAGGACCTGTGTCGCTGGCGCTCTGACATCAGAGCGTTCATTGAAGCTCTGCACAGGACCTGCCGCCGCGTCAGCGTTGGGGGCGTGTTCAGGACTCAGCGCGCTTTTGCAGGTACGTCCAGTAGTTTTCACGCCACGGCGCTGTAAATGGCGGCAAATGGCGGGAAATCTTCACCACTATATACAACAGTCTTTTTGCAAGGCACACAGTACCCGGTGGCAACGGGCACAAATTACCTCCGTTGCTGCAGGCACGAAATCCTGTTCGTGACGCCAGATAAGATGATGCGCACGTACCAGGGCTTTGGGGTACTCGGCACCGAGCCCGTTGATGTCTATGGGGGATGTCACGGGTAGCACAGCTCGGTCCGTGCCCTGGGCGCTCACTGTAATGTGGGATATTTACAGGGGATGATGGAGTGTTCGTATAGTTTGTTGTGACGCCACTAGTGTTGAGCGATAGTGCTCGATATCTAAAAATATCGGATCGGAATGGTATCACCGATATCACTAAATATCGTCGATATCCGATTCCGATACCGGAAGTCCAATGTAAGTCTATGGGAACAAAATATCGCAACAAAAAAAACCTTTCTATCGTTATAATCACAAAATATACACACATAGAATACATATATATAATATATATATATAATATATATATAATATATATATATATATAATATATATATATATATATATATATATATTATAGTTTATACACTTCTACATAGTAACATAGATTCTGATTCAATTGCCGGGTAAAGCCGTGACTTACCCATAGAAGTCGACGGGCTCGGTGCCGAGTACCCCCAAAACCTCTGGCTCTGTGCGACTCAACTTGGGCGTCACAAACAGGATTCTGTAGCTCGCTATAAGCGAGTCCTGTGTGCCTGAATTGAACTGTTTTTTGTGCTTGAGAATTGCTAAAATCATCAGAGAATGTATTTGCCATTTTTCCGCCATATCTGCGTCACGACGAGGCACTGGTGAAGAAGAAGGGGGTGCTCTTCGTGGGTGTACACTCACTCAGTGGCGCGAAAACGATGGCCGACCACTCTAAATGGTATTGCAATGTAAGATCGTGCCCCACAGCTCTGGAGTTCCGCCTCCTCATCCTCCTCAGTGTGTGGAAACTAACACGAAGGTCCCGCCTCACTACAAAAGAGGGGCCCTCTCCAGATGCTAATGACACTTGTGACTTGGCAGAGATGGCTAATGGACACGAGCAGAAGTGTGAAGGGATGGAGCAGTCAGAGCTCTCCCCCCATGGAAGCGACCCGATCGCCACGGAACCACCGTTGGGCACCCGGCCTGGAAACCCTCCTACGCTGCAAGAAGCGGAGGATACCCTAAGAGGCCTGGCCCGGCACCGGGAGGAGGTCGCCAGGATGGAAGCCAGCTGGCGTGCCCTAAAACTAAACTTGGAGCGGTGCCAATCCCTCTTACCTGAAGTGTCTTTACCGGAAGGTGAGGCACCCGTTCTAGTAGAGGAGTCCGTGCGGGCATCCCAGCCCTTGCAATGTGATCCGGTTGACGTTGTCGCAGTGGAGGCACCCGTTCCTGCAAAAAACTCTGCACTGGCAGCACCCCAGATCCCGCTGTCTGCCCCCGTCCTGAGACAGAAGAAGCGACACCCGTCTTCATGGAGGAGGCCGCGCAGGCACCAGAGGTCTACCTGTCTGTACCGGAGCCCCAACTGTCATCTGTTCCAGAGCCGGCTGCTTCCGCCACAGGTGAGCGCCGCCAGGACTGGGGGCGCCAGGAGAGCTGCCGCAAACCGGACATGGTAAGCTGGCATTTGATGGTGGAGACATGGAGCAGCTGGTGGAGAATTACAACCGGCGTCAGGAGGAAGAGTGGAGACGTTGGGAGCGGGAAGCAGAGCGACAAAGGGAGCAGCGAGAATCCCAAAAGCTTCGGCAATGTCACCTGGAGAAGGACCGTGCAGATAAGGACCGGATGAGAAAAGATAAAGGAACCCTGTGGGAGCCGCGGCGTAAGGGGGCAGTACAGAGCTTTAAATTGAAAGGTGGTTGGGGCTTCATCCAGGAGCCTGGACTTTATTTAGAAGTTTTTGTAACCCGGCGGGACGTGGAGGCTCACCTCCCAGAAGGACACCCGGGAGGGACCTGTTGCCAGGAGACTTGGTGACTTACACCCGACACTGGGGTTACAATGGATGGTACGCCCTAAATGTCACCAGGTGCGACCCCTACTCCCCAGAGTGTCAGGAAACTGACAGACCCTACGAGCCTTCAGCCTCCCACATCCAGGCCTCTGCACAAGTGCCCACCCCACGCCGTAAATCTCCCCAGCCTCCCTCAGTGGTCTCCTCAGCAGCCCCAGCTATGGACATGATAACTATAGCTGGCCCGTACCCGGCGCCTGTTTGGCCCCCTGGGGTTCGTTCAGTCCGTGACATAGGGCTCCAGACCGGAGGGAGATGAAAGAGGTGGCCACACAGACACAGATAGCGGGTCACGACTTGACTGTACAGGCCACACGACGTCATCAGGTCCTGGTGGTCCTTGGTGTCTCGGATGTTTGGCAAGCATCAGAAGAGTACCAGGTGGTACCTGGAACACCCCTGCCAAAGAATTATAAATAACCCGGACAGGGTCCCTGTATGTAAATAGTTAAATTGTTGATGTACCCGGACGGGTGAATGTTCATAAAAAATTTTTTAATTTAATAAAAAACACAACACAGTTTTCATTACTTTTATTACAGTCTCATCCTGCGACGCCATCGATCTCCTGTAAAAAAAATGAGAAAAAAAATACAGCAGTATACCACCTGTCCGACGCAGTCCATAGTAACGAGTGTCCCACGACGATCCAGCTCTGCTACATCAGAATGACTTCAGAGGCAGGCAGGCAGGCAGAGCCTGTCATCCCGGCGCAGCACAGCTGATTACCTGCTTCCCCGGCGGTGACGTCATCGGACTGGTTTACGGCCGGGATTACCCTGCAGTCACTGCAGTTATCGCGAAAAACTGCATGTGACCGCCAGGGAGAAGATAATGGCGGCCTTCAAGCAGTCCAGGACGTGACCGCCGGAGATCTTCTGCCAGGTAAGTGCCGCTGACTCCTGACAGACCCGACCGACGGACACTCACAGTGACAGTGACAAATCCGATTCCGGTATCCGATATGACGAAAATATCGGTACTCGGAATCGAAAGCCCGATACAGCTAATATCGGCCGATACCCGATATTTGCAGTATCGTATCGCTCAACACTAGACGCCACTTGTAGTATCTGGTCAGGGGGAACCAGCGCTGCTATGCACATACTCTGGAAGGGATGGTGTTGGGCAGCTAGATGGTAGGTCTTCTACAAGTAAGACAGTGTCCTTCCAGGGCAGATAGAAATATGAGGATACAGGACAGATGGGGATCCCGCCGTCAGAGACAATAAGGGAGACACACACAAAAGTCAGTTTGGTACCTTTACTGTAGAAATGGCAGGTACTCCCCGGAGCCCGGCAGGGCGAAGGATGCACATCCGGATTCCTCCACTGGTAGGTGTATGGCCTCCTGTCCTCTGTCGTTATATCATAAAGTCCTGACCTGCTTGTAGCTAGGTCTAACTTGGTCTCCGTTCTGTACCTGGCTGACTTGGTGGTGGACCTTCTATCTGGCAGAACAGGGTCTTTTATGGCTGATCAGGCCGACTCCGTTCTCCTGATCCTGCTACGTGTCAACTCTGTGGTACTCCTGGGACTTGTAGTCCTCCAGAAACTCCGGTGTTCTCATAATAGGTCGTAGAGATCCTTATAGGCTCGGGACCCGGCGTCCGGTATTTCTTGCTGAGGGGAGCTATTAATGCTCACGGATTCCTCCACTTCCACTTGCCTTCGGCCTACCTGGGTCCTATTAAGATCACACACGCTGGCAGTTGGTGTGCTGCCTCTTCGCCGCTCTCTAAGCGTCGGCACGCTTCCTCATGAGCTACACTTCAGAATCAGCTCTGACTAGGCTAGAGTGATTTCCCTTTTCACTCGTACTAGCCTCCACTTAAGCTCAAGTTGAACTGACTGAACAGCTCTGCACTAGCTCTCTGAGCTAAACTCCTCTCCTCTGGTGTCCTGAGGAGATCTGAGATCTGTCTCTGTCTGAGGCTGTCTGTATCTCATCTGCGATCTGAGGCAAACTGAAACTAAAACTGGTTTTTATATGCCTAACACAGCTCCCTCTACTGGTCTTTTAGGTAAGCTGAGATGTGTGTGTGTATAGTGACCTCTAGTGGGATCTTCCTTTAGTGCATCCTTCTGGAAGATATGGATCCAGTCACAGCTGGGCTCCACACTACCGTATATACTCGTGTATAAGCCGAGATTTTCAGCACCTTTTTTCGTGCTCATAGGGCAGAAACCAGCGGGGGAGGGGATGCCGCGGCAGGAGCCGGTGGCTGGGATCATACTCACCCCTCCCCGTGCCATCGCTGAGCATCCCTGCAATCCTGCGTTCTCCCCAGCTTCCTGCAGCTCTCCAGCGCTGAGCGGTGATGTAATACCCGCTCATTAAGGTCATGTAATATGGACGCGACGCCACTCCCATAGGCGTGGCGTCCATATTCATGGCCTTAATGAGCGGTATTACATCACCGCTCAGTGCTGGAGAGCTGCAGGAAGACGGGGAGAACGCAGGATTGCAGGGACGCTCAGCGATGGCACGGGGAGGGGTGAGTATGATGGAGGAGAGGACAAGGAGCATGGAACAGGACGGGGGGGAGAACGGTGGACGGGGGAAGCATAGAGGAGGACGAGGAAGCTGGAGCAGGACGGGGGAAGCATGGAGGAGGACGGGGGAGAACGGAGGACGGGGGAAGCATGGAGCAGGACGGGGGGGAGATCGGTGGACGGGGGAAGCGTGGAGGAGGATGGGGGAAGCATGGAGCAGGACGGGGAGGATGGAGGGCACAGAGGAGCATGGAGCAGGACGGGGGGCACAGGAGGACGGAGAAGGAATGGGGGAGCACAGCGGAGGATGGAGCAGGAGGGGGGAGTACAGAGGAGAATGGGGGAGCACAGAGCTGGATGGGGGAGCAAGGAGCAGGACGGGGGCAGCACAGAGCAGGAGGCAGTTTATACACCCGGCTTATACACGAGTCAATAATTTTTCCCAGTTTTTTGTGGCAAAATTAGGGGGGTCGGCTTATACACGGGTCGGCTTATACACGAGTATATACGGTAAGTCAATAAGTGAATGCCAAAAGCATTCAGGTGTTAATCCCTCTAGGCAAATGATAACTACAGATACTTGGTATACTATGATGCAAAATTAAGGTACCGTAAATAATTTTTTATCTTTCTTACATTCATGCTTTTCTCTATACTCTAGCAGAGGGATTCTCTACTCCATGGGCCTCATAAAATGTATTGTGTTGCCCATAGATGCCTTATTAAAGAAGTTATCTGCTATTATGATATTGATGACTTAGGATAGGTTATCAATATCAGAACAGTGAGGTCGGACACCTGGCACCCCCACGGATCAGCTGTGAAAGGCTCCAGTGGTGGCCAGATGTAAACAACGTATGGGAACTGATCTGCAGTTCTCAGCAACGGTTATTAATTATGTACTGAGCTGTGTTGTTCTGCTCTACACACTGTTTATCTCCAGCCACCAGAATTAATAAAAGCTGCCAGGTGTAAGACCTCCACAATGACCTGGTAATGATGATTTATCCTATTATATACTCATTGTGGTTTGCATTTTTATGTGTAGTCTAATGCTATGTATTGTGCCTTCTACAGATTCTAAGTGTATGTATATTTTGCATATGCCTACTTGGCCTCAATGTTCATTACTGTTAATTCAAAGTATATTCTATGAATAGGTAATCAATATCATAGCAGTGGACAACCCTTCTACTGTAAAATTCAATTGTGACAGTGACAGAATTCTTTCATAATTAGGTAATGAACCAATTGCTGAATGGCTTTTCAGCTGGGTCCAGATGGTCTGATATAAGTGGCCTGAACTCCCATCAGCCTTGCCGGTAATCAATTGTTCTTCCAGGTCTTGCTTGGATCTCAGCTTGCATTCCTGCTATCATTCAGATAAGTGATTTGCTGTTTTTACACCAGAGATCTGATTTAGGTGGTAGAGATCGTGTGATCTCAGGGTTTTTGTTAATCAGAAGTGTTGGTATTTTTGTCAGGGTTTTATGGGTTGCAGACAGAATTCTTTCCTATACTTTTCTATCTAGACAGTATTGGGCCCCAGCGTTTGCTTATGCTATTTTCGGTCTGTGTTCATATTTTCTTCTTGTCTAACCGCCATTACATGTTTGGGGGTTCTTCTACGGGCAGTTAGCTTTCATCTTTCTGTCTTTAAGTGTAGCTATCTCTCCGGCTGTGACGAGGCGTCTAGGATCACCGTAGGTATGCTCCACGGCTACTTCTAGTGTTGCGGTTAGTTTAGGGTTCTGCAACCCAGTAGTTCCCAGCCTCTCTGGTGTATTGCGGCTTTTGCTATTTTTTGTTATTTCTCCTCACCTACCGAAACATAACAGTATTACCGGCCACACTGAAAATTATATGGTACTCAACAGAAGGGAAAAATAGTAAAAAAGGAAAAAAAAAAGGGGGGAGTTGTCAGAAATTTTTTTTTTTTCTGTTTGTTGCATTTTTTCCCTCTTTTTCTCTGGGTGATGAGGAGGAGTTTTTTCTTTGTCCTCAATGGAGTTTTCACAGTTGTCTGGCTGTGTGGAGCGGCTTGCCGCTGAGGTTCAGAGTATTGCTACCTATCTTGCTAGGTTGCCGGTTGTGGAACCTAGGAACCCCATACCAGATTTATTTTTTTAGGGGATCGGTCTAAATTTCTGAATTTCAAAAAATAACTATAAGTTGTTTTTTGCCTTGAAGCCTAAGTCCTCAGGGAACGCAGCACCGTAGGTTCAAATTGTCATCTTTCTGCTGCGCAGCGACCCTCAGGATTGGGATTTTTCCCTGACACCTGGGGATCCTGTTTTGAATGATGTTGATGCATTTTTTCAGGCTCTGGGGTTATTGTAAGATGAACCTAATGTCACTGATCAAACTGAAAAGACCTTGTTTGCATTAAATCAGGGTCGTGAAGCCGCTGAGCTGTACTGTCAGAAATTCCAAATGTGGGCAGTCCTAACCAAATGGAATGATGATGCTTTGGCAGCCCTTTTTCGGAAGGGTCTGTCAGAAAATGTAAAGGACGTTATGGTGGGATTCCCTGTTCCCTCTGGTCTCAATGATTCTATGTCTTCGGCTATTCAAATTGACAGACGTTTGCGGGAGCGCAGAGGTATGCGTGAGCTGGTGTTGCCTTGTGAGCCAGCGCCTGAGTCCATGCAGTGTGATGGAGTGACTTCTGGGGCTCAGCGTCATGAGTTTCGAAAGCGCAATGAGTTATGTTTCTACTGTGGCGACACTTCTCATGCTATTTCCGTCTGCCCTAAGCGGGGAAGACGTTTTGCGCGCTCAGTTGTCTTGGGTAGTGTTCAGACTAAATTTCTGTTGACTGTTACCCTGATTTGCTCCCTGTCCACATTTTTGGCTCAGGCTTTTGTTGATTCAGGAGCAGCTATTAACCTGATGGATTTTGACTTTGCCAAACATTGTGGGTTTCCCATGATACCCCTGTGGAAGTCTATTTCTTTGCTGGGCATTGATTCTACCCCTTTGGCGGAGAGTAAACCCCAGTTTTCTATTCAGGTGATAATGAGGGTTGAACCAGATCATCAAGAAAGTTGCAAATTTCTGGTGTTGCATAATCTGCATGACATTATTGTTCTGGGTTTCCCTTGGTTACAGACTCATAATCCTGTTTTGGATTGGAAATCTGTGTCTGTGACCAGTTGGGTCTGCCAATGTGTTAATACTGACACTCCTGTTTTTTCTGCCTCTCCCCAGTCTCCCCAGTCCCTGACTTTTTGACTGATTTTTCTGATGTGTTTAGTGAGAGTAAGTCTGCATCCTTACCTCCTCACAGGAGCTATGATTGCGCTATTGAGTTAATGCCTGGTGGTAAATTTCCTAAATTTCCTATCTGTACCTGAACACGATGCTATGCGATCTTATATTAAGGAGTCTTTGGAGAAGGGTCATATCAGACCATCCTCTTCACCCTTGGGCGCCGTTTTTTTCTTTGTGGCCAAAAGGATGGTTCATTGAGGCCGTGTATTGACTATCGCCTCCTGAATAAAATCACTGTTAAATATCAATATCCGTTACCCTTGATTTCTGACCTATTTTCCAGAGTGAAAAGTGCTAGTTGGTTTACCAAGCTTGACCTCAGGGGGGCGTATAACCTTATTCGCATTAAGCACGGGGATGAATGGAAGATGGCGTTTAATATCCCAGAGGGGCATTTTGAGTACCTAGTGATGCCTTTTGGGCTTACTAATGCCCCTTCCGTCTTCCAATCCTTTATGAATGATATTTTCAGGGATTTTGTGGATACATTTCTGATTGTTTATTTGGATGATATCTTGATTTTGTCCAACGACTGGGACTCTCATGTGAAACATGTTCGGACTGTGTTTCAGATTTTGAGAGAGAATGCACTGTATGTGAAGGGATCAAAGTGTCTTTTTGGCGTACAGAAGGTTTCATTTCTGGGATTCATTTTGTCTCCGTCTGTTATTGAAATGGACCTGGTCAAGGTTCAGGCCATCTGTGATTGGGTTCAACCTACTACATTGAAGGCTCTTCAGAGATTTTTGGGTTTTGCCAATTTTTATCGTAAATTTATTGGTAATTTCTCTGGTATTGTTAAAACCATTGACTGATTTGACCAAAAAGGGTTCCAATGTGGTGAATTGGCCTCTTGAGGCAGTTTCTGTGTTTCAGGAACTTAAGCAGAGATTCATTTCTGCTCCTGTTCTACGGCAGCCTGATGTTTCTCTACCGTTTCAGGTGGAGGTTGATGCTTCTGAGATTGGAGCAGGTGCCGTTTTGTCCTAAAGGGTTCTGGAGACCTCTAAGAGTAACCGTTGTGCCTTCTTCTCTCGAAAATTTTCCCAACTGAACGTAATTATGACGTGGGTAATCGGGAGTTATTGGCCATGAAGTGGGCCTTTGAAGAGTGGAGACATTGGCTGGAAGGAGCCAAACATCAGGTGGTGGTCCTCACGGACCATAAGAACCTGGTTTATCTCGTATCAGCCAAGCGACTTAATCCTAGACAGGCCAGGTGGGCCTTGTTTTTCACACGTTTCAATTTTGTGGTTTCTTTTCTTCCTGGCACTAAGAATGTCAAGGCGGATGCCCTCTCGAGGAGTTTCTTTGCGGATTCTCCTGAGTTAACTGATCCTGCTGTTATTTTGAAAGAGGTTGTAGTTCTTTCCGCCATCTCGCCCAATTTGAGACTGGCTCTGGAGGGGTGTCAGGAGGATAAACCTGAATGCTGCCCTGTTGGGAAATTGTTTGTCCCAGACCAATGGAAGAAGAGTGTGATGTCTGAGATTCATTGTTCCGCGTTGGCTGGTCATCCCGGTATTTTTGGTACCAGAGACTTGGTGAGTCGGTCCTTTTGGTGGTCTACTTTGTCTCGTGACTAGTGTTGAGCGATACGATAATGTAAATATCGGCTATCGGCCGATATTAGCTCTATCGGCCTTTCGAAAATTCGTTTCGATATTTTCGTCTTATCGAATACCGGAATCGGATTTGTCACTGTCACTGTCTGTGTCCGTCGGTCGGGTCTGTCACTGTCAGTGTCCGTCGGTCGGGTCTGTCAGGAGTCAGCGGCACTTACCTGGCAGAAGATCTCCGGCGGTCACGTCCTGGACTGCTTCATGGCCGCCATCCCCTTCTCCCCGTCGGTCACATGCAGTTTCTCGCGATAACTGCAGTGACTGCTGGGTAATCCCGGCCGTAAAGCAGTCAGTTCGATGACGTCACCGCCGGGGAAGCAGGTAATCAGCTGTGCTGCGTCGCAATGACAGGCTCTGCCTGTCATTCCGATGTAGCAGAGCTGGATCGTCGTGGGACTGTCGTTATGGACTGCGTCGGACAGGTGGTATACTGTTGGTTTGTTTTTTTTTCTTTTTTTTACAGGAGATCGATGGCGTCGCAGGAATGAGAGTACAATAAAAGAAATGAAAACTGTGTTGTCTCTTTTATTTCATTAAAAGACTTTTTTCTTGCTTTGTCTTTTTTTTTATGCATTTAATAACTTTGAGATTAATAATGGATCGGTGTCTTATTGACGCCTCTCCATTATTAACCGGGCTTATTGTCACCGTGCAATCAACAGTGACATTAACCCCTTATTACCCCGCTTGCCACCGCTACAGGGCAAGTGGGAAGAGCCGGGTAAAGTGCCACAATTGGCACATCTTTTGATGCGCCAAATGTGGGGCTGCTGTAGCCTGGTATTATCAGGCTGTTGAGGGCCAAAATCCATGGGCCTTGACAGTCTTTTAATACCAGGCCGCAGCAGTCTGCATTTTACTTGGCTGGTTAACAAAAATAGGGGGACCCCTACGCCGTTTTTTTTTTCGAGGGGATCCCCTATTTTTGTTAACCAGCCAAGCTAAGCAGACTGCTGTGGCCTGGTATTATCAGGCTTGCAAGGTCCATGGATATTGGATCCTTACCAGCCTGAAAAACCAGGCCTCAGCGGTCTGCTTCATCTGGCTGGTTAACAAAAATAGGGGGGACCCCACGCCATTTTTTTTCGAGGGGATCCCCTATTTTTGTTAACCAGTTCCCTCTGACGTCACTGATGGTGTCCCTGGCTGACCTGAAGTGAAAGTGGAAAGCAATCAATTAAGCTTTCCACTTCCTCTCCTGTCAGCCAGGAGAGGAACTCATTCATTTGGGGGTTTACTGTGAGGCTGCAGCATTAGCTGCGGTCCCTGCAGTAAACATTAACCCTTTCTGATGGATTACACCGTGGGACCTGACTGTACATCGGATTGGTAAGAATAATTTTGCTTTATTATTTTATTTTTATTACAGGAAATGGTTTTAGCAGGTAAATAAAATATGGTCAAAAACTGTGTGATTATTTCATTAAACTTCTTTTTATTAAAGTGTGTGTGTTTGATTTTTCTTTCATACAATAGGATTAATAATTGATAGTTGTCTGATTGACAGCTCTCAATTATTAACCTGGCTTAAAGTGACCTTTCAATTGCAAGGTCATTTTAACCCCTTATTAACCCATTCGCCACCGCTACAGGGCAATGGGAATAGACGGGCAAAGTGCCAGAAAGGGCAAATCTAATTAGAGATTTGCCCTTTCTGGGGTGTCTGGGGGCAGATGTTAGTAGCCGGGGGGGCCAAAAATAATGGTCCCTCTCTGGGCTATTATTATCTGCCCCCACTCACTGGCTTTGTCTGTCTGGTTGCGAAAATAGGGCGGGAGCCCACGCATTTTTTTTCAGCAATTTTACACCATATATATATATATATATATATATATATATATATATATATATATATATATATATATATATATACATGTCATTGAATTTGTGACACATATATATATATTTATATTTATAGTTCATACACTTCTACATAGTATAATAGCCGCTAATTCAATTGCCGGCTTTTGTGAAAATGCAGAACCCGACATGAAATGACACTTGGTTTACATAGAGTTAACCATGTCTTTTCATGTAGTTTGATATCTGATTTGCACAAACAATTACATGAGTGTAAGTGTGCAAAATTTCACACCTGTAGGGGTTAATTAAAGGTGTAAATTCGTAGCAAAAAAGTCCGTTTTTTTTACAACGAATTTACACCTTTAATTAACCCCTACAGGTGTGAAATTTTGCACACATAGACTGATGTAATTGTTTGTGCAAATCAGATTGCAAACGACATGAAAAGACATGGTTAACCCTATGTACACCAAGTGTCATTTCATGTCGGGTGCTTCTGTCTTTTCACAGAAGCCGGCTTTACCCGGCAATTGAATCAGAGGATATTTTACTATGTAGAAGTGTATATACTATACATATATGTATATATATATGTCACAATGACATGTAATATATATATTTTATATATATATTATATATATATATATGTATTCTATGTGTGTATATTTAGTGTTTACAAGGAAATAAAGGTTTTTTTAGTTGCGATATTTGTTCCATAGACTTACATTGGGCTTCCGGTATCGAATCGGATATCGACGATATTTAGTGCTATCGGCGATACAATTTCGATACGATATTTTTAGATATCGAGCACTATCGCTCAACACTACTCGTGACGTCAGGGACTTTGTGCAGTCCTGTGGGACTTGCTCTCGTTCCAAGCCTTGCTCTCGCTCTAGTGGTTTGTTAATGCCATTGCCTGTGCCCAAGAGGCCATGGACCCATATCTCTATGGATTTTATTTCCGACCTCCCTGTCTCTCAGAGAATGACCGTTATCTGGGTAATCTGTGATAGGTTTTCCAAGATGATACATCTTGTGCCTTTACCTAAGTTGCCTTCCTCCTCCGAATTGGTGCCTTTGTTCTTTCAGCACGTGGTTCGGTTACATGGCATTCCGGAGAACATTGTGTCTGACAGAGGAGTCCAGTTTGTTTCCAGATTTTGGAGGACATTTTGTTCTAAACTTGGTGTTCAGTTATCTTTCTCCTCTGCATTTCACTCTCAGACCAATGGAAAAACTGAGAGAACAAACCAGACCTTGGAGACTTATTTGAGATGTTTTGTGTCTGCTGATCAAGATGACTGGGTCTCTTTTTTGCCTTTGACGGAGTTTGCTCTTAATTATAGGGCTAGCTCTACCACCTTGATGTCTCCATTTTTCTGCAATTCTGGGTTTCACCCTCGATTTTCTTCAGGACAGGCGGAGGCTTCCGTCTGTCTGGGGTTGACTCTATTGTGGAGCGAATACAGCAGATTTGGGACCAGGTAGTGGAGAGGTTGTCTCTCTCTCAGGAAAAATCTCCGAAATTTGAATACCAGTTACATGCTTAGACATGTAAACACCATGCACTTGCAAGCGTGGATGGACTACAAAACCTCAGGTAGCACACGTGCACCTGCTCCGACTGAAGGTAGCCAGCAATGCTACATCGCTTCCCCCACTGAAAGCCCACCGGTTAGCACACCACCAACAAGAAATGTTGAGGTGTCGTCGCAAGGCCAAGACAGTCAGGGAATCCCAATGGTTTTCCAATGAAAGACTGCATCTAGGCCATCACCACCACCACCACCATCACCACCCCCCTCTCAGTCCGCCATGTCCACCGCTAGTTCCACCATATGCAGCTCTCAAGCCCAGCTCACCCTAGCAGACACTCTGGGGAGGACAAGAAAGTACTCATCCTCTCATCCGTGTACACTGGCTTTGAACGCCTACATTGCCAAACTGATCTCATTAGAGATGATGCCCTTCCGTTTGGTTGAAAGCGCAGCGTTCCCAGAGCTCGTGGCCTACGCTGTCCCACGCTATGACCTACCCAGTCGGCACTTCTTTGCTAGAAAAGCCATTTCTGCCCTCCACCTGCATGTGAAAGACCGCATTGTCCATGCACTCAAGCAATCAGTGAGTGGAAAGGTGCACCTCACAACAGATGCATGGGCCAGTAGGCATGGCCAGGGCCGTTACGTGTCCATCACTGCGCACTGGGTTAATGTGGTGGATGCAGGGTCCACATGGGGACAGCGGCGGTGGGACAGTGCTGCCTAGCCCACGGTATAGGCAACAGTTGGCTGTAGGCGTTCGACCCTCCTCCTCCAGAAGCGAAAGCTCGTCGACAGAGCGCAGTCGCATGAGCACTGCATCCGCAGCTGCCAGTGTTGCACACGGTGTCCCACTATCGAACAGCTAGTGGTAAGCATCAGCACGCTGTTTTAAAGATAATGTCTTTGGGCGACAACAGACACACCACGGAGTTACTGGTCGACTACTTGCAGTGAGAAACTGAGTCATGGCTGGGCGGTCTACATCTTGAGCCGCCAGGCAAGGTAGTCAGTGATAACGGCTGTAATTTTGTGGTGGCCATAGCCCTGGCAACACTCAGACACATACCTCGTCTGGATCACACCTTGAACCTGGTGGTGCAGTGCTTCATAAATAATTATCTGGAGTTACCAGCCCTGCTCCATAAGGTGCGAAGACTGTGCTTGCACATACGTTGCTTGCCCGTAGACTCCAGTCATATGCAGAGGCTGCAGCGATCGCTCCACCTCCCCAAGCACCGCCTAATCATAGACGTTGCAACAAGGTGGAACTCCACCATGCACATGGTTGAGAGCTGTGCAAACAGAGGCAGGCTGTAATGCATTTGTGGGAGGATACACGGGCAGGCAGTTTGAGGGCAGACATGGAGTTGTCGGGTGTGCAGTGGTCAAAGCTGAAAGACCTCTGTAAAGTCCTTCAGTGTTTTGAGGAATGCACACGGCTGGTAAGCGCAGACAACATCATCATAAGCATGAGCATCCCACTTATGCGTCTTCTCATGCAAACTTTGACGCACATTAAGGATCAGGCATCTACAGCGGAGGAGGAGGGAAGCCTTGATGACAGTCAGGCATTGTCTGCTCAGGGAACTGTCCTGGACGAGGTGGAGGAAGAAGAGGAGGAGATGAGGGGGATGATTATTTTGGGGAGGAGAATGCTTCTCAGGGGCAAGAGAAAATGTTGGCTTGCCAAGGTCAGGTACAGGGTTTATGCGTGACTGGAGGGATGTGGATTTGGCAGAAAGTGCTCCTCCACCCACCACTGGCAGTGCATCATTGACACCTGGAACATTGGCCCACATGTGTGATTATGTCTTGCGGATACTAAAAAGGGACCCCCGCATTGCCAAAATTATGAAGGATGATGACTACTGGTTGGCCAGCATCCTCGATCCACGCTATATAGGCAAATTACAGAACATCATGCCACAGGAGAACCTAGAGCTAATATTGGCGAACAAACAAGCAACTCTGGTAAACTGTTTGTTAGAGGCATTCACAGCACACAGCAGCGGTGCAGTTTCTACTACGAGCCGTACTGGGCAACATGGAAGAGGTGTTCATGGTGCACACAGCCGAAGTGGCGTTGGAGACAGGGGTTTCATGACAATGTTGTGGACTGATTACTCGAGTAACGCTCACACGACTGGTAATACTGAATCGATTGCAACAGACAGGAGACAGCAGTTGTCAACTATGGTTCAAAATTACCTCTCCTCCCCTATCAATGTTCTCCCTCACAGTTCATTCCCCTTTGACTGCTGGGCCTGTAAACTGGACACCTGGCCTGAATTGGCCTAATATGCCTTACAGGAGCTCGCTTGCCCTGCTGGTAGTGTGCTATCAGAAAGAGTCTTCAGTGCTGCTGGATCAATCTTGACAGAAAGAAGGACCCGGCTGTCGACCCAAAATGTTGGTGATCTCAACTTCATTAAAATGAACCATGCCTGGGTTTCAAAGGATTTTGTACCACCTTCCTCTGATGACACATAGGTTGCCAGCAAAATGGCTCGCTTTGTCCTCCTCTTCCTCCGACTTCTCCAATTCCTCCATTTGCAGATGCTGAACGTCCAGCCTACACCTCAACATATGCCAGTTTTTCCACCTCCTTAACTGGGATGTCCCCCCCCCCAGGGCCAGTGTCAGCACCTGGCACACCCGGGCAAGTTCCGGGGCCCTGAGCAGGTGGGGGGGCCCACTCGCCGTAAGAGACATCGGCGTACTATGAGGGGCCCTGTGCCAGTGCCGGCCTGCTTGCTCAGGGCCCCAGCACTTGCAATACTTACCTCTCCCTGCTCCACCGCTGTGACTTCTTCCGCGTTTCCTGACAGTGACATTCAGGTCAGAGAGCGCGATGACGTCACGTCTGTGCACCCTCTGCCTTAACAGTCACAGTGCAGAGAGCTGGAAGATGGCGACGCTGAGGAGTCCAGAGTAGAGCAGTGCTCAGCGAGGAGAGGTATTTCATTTTTTTTAATGTTTGGAGCAATATATGGGGAGCATTATACACTGGAGCATTATAAATGGGGCCCATCTCATACATTGGAGCATCATATACGGGGCCCATTATACAATGGAGAGTTATAAATTGGGCTCATTATATATGGAGCATTATATAGGCCCATTATACACTGGAGCATCATCCATGGGGCCCATCATATACTAGAGCATCATATGGGGTTCATTATGGGGCATCATATAGGGTATGGAGCATCATGTGCAGCACATATGGGGCCTATTCTGTATGGAGCATTATACGGAGCCAATTCTGGATGGAGCAATATATGGGGCCCATCATATACTGTATGGAGCTTTATATGCGACTCATTATACTGTACTATGGAGCAATATCTGGGGCTCATTATACTCTATGGGGACCGTCCTATACTGTATGGCATATTATATGGGGACCATCATATACTGTAGCATTATGTGGAGCTCATCATATACTGTATGGAACATTATATGGGACAAATTATTTCTGGAGCAATATATGGGGCTCATTATTCTGTATGGCGCACTATGTGGTGGCCATAATACTGTTTGGAGGAATATACTGTCCGGTTTTTGAGCTATTGTAGAATTTAAAATAGATATCACTCATGTAATGTAAGAAGTGAAGTATGTCATTGTACTATACCTATATTTCTGTGCCGTATCGGAGCATCATGAATTGTGGTATGTGTTAAAGGGGCCCACTGAGACTCTTTGGCCCGGGGCCCATGAAAACCTGGAGCAAGCACTGCCCCCCCCCACAACTTTAGCCAAATAACCCCAGTTTTTAATGCGTAACTATTATTATAAAGTAAATTAAGGTTGACAAGCTTAAGTAATAAGAATTGATGTCGTTGGCATTGAAATGGGCACTGTAGGTGTGCTTACTGTCCTCCACTCCCTGCCGACTTTTCTTCCCCATTGACTTGCATCTGATTTTGGTCGAGTTTCAGTCGGACCTTCGACTTTTTCCGATAGTCGGCCGATTTCGTTCTACCCGACTTTTGAGAAAGTCGGGTGGTCCGAAACCTGACTTTACCCTCCCGGAGGCAAAGTCGCTCATCTCTACTCATGTGTAATAATATAAATCTCTATAAGTTGCGTGCCAATTTGCAACTCAGTCCAGTCGTTGCAATGGAAGCACCATGACTCACCACCTCCAAAGAAGGCACGTTCCCAATCCTAGGCAGGCAAGCTGATGCTCCCAGTATTTTGGGACCAGCACGGAGTAGTATTGGTGGGTGATTTTAAAGAGTATCTGCAGACCTTTGTACAGCTCACTCTGCCATGCAATTCAGTTGGGTTCCCTCCAGTCCATTGTGTGTATGGCCCATGTTGCTGCTGTAAAGCGTTTGTCTTAAAAGCTCTCTATATCCTGTTAGGCAGGGCCTACACTTCAACACTAGTGGCGTGACATGCATCGTGGCCAGTATTTCCCAGTATCGGGTATCCCATAGAAATCAATAGGATCGCTGTGACAGTCGTAAGAACACCAACACATCTGGACTTCTTGCAACTGAGCTTCAGAAGGGCCAGTTTCACACTAGCGTTTTGTTTAGCGCTAGTGTGAAAAGAGGATTCTCCAGCCACTCACTACTAGTAATGGATGACTTTTCCATCTGGGGCTTGTCATTTTGACAGCTAGAAAAATGGTGCATGCAGCTTTTTTTCGGACTGTAAAAATGACGACTGCACTACATAGCAGAGCCTAACAGCGGCACCTCTGCTCGCTCTTGTAACTATTGAGAATCAATGGTGACAAGAAGGAAAAAGGGTCAGTCTGTTAGACTCTTTTTTTTTTTTTTTCTGTCTTTTTTTTACATCACCGTTCAGATTTGTTGTTAGATGGGAACTGTTAATGTGTGATTGGTGAGGACATGGTGCAGAATAGTTTCCAAGAGTAGGCAGTGAGACTGTGGAAGGTTCTAGGGTTGCAAGCGGAGATGGAGTGGAGCCTTCGCGGAGTCTCAAAGGGGTCCAAACATTTTGCCAGTATGGGCCCTGAAATTCCGGGTAGCAGAACTGGCTAACATATTGCACCTTCACATAGAAACATTTAGGTTGCATTTATAGTATGGTATACACATGTATACACACAATGCATGTTACACACACATATGTATGTGTGGTGCCCCTGAGGGTCCAGTCGCCACAGAGGTACTGCACCTCATCCAAAGGTGTGATACTCCGCTCTCAGGTAATGAGGGGACATTACCCAGAACCCACACACTTGCACTCAACACCAGACCTCTCAAGGCCAGGGAGGGAATGGATAGAGGGTGTGGGTGGAGTAAGTAGAGAAGGGGCAGAGCTTGAGGAGTAACAGTTGGTGGTGAGCAGAGAAGCTGCTAGAAGCTCTGAGGAGAGGGAAGAGAGAGGAGCTCCTGACAGGAGCCGTGAGAAGCTTCTAGAAGGAAGAAGAGGTCCTAGGGGCATGGATAGTGAGGAATCCATCCATGGCGCCCGCATCCACCGGCGTGGTCGGTGGTGGGACCAGGTTGCAGTAGGGGAACCGGCCCCCAAGACTAGTGGAGGACTACAAGACTCAGCTAGCAAACCAGAGGCTAAGGTATCTGTATGTGCTTCAGCCACCTTCGCACACATTCGCCGAAAAGGCAGCCATATAGGCTCAATGGGTCTGATCAACGTCACCCAACAGGATCTGAGGCTGCCAGCTTGGGACACTGTGTGTGTGTGTGGCGCAGGGCAGGAGAGGTGGTAGCCAGCGCAGGTAAACATCCAGTGGAAGGAACACAAGAAGGGGGTTCTGGCAAAGTGTACCCCAAACCACCTGAGAGCTGGCTGGGCCACTTACCCGTAGAAGACAGCACCCCGGCTGGGGATTGTTTCAACAACAGTGAGTAAACTGAAAAGACTGCATCCCGCTGTGTCCTCTGAATAATTTACTGTGTCATCAGCTCTGCCCCACAGCCGTTACCATCATCTACTTAAAACACTATTACTGCCCTGGGGTCTAGCTCTACCTGTAGAGAGCTATAACAACTTTGCTGCATCACCAACTGCCTCAGTGGATCTGTACAGCAGCGTCGGCCATCACCTTCATTGAGGAATATCACAGATGGGGTCACGAACAATTCCCCTATAAACTTTTCCCCTTTTTCATCTGATTAATCCATCTTTTTTTTATTGGACGCCCAGTGCAACGTACCTGGTCACTGTTGCCATGACAATTCCCCTGAAGAACCGTCCGACCTGGGTCCGAGTACCCCCAGGCCCTTGGGGGCGCTCCATATATACAGTGTACACACGTATAAACAGTAGTGACGATCAAGCATTAAAATGCTCGAATGCTTGGTACTCAAATCTAGCAGGTTGGACGATTGGACGGGCTTGACCCAAGTAATGAGTATAATGGATGTTAATGGGAAGCTCAAGCATTTTTCTAGAAGACCCTAGGAATTTGCTCAAAGGTGAATATTCACTTTACAGGGATTTTCACAAGTGGTTGTCCAATTAGAATAAAATCTTGGTAAATGTTTTTAGAATTGAAACGTATACAACTTATTCTAGTAATATCATTATCAAATGTGAACCTATTTAGAGCTGTCAGTCATGGTCCCAAATTCAGGCATCTCCACTTTCAGTCTAGCTTTGAGCCAAAATATGAATTCCTATCAACGCTTAAGCAAGTTGTATATTTTATGTTTAAACACAATTAAAGATATTTTTTCTTTTCCACAACTCACAACCTCACAACCACCAGTTCTAAGCTTCTAAGCAGTTTCCATATGTTCAGTACATTTTATTGGAAACTAACTGTTCATTCATGGCCACTTTTCCCTTGAAGGCATAGAAGAGGCAACCTTAGTTTCGCAACTTGCAGAGATCAAATTGGCAAATGTACGTGTTTATTATATATTCATTATTGGTTTGCATTTTTATGTGTAATCTAATGCCATGCCTTGTATTTTCTACAGATTCCAAGCGTATGTATATTTTACATCTGCCTTTCAAGCTACTTCTTGTGGCATCCACTACTTGGCTTCAGTGTTCCTTGCTGTTACTCCAAAATATGTATGCAGACCTCAAGGAAATGTGAGCCTCCTACTGCTTCACAATGAAACTCTATCGCAGATTAATGAAGTTTGGGATTTATGGATATCACCCAAAGATCCCATTGTTATACAGCAGGAAAATGGAGAAATTTGGGAACTATACCGTTGCAACCGGTTTAAAACGTGAGGGTATATTTACTCCAACATATGCATTTCATGGAAATAAAACTTTATATACTTGCTCTGATGGATATCAATATGATCACAGAAATTTGGAAAGCAGCATTGTAACGGATTGGGATCTGGTATGTGACCATGAATGGCTTGCTAAATTGGCTCAACCAATATTCATGGTTGGAGTACTTATCGGTGCAGTAGTTTTTGGTGATGTCGCAGACAGGTAATTTCTTTATATATAAATTTTAATAGATACACAGTAGCAATGCAACACTTAATAGTAATTTTACATGAATCATGAATAATTTAACAAATAATACAACTCTATGAAGCAGCAGAAAGTTGACATGATAATACATTGGTGGTGATAAGGTGTCTTTTTATCATGCTGTGTATAAAGTAAACCATTAGGGTGTGTAACTATGCACATACTATATTAGAAAAAAAAGAGAAAAGGAAAGAAGGAGAAAGTACAGAGATGTTTACAATTTTCAGCCTTCTTTCTCTACCTTTCTGCAGTCTTTTGCATGGTCTGTCTGCTCATGGAAGCCTGGGATTATGTGTTCTTCTGTTTTATTTGATTTTCATTGCACTCAGAAACATTACTCTGGAAAAGAGCCAGAGGTGCTTTAAAGCTTACCGAGATCAAACTGGGCTACAGAGTGACAAAGAATTCAATCATTTCACAGCTAAGTAATACTACAGTAAAGACTGAAAAATTCTGGCGCTCGACAATTGTAGTATGCAAAAAAATTTTTTTAGACAAAAAGGACTTCCCAATGCCTTATAATGTTTCAGTCTATAACTCAGACCTTCATCAGACCTATAGCAGTAAGTGCCCTGGTACAGAAATAGAAAGAGAACAAGTCCCTTAAGGAGCGATAAATACATGTGCATGGCACATAGAACGGGTCTGAAATGGCCACACATGCCCAAGTTTTCACTACAGGGCATTTCAGACCCTTTCTATGCGCCACACATATGTATTTATCGCTGCTTAAGGGACTTGTTCTCTTTCTCTTTCTGTCCCAGGGCACTTACTGCTACCGGCCTGATGAAGGTCTGAGTTATAAACCGAAACGTTACAAGACATTGGGATGTCCTTTTTGTCTAATAATTTTTTTTCATACTACAATTGTCGAGTGCCGGAATTTTTTACAGTGTAAAGGAGTGGTACCCTTTTCCGTGCACCACCATCATAACAGAGTGATGTGTATCCCACCTTTACCATTAATACTACACTAAGCAATGTCATAATAAGAGAACTTTGCTCGAACAGTTGCGTCATTGTAGTTAAATCATGCGCACAGTGAAGCTATAGTCATGGAATAAGGGATTCTCTGTCCTCACAGTAAGAGGACAGTGCACATAGAGGTGTCATTCAATGGGAATCAAGTAATCAAGTTTACAGTGGAGTTACTGTACAAATATAATGGGCACAACAATGCCCCAGGATGCCATAGAGCCATGGCAATATAAGTGGTACTGCTGTCAGGTGCCATCTAACTAAAGCACTCAAGCAAATCTTATAAAAAAATATTCTTTTATTTAATAAGTCCATGAAGAGCACATGACAAGAAAAAAGCTAAAATCTAAGAAAATCAACACACATCAAGTGGCTAGATCACCCTTACTCATGGATATATAACCATGATTAAGGGTGGCCTATCCAACTAAAGCACATTGTTTTTTCTTGGATTTTAACCTTTTTCTTGTCATGTTCTTTTCATGGTCTAATTTAGTAGCTAAGAATGTTTTTATAAGATTTGCTCGAGTGCTGGACTACACCTTTATTATCCTACTATCTGCCTGGGATACCTGCTTCTTGGGCTGTGCACTGAAGACCCTCTATCTGGAAGCGTCAACAGATATATGGAACTGGGGAGCTGATTAATCTAAGCTTTAAATCCATGCAACATAGAAGTGCCACATTAACCCCTTCACCCCTGTTGGAATATGTTTGGTCATCAGTTCAACAGATGACAGTGAGACATTTTGACATCAAAACAGCCATCCCACATGGTGACATTGAAGAAGAGTTGTACATGAGCCAACCCGAGGAATATATTATAAAGGGTGAAGAGCACTTTGTTTTTAAGATGCAAAAATCTCTCTGTGGATTTAAGCAGTCGGCAAGAGCATGGAACTCGAAAAGGAACAAAGGTTTGATGGATGAAGGATTTAAAAGATCTCATGCTGATCCATGTTTGTATACGAAAAATGTAGCGAAGGAGTGGATGTATGTTCTCCTATATGTAGACAATGTAATCTTGTCTCATCAAGATGAAAAAGAAATTGCAAAGCTAGGTGAAATTCTCAACAAGCACTTTGAGACTAAAGGTACTGCCACACTAAACGCTCCCGCTAACGATCACAATAACGACGCATACTAATGCGATCTTTTTTGTGATCGTTTTAATGTCGCTAGTAGCTGCCACATTTAGCGATCTCGTTAACGACGCATAAGTGGTTAGCGATCTCCTTAACGACTTTGCGATGTAAAAAACAGCGCAAATCGTTCACAAAACGTGCCAGACACAGCGATATAGGCTCACCAGCGGGATGCCAACGATCAAAATACGGTCCAGAACTCTAGTGAACGATCAGCGAGATCACAGCAGGGGCCACGTCGTTGCTACATGCCACACACAACAGCGTCACTAACGAGATCGCTAAATAGTGACGTTTTTTAGCGATCCTGTTAGCGATCTTGTTTAGTGTGGCATACCCTTAAGGACCTTGGAAATGTGACATATTATTTGGGAAGGCAAATCCAGAGACAGGAAGATGTGAGTTTTCTTCTCAACAAAAGTTCTAAAATTTCTGCAATCCTAAACCAGTTTGGAATGTCAGAAGCCAAAGGTGCGTCAATACCAATGGATCTGTCCTACTTAAAGTTGGAAGGAGAGGAAGATCTGCTACCCAGCAATGAGAGTTACAGACAAGACTGGAATGCAATTAAGAGAATTCTTCAATATCTTAAAGAAACTCAAAGGCTAAATCTTAAGATATCTGCATCAGGAGATCTCACTCTCAGAGGTTATGTGGATGCAGATTGGGCTGGAGATTCAAGTGATCGGAAATTAACAAGTGGTTACTTGTTCAAGTTAGAAGAAAATTAAATTTCTTGGTCCAGCAGAAGACAAGTGTCAGTCGCATTATCTTCTACAGAAGCAGAATATATGTCTGCTGTTTATGCAAGTCAAGAAGTAATTTGGTTGAAACAACTTTTGGAAGATTTCGGCAAGCCACTAGCTCAATCAACAGTTATCTATGAGGACAACCAAGGATGCTTTAAACAGTGAGAAGATTAGTGCAAGGACTAAGCACATTGATGTAAAACATCATCACTTATGTGACTTAGTGGAACGTGTTGTACTCGAGTTTGTTTATTGTGAGTCTGACAAGGTGATAGCCGATGGTATGACAAAGCCATTATCAAGAGCCAAGTTTGTGGACTTCAGAACTGCAATGGGACTAACAGGATAAGTACCGTATATACTCGTGTATAAGCCGACCCGTGTATAAGCCGACCCCCCCTAATTTTGCCACAAAAAACTGGGAAAACTTATTGACTCGTGTATAAGCCGGGTGTATAAACTGCCCTCCTGCTCTGTGCTGCCCCCGTCCTGCTCCTTGCTCCCCCATCCAGCTCTGTGCTCCCCCATTCTCCTCTGTACTCCCCCCTCCTGCTCTGTCCTCCGCTGTGCTCCCCCATTCCCTCTCCATCCTGTGCCCCCCCGTCCTGCTCCATGCTCCTCTGTACCCTCCATCCTCTCCCCCGTCCTGCTCCGTGCTCCTCTGTGCCCTCCATCCTCCCCGTCCTGCTCCGTGCTCATTGTCCTCCTCCATGCTTCCCCGTCCTCCGTTCTCCCCCCCTCCTCTTCCATGCTTCCCCCGTCCTCCGTTCTCCCCCTGTCCTGCTCCATGCTTCCCCGTTCTCCCCCCCCTCTTCCTCCATGCTTCCCCCGTCCACCGTTCTCCCCCCGTCCTGCTCGTGCTCCTTGTCCTCTCCTCCATCATACTCACCCCTCCCCGTGCCATCGCTGAGCGTTCATGCAATCCTGTGTTCTCCCCGGCTTCCTGCAGCTCTCCAGCACTGAGCAGTGATGTAATACCCGCTCATTAAGGTCATGAATATGGAGGCCACGCCCATGGGAGTGGCGTCGCGTCCATATTACATGACCTTAATGAGCGAGTATTACATCACCGCTCAGTGCTGGAGAGCTGCAGGAAGCCGGGGAGAACACAGGATTGCAGGGACGCTCAGCGATGGCACGGGGAGGGGTGAGTATGATCCCAGCCACCGGCTCCTGCCGCGGCATCCCCTCCCCCGCTGGTTTCTGCCCTATGACTCGTGTATAAGCTGAGGGGGCATTTTCAGCACGAAAAAAGGTGCTGAAAATCTCGGCTTATACACGAGTATATACGGTAGTTGTTGAGTGGGGATGTTAGAATATATTTGGTGCAACAACTCTGTTCCTCTCTATGAGTGTTTAGTTGCTAGATATGTATGCTGTTTATAAAGTTTGAACAAAAAAAAAACATTCCCAGAGAAAATACAGTAACATGCTCTTCCTGTGTGAGCCTGTTTGTTTCCTGTGTCTGTGTATGAGAGAAGCAGGCTGCTGTAGATCCTGCACATTTAGAGACACACAAATGATTTATTCCTGATCTATTAAGCTTATCATATATTGTTCCTGAATAAAGAAGCTCTGTTGTCATATGCTTGGAGAGTATTCTGAATAATCCGCTGCCAACAACCCCCAAGCGATTTTCTGTGTTTTTGATTTTTCCTCTCTTTCAAGAGTCATAGCTTTTATACTTTTCTGTCCACATAGGGCCTGTTTTTTGTGGGACGAGTTGTGCTTTTGAATGATATCATTTGACGCACTAGAAAGCGGGGAAAAAAAATCTAAGCGTGTTTAAATTGCAAAAAAAGTGAATTTCCACAATTGTTTTTGAGGTTTTTTTATTTACCATGTTCAGTATATTAAACTGACCTGGCAATATGATTATCCAGGTCAGTACAAGTACGCAGATACCAAACATGTATAGTTGTTTTTGTAAAATTTAACCCTCTTACGACTTATGACGTATAGGTACGTCATAGGTCGCCTCCCCCTCTTTGGTGCGGGCTCTGCCCTAACAGCCGTGGGTGGAATCGCAATCCACCCGCGGCTGTTAACATGTTAAATTCCGCTGTTAATCCCTGACAGCGGCATTTAACTCGCGCAAACTATATGTGCGTCATTAGCTCAGCCCATCGGCGCTCCGTCACATGACCATGGGGAATCGATGGGTTGGCATGACAACCTGGGGTCTGCAGGTTCATAAATATCAAAATATTTATCAAAATATAAAGATCTAGCAAAATATAAAAAGAATGAATCGGTAAAAGACATTACAAGAAAAAAAAATCAAAACTCCAGAATTACGTTTTTTTTGGTTGCCTCAACATTGCAATAAAATGCAATCAAAAAATCGTATGTTTCCCAAAATGCTATAAATAAAAACAGTAGCTCGGCACACAAAAAATACGCCCTCACCCAGCCCCAAATCCCGGAAAATGGAGACACCTTGGATTTTTTTTCACCATTAAAATAAAAAAGAACTTAAAAATGTTTGGTATTTATGAACTTGTAATGACCTAATGGCAGGTCAGTTTTAGCATGTAGTTAACATAGTAAAAAACAAACAATTGTGGAATTGCACTTTTTTTGCAATTTTACCGCACTTGGAATTTTTTCCTGTTTTTCAGTAAACAATATGGTAAGATCAATGATGTTGTTCAAAATAACAGCTCGTCCTGTAAAAAACAAGCTCTCACATGGCCATATTGACGGAAAAATAAAAAAGTTATGGCTCTGGGAAGAAGGGGAGCAAAAAAAAAAATGGAAAATGCCAAGTTGGTAAAGGGGTTAAGTGAAGAAAAAATTTTTGGACAATGCCAGCAGTGGGCCCCCCGCCCATCATCGCAAATGATGAGAGAAGGAGCGATACGCTCCGCCCATCATCCCCCTGTTGGCGTCTGACGTCATCGACGCAGACACTGACAGCAGGTGCGATGACGTCACTGCCCGGCGACCGCTGTCAGGAAATGAGCAGGAGCTCAGAGCAACGCAGGAGCCAGGAGGAAGAGGTGAATATTGAATTTTTTTTTTTTTATAGAGGTGTATCATACTATAGAGGTCTGAGGGGGGTATTAGCATCTGCCTATGGGGGGCTGCATTATATTAGAGTCTGCCTGGGGGGCTGCATTATATTAGAGTCTGCCTAGGTGGGGCTGCATTATATTAGAGTCTGCCTGGGGGTCTCCATTATATTAGCATCTGCCTCGGGGCTGCATTATATTAGCGTCTGCCTGGAGGACTGCATTATATTACAGTCTACCTATGGGGGACATTATATTACAGTCTGCCTATGGGGGCCGCATTATACTATAGAATCTGCCTATGGGGGGCTGCCTTATATTACAGTCTGCTTATGGAGGGCTGCATTATACTGTAGAGTCTGCCTATGGGGGGCTGCATTATACAATATAGAGTCTGCCAATGGGGAGTGCATTATACTATAGAGTCTGCCTATGGGAGGGCTGCATTATACAATATAGAGTCTGCCTATGGGAAGGGCATTATACTATATTGAGGACTATCTAGGGGCCATCATACAGTGTGGTGATTATAGTGATGGGGCCATCATACAGTGTTGGAGCCATCAAACAGTTAGGGGGGATACTAAGGGATCAGTATGTATACAGTGAGGGGGCATTATACTGTGTATAAGAGAGCATCATAATGTGTATAGGGGAGCTGTACAGGAGGGAGACACGGGACATTATTAAATGTAAAGTGCAAATTGCCTCTTCAAACAAAGAGGACTTGTACTCTATAGCGCCACCTATTGGAAGTAGCAATCCTACAAGTCACAATCAACCCTTTAACGAGTCTTGTAATATGACTTAGGATAAAAGCCAAATCAGAATCTCCATTTGCAGACACGGTGTTTCGGACTGTTGGTCCTCGTCAGTGCAAAGTAGGAGAGATCTGATTTGGCTAGATGAGAGGCTCTGGACTGGGTCTGGGGGGTAAGGTTTCTCCTTGTGGAGAGTGACATACCAGCTCTGGCGTGTCGAGGTAAGGAGGCTTATTCGCCGTGCAATGCTCCTCTGGGAAATTTTAATATGCAAATTGCCTCTTCAAACAAAGAGGACTTGTATTCTATAGTGCCACCTATTGGAAGTAGCAATCCTACAAGTCACAATCAACCCTTTAACGAGTCTTGTAATATGACTTAGGATAAAAGCCAAATCAGAATCTCCATTTGCAGACACGGTGTTTCGGACTGTTGGTCCTCGTCAGTGCAAAGTAGGAGAGATCTGATTTGGCTAGATGAGAGGCTCTGGACTGGGGTCTGGGGGGTAAGGTTTCTCCTTGTGGAGAGTGACATACCAGCTCTGGCGTGTCGAGGTAAGGAGGCTTATTCGCCGTGCAATGCTCCTCTGGGAAATTTTAATATGCAAATTGCCTCTTCAAACAAAGAGGACTTGTACTCTATAGTGCCACCTATTGGAAGTAGCAATCCTACAAGTCACAATCAACCCTTTAACGAGTCTTGTAATATGACTTAGGATAAAAGCCAAATCAGAATCTCCATTTGTAGACACGGTGTTTCGGACTGTTGGTCCTCGTCAGTGCAAAGTAGGAGAGATCTGATTTGGCTAGATGAGAGCCTCTGGACTGGGTCTGGGGGGTAAGGTTTCTCCTTGTGAAGAGTGACATACCAGCTCTGGCATGTCGAGGTAAGGAGGCTTATTCGCCGTGCAATGCTCCTCTGGGAAATTTTAATATGCAAATTGCCTCTTCAAACAAAGAGGACTTAAGGGTATGCCACACTAAACGAGATCGCAAACGAGATCACTAAAACGTCACTATTTTGCGATCTCGTTAGCGACCTCGTTGTGTGTGGCATGTAGCAACGATGTGGCCCCTGCTGTGATGTCGCTGATCGTTCACTAGAGTTCTGGACCGTTTTTTGATCGTTGGCGTCCCACTGGTGAGCCTGAATCGCTGTGTTTGGCACCTTTTGCGAACGACGAGCGACCTCGTTTGTGACGCATATGACTGATTTGGCTTTTATCCTAAGTCATATTACAAGACTCGTTAAAGGGTTGATTGTGACTTGTAGGATTGCTACTTCCAATAGGTGGCGCTATAGAGTACAAGTCCTCTTTGTTTGAAGAGGCAATTTGCATATTAAATGTAAAGTGGGCATTTATAGGGGAGGTTACTGTGACTGTCAAAGGGGCACTCTGCAATATTACATTCTAGGGGACAAAAATGTGGGCACTGATTTCTAGGACACTTGCACCGGCATTACTATATTATAGAGGGGTGCTTTAGAATTTAAAGGGCACATGGGAGCCCATACATATTTTTACCACGAATTTACACATTAAATTAACACCTACACGTCAGAAATTTTGCACACATACACTCATATAATTGTTAATCAAAACCATATAACAAACTAAATGAAATGAAATGGTTTACTGTATGTAAACCATGCGTCATTTCATGTCATGTTCTGTAATGATTTTACAAAAGCCGGCAATTGAAATAGCGGCTATTATGCTATGTAGAAGTGTATGAACTATAAATAAAAAAAATGTTTTGATCCAAGTGTCCACTAAAAGTATGCATTTTGTCTAAAATAGAGGAGAGAAGGAAGGAAACCTAAGGGGTTCTAAGCATTTGTACAGACAAATTATTAGCGCCCCTTAGGTTTCATTCCTCCTCTCCTCAAGGTGTGAGAATCATTTGTCAATTTATCTGTATAAGGCCATGAGCTGAGCTCCTACTCAAAGAGCCCCATACCCAACACCCCCACATCTCAAACACACACCATTTTAGATGGATCTACTTTCAACTTTCTTTACATTCTGTTGATGGCTCTATTTGCATATAATATGCTAACAAATCCTTTGACAGGCTTCAGGTTCAATACAAACTTAGTAGCTACGTATCGACATATGATATAACATATACGTATATAACAAACATCTCGTAACAGAAAATCCTTTTCTCAACATCTCATGACACATCTCATGCCACACATCTTTGGATATGTTGAGCTGATAAGAAAAGTAAGGAAGAGAACATCTGTTAGTGTATAGTACTGTTTGGTGCATCTTTACACTGTCTAGTCTACATTTGAAAGTGAAAACCAGGAGTGGGTCAATCAGAGGAAAAGTAACATAGAAACACGTCACCATTTCTGTATTTCTCACCCACTCCTGGTTTTTACTTACAGATACTGAGGTAAAAAACTCACCAAAATACTGAACATGTGAATGTATCCTTAACCCCTTTCTGACATCTGACGTACTATACCCTCCATGTGACCTGGCACAATTTGACCATGGACGGTATAGTATGTCATTGTGATTGGCCATGCTCATGAGTGGTCACAGATCGCTCCCGGCATTTTAAGCCTCAAAATACTTTGGGATCCGGCACAGGGGTTGCCTTTGGATTGGAGACTCCGCGGCACAACGCGGGGTCTCGATCGTTGCCATGGTGAGCTGGATATTTTCATGACGACATCCGGCTCACCAGAGCTAAGTAACCTTGCTGATTGTGCACAGTGCATGATCAGCAAGTCCTCCCTGTCAGTGCAGATCTGACAGGTCCTACGGCATGCAGATTCTGCGATCATCCTGCAAAAAATGATTGTCCCATAGTGGGACTAAGTAAAAAAAAAGTTAGGAAAAAGTAAAAAAATATTAATTGTAAAAATATTTAAAAAAATTAAAAATAATAATAATAAATCACTGTATATTCTATCATGAATAAATATTTGGAAAAAAAAAACTATAAAAGTACACATATTTGGTATCGCCGCGTCTGCAACGACCCGACCTATAAAACTGTCCCACTAGTTAACCCCTTAAGTGAACGCCATAAAAGAACAAGGCAAAAAACAATGCTTTACCATCATACCGCGAACAAAAAGTAGAATAGAACGCAATCAAAAAGACAGATATAAGTAAACATGGTACCGCTGAAAACGTCATCTTGTCCCTCTCAGAATAAAATGATGCAAAAACAATTATTTCGTCAATAAAATAGTTTTTATTATATAAAAGCGCCAAAACATAAAAAAGGTACAAATTAGTTATTGCTGTAATCGTAGTGACCCAAAGAATAAAACTGCCTTATCAATTTTACCACACACGGAGTAGTCCAAAACAGAAATTCATGAATTGCAGTTTTTGCTCATGCTGTCTCCCAAAAATCAGAATAGAAAGCAATCAAAAAAATCATGTGCCCGCAAATGGTACCAATAAAAATGTCAGCTCGTCCTGCAAAAAAACAAGAGCTCACATGACTCTGTGGGCCAACATATGGAAAAATTATAGCTCTCAAAATATGGTGATGCAAAAACTATTTTTTGCAATAAAATCATCTTTTAGCGTGTGACAGCTGCCAAACATAAAAACATTAGTTTTCAAACTGGATGGTGCCAAGATCTGACCATCCACGCTGAGAACCACTGGTGAATGAGCTGCTGGGAACGCAGCGTCAGTAACCAGGGGTGACTTCATAGAGGTTACCTCTGGTCACTGGGCTCCATTCCCAGCCAGGCTGAGCTGCGGTGAGATCCGTCAAGATCCCCACTAGCACCGTGAGCGCTCACGGCCCACGGTGCTAGCAGGGATCTCACTGAAGTCACCACAGTTACATCCCATCACTGGGCTCTGTTCCCAGCAGGGCTGAGCTATGGTGAGATCCGGGGTCACTTATAAAATTCACATACCAGGAAACAGTAGATTAGTTTCAAAAAAGGGGCACTTGTTGGGTATTGCCACTGTTAAGGTACATCTAGATAAGTTCCTTGGGGGTCTAGTTTCCAAAATAGGGTAACTTTTGGGGCATTTGCACTGTTTAGGCACATGAGGGGCTCTCCAAACGCGACATGACGCCCGCAGACCATTCCATCAAAGTCTACATTCCAAAACATCGCTACTTCCCTTCCAAGCTCTGCCATGTGCCCAAACAGTAGTTTTCTCCCATATATGGGGTACCAGCATACTCAGGAAAATTGGACAACAACTTTTGGGGTCCAATTTCTCCTGTTACACTTAGGAAAATAAAAAATTGGGGGCTAAAAAAATCACTCTTGTGGAAAAAAAAAAAAAATTTTCACGGTCGGGCTATATAAACTTTAGTGAAACACTTGGGGGTTCAAAGCTCTCACCACACATCTAAATAAGCTCCTTAGGGGGTCTAGTTTCCAAAATGGGGTCACTTGTGGGGAATTTCCACTGTTTAAGCACATCAGGGGCTCTGCAAACGTACCATGACGCCAGCAGACCATTCCATCAAAGTCTGCATTCCAAAACATCACTACTTCTCTTTCGAACCCTGACGTGTGCCCAAAAAGTAGTTTTCTCCAAAATATGGAGTTCCAGTGTACTCATGACAAATTGGACAACAACTTTTGTGGTCCAATTTCTCCTGTTACCCTTGGTAAAATAAAAAATTGGGGCTAAAATATCATTTTTGTGGAAAAAAATGTTTTTTTTTTTCACTGCCTGGCATTATAAACTTTATTGAAACACTTGAGGGTTCAGAGATCTCACCACACATCTAGTTAAGTTCCTTAGGGGTTCACACCAAAAAATAACATATATACCTATACACACATGTGTGTGCATATATATATATATATATATATATATATATATATATATATATATATATATACATGCAACCTGCCTAGAAAAATGGCACTCCAAATTAATAATAATCCTACAAAAACCATGAAGTTTAATGCCATAAAATCAATTTTTATTAAATAAACTCATTAAAAATGTATGACAAATAAATACATATAAAATATGGGGACAAAAAATATAAGAATAGCATATTAATAACCTAAAGAGAAGAAGGTCATTGCTGGTATATAATCATACCTGAAAGGCTGTAGCACCCCTGACGCGCGTTTCGCTGTCCTGCTTTTTCTCAAGGGATTGTGCTCCATATTTTGGAGAAAACTACTTTTTGGGCACACGTCGGGATTCACAATCCCTTGAGAAAAAACAGGACAGCGAAACTTTAGGTTATTAATATGCTATTCTTAGCGTTCTGATCCATCACTTGCACTATGCACCTTTATAACTTGCACATATATTTTTGCCAATATTAAATAAGGATTTGTTGATGCTGGTTATTACTTTATGAAGGGGATATATGTATTAAGGAATGGATCTATATACTAAAATTAATTTATTTACCAGAACCTCTTATTATTATTTAGCTCTAATTTTGGCACTGGCCGTAATAATTGATACTGTGAACTAATATTATTACCCATATATTCAGCTTCTTGGCACTTGCCTTAATGATGATATTGTGAATTAATATGGTTATTTATATTTAGGTTCTGTTTTCATGAATTATTTTTGTGATTTCCACATTCTCCTATCCTCTATACCTGTTATAGGCTCTCTTTTTGCATTTTTTTGTCCCCATATTTTATATGTATTTATTTGTCATACATTTTTAATGAGTTTATTTAATAAAAATTGATTTTATGGCATTAAACTTCATGGTTTTTGTAGGATTATAAGTTCCTTAGGGGTCTAGTTTCCAAATGGAATCACTTGTGGGGTTTCCACTGTTTAGGCACATCAGGGGCTCTCCAAATACGACTTGGCGACCGATCTCAATTCCAGCCAATTTTGCGTTGAAAAAGTCAAACGGTGCTCCTTCCCTTCCGAGCTCTGCCATGCGCCCAAACACTGGTTTACCCCCACATATGGGGTATCAGAGTACTCAGGACAAATTGAACAATAACTGTTGGGGACAAATTTCTCCTGTTACCCTTGGGAAAATTAAAAAATCGGGGTGAAAAGATCATGTTTGTGGAAAACAAATTAATTTTTAATTTTACGGCTCTACGTTATAAACTTCTGTGAAGCTCTTGGGGGTTCAAAGTGCTCACCACACATCTAGATAAGTTGCTTGGGGGTCTACTTTCCAAAATGGTGTCATTTGTGGGGGTTTCCACTGTTTAGGCACATCAGAGGCTCTCCAAACGCGACATGGCATCTGATCTGAATTCCAGCCAATTTTGCATTGAAAAGTCAAACAGTGCTCCTTCCCTACCAAGCTCTGCCATGCGCCCAAACAGTGGTTTCCCCCCACATATGGGGTATCAGCGTACTTAGGACAATTTGCACAATTACTTTTGGGGTCCAATTTCTCCTGTTACCCTTGGGAAAATAAAAAAAAATTGGAACTGAAGTAAATTTTTTGTGAAAAAAAGTTATGTTCATTTTTTTTAAACATTCCAAAAATTCTCTGAAGCACCAGAATGGTTAATAATAAACTTTTTGAATGTGGTTTTGAGCACCTTGAGGAGTACAGTTTTTAGAATGGTGTCACTTTTGGGTATTTTCTATTATATAGACCCCTCAAAGTGACTTCAAATGTGATGGAGTCCCTAAAAAAAATGGTTTTGTAAAAATGAGAAGTCGCTGTTTAAATTTTAACCTTTATAACTTCCTCACAAAAAAAAAAAAATTGGTTCCAAAATTGTGCTGATGCAAAGTAGACATGTGGGGAATGTTACTTATTAAATGTTTTGTGTGACATATCTGTGTGATTTAAGGGCATTTAAATTCAAAGTTGGAAAATTGCAAATTTTGAAAACTTTTGCCAAATTTCTATTTTTTTCACAAATAAATGCAAGTCATATCAAAGAAATGTTACCACTATCATGAAGTACAATATGTCACGAGAAAACATTGGCAGAATCACCGGTATCCATGGATGCGTTCCAGAGTTATTACCTCAAAAAGGGACAGTGGTCAGAATTGTAAAAATTGGCCCGTTATTAACATGCAAACCACCCTTTGAGGGTAAAGGAGTTAAACACCTAATAAATATAGTGCATGTTACAAAGGCCTTCTTTTGGTGCAAATTGTGCCATAATTATAGTGAATTTATCTTAGGCCTATGTCACACATTCACATAAAACACGTACATTAAAAAACAATACTGCTGTCATCAGTGTTTTCCATCAGTGTGTCATCAGTGTGCCCTTTTTATATTCAGTGTGTCATAAATGGTTTTCTAGCATGGATAAAGAAAGACATAAATTACAAAGCTTCTCCTATACTTTGCAATGTTAAACACAGACAGAACACTGATGACACAAGGATTCCATCCGTGTGCTGTACATGTTTTTCACGAACCCATAGACTTGTATTAGCCCTTGTCATCCATGCTGCTGGGCATGTGCATAGCAGCATAGGTCATAATGGGTACTGTTCATATAGCAAATAATAATTTCAAAGACAAAAAAGTGCGTACATAAAACTCTTTAAAAAGTTAATATTTAATAATGAATTTCTAAAAAGCACTTAAATCCCTATAGTGCACAGCGAAAAAACAAAAATAGAAACAACTAACAACAATCAGTTGGATCAGATCACTATAGTCTGTTGAATCAGACCAAAATTGGGCTCATAGAGATGATTAATAAATAAGTAAATTCAATCTATACTGCCTCTTTCCTCTTAAAGATACTGTATATAATGGTTACCATAAAGAGAGACAGGAAAATACACAGAGAAAAATGATAATGTATGCTTATCCCAGGTGATACTATACTGTATAGGACCTATGAATCCCTGAGATGTCCTTAAATTGACTCTGCCTGGCGACAGAGGTTGGCACCCTAGATAACGAGGTTTTTGGTACCCTCGCTAAATGGGGCTGACCCTAAATATCCCTGTAAATACCAATTATATTAGATATTCTAAGGGATCCTGTACTAGACATATACCAACTCTCTGGCAGAAGCATGAAACCTATGTCTAGTATAGGATCCTTTAGGAATGTTTAATATAAGGCCGGGGTCACACTTGCGAGTGCAATGTGAGAAACTCGTACGAGTCTCTCTTATCAATACCCGACACTGCCACCGGCACTCGGACCGGAACTACAGCTGCATAGAAATACATGCAGCCACACACTCCAGTCCCTAGTGCTGGCAGCAGGTCCGGGTATTAAGGCGAAAGACTTAGTTTTTCGCATTGCACTCGCAAGTGTGACCCCGGCCTAAGGGTCTGTGCACACGTTGCGGATTCTTAGCGTTTTTGCCACGATTTTTCTCGGAAACGCTTACACAACTCATTATAGCCTATGGGATTCCGCAATGCTATGCACATGCTGCGTGTTTTTCCGCGGCGGAATCGCATCGCGGAAGAATCCGCAGCATGCTCATTATTTTTTGCAAAATCGCGGCGATTTCGCCGCCATAGGACTGCATTGAACCGCTTACTTTCTGTATGTGGCTATGCCCACCATGTGCAAAGTAAGCGGTTCATGTGTGGATGGGACCCAGGGCCTGGAGGAGAGAAGACTCTCCTCCAGGCTCTGGGTACCATATCCCTGTGAAAACAATTAAAATAAAAAATAGTGATATTCTCACCTTCCGGCGGCCCCCACAGCCTTCCTGCCTCTCAGCGACGCTCCCGGCCAATCCCGTTCCCGGTGATGCATTGCGAGAATCACCCCAGATCACATAGCGGTCTCGCGTGATGCTACGTCATCTGGGGTCATTGTCGCAAAGGACGCCTGGGAACGGGATTGGCCGGGAGCGTCGCTGAGAGGTGGGAAAGCTGCGGGGGCGCCGGAAGGTGAGAATATCACGATTTATTATTTTTTTAAAATTATTTTTAACATTAGATCTTTTTACTATTGATGCGGCATAGGCAGCATCAATAGTAAAAAGTTGGTCACACTTGTCAAACATTTGTTTGACTCGTGTGACCAACTGTCAATCAGTTTTCCAAGCAATGCTACAGATCGCTTGGAAAACACCAGCATTCTGCAAGCTAATTACTCTTGCAAAATGCAAGTTTTTAGCGGGAATGTGCATACCTATAATATGTGTATTTCCCGCGGCAGGAGGTGCGGAATTGCCGCGGAAATTTCCACGGCAATTCCCGCAATGTGTGCACATACCCTAAAAGTGATCTACAAGGATATTTAGGGACAGTGTCAGCTGTTATTGAGCGGGGGCACCAAAAACCTCGTTATCGAGATAAACCAAAATTTAAATCTTTATTTAAAAATTGGAAGTATCAGTGTAATTTATGCAGGAAGCAAGAACTGCCAAAAGTTTGTTAGAAGAGGGCCTCATACACATTCTGTTCAAATTGTCATTAGTGGTACTCCTATACTCATAAAGCTTATGCACTAAGTCAGTGTTTCGCAACTCCAGTCCTCATTATTTCCATTAGTATTAATAAAAACATTATCTCAGGGCAGCTCTTTCAATTGAAAAATCAAAAAGTTATGGGTCTCAGAAAAATGTCGAAAACAAATTTCAGAATTCTTTTTGACCACTAGTAAAATGGACAAGTTTGTTATCGTTGCAATCATATTGATCTGTTGGCACGTCATTTTTACTGTACAGGGTGGGCAATTTATATGGATATACCTAAATAAAATGGGAATGGTTGGTGAAATCAACTTCCTGTTTGTGGCACATTAATATATGGGAGGGGGAAAACTTTTCAAGATGGGTGGTGACTAGGGTTGAGCATTCCGATACTGCAAATATCGGGTATCGGCCGATATTGGCTGTATCGGAATTCCGATTCCGAGTTCCGATATTTTCGTCATATCGGATACCGGAATCGGGATTGTCACTGTCACTGTCAGTGTCCGTCGGTCGGTCTGTCAGGAGTCAGCGGCACTTACCCGGCAGAAGATCTCCGGCGGTCACGTCCTGGACTGCTTCATGGCCGCAATCTTCTTTCCCCGGCGGTCACATGCAGTTTCTCGCGATAACTGCAGTGACTGCTGGGTAATCCCGGCGTAAAGCAGTCAGTCCGATGACGTTACCGCCGGGGAAGCAGGTAATCAGCTGTGCTGCGTTGTGATGACAGGCTCTGCCTGTCATTGCGATGTAGCAGAGCTGGATCGTCGTGGGACTGTCATTATGGACTGCGTCGGACAGGTGGTATACTGTTGGTTTGTTTTTTTTCTTTTTTTACAGGAGATCGATGGCGTCGCAGGAATGAGAGTACAATAAAAAAAATGAAAACTGTGTTGTCTCTTTTATTTCATTAAAAGACTTTTTTCTTGCTTTGTCTTTTTTTTAAACATTTAAAAACTTTGGGATTAATAATGGATCGGTGTCTTATTGACGCCTCTCCATTATTAACCGGGCTTATTGTCACCGTGCAATCAACGGTGACATTAACCCCTTATTACCCCGCTTGCCACCGCTACAGGGCAAGTGGGAAGAGCCGGGCAAAGTGCCCACAATTGGCACATCTTTTGATGCGCCAAATGTGGGGCTGCTGTAGCCTGGTATTATCAGGCTGTTGAGGGCCAAAATCCATGGGCCTTGACAGTCTTTTAATACCAGGCCGCAGCAGTCTGCATTTTACTTGGCTGGTTAACAAAAATAGGGGGACCCCACGCCGTTTTTTTTTCGAGGGGATTCCCTATTTTTGTTAACCAGCCAAGCTAAGCAGACTGCTGTGGCCTGGTATTATCAGGCTGGCAAGGTCCATGGATATTGGATCCTTACCAGCCTGAAAAACCAGCCCTCAGCGGTCTGCTTCATCTGGCTGGTTAACAAAAATAGGGGGGACCCCACGCCAATTTTTTTCGAGGGGATCCCCTATTTTTGTTAATCAGCCAAGATATGCAGACTGCTGTGGCCTGGTATTATCAGGCTGGCAAGGTCCATGGATCTTGGCTCCTTAACAGCCTGAAAATCCAGGCCTCAGCGGTCTGCTTCATCTGGCTGGTTAACAAAAATAGGGGGGACCCCACGCCAATTTTTTTTCGAGGGGATCCCCTATTTTTGTTAATCAGCCAAGATATGCAGACTGCTGTGGCCTGGTATTATCAGGCTGGCAAGGTCCATGGATCTTGGCTCCTTAACAGCCTGAAAATCCAGGCCTCAGCGGTCTGCTTCATCTGGCTGGTTAACAAAAGTAGGGGGGACCCCACGCCATTTTTTTTTCGAAGGGAACCCCTATTTTTGTTAATCAGTTCCCTCTGACGTCACTGATTGTGTCCCTGGCTGACCTGAAGTGAAAGTGGAAAGCAATCAATTAAGCTTTCCACTTAAGGGCCCGTCTCACATAGCGATATCGCTACCGAGATCGCTGCTGAGTCACTAGTTTTGTGACGCAGCAGCGAGCTCACCAGCGATATCGCTGTGTGTGACATTCAGCGACGATCAGCCCCCCTGCCGGGTATCGCTGATCGTCGCTGAAATGTCAGGACCTTTTTTTGATCGCTGGTTTCCCGCTGACAGGCACACATCGCTGCGTGTGACAGGCGGGAGACCAGCGATCCGCTGGTAACCAAGGTACACAGCGGGTTTCCAGGCGCGGGGCTGTGCCTAGAAACCCGCTGTTTACCTTGGATACCAGCGCCCTGATGCAGGGAGCTGGTATCCAAGGTACACAGCGGGTTTCCAAGCGCTGCGCGGTGCCTGGAAACCCCCTGTGTACCTTGGTTACCAGCGGATCGCTGGTCTCCCGCCTGTCACACGCAGCGATGCGTGCCTGTCAGAGGGAAACCAGCGATCAAAAAAAGGTCCTGACATTTCTGCGACGATCAGCGATACCCGGCAGGGGGCTGATCGTCGCTGAATGTCACACACAGCGATATCGCTGGTGAGCTCGCTGCTGCGTCACAAAACTAGTGACTCAGCAGCGATCTCGGTAGCGATATCGCTATGTGAGACGGGCCCTTAAGCGATGTTACCCGCAGTGTCGCTGTCCCAGATCGCTGCCTGAGCTGCCTGTTTGGCAGCTCAGCAGCGATCATGTAGCGATACACCAGCGATCCTGACAAGTGCATATCGTTGTCGGGATCGCTGGTGTATCGTTATGTGACACCCAGCCTTTACTCTCCTGTCAGCCAGGAGAGGAACTCATTCATTTGGGGTTTACTGTGAGGCTGCAGCATTAGCTGCGGTCCCTGCAGTAAACATTAACCCTTTCTGAAGGATTACACCGTGGGACCTGACTGTGCATGGGATAGGTAAGAATAATTTTGCTTTTTTATTTTATTTTTATTACAGGAAATGGTTTTTGCAGTAAAATAAAAGATGGTCAAAAACATGTGTCTTTATTTCATTAAAATGATTTTTAATTAAAGTGTGTGTGTTTTATTTTTATTTCATGCAATAGGATTAATAATTGATAGTTGTCTAATTGACAGCTCTCAATTATTAACCTGGCTTAAGGTCACCTTTCAATAGCAAGGTGGCTTTAACCCCATATTAACCCATTCGCCACCGCTACAGGGCAATGGGAATAGACGGGCAAAGTGCCAGAAAGGGCGAATCTAATTATAGATTTGTCTTTCCTGGGGTGTCTGGGGGCAGATGTTAGTAGCCGGGGGGGGCCAAAAATAATGGTCCCTCTCTGGGCTATTATTATCTGCCCCCACTCACTGGCTTTGTCTGTCTGGTTGCGAAAATAGGGCGGGAGCCCACGCATTTTTTTTCAGCAATTTTACACCTCATATATATATATATATATATATATATACATGTCATTGAATTTGTGACACATATATATATATATTTATATTTGTAGTTCATACACTTCTACATAGTATAATAGCCGCTAATTCAATTGCCGGCTTTTGTGAAAATGCAGAACCCGACATGAAATGACACTTGGTGTACATAGGGTTAACCATGTCTTTTCATGTCCTTTGCTATCTAATTTGCACAAACAATTAAATCAGTCTATGTGTGCAAAATTTCACACCTGTAGTGGTTAATTAAAGGTGTAAATTCGTAGCAAAAAAGTCCGGTTTTTTTTACAACGAATTTACACCTTTAATTAACCCCTACAGGTGTGAAATTTTGCACACATAGACTGATTTAATTGTTTGTGCAAATTAGATAGCAAAGGACATGAAAAGACATGGTTAACCCTATGTACACCAAGTGTCATTTCATGTCGGGTGACCCGACATGAAATGACACTTGGTGTACATAGGGTTAACCATGTCTTTTCATGTCCTTTGCTATCTAATTTGCACAAACAATTAAATCAGTCTATGTGTGCAAAATTTCACACCTGTAGGGGTTAATTAAAGGTGTAAATTCGTAGCAAAAAAGTCCGTTTTTTTTACAACGAATTTACACCTTTAATTAACCCCTACAGGTGTGAAATTTTGCACACATAGACTGATTTAATTGTTTGTGCAAATTAGATAGCAAAGGACATGAAAAGACATGGTTAACCCTATGTACACCAAGTGTCATTTCATGTCGGGTGCTTCTGTCTTTTCACTGAAGCCGGCTTTACCCGGCAATTGAATCAGAGGATATTTTACTATGTAGAAGTGTATAAACTATACATATATGTATATATATATATATATATGTCACAATGACATGTGTATATATATATATATATATATATATATATATATATATATATATATATATATGTATTCTATGTGTGTATATTTAGTGTCTACAAGGAAAGAATGGGGTTTTTTTAGTTACGATATTTTGTTCCCATAGACTTACATGGGACTTTCGGTATCGGGTATCGCCGATATTTTAATGATATCGGCGATACCATTCCGATTCCGATACTTTTGGATATCGGAAAGTATCGCTCAACTCTAGTGGTGACCATGGCGGCCATTTTGGATCCAACTATTTTTTTCAATGGGAAGAAGGTCATGTGACACATCAAACTTATTGAGAATTTCACCCATCTTGAAAAGTTTTCCCTCCCCATATACTAATGTGCCACAAACAGGAAGTTAATATGTCCAACCATTCCCATTTTATTTAGGTGTATCTATATAAATGGCCCACCCTGTAGAATGAACCCGGTAAAAACATAACCAAAAAAACAATGGCAATATTGTAGGGGTTTTTTTTCACAATTTCACCATATTTGGATTTTTTGCCATTTCTAGGAAATTGTATTTAAAATGAAAGTTGTCATTTTAAAACTACAACTCCCACAAAAAACAAACCCTCATAGAGCCTTATCGACAAAAAATGTAAAAAAAAAAAATATACAGGTGCATCTTACAAAATTAGAATATCATCAAAAAGTTAATTTATTTTAGTTCTTCAATACAAAAAAGTGAAACTCATACATTATATAGAATCATTACAAACAGAGTGATCTATTTCAAGTGTTTATTTCTGTTAATGTTGATGATTATGGCTTACAGCCAATGGAAACCCAAAAGTCATTATCTCAGTAAATTAGAATACTTTATAACACCAGTTTGAAAAAAATGATTTTACAAAGGGAAATGTTGGCCTACTGAAATGTATGTTCAGTAAATACACTCAATACTTGGTCAGGGCTCCTTTGCCGTCAATTACTGCATCAATGCGGCGTGACATTGAGGTGGTCAGCCTGTGGCACTGCTGAGGTTTTATGGAAGCCCAGGTTGCTTTGATAACAGCATTCAGCTTGTCTGCATTTCTGTGTCTGGTGTCTCTCATCTTCATCTTGACAATACCCTATAGATTCTCTATGGGATTAAGGTCAGGTGAGTTTGCTGGTCAATCAAGCACAGTGATACTGTTGTTTTTCAACCAGGTATTGGTACTTTTGGCAGTGTGGACAGGTGCCAAGTCCTGCTGGAGAATGAAATTTCCATTTCCATAACGCCTGTCGACCTAAATGACTGCGATGAAACAAAGAGTGAAAAATTTTAATGGGTCTGAATAGTTTTTATACACACTGTACATTGTGTTTTATCAAGACCAAAGTCAGTGCAGCCGTCTACCAGGAAATTTTAGAGCACTTCATGCTTCCATTTGCAAACAAGCTTTTTGGAAATGGAAATTTCATTCTCCAGCAGGACTTGGCACCTGTCCACACTGCCAAAAGTACCAATACCTAGTTTACAAACAACAGTATCACTGTGCTTGATTGGCCAGCAAACTCGTCTGACCTTAACTCCATCAAGAATCTATGTAATATTATCAAGAGGAAGATGAAAAACACCAGACCCAACAATATTGATGGGCTGAATGCTGCTATCAAAGTAACCTGGGCTTCTATAACACCTCAGAAGTGCCACAGGCTGATCACTTCCATGCCACACCGCATTGATGCAGTAATTGATGCCAAAGGAGCCCTGACCAAGTATTGAGTGCATTTACTGAATATACATTTCAGTAGGCCAACATTTCAGATTGTAAAATCATTTTTTTCAAGCTGGTGTTATAAAGTATTCTAATTTACGGAGATAATGACTTTTGGGTTTTCATTGGCTGTAAGCCATAATCATCAACATTAACAGAAATAACACTTGAAATAGATTACTCTGTAATGAGTCTAATATGAATTTCACTTTTTGTATTGAAGAACTGAAATAAATTAACTTTTTGATGATATTCTAATTTTGTGAGATGTACCTGTAGCTTTTAGAACAGTTGGAGGAACAATGGAAGCACAATAGTGAAAAATGATCTAGTCTTTAAAGCGTTAATCTAAGCTGGAATAAAGATATGTAAAGACTACAGGCAGAAAACCAGTAGATTAACCCCTTTCCGACATCGGCGTAATAGTACACCAATTATTCTTACTCTTCAAGGCAGTATGAGTCTCTAAATCCTTAGCCATCAATCTCTTAGATACCTGTTTGATTGTTGTACTCACATGCGATGCGTCCTCAGATAGTTCCAACTCAGCCACACTGACTTGTAATAAGAGTCCAGGAGAAACAGAGTTGATTTTCTCTGAAATCTTGTATTTAGGAAACAATGCAGCAGGTGAAAAGAGTAATCCCAAACAGAAGTACACATGTACATCCAAAATGGCTACAACAAACTGATAATGAGAAAGAAGGGAGGAGCAAAAGCTAACATCAACTGCAGGAGAGAAAAAAGGACAAACTTCAAAGGGCAGAGCTTCTCCCTAACAACAGCAGAAAGAAATGCATAACATAGAAAATACATGACAAGTTTTTCCCATTCATGGAACATAACACTCCCCATCTGAAATCTTCAGCTTTCACAATGTGACGTGCCGAGTCGTTGCTGTCCAACGCCGACATGGAACCTGAAAAGTGGAGAGAGAAGAATACAATATGCAACAATAATGCAACAATTCAAGTACACACTTGAGCGATGATGCATAGTCTTTGCATAAGAGAAGAAAAAATGAATATAAGTTCAATAGAAAAACCCATCTTCGGGTTGAGGAAGCCGCAACAAGCTAACTCTTCCACCAACCCAGCAATCCAATGTGAACATTTAATCCATGAGGAAGTGTTCAAGTCCGGTTGCACGCAGAGCGTTTTACGTCCTAACACGGCTGGGGTATAAGGAGGTATGCTCCCGGCCATGGCAAAGTTCAGCAACAATGTTTAGTTCATGTGATGTGTTATGTTTCGGTAGCTGAGGAGGACAGGAACAACAGCAGGGCAGCCGAACACCTGAGATGTTGGTAACTGATGGGTTGCAGTTTCCTAAACTAACGACACAACTAGAGGTAGCCGTGGAGCGTACCTACCTTGATCCTAGACGCCTCGTCACAGCCTGAGAGATAACTACACCTAAAGGCAGAAAGATGAAAGCTATCTGCCCCGGAGCAGATCCCCAAAGAAAATAGGAAGCCCCCAAACATATAATGGCGGTTAGACAAGATGAAAATACAAACATAGGCAGAAAATAGACTGAGCAAACGCTGGGGCCACAAGCTGACTAAATAGGATAGGACAGGAGAGATTACTTTCTTGAACCCAGAAAACCCTACAAAAATCCAACAATTCTGATTACAAAAATACTGAGATTACATGATCTCGCCACCCACTAAATCAGTTCTCAGTGTGAACAAAAACCAAGCCGCAGCCGCTGAAAAAACAGGAAAAAGCAAATGAGCCAATAACAGTGGCTGCAATAAACTGTGAGGAGCTCAGGCCCCAGGAGGGGACCTGGCTGACCTCCACAAACGTGCAGAAAACAATACAAAAAGCAAGCACAAAAAGAAAAGCAAAAAAATATCTTATCTGAAAGCAGGAGATGCAGGCAAGACTCCAGCAAACCTCCAAATGAACCAGGAACCACAATTGAGACAAGAACAATTGATCACCGGCAACCATCATGGGAGGGAACCTCCCTTATATCAGACCAGTCCGTGATCCCTGATTGCCACTCCTCGCTGAAAAGTTCAGTACTGTCTGTAACCACCAGAGGGAGCCTCTGCTCAGAAACCATCTCTAGCACATTCATAACAGTGATGTCCTCCTTCGGTAAAAGTAGTACAAGTTCAGTGACTGGGCAAAAGACTATTCGATTTGAACCCCCTTTTGTCACCTTTACTTCTACTTTCCGAGTCTTTCCATCATCGCTAGGCACAACCTTGGAGATCAGACCCATTGGCCAGTAGTTACGATGAGCTTCTTTGTCTTCGACGGTAAGATGACCCTTGCACATGTGTCAGACGCGGCAACCTGATGACTTGTTGGTAAAGCAATGAGATGTAAGTAAGACGAGCCATGGCTCGTACAGTGGATGACCAACTTGAGAAGCGTTCAAAACAATGAGGTTTCAACTTCAACCTTGATGTCATTGAAGTATAGTGTGTGGAGATAGTTGGTCTAATTTCTTTGTCAGATTCTGGATCCACCTCATATGCGTTGCTGACATAGTTATCGTAGGTATCCTTGTGTAAGATACTTGGAGGTGTCAGCCACATGTTGTCACTGTGCTTGGATGCAGCTGTGAGTCTCATTCCTCAGTCAGCTGGGTTTATATCAGAGGGGATGTGATGCCACTGCTCAGGAGTAGCAAAACGTCTGATGTGCTCTACTCTATTAATCACGTAGACGTAGAATTGTTTCGTTTGGTTATATATATATCCGAGTACCACTCTACTATCTATGTAGAATGTAAAGGAATCGATTGCGATGTCCATTACATCTCTCACGACTTCAGCGGTTTCTACAGCCAATACTGCAGCACAAAGTTCAAGCCTTGGTACTGAGTGTGCAGGTTTAAGTGTTAGTTTGGCCTTACTCAGAATGAAATCACAGTGCACTTCATTGTGCACTCCCGAGGTCTTCAGATAATCTATTCCGGCTATGGCTTCTGTAGAAGCATCGGAGAAAATGTGGACTTCTCTTCTGGCGGCAACTGAGGAAGATTTTATAGAATAACGTGGGACTTGGAGTTGTTCTAGGACCTTCAATGACTTCTTCCAGGCCTCCTGTCTTTGTTGTTTCTAGGATAGCAGCGGCGCATCCCAATCGGTATTTTCAGCAGTGAGCTGTCTTAGCAATATCTTGCCTAGAATGGTGATGGGTGCGACAAACCCAAGAGGATATTAGATGCTGTTTATGACAGATAGGACTACTCGTTTGGTGAATGGTTTGTCGCAGGGTGACACTTGAAAGGTGAATGCATCCTGTTTAATATCCCATAGCAGACAGAGGTTGCGTTGCATGGGAGGAGCGTCGGAACCTAAATTGAGGTCTCTTAAGCTCGTGGCATAGTCCTTGGATGGAAACACTTCCATTATCTCTTGACTGTTGGAGATAATCTTGCAGAGCCTGAGATTTGATGGAGAGCATTTCCTTGAGTCCTAGAGAGCAGATCGATAGCCTCTTCACTCGAGGATAAAGACTTGAGTTCGTCATCCACATAAAAGTTCTCTATAAACTGATGAGCATCATATCCATATTCTCCCTCACCTTCCTGGGCTGCCCATCTCAATTCATGGATCGCTACAGCAGGTGAAAGGCTAGTACCTTCATCCGGTAGTCTACGACCTCATCGAGGATGTCATTGCACTTGTGTTGTAGGAACCTGAGATAGTTTCTACTGTCTTCCTTCACAATGAAGCAATGAAACATCTGCTGGATGTTGGCCGTTATCGCCACAGGTTCCTGCCTGAAGCGAAGCAACACTCCTATGAGGCTGTTCATGTTGGATCCAGTAAGAAGCAAGTTATTGAGGGTGATGCCATTGTGCTGAGCACTGGAGTCAAATACCACCCTGATCTGGTTAGGTTTCCGAGTGTGGTAGACCATGAAAGATGGAAAGTTCCAGCATTCTTCTCCTTCCTTCAGGGGTGGTGCAGGTTCTGCATGATCTCTTTAAAAGATGTTTTACAAGAAATCGATGAAACATCTTTCCATCTCTGGCCTTTTTTTTAAGGTGTGCTTTAGAGAAGAAAACCTTGCTAATGCTTGCTGCCAATTGTTTGGCAATCTTGGTCTTGGAGAATGAAACGGTAACGGAGCCACCCAACTGTTGGAGTAGTCTTGAGCTAATTCTTTGCCCATAACCCTTATAAATTCTTTATCGTCTCTTGTGGGTGCCATCTTGTTGTCTTCACTTGTGGAATTGAACAACATTGACCCGAGGTCATCGTCCCAGTGACGGTCCATGTTCGCACTGTCAAGTGGTGGCCATTGCCATTTGGTGTCGCTCAGTTTCTCTTTCACCAAGTAATGATGTGGGCATGGCTGGAAATGAGTGCTGCGACCATTTCGCAAGATGTGTGACTTTTCGGAGAAGCTAACGTTAGGTCTCTTCATTTTGTCCCTATGATCACCCAGACTAGGTTTAAGCATTGAGCAATAGGTGCTTCATGATGGACGTTGATTTGCTAGCGTACCTTGTGTAAATGTAGAATGTCTCTACCAAGTAGAATCGGGATTTCTGCGTTGTGATCAAGAGCTGGAATCTTGCTGGCTATAGTCTTCAGGTGAGGATGATGAAGAGTGGCTTCCGGCGTTGGGATCTCTTCCTTGTTGGACGGTATCTGATTACACTCGACGAGTGTGGGTAGAGGTATTTCTATGGTATTTTCAAGAGACATTACCATGAGACCACTGACCCTTCTTCCGCAGACTTCTGAGATGCCACTGCAAGTGCCTAAGGTGTAGGGGTAGGCGCTCCCCTTTAAATCAAACAAACAGATCAAAGAGTTCTGACCTTGCTAGTGATCGGTTGCTCTGATCGTCCAGGATGCTATGCACCTTCACTGCCTTCTCTGGGTGACCCTTGGGATATACCTTTACCAAGCAAATCTTTGCACAAGACTTGTCCCAAAGACCTTCTCTGCAGACTTCTGTGCATGAAGAAGATACTGTGAGATGACTTGCTGCTTGGCCTGCACTCTCCCCGCCATGGCTTGTGGTGGGAGAAGGCGTAGGTGTAGGGTTAAGCTGGAATGAATTGAGCGCTTGTACGTGGTCCTCGCTGTCACACTCAATACACTTGATTGTAACCTTACAGTTCTTAGCAAGATGTTCAGTAGAAGCACAACATCTCAAGCATTCCCCAAACTTCTTTAGAAGCTCCTTGTATTCTTGGAGTGGTTTCTTTCAGAAGCCAATACATTTTTTTCAGCGGATGTGGCTTCTTGTGGATGGGACACTGACGGTTTGGATTCTCGACTCTTTCACCCTTTCGTCCTCTTCAGGAATCAATGCTGGTGTGGGAAGAATGTCAGTCTTTTTCACCGATACTGGGCCTCTATGTTTTTTGTCAATTTGACAAGGGCTCTCATATTTGAGAGCGGGTGAAGCTGTGCCTGTGGGTTCTCCACAGGTGAAGGTTGAGTCGACCTTACGCTCTGCAATGTTTTTGATGAACTCGCAGAAGTAAGAAAATGGAGGAAAGAATACCTAATGTTCTTTTTGTAAGTTGTCCCTAGCGTAGTCCACCTTTCTTGCACGTTATGTGACAGCTTGGCGAATATGGGTTTCACCCCACGTGCAGTGTCCAGGTAGCTTAGGCCAGGTAGATGTGTGTCTGTCTTGACCAGCTGGAGTTCGAACAGCAGGACACTGGGTTACTGGAATTTTGAAGCGTCCTTGCCGGATATTTTAGGAAAATCCTGTACTTGAGCAGTGCGTCTTCTATAGCTTCAAGACTGCCGAAACCTTTTTCTAGTCTGTCCCATGCGGTCGTGAGACCAGCCGCTGGATTGCTGATGTAATCGAATCTGAGTCTCTTGATTCTATCTGTGGATCGTGGTCCCAGCCACCTGATCAGCAGGTCCACCACTTCAACAGCAGTAATGCCGAGGTCACTAGTTGCAGTTTTAAAGGCACACTTCCACCATCTGTAGTTTTTGGGTTGGTCGCTGAACCTTGGAAGACCGGTGTTGGTGAGTTCTCAGCGAATCCTGTACCTCACAAAGTCAAACATGTCTGTTCTTTCTGACATTGGGAGCACGCTTGCTGGCTGAGTAGTGCTGTTCACTTTGGTTGTAGTTTCTTGGTTCAGAAACATGGGAAGGTATGGAGCGGCATAAGCGTTTAACCCAGCTACCGCTTTTGTAGGTACAGTCTCTGCTGTATGTGAGGCTGGAGCCATATGGTTGTCAAAGGTATAGTGACTTGCCATCATGTTAAGTTGCATGTAGATGTTGGCATATGGAGTTTGGTGAGGTGCAGTGTTCGGCTGCGTGTTGGAGTGTGAATGAGATTCAGGTTTGGACATTTGTTGTGCGTTGGACTGACCTTGAAAGCTGGGAGCTGCAGGCGGATAAGCGTCTTGGTGCCTTGGAGAAGTTTCGGAACTAACAGGAACGTTAGTGGTGGTCAGTGTTTCGTTGTTTGGCTTAGTACATAGTCTCTTGTGCTCTTAAGGGGGTCTTCTGTATCGATCTCACACAAGCTGATACTGTCCCCTTGACTCCCACTTAGAGCTTGTTCAAAGACCTTTAACCTTGCTATGGCTGTCGCATGTTCGCATTCCTTTTCTAGGACTTCTATTTCCGCCTTCTTGCGTGCAGATTCAGTTTCCATGCCTGCCTTCTTGCGTGCAGATTCACCTTCCATGTCTGCCTCCTTGTGTGCAGATTTGGCTTCCATGTCTGCCTTCTTGCGTGCAGATTCGGCTTCCATCTCTGCTTTCTTTTAGGCGAAGACAGCTTGCACTTTCGTAGTTTCCACTTCGGCATGCGCTCTTATAAGCTAGTCACTGAGTGTAGAGAATTTTGATGCACTTGATCTGGATGAGTGCTTTGAGTACTTACAAAACCTCAAGAAAAAGTCTTTGAGCATCGGATGCGATATGCTAATGACCCTCAGCTCCTGCTCTGCTGCGTGCGGGAGCCGAGTGTCATGCGACTGTGCTCTGAGCCTCTCGCACAGATCGTATCTGCACCAAAATGGTATCATTAAAAATGTCAGCTTGGTGTGCAAAAAATAAGCCCTCACTCAACCCGAGATCACGAAAAATGAATGCGCCACGGTTATCGGAAAATGACGCAATTTTGTTTTCTTAACAAATTTTGGAATTTAAAAAAGAACCACTTAACCACTTAAAAAAGAACCTAGACATGTTTGATGTCTATGAACTTGTAATGACCTGGAGAATCATAATGGCAGGTCAGTTTTAGCATTTAATGAACATGGTAAAAAGAAAAACAAAAAACTTCTGTGGGATTGCACTTTTTTTTGCAATTTTACTGCACTTGGATTTTTTTCCCATTTTCCAGTACACAAGATGTTAAAGTCAATGGTGTCTTTCAAAAGTACATCTCATCCTGCAAAAAAAACAAGCCCTCACATGGCCATTTTGGCTAAAAAATAAAAAGTTATGGCTCTGGGAAGAAGGGGAGAAAATGCAAATGCAAAAATGAAAATGCAAAAACAAAAATACCTCTGGTCGTTAAGGGGTTAAGCAGACTGTGAACATTCAGTACAGTATATTGATAACCAACTGCTGTGATATGCTTGATTTTAAGGATCTTCTTTAAGAAAAATGCACGATTTGGAATGTCATCAAGAAACTAGGAACCAATGAGTTACACATAAGTTCATAATAATTGCAGAAACATGTTTACATATAAATATAAGTTACGTTTTAAGTGTTTGCCAGCACTTAATGAAGTACATCAGGTACATCAGCAAACCAAATGAAGCCAACATGTTATGACTCTCATAAGACTGGAGTACAAAAGTGCAAACACCAGCAGGTTTTTCTTAGAATGTCACAATAAATTAATTCAACCAACATTCTTAATTTGCCAATTCTGTGTGCAAGTTGCACAAGTTCTTCTGGATGCTATTTTATTAATGGAAATTTCCACTTTGGAGACATTCATTTTATGAATATTTAAAATGTTCAGTTACAACTAGTCATGGCCACCTATAGCGTTTTGGGGACTAAGTCCTATCAACCTATAGAGTCTATCGTTTAGAGAAGTGATCCCACGTGTCTGAAATAGTGCAATAATTTAAGCAAAAAAGAGAATCTTGTCGATGCTATAAATCACCTAAAATAAGGATAGAAAAGTTTATCACTTAGGCCGGAAGGATGCCAGAGACCCTGACGGATCTTAATACTTACCAAACACGTCTAACTGTTGGGAATGTCTAAAGGTCCATTTCCATGGAATTTCTGACAACACTAATAACCGCCTATCGATAAACATTTGCTAATCGGCAATCATTTAATAGAATATGGTTAACTATGTACACTAAGTAGCAGATCACTCAGTGCGTACAGGCTACCATTGTGATCAGTACCTTGGGTCCTGTTTACCCCAGACGCTGTATAGCCAAGAACGATTATCTTTTGGGCTGCACAAAAGATCATTGCACAAAACATCATTTCACTAAGTGAACAAGTGTTTTTCTTTCAAGGTAATATATCACCAGGTTTTTGCTACCTCATCTGAGAGCAGCATAATGTAGCAAAAATACCCTGATTCCAGCGATGTGTCACTAAGTTTTCTGGGTGCAGCAGTTGTGATAAAATCAGAGTTTTTAGATGTAGCAGAGCTCATAAAGCTTACCCAGCCCAGACCATGGCTTTTATGTACATTGTCTATTGATAGTAAGCTACTAATCAGTGCTGGGCGCTGAGTTGGACCAGGGCACATGCGAGCTGTAGTCCGGGAAGTGATAGTCTCCTGCTGATAACACACAGCCTAATAAATGACACATCACTGAAAGCTGTGTCTTAGCCCCTTATGCTGCCCTCAGGTTACTTAGCAAAAACCTGCTGACTAGTGATCGGCAAAACCAAACAGTAAAGTTCGGTGTCTGTACCGAACATCTAGTATCCGTGCAATAATCTAAAGCAGACAGCTTCGGGCTGGTATTTTCAGACTGGGAAGGGGCTATGGATATTGGAACTCCCAGTCTAAAAATAATAGCTAGCAGTCGCGCCAGAATAGGCTCATCTTTTAGCTGCACAAATTCTGGTGCCTTGCCTGGCTATTCCCACTTGCCCTGGTGCAGTGGCAAGTGGGATAATATTTGTGGGGTTGATGTCAGCTTTGTAATGTCAGCTGAAATCAAGCCCACAGGTTAGTAATGAAGAGGTCTCTATAAGACCCCCCATTACTAACCCCATGGATGTAAAAAATACACAGCCAGAACAAAGTTCTTTAATTAAAAGAAAGACAGATTCCTTTATTTTAAATAAAAACTTCTCATCCTCTTTTACCAACTTATTGACTAAAAATAAAAAGCAAAGTTATACTCACCTTACTGCCGATAATCCATTGATGCCTATGTCCTACTGTAAAAGACAAAACATAATTAAACCCCATATTCCTTACCTGTCCAATGATAACCCATTAATGGCCAAGTCTCATAATGATCCAGATGATTTGGAGAGCATTCACATCAGTGATGCAACCGCTATCTATGCCAGCCGGAACACAATGAGACAGGATCTGATTATGCTCCTACAGTGTCCAGCATTGACATGAGAAAAGTCACCAGAGTTCATAGCTGATGAACCCCGGTCGCCTCACATCACAGCTCGCTGTGTCAGAATTTTCCTATGATGCGAGCGGTGCCGTAAGTGAGGTGACCGGGGTTCATTAGCTATGAACACTGATGACCTTTCTCACATCAGCGCTACACACTGCAGAAGCGTAATCTTGCTCCTGTCTCCGTGTGTTCCAGCTGGCGTGGAGAGCGGTCGCATCACTGATGTTGCCGATCTCCAAATCATCTGGATCATTGTGGGAAATGCCATTAATGGATTATTATCAGACAGGGGAGGAATATGGTGTTTTATTATTTTTTGTCTTTTATATTGGTCCATGAGCATCAATGGTTTATTGGCGTGGGGACCCCTCTATCTACTATATAATCGTCTAATTCTGTCTGTCTGTAACGGAAATCCCGTGATGCTGATTGGTCGCGCTCAGCCGGACGCAACCAATCAGCGACAGGCACAGTCCGACCGCGAATTGGCGCAGGATTTGAACCACGCACGCCGCCGCTATCGTCGCAAGATCAGCAGTGCTAGCCGCTGATCTCCCGACAGTAGCCGCGGGTCATCTCCTGCTCACAGCGGAAGTACCCCGACCGGCGGCCTCCACGTAAACCCCAGCAGCAGCCTCCACGTACATCCCACCCGCAGCAGCCTCTATATACCCCTGCAGCAGCAGCCTCCACATATACCCCTGCAGCAGCAGCCTCCACATATACCCCTGCAGCAGCAGCCTCCACATATACCCCTGCAGCAGCAGCCTCCACATATACCCCTGCAGCATCAGCCTCCACATATACCCCTGCAGCAGCCTCCACGTACACCACAGCAGCAGCTTCTATATACACCCCAGCAACCTCTATTTAAACCCCAACAGCCTCTATATACACCCCAGCAGCCCCTTAAATCTTCATAAATAAACTACATACATATTCTAGAATACCCGATGCGTTACAATCGGGCCACCATCTAGTTTTTGATAACCAGCCAATATAAAGCTGACAGCTGGGGGTTGCAGCCTGGAGCTGTAAGCTTTACGTGTGGTGGTTATCAAAAATAGAAGGGAATACCACGTTATTTTATTTATTTATTGTACACTAGATGGTGGCCCGATTCTAACGCATCGGGTATTCTAGAATATGTATGTAGTTTATTTATGAAGATTTAAGAATAATGCAATGAATACACAGGATTAATTTTACCCTCCATTTGCTCTCTAACACAGGTTCTGTGACAGTCCCTGTGACGTTGCTAAGGCCGCGGTCTGGTATCCAAGGGGCGTGCCCGCACCACTCCCCCAGCAACACCCACATCCAATCCGGAGGCAGCTGAGCAGAGAGGAGGGTGCCTGTCGCTGATTAATCGCGTCCGGCCTGTCGCGACCAATCAGCGACGCGGGATTTCCATTACAGACAGACAGAATTAGACGATTACATAGTAGATGCGCCGGCTGATGAATATTCTCATCAGCCTGACCTGCTCTTTCTGCTATCAACTAGAGCAGGCGTAGGATGATTGGAGTAGTACTCATTAGCCAATGCCTGTTACCAGCGGTAACCTTTTTACCGCTGGTCACAGCTGGTGCCTCACATGCTTTCATCTGACAGCGTGGGAACTGCAGCGCTCTGACCGGTGTTAACGATTTTACCGCTGATCAGAGCCTGTGTTTCCCACGCTGTCAAGCAGATGACAGAGTAGTAAACAAAGGATGTTCGGGCCCACTCTCAATGGAGTCCGACTTTGGGTTTCATAGAATCATAGAATGGTAGAGTTGGAAGGAACCTCCTAGGCTATCTGGTCCAACCCCCTGCTCAAAGCAGGATTCACTAAATCATCCCAGACAGATATCGATCCAGCCTCTGTTTGAAGACTTCTATTGAAGGAGAACTCACCATCTCTTGTGGCAGCCTGTTCCAGTTTGAGTTCGGGTACCATTCTGGTACCTGAACCGAACTTTTTTTTAAATGTTCAGCCGAATCTGTCGTTCCCGAACATCCATGGGTTCGCCATCACTACCTACTGCTGACATCCCAATTAAGAATGCTCACTCACGATAATCTTTCAGTGTAAATGCAGATTAAGTTAAGATATACACTGTTAGAGAATGTGGACAGCAAGTCATTTAAGTTTATAATTTTTTTATATTAATATGATAAGATTAATTTTCTTTAATATTTCAATACCAAATTTCTTGTTTTTTTTCTCATTATCTCCAGAGTGGGAAGACGACCAATTATGTGGTTCACAAGTTCATGCCAGTTTATATTCGGTGTTGCGGTGGCATTTACTTTCAACTACTACAGCTTTGTCATTGTCCGTTTTTTCCTGGCCATGGTTTGTTTATATTTTATTATATTATATGTTACAGTACTGTATAAAGTTCTGTTAAAAAAAAAATAGGTTTTTGCAGACTGAAACATTTTAGACATTGTATATTTTGATTGTGATAGAATTTTTTTCTAATTATGTAAAACAATCCATCACGATGTATATTTATATATTTTTTTTATTCTGCAACGCAATGATCGATGTATGAAAGGTTTGTGCAAATCTCAATTTACAATCAATCATATTTTTACAGGATACATCACAGGGCTTTTTTTAACATCAATGGGTGAGAAATTGTAATGCTCATTTTAACTGATCATAATGTATCATCAGTTTTTCAAAGGATAAGGGCTGTTGTAAAAAGATTGAAGTCTGGACTTAAATCCCCCATACGCACATAGATACCTAGTTACATAGGTTGAAAAAAGACCTAGGTCCATTAAGTTCAACCTTTCTACATCAATTAAACAATTTGTAACTTCATTGACTATAACCCACAATGTTATGTGTACTGAGGGAATCATCCAGCCCTTTTTTTAAAGCTGTTATACTGTTTGCCATTACTACCTCTTGTGATAGGTCATTCCACATTCTGACTGCTCTAACTGTAAAGAACCCTTTCCTATTTAGCTGCCGGAATTACCTTACTTCCACACTTGAGTGCCCGCTGGTTTTTAGTGTGGTCTTTGGAAGGAATAAGTCATGTGCCAGTCCTTTGTATTGACCACACATGTATTTATACATATAAATGAGATCTCCTCTGAGGTGTTTTTTTTTCTGAGCTAAATAAGCCCAACTTTTCCAACTTCTTATCATATGAGAGGCCTTCCATCCCTTGTAATAATGTACTTTCCCCCTTTGTACTGACTCTTAATATTCTTTTTAAAATATGGAGCCCTAACTGGATCCCCTTTTTTAGGTGTAGCCTCACAAGTGATTTACAAAGTGGTAGCAATATGTTGAGATTAGGGATGAGCGAGTAGTGAAATATTCTGACTCGCTATACTCGTAACGAGTAGGTCTTAATACTCGGGTATTCGTAACGAGTAGCAAATCAATGGGAAATGCGAGTAATTTTATGTAATGGTAGTTACAGTGCCCAATGTGCAGGCATAGAGATAGTGTCTTCAAAACATTAGCCCTAGAGGCTGTATCATGGTTGACGCAGGAAGGAAGCCTCAAGAGCCAGACAATTATAGAAACTAGACTACTAGCACGGTAGTTCCAGTGCCCAATGTGCAGGCATAGACATAGTGTCTTCAAAACATTAGCCCAATGGGCTATATCATGGTTGACGCAGGAAGGAAGCCTCAGGCTGTGGTTCCACGGTCCGGAACCACAGCGCTTTGGACGGAGCGGAAATTCCGCGCCGTCTAAGCCCCGCCCCCTTTATGACGCGCGATCTTTCCGGAGGTGTTCAGGACACCTCCGGAACACCTCCGGAAAGAACGCAGGGCTACATAGCCCTGTGTTAAATTCTGTTGCGGCGACGCACCGTCGCCGCAATACGCGAGGACATGCTGCGGTCTAAAAAGACGCGCCGCATGTCCGTTTACGCAGGTCTGCCACCTGCGTGTTGTTACGCATAGTGGAGACGGGATTTCTTAAAATCCCCTCCACTATGCTGTAACATCTGGACGCTGCGTGTTTGGCGCTGCGCCAGCGCACAGCGCCAAACACGCAGCGTTTCCTGACCGTGGAAACTCACCCTCAAGAGCCAGACAACTATGAAACTAGACTACTAGCACGGTAGTTCCAGTGCCCAATGTGCAGGCATAGACATAGTGTTTCCAAAAATTAGCCCAAGGGGCTGTATCATGGTTGACGCATGAAGGAGGCCTCAAGAGCCAGACAATTATAGAAAACTAGACTACTAGCACGGTGCTTCCAGTGCCCAATGTGCAGGCATAGACATAGTGTCTTCAAAACATTAGCCCAAGGGGCTGTATCATGGTTGACGCAGGAAGGAAGCCTCAAGAGCCAGACAACTATGAAACTAGACTACTAGCACGGTAGTTCCAGTGCCCAATGTGCAGGCATAGACATAGTGTCTTCAAAACATTAGCCCAAGGGGCTGTATCATGGTTGACGCAGGAAGGAGGACTCAAGAGCCAGACAATTATGAAACTAGACTACTAGCACGGTAGTTCCAGTGCCCAATGTGCAGGCATAGACATAGTGTCTTCAAAACATTAGCCCAAGGGGCTGTATCATGGTTGACGCAGGAAGGAAGCCTCAAGAGCAAGACAAATATGAAACTAGACTACTAGTATGGTAGTTCCAGTGCCCAATGTGCAGGCATATACATAGTGTCTTCAAAACATTAGCCCAAGGGGCTGTATCATGGTTGATGCAGGGAGGAGGCTTCAAGAACCAGACAATTATGAAACTAGACTACTAGCATGGTAGTTCCAGTGCCCAATGCGCAGGCATAGAGATAGTGTCTTCAAAACATTAGCCCTAGGGGCTGTATCATGATTGATGCAGGAAGGAGGTCTCATCACAATTGCCTCAGATGGGAAATATTAATGAATGGAACATTGTTTCTAGCTTGTTGACCATGAAGTACATGTGGCAGAAGCAGGAGTAGGATACACATGTAAGAAGGAGGAAAATGATTTATATGGAAAGGGATGGACGTGATCACCAGTAGCATAAAAGAACGTTTTGGGCGACTTTAGGTTGAGATGATGTCATCTGGAGGGCTTAAAAACTGTGGCGAAATCCAATCCTTGTTAAATTTTATAAGAGTCAGCCTGTCTCTGTAGTCAGGCGTGTGCATGTATCTGTGATGATCGCCCTAGCGGCACTGAAAACATGCTCTGACATCACACTAGCAGCAGGGCAGGCCAGCACCTCCAAGGCATATAAGGAGAGGTCCGGCCAACTGTGCAGCTTAGATACCCAGTAATTAAATGGAACAGAAGCGTCAGGAAGGATGCAGGTATGGTCACTTAGATACTCGTTGATCATGTTCAACTTCTGCCTCCTTGACATTGTTACGGTCCAGCTAGCCCTTGTTGTTGAGCCGGTTTATTGAAGATGGTCCAGTTCGTGGACATTTTCCCCCCACCTCTTTTGGACCTGCTGGGTGTGTCTCTCTGCATTAATGCACGCTGTTGCAAAGAGCTGGTACCTCTGCTACCAGCGGTGTCTGAGTCTGTTGTTGTCATCAAATGATCGACAACGGCCCTCTTGATGGTTTCAATTGTGAAACCCCTTGGTGACTGCAACAGTAGCGAAGGAAATTTGTCCTTGTACCGTGGGTCGAGAAAGGTGGCCAACAAGTAAAGGTTGCTTCTGAAAATATGGATCATGCGAGGGTCTTGGGACAGACAATTAGACATGAAATGTGCCATGTGTGCCAAGCTGCAATGAGGCAAATGTTCTGTGGCCCCATAAGGAGGAACAATACTTATCCTCTCCTCACACTGACTCTCCTCCTCCTCCTACACCTCCTCCTCTCCAGCCCACCCATGCTGGACAGACCTGAAGCTGGGGTCGGGAGTCCCCTCTGTAGCATCATGGGTCCTCTCGGTACCACATAAAAATAAGTCCTCTCCCTCCTCCTCTTCCTCCTCAACTTCATCACCCGATCTTGCCTCATAATGATATTGTCTGGGCTGGGTAGGATCACCCAGTGTGACATCTTGCTCCATACCCAGCTCATGGGCACTCAAAAATTCCATGTTTAGATTATGCAGCGATTCTTTCAACGTACATAGCATCGAGCTGATAATAGCATGATCACTGCTCACGAGGTTCGTGCAGTTTTCAAAGTTATCAAGCACCTCACATCCACACCCACTCGACAGTTATGTGTTTTGGCTGAGTCGCAGTCTGACGGGCATGCTTAAGCTGGAATTCAGAGAGTGCCCTCTGCTGCTCCCTGGAGATGAGCGACTTTGCCTTTTTGAGGGTCGAGTCGGGTTTCGTGAAACCCGACTTTCTCAAAAGTCGAGTCGAATGAAATCGGCCGACTATCGGAAAAAGTCTGAGGTCCGACTGAAATGCGAAACCCATTGCAAGTCAATGGGGAAGCAAAGTCGACAAGGAGTGGAGGACAGTAAACACACCTACAGTGCCCATTTCAATGCCAACAACATCAATTCTTATTACTTAAAATGTTGTGTGGGGGGGGCAGGGCTGGCTCCAGGTTTTCGTGGGCCCCGGGCCAAAGAGTCTCAGTGGGCCCCTTTAACACATACCACAATTCATGATGCTCCGATACGGCACAGAAATATAGGTATAGTACAATGCGAAACACTTAACTTCTTACATTACATGACTGATATCTATTTTAAATTAAACAATAGCTAAAAAAACGGACAGTATATTCCTCCATAGAGTATTATGGCCACCACATAGTGTGCCATACAGAATAATGAGCCCCAGATATTGCTCCATACATAATTGGTCCCATATAATGTTCCATACAGTATATGATGAGCTCCACATAATGCTACAGTATATGATGGTCCCCATATAATGTGCCATACAAAATAGGACGGTCCCCATAGAGTATAATGAGCCCCACATATTGCTCCATACAGTAGAATGAGTCGCATATAAAGCTCCATACAGTATATGATGGGCCCATATATTGCTCCATACAGAATGGGCTCCATATAATGCTCCATACAGAATAGGCCCCATATGTGCTGCACATGATGTTCCATACCCTATATGATGCCCCATAAATAATGAACCCATATGATGCTCTAGTATATGATGGGCCCATATATTGCTCCATACAGAATGGGCTCCATATAATGCTCCATACAGAATAGGCCCCATATGTGCTGCACATGATGTTCCATACCCTATATGATGCCCCATAAATAATGAACCCAATATGATGCTCCAGTGTATAATGGGCCCCGTATATGATGCTTCAGTGTATGATGGGCCTATATAATGCTCCTTATATAATGGGCCCCATATGAGTCTCCAGTATATGATGGGCCCCATGGATGATGCTCCAGTGTATGATGGGCCTATATAATGCTCCATATATAATGGGCCCCATATGATGCTCCAGTATATTATGGCCCCATGGATGATGCTCCAGTGTATGATGGGCCTATATAATGCTCCATTTATAATGGGCCACATTTATAATGCTCCAGTGTATAATGGGCCCCGTATATGATGCTCCAGTGTATGATGGGCCCCATGTATGATGCTCCAGTGTATGAAGGGCCTAAATAATGCTCCATATATAATGGGCCCCATATGATGCTCCAGTATATGATGGGCCCCATGGATGATGCTACAGTGTATGATGGGCCTATATAATGCTCCATATATAATGGGCCCCATTTATAATGCTCCAGTGTATAATGGGCCCTATCTATGATGCTCAAGTGTATGCTGGGCCCCATATATAATTCTCCAGTGTATAATGCTCCCCATATATTGTTCCAAACCTTAAAAATAATGAAATACCTCTCCTCGCTGGGCACTGCTCTACTCTGGACTCCTCAGCGTCGCCATCTTCCAGCTCTCTGCACTGTGACTGTTCAGGCAGAGGGCATACAGACGTGACATCATCGCGCTCTCTGACCTGAATGTCACTGTCAGGAAACGCTGAAGACGTCACAGCGGTGGAGCAGGGAGAGGTAAGTATTGCAAGTGCTGGGGCCCTGAGCAAGCAGGGGGGCCCACTCGTGGGCGACGGCACTGGCACAGGGCCACTCATAGTACGCCGGTGTCTCTGATGGCGAGTGGGCCCCCCACCGTCAGACACCTTTTGTACTATGAGGGGCCCTGTGCCAGTGCCGTCGCCCATGAGTGGGCCCCCCCACCTGCTCAAGGCACCGCCACTTGCCCTGGTGCGCCAGGTGCTGACACCGGCCATGAGGGGGAACAGCCCAGTTAGGGAGGTGGAAAAACTGGCATATGTTGAGGTGTAGGCTGGACGTTCAGCAGCTGCAAATGGAGGAATTGGAGAAGTCGGAGGAAGAGGAGGACAAAGCGAGCCATTTTGCTGGCAACGTATGTGTCATCAGGGGAAGGTGGGACAAAATCCTGTGAAACCCAGGCATGATTCATTTTAATGAAGGTGAGATCACCAACATTTTGGGTCGACAGCCGGGTCCTTCTTTCTGTCAGGATTGATCCAGCAGCACTGAAGACTCTTTCTAATAGCACATACCAGCGGGGCAAGCGAGCTCCTGTAAGGCATATTGTGCCAATTCAGGCTAGGTGTCCAGTTTATAGGCCCAGTAGTCGAAGGGGAATGAACTGTGAGGGAGAACATCGATAGGGGAAGAGAGGTAATTTTGAACCATAGTTGTCAACTGCTGTCTCCTGTCTGTTGCAATCGATTCAGTATTACCAGTCGTGTGAGCGTTACTCGATAAATCAGTCCACAACATGGTCATGAAACCCCGGTCTCCAATGCCACTTTGGCTGTGTGCACCACAAACACCTCTTCCATTTGGCCCAGTATGCCTCGTGGGAGAACCTGCACCGCTGCTGTGTGCAGGGAATGCATCTAACAAACGGTTTACCAGAGTTGCTTGTTTGTTCGCCAATATTAGCTCTAGGTTCTCTTGTGGCATGATGTTCTGTAATTTACCTTTATAGCGTGGATTGAGGATGCTGGCCAACCAGTAGTCCTCATCCTTCATAATTTTGGCAATGCCGGGGTCCCTTTATAGGATCCACAAGACATAATCACACATGTGGGCCAATGTTCCAGGTGTCAATGATGCACTGACAGTGGTGGTTGGAGGAACACTTTCTGCCAAATCCACATCCCTCCAGTCACGCACAAACCCTGTACCTGACCTTGGCAAGCCAAAATTTTCGCTTGCCCCCTGAGAAGCATCCTCCTTCCCAAAATAATCATTCCCCTCATCCTCCTCCTCCTCTTCCTCTGCTTCCTCCACCTCGTCCAGGACAGTTCCAAGAGCAGACAATGCCTGACTGTCATCAAGGCTTCCCTTCTCCTCCTCCTCCTCCTCCACTGCAGACGCCTGATCCTTAATGTGCATCAAAGTTTGCATGAGAAGACGCATAAGTGGGATGCTCATGCTTATCATGGCATCGTCTGCGCTTACCAGTCGTGTGCATTCCTCAAAACACTGAAGGACTTTACAGAGGTCTTTCAGCTTTGACCACTGCACACCTGACAACTCCATGTCTGCCCTCAAACTGCCTGCCCATGTATCCTCCCACAAATGCATTACAGCCTGCCTCTGTTCGCACAGCCTCTCAACCATGTGCATGGTGGAGTTCCACCTTGTTGCAACGTCTATGATTAGGTGGTGCTTGGGGAGGTGGAGCGATTGCTGCAGCCTCTGCATACGGCTGGAGTCCACGGGCGAGCGATGGATGTGCGAGCACAGTCTTCGCACCTTATGGAGCAGGGCTGTTAACTCCGGATAATTATTTATGAAGCACTGCACCACCAGGTTCATGGTGAGATGTTGTGAATGGGCTTGAGATGAGTTCTGAGCAGAGGCTCCCTCTGGTGGTTACAAGCGGTACTGGTCTGCCCAGTGTAGATTGTGAGGATTGGGAATCAGGTGTTACCTACTGGTCTTATATAAGGGAGTTGCCTTCCCATCAGGGTTGCCGGTGATCAATTGTTCTGGTCTCAATCCTTGATTCCTGATTCCTTTGTAGCCTGCTGTGTCGAGTCTGCATCTCCTGCTAACAGATAAGACATTTTCTTCTTTTTGTTTTTGTGCTTGATTTTTGCATTTTGTCCTGCACTTCTTGTGGGGGCCTTCTGGGTCCCCTCCGGGGGCTTTTGCCCTCTGTTTTGTTCAGCCACTGATGTTTGTACATTTGTTTTTTCCAGTTTTTTCAGTGGCTGCTGTTTTGATTTTGTTACACCAGAGAGCTAATTTAGGTGGTAGAGGTCGTGTGATCTCAGGTGTTTTTGAAATTAGTAGAGTTGGTGCTTTTCAGGGTTTTTTGGGATTGCAGTAAGTGCCCTTCCTATCCTTTCCTATTTAGATAGTTTGGGCCCCAACGTTTGCTCATTCTATTTTCTGTCTGTGTCAGTATTTCTTCTTGTCTAACCGCCATTACATGTTTGGGGGCTTTCTATGTCTTTGGGGATCTGCTCCGGGGCAGATAGCTTTCCTCTTTCTATCTTTAGGTGTAGCTAGTTTCTCAGGCTGTGACGAGGCGTCTAGGACCAACGTAGGAACGCTCCACGGCTGCCTCTAGTTGTGGTGGTTAGTCAGGGTACTGCAATCTCATAGATTCCAACTACTCTGGTGTATTGCCTTTTTTACCTGCACTCCTCAGCTACCGAAACATAACAGTATCACCGGCCAAAAATTGTATGGTACTCACAGAAGGGAAAAATATTGTGAAAGAAAAAACGGTTGTCAGAGTTGTCAGAGATATTTTTCTGTTTGTTGCTTTTTTTTTTTTTCCCCTCTGTATCTCTGGGTGCTGGGGAGGAGTTTTTCTCTCAATGGAGTTTGCACAGTTGTCTGGCCGTGTGGATCAGCTTGCCACTGAGGTTCGGAGTATTGCTGCATATCTTGCTGGGTTGCCTGTGGTGGAACCTAGGATTCCCATGCCAGATTTGTTTTTAGGGGATCAAGCTAAGTTTCAGAATTTAAAAAATAACTGTAAATTGTTTTTGCTTTAAAATCTAAGTCCTCAGGGAACGCAGCGCAGCAGGTTCAAATTGTCATCTCTCTCCTGCGCGGCGATCCTCAGGATTGGGCTTTTTCCCTGACACCTGGGGATCCTGTCTTGAGTGATGTTGATGCATTTTTTCAGGCTTTGGGGTTATTGTACGATGAGCCTAATGTCACTGATCAAGCTGAAAAAACTTTGTTGGCATTAAGTCAGGGGCTTGAGGACGCTGAGTTATACTGTCAGAAATTCCGTAGGTGGGCAGTCCTGACCAAATGGAATGACGACGCTTTGGCAGCCCTTTTTCGGAAGGGTCTGTCAGATAATGTAAAGGATGTTATGGTGGGATTCCCTGTCCCCTCTGGTCTCAATGATTCTATGTCATTAGCAATTCAAATTGACAGACGTTTGCGTGAGCGGAGAAGTATGCGTGGGATAGTGTTGCCTTGTGAACCTGCTTCTGAATCCATGCAGTGTGATAGAGTGGTTTCTGGGGCACAACGTCATGAGTTTCGGAAGCACAATGGGTTATGTTTCTACTGTGGTGATGCCTCTCATGCTATTTCGGTCTGCCCTAAGCGGGGAAGACGTTTTGCACGCTCAGTTGTCTTGGGTAGTGTTCAGACTAAGTTTTTATTAACTGTTACTCTGATATGCTCTCTGTCCACATTTTCTGCTCAGGCTTTCGTTGATTCGGGAGCAGCTATTAACCTGATGGATTATGATTTTGCTAAACGTTGTGGGTTTCCCTTGATACCCCTACGGAAGTCTATTCCCCTTCTGGGGATCGATTCTACCCCTTTGGCTGAGAATAAACCTCAGTTTTCTACTCAGGTGATAATGAGGGTTGAACCTGATCATCAGGAGAGCTGCAAATTTTTGGTTCTGTATAATCTGCATGACATTATCGTACTGGGTTTCCCTTGGTTACAATCTCATAATCCTGTTTTGGATTGGAAATCTGTGTCTGTAACCAGTTGGGGCTGCCAATGTGTTAATACCAATACTCCTGTTTTTTCTGCCTCCCCCCAGGCTCAGGATGTTCCTGACTTTTTGATTGATTTTTCTGATGTGTTTAGCGAAAGTAAATCTGCATCCTTGCCTCCCCATAGGAGCTATGACTGCACTATTGAATTAGTGCCTGGTAGTAAATTCCCTAAAGGTCGCCTTTTTAACTTGTCTGTACCTGAACATGACGCTATGCGGTCTTATATCAAGGAGTCATTGGAGAAGGGTCATATCAGACCATCCTCTTCACCCTTGGGTGCCGGTTTTTTCTTTGTGGCCAAAAAGGATGGTTCATTGAGGCCGTGTATTGATTATCGTCTTTTGAACAATATTACTGTGAAATATCAATATTCGTTACCCTTGATTTCTGACCTGTTTTCCAGGGTGAAAAATGCTACTTGGTTTACCAAGCTTGACCTCAGGGGGGCATATAACCTTATTCGCATTAAGCACGGGGATGAATGGAAGACGGCATTCAATACCCCTGAAGGGCATTTTGAGTACCTTGTGATGCCCTTTGGGCTCACTAATGCTCCTTCTGTCTTCCAGTCCTTCATGAATGACATTTTCAGGGATTTTGTGGATAAATTTCTGATTGTTTATTTGGATGATATCTTGATTTTTTCCAATGACTGGGACTCTCATGTGAAACATGTTCGAACTGTATTCCAGATTTTGAGAGAGAATGCTCTGTATGTGAAGGGATCAAAGTGTCTTTATGGCGTACAGAGGATCTCATTTCTGGGATTCATTTTGTCCCCATCTGTTATTGAAATGGACCCGGTCAAGGTTCAGGCCATCTGTGATTGGGTCCAACCTACTTCATTAAAGGCTCTTCAGAGATTTTTGGGTTTTGCCAATTTTTATCGTAAATTTATTGGTAATTTCTCGGTTATTGTTAAACCATTAACTGATTTGACCAAAAAAGGTTCTGATGTGGTAAATTGGCCTCCTGAGGCAGTCTCTGCATTTCAGGAACTTAAGCAGAGATTCACTTCTGCTCCTGTTCTACGGCAGCCTGATGTTTCTCTGCCATTTCAGGTGGAGGTTGATGCCTCTGAAATTGGGGCAGGTGCCGTTTTGTCCCAAAGAGATCCTGAGACCTCTAAAAGTAACCCTTGTGCCTTTTTCTCTCGAAATTTTCTCCTACTGAACGTAATTATGACGTGGGTAATCGGGAGTTATTGGCCATGAAGTGGGCTTTTGAAGAGTGGAGACATTGGCTGGAGGGAGCCAAACATCAGGTGGTGGTCCTTACGGACCATAAGAATCTGGTTTATCTGGAATCGGCCAAGCGACTTAATCCTAGACAGGCCAGGTGGGCCTTGTTTTTCACACGTTTTAATTTTGTGGTTTCCTTTCTTCCTGGCACTAAGAATGTTAAGGCGGATGCCCTCTCGAGGAGTTTCCTTGCGGACTCTCCTGAGTTATCTGATCCTTCTGTTATTTTGAAAGAGGGTGTAGTTCTTTCCGCCATCTCACCCAATTTGAGACTTGCTCTGGAGGGGTGTCAGGAGGATAGGCCCGAGCGCTGCCCTGTTGGAAAATTGTTTGTCCCGGACCAGTGGAAAAAGAGTGTGATGTCTGAGATTCATTGTTCCGCGTTGGCTGGTCATCCCGGAATTTTTGGTACCAGAGACTTGGTTAGTCGGTCCTTTTGGTGGCCTACCTTGTCTCGTGATGTCAGGGAATTTGTGCAGTCCTGCGGGACTTGCTCTCGCTCCAAGCCTTGCTCTCGCTCTAGTGGTTTATTGATGCCATTGCCTGTGCCCAAGAGACCATGGACCCATATTTCTATGGATTTCATTTCCGACCTCCCTGTTTCTCAGAGAATGACCGCCATCTGGGTGATTTGTGATAGGTTTTCCAAGATGATACATCTTGTGCCATTACCTAAGTTGCCTTCCTCCTCTGAATTGGTGCCGTTGTTCCTTCAGCACGTGGTTCGTTTACACGGCATTCCTGAGAACATTGTGTCTGACAGAGGAGTCCAGTTTGTTTCCAGATTTTGGAGGACCTTTTGTTCTAAACTTGGTGTTCAATTGTCTTTCTCCTCGGCGTTTCATCCTCAGACCAATGGTCAAACTGAAAGAACAAACCAGACATTGGAGACTTATCTAAGATGCTTTGTGTCTGCTGATCAGGATGACTGGGTCTCTTTTTTGCCTTTGGCTGAGTTTGCTCTTAATAATAGGGCTAGCTCTGCCACTTTGATGTCTCGATTTTTCTGTAATTCTGGTTTTCACCCTCGATTTTCTTCAGGACAAACGGAGGCTTCTGTCTGTCCGGGTGTTGACTCTGTTGTGGAGCGTATGCAACAGATTTGGGACCAGGTAGTGGAGAGGTTGTCCGTCTCTCAGGAGAGAGCCCAGCGGTTTGCTAACCGGCATAGGACTGATGGTCCTCGGTTTAAAGTGGGGGACTTGGTCTGGTTGTCCTCAAAAAATATTCCTATGAGAGTGGCATCTCCTAAATTTAAGCCTAGGTTCATTGGACCTTGTAAGATCATGGAGATTCTTAATCCTGTTTCTTTTCGTTTGCTTCTTCCAGGGACATTTAAGATCCATAACGTGTTCCACAAGTCCTTGTTGAAGAGGTTTGTTGAGCCAGTGGTTCCTACTGCTGTGCCTCCTGACCCTATTTTGGTTGAGGGCAATCTGGAGTATGTGGTTGAGAAAATATTAGATTCTCGTTTTTCTAGACGGAAACTCCAGTATTTGGTTAAGTGGAGAGGTTATGGTCAGGAATAGTGTTGAGCGATACGATACTGCAAATATCGGGTATCGGCCGATATTAGCTGTATCGGGCTTTCGATTCCGAGTACCAATATTTTCGTCATATCGGATACCGGAATCGGATTTGTCACTGTCACTGTCAGTGTCCGTCGGTCGGGTCTGTGAGTGTCCGTCGGTCGGGTCTGTCAGTGTCCGTCGGTCGGGTCTGTCAGGAGTCAGCGGCACTTACCTGGCAGAAGATCTCCGGCGGTCACGGGCTGGACTGCTTCATGGCCGCCATCATCTTTCCCCGGCGGTCACATGCAGTTTCTCGCGATAACTGCAGTGACTGCTGGGTAATCCCGGCCGTAAAGCAGTCAGTCCGATGACGTCACCGCCGGGGAAGCAGGTAATCAGCTGTGCTGCGTTGCGATGACAGGCTCTGCCTGTCATTGCGATGTAGCAGAGCTGGATCATCGTGGGACTGTCGTTACTATGGACTACGTCGGACAGGTGGTATACTGTTGGTTTGTTTTTTTCTTTTTTTACAGGAGATCGATGGCGTCGCAGGAATGAGTGTATAATAAAATTAATGAAAACTGTGTTGTCTCTTTTATTTCATTAAAAGACTTTTTTCTTGCTTTGTCTTTTTTTTATACATTTAATAACTTTGGGATTAATAATGGATCGGTGTCTTATTGACACCTCTCCATTATTAACCGGGCTTATTGTCACCGTGCAATCAACGGTGACATTAACCCCTTATTACCCCACTTGCCACCGCTACAGGGCAAGTGGGAAGAGCCGGGTAAAGTGCCACAATTGGCACATCTTTTGATGCGCCAAATGTGGGGCTGCTGTAGCCTGGTATTATCAGGCTGTTGAGGGCCAAAATCCATGGGCCTTGACAGTCTTTTAATACCAGGCCGCAGCAGTCTGCATTTTACTTGGCTGGTTAACAAAAATAGGGGGACCCCTACGCCGTTTTTTTTTCGAGGGGATCCCCTATTTTTGTTAACCAGCCAAGCTAAGCAGACTGCTGTGGCCTGGTATTATCAGGCTTGCAAGGTCCATGGATATTGGATCCTTACCAGCCTGAAAAACCAGGCCTCAGCGGTCTGCTTCATCTGGCTGGTTAACAAAAATAGGGGGGACCCCACGCCAATTTTTTTCGAGGGGATCCCCTATTTTTGTTAATCAGCCAAGATATGCAGACTGCTGTGGCCTGGTATTATCAGGCTGGCAAGGTCCATGGATCTTGGCTCCTTAACAGCCTGAAAATCCAGGCCTCAGCGGTCTGCTTCATCTGGCTGGTTAACAAAAATAGGGGGGACCCCACGCCATTTTTTTTTCGAAGGGAACCCCTATTTTTGTTAATCAGTTCCCTCTGACGTCACTGATGGTGTCCCTGGCTGACCTGAAGTGAAAGTGGAAAGCAATCAATTAAGCTTTCCACTTCCTCTCCTGTCAGCCAGGAGAGGAGCTCATTCATTTGGGGGTTTACTGTGAGGCTGCAGCATTAGCTGCGGTCCCTGCAGTAAACATTAACCCTTTCTGAAGGATTACACCGTGGGACCTGACTGTGCATGGGATAGGTAAGAATAATTTTGCTTTATTATTTTATTTTTATTACAGGAAATGGTTTTAGCAGGTAAATAAAATATGGTCAAAAACTGTGTGATTATTTCATTAAACTTCTTTTTTATTAAAGTGTGTGTGTTTGATTTTTCTTTCATACAATAGGATTAATAATTGATAGTTGTCTAATTGACAGCTCTCAATTATTAACCTGGCTTAAAGTGACCTTTCAATTGCAAGGTCATTTTAACCCCTTATTAACCCATTCGCCACCGCTACAGGGCAATGGGAATAGACGGGCAAAGTGCCAGAAAGGGCAAATCTAATTAGAGATTTGCCCTTTCTGGGGTGTCTGGGGGCAGATGTTAGTAGCCGGGGGGGCCAAAAATAATGGTCCCTCTCTGGGCTATTATTATCTGCCCCCACTCACTGGCTTTGTCTGTCTGGTTGCGAAAATAGGGCGGGAGCCCACGCATTTTTTTTCAGCAATTTTACACCTCATATAATATATATATACATGTCATTGAGTTTGTGACACATATATATATATATTTATAGTTCATACACTATTACATAGTATAATAGCCGCTAATTCAATTGACGGCTTTTGTGAAAATGCAGAACCCGACATGAAATGACACTTGGTGTACATAGGGTTAACCATGTCTTTTCATGTCCTTTGCTATCTGATTTGCACAACAATTACATCAGTCTATGTGTGCAAAATTTCACACCTGTAGGGGTTAATTAAAGGTGTAAATTCGTAGCAAAAAAGTCCATTTTTTTTACAACGAATTTAAACCTTTAATTAACCCCTACAGGTGTGAAATTTTGCACACATAGACTGATGTAATTGTTTGTGCAAATCAGATTGCAAACGACATGAAAAGACATGGTTAACCCTATGTACACCAAGTGTCATTTCATGTCGGGTGCTTCTGTCTTTTCACAGAAGCCGGCTTTACCCGGCAATTGAATCAGAGGATATTTTACTATGTAGAAGTGTATAAACTATACATATATGTGTATATATATATGTCACAATGACATGTATATATGTAATATATATATGTATTCTATGTGTGTATATTTAGTGTTTACAAGGAAATAAAGGTTTTTTTTAGTTGCGATATTTTGTTCCCATAGACTTACATGGGACTTCCGGTATCGGAATCGGATATCGGCGATATTTAGTGATATCGGCGATGCCATTCCGATCCGATATTTTTAGATATCGAGCAGTATCGCTCAACACTAGTCAGGAAGACAATTCTTAGGTGTTTGCTTCGGACATCCATGCTAGGAGACTCATCCGTGCGTATCATAGAACTCATCCTGACCGACCTGGTTGCTCAAATGAGGGTTCGGTGACCCCTCCTCAACGGGGGGGTACTGTTGTGAATGGGCTTGAGATGAGTTCTGAGCAGAGGCTCCCTCTGGTGGTTACAAGCGGTACTGGTCTGCCCAGTGTAGATTGTGAGGATTGGGAATCAGGTGTTACTGACTGGTCTTATATAAGGGAGTTGCCTTCCCATCAGGGTTGCCGGTGATCAATTGTTCTGGTCTCAATCCTTGATTCCTGTTTCCTTTGTAGCCTGCTGTGTCGAGTCTGCATCTCCTGCTAACAGATAAGACATTTTCTTCTTTTTGTTTTTGTGCTTGATTTTTGCATTTTGTCCTGCACTTCTTGTGGGGGCCTTCTGGGTCCCCTCCGGGGGCTTTTGCCCTCTCAGTTTTGTTCAGCCACTGATGTTTGTACATTTGTTTTTTCCAGTTTTTTCAGTGGCTGCTGTTTTGATTTTGTTACACCAGAGAGCTAATTTAGGTGGTAGAGGTCGTGTGATCTCAGGTGTTTTTGAAATTAGTAGAGTTGGTGCTTTTCAGGGTTTTTTGGGATTGCAGTAAGTGCCCTTCCTATCCTTTCCTATTTAGATAGTTTGGGCCCCAACGTTTGCTCATTCTATTTTTCTGTGTCAGTATTTCTTCTTGTCTAACCGCCATTACATGTTTGGGGGCTTTCTATGTCTTTGGGGATCTGCTCCGGGGCAGATAGCTTTCCTCTTTCTATCTTTAGGTGTAGCTAGTTTCTCAGGCTGTGACGAGGCGTCTAGGACCAACGTATGAACGCTCCACGGCTGCCTCTAGTTGTGGTTAGTCAGGGTACTGCAATCTAATAGATTCCAACTGCTCTGGTGTATTGCCTTTTTTACCTGCACTCCTCAGCTACCGAAACATAACAGTGAGAGCTAGGCAAGGTATGTGTCTGATTTTGCCAGGGCTATGACCGCCACAAAATTACGGCCGTTATCACTGACTACCTTGCCTTGTTTTTGCCCAAAGACATCATCTTTAGAACAGACTGCTGACGCTTAAGATTAGCTGTTCGATAGTGGGACACCTCGTGTGCAACACTGGCAGCTGCGGATGGAGTGCTCGTGCGACTGCGCTCTGTCTACGAGCTTTCGCTTCTGGAGGAGGATGAGGAGGTTCGAACGCCTACCGCCAACTGTTGCCTATACCGTGGGCTAGGCAGCACTGTCCCACCGCCGCTGTCCCCTGTGGACCCTGCATCAACCACATTAACCCAGTGCTCAGTGATGGACACGTAACGGCCCTGGCCATGCCTACTGGCCCATGCATCTGTTGTGAGGTGCACCTTTCCACTCACTGATTGTTTGAGTGCATGGACAATGCGGTCTTTCACATGCAGGTGGAGGGCAGGGATGGCTTTTCTAGAAAAGAAGTGCCGACTGGGTAGGTCATAGCGTGGGACAGCATAGGCCATGAGCTCTCGGAACGCCTGGCTTTCAACCAAACGGAAGGGCATCATCTCTAATGAGATCAGTTTGGCAATGTAGGCATTCAAAGCCAGTGTACACGGATGAGAGTGTGTCGACCCGCCACCACAATTGTGGATTACCAGGGCAATGGGGTACTCAGAACCGAGCCCGTAGAAGTCTATGGGGAGTTTGTCACAGGTAGCTGTGGCTCGGTCTGTGGCCCGGGCGGTCTGGCGTATGTTGGGGATATATTTACAGGGGATAGGTTTATATACAGTTCGTGACGCCACCTGTAGTATTCTGGTAATTTGTACCAGCGCTGCTATAGATCTCTGAGGGGATGGGGATGCAGCTAGATGTCGGGTCCCCTACAGGTGGGACTCTTCCCTCAGGTCGGTAGTTAGGTAGGGATTGTGCAGGCATGCAATAATAACTCAGTCTCACACGGTCAGCGTCTTTCCATACCTTTACTTGCAAGATGTTCAAGCAGGTCCCAGGGAGGCTGATGGGGTTAATGGAGGATGAGCTTTGAGGCAACAGCTAAGCAAGTTAGGGGCCTCCTTTACTGTCCAATGAAGATGAGTACGACCAGCCTGAAGCGTAGTCCCCTCTATGATTCCAGCTTATCCAAAGCTGTGCTTCCAGTCAATTTAGTGTTAGGAGCCTTTCTATGAGGGAGCTGAATCCTTATTTTGTCCTGCAGAGACTCAAAGTCTTCACTTCCCCTGACCCCAGTTACGTACTGACTATAAGGGGCTTGTTTGCCGCGACCTAGGGTCCGGTAAATCTCTGGTTTTCTCTTCACTATGCTTGTAGCTAATAGTGATCCTTCGGTCCCCAGTAACCGGTAGCAATGTGCAGGACTTTTCCAAGCCAAACGCACTTTTCCAATAATCTTCCTTCCACTTTGCCCTTCGATTTGCTCGACTCTTAATAGATAGTTCAGTCTTTCTTCCAGTGGGGCACAGCTCTGACTAGACTAAGGTGAATTAGATCACCTGTACCAGCCTCCACTTTCTGAACTGAAGACAGGCTCAAACTGGACACGTCTACTCTGTCCAAGGACAGGAAACTGACTGACTAGAAAATCACTCCCTCCCACACCCCTGCTGGGTGTGTCAGAAGTGTACATGATGTCATGAAGAGACCTTAACTGTTACCTCTCCACTCATCCTCTTGGTATTGTGTACCAGGGCTACACATTCCCCCATGGTAAACGACAGCACTCCCGGGCTGTAAAATATAAAAGAGACATTTTTGTTTATGCATGAAAACATTAAACAATTAACATTGGTTCGTCCCATCCGGGAGGTGAGGATATCTTGAACGTTGCAAACATTAACATTTTATATAGAAATACAAAAGTATTAAATAGCATTCAATAAATATACGGTATACTTGTGAAGGACCCGCACCAAACCTTCAACGTGGGTCCTGGGTGGGCTGCAGGACATCCGAATGCAGACCTCACTCAGTGCCACACCACACGGGTTTTTGGTTCAGAGGTAAGTCAAGGTTTCATGTGAAACCATTAAAAAGGCACAAAGTGCAACTATTTACAGGATACAGTTTTTGGGCTGGCTCAGTCCTCAGCCTCTGAGTCCATTGTTAAACGAAGACATAATAGGGAAAAACATATATATATATAGACTTTTTACAGTATTCACATTAATTCGTTATAACTACTGCTGATATCTAATGGGTAACTTCCCTTTGGTGGTTCGCTCTGATCTACGTGGTGTAGCTTCAGGTATATCAAGTTGCGATCTGTCTGCACTGCGTAACGGCAAACTATAGAACTGCCTTAATCTTTCTATGGATCTGGCAAGCGTACTGATGGCTGGGCGGTGTGAGTCAGCTTCACCAGGGGATCCCATAGTATGGGGCGCTGCTTCAGATGATCCATCTTGAGGTTCCACAGGTTGAGGTGTTGCTGGGATGGGTAACTCCTGAGCGGGCTCAACTGGCACCACAGGCACAACTGGAGGTAAAACTTCCTCTTGTGGCTGATAAAACTGCAACACTGGAATTATCACAGCATCTCCCAGTCGGGGCCAATCCGCAGGAAAATCTCCCAGATCTGTGTGTATGACCTCTTCCTTTCTTTCTCCTTGATTGAGGACAGGGTTCTTTTCACAACTCTTTAAGTGTTCTGGACACAACTTCAAATGATCTCTGGACACAGTGATTGTTGTTCTTCCTCCGTCCTTACTGACGACACAAACTTTTCTGTTGTCATATTTAGAATCTTGTATGACGTAGGGTTCTTGCTCCCACTGATTATCCAATTTGTGCATCTTCCTTTTTCTTTTTAATACTACCTCTCCAGGCATCAAAGGCTTGGCAGGAGCATTTCTGTTGTAAACATCTTCCTGTTTCTCCCGTGCCTTATTGAGACTTTCCTCCACACAGATTTGTACTCTTCTGTATTGCTCTTGCCGATTGACGTCCCAGTTTTCAACAGCGTCGTCTGCCTCCGGTTCTACCACCCCAAGTTCTAGATCCATTGGTAGTTTTCCGGGCCTTGCTCTCATAAGATAGGCTGGAGTGCAGTTAGTTGAGCTTACAGGTATATGATTATACAAATCAACCAAATCAGGTAGTAAATCCGGCCATCGATTCCTGTCTTCCAACGGTATGGATCTCAACAAGTCAAGGACAATATGGTTCATCTTTTCACAAAGACCGTTGGTTTGAGGGTGGTATGGTGTCGTTCTAATTTTCTTGCACCCGTATATATGACAGAATTCCTTGAATAAATCAGCTTCGAAAGCAGGTCCCTGATCGGTTAAGACTTGCTCGGGATACCCATGCGGTCGGCAAAAACTTGCTTGAAAGGTTTTCGCTGCCGTCACTGCGGTCTGGTCTTTCACTGGAACCACCACCAGAAATCTGGAGTAATGGTCCACCATGGTCAGGGCGTATGAGTATCCAGATCTACTCGGCGACAGTTTGACGTGGTCCAGGGCCACAATCTCCAGGGGACGAGTCGTCCGGATAGGTTGCAGGGGGGCCTTCTGACTTCCGTAGTCCTTTCTTCTAAGACCACAGGGTCCACAGTTCCGACACCACCTCTCGATGGAGCTGCGCATCCCTACCCAGTAGAACCGGCATCTCAACAGGGTCTCCAGCTTCCTCCAGCCAAAGTGTCCTGCTTGATCGTGGTACGCTTCCAACACCATAGGGACGTCTGCCTTGGGGACCACTATTTGCCAGACCATTTCATGGGTTCTGGGGTTGACGTATCTCCTGCACAACTTCTCACGGTATAGGAACAACCTGCTTTTCTCGTTCCACAGGAGCTTGGCTGACATAGGTGCATCCTTTTCCAGAGAGGAGCCTTCCTGTCTTAACAACTCCTTGATGCGGCTGACCACTGGATCACTGTCCTGAGTCTCTTTCCAACTATGATGGGGTAAAGGATTTAATGTTGCACCATTCTGCTTTCTGTGGACTCGATGCTCGTGGACTACCCCATTTCGATGGAACGCAGGTAGCTCAATTTCTTCCAGGTCGTCCGATTCTTCTTCCGTATCAGAGTCATGCGGTATTCGGGACAACGCATCAGCATTAGCATTCTTTCGACCTGCCCGGTACTTGATAGTAAACTGGTAATTGGACAACCGAGCCATCCATCGCTGCTCCATGGCACCCAGCTTGGCCGTTTCCAGGTGCGTTAACGGGTTGTTGTCTGTGTACGCCGTGAACTTATTGGAGGCCAGATAGTGCTTAAATCTTTCAGTAATGGCCCAGACCAGCGCCAGAAACTCTAGCTTGAAGCTGCTATAATTTTCCGGATTCCTTTCAGTTGGCCTGAGTTTTCTGCTAGCATAAGCGATGACTTTTTCTTGGCCATTCTGCTTCTGACTGAGAACTGCTCCCAGCCCTTCATTACTGGCGTCGGTGTACAACAGGAACGGTTGGCTGTAATCAGGATAGGTTAAGATCTCATCACCTGTAAGGATCTCTTTCATCTTTTGGAATGCTTCAGCCTGTTCTTTACCCCAATTAAAGGGAGGGTTTCTGCTCTTTAAGGATTGTCCTACTAGGAGGTCCTGTAAAGGAGCTGCCTTCTTCGTGTAATCTTTCACGAATCTCCTGTAGTAACCCGTTAGTCCCAGGAACTGTCGCACTTCCTTAAGGTTTTTCGGCTCCGGCCACTTCTGGATGGCGGTGACTTTCTCTGGGTCCGGCACTACTCCTTCCGAACTGACGATGTGCCCCAAGTATTGTACCTTCTGTTTGAGTAGATGGCATTTTGAGGGTTTCAACTTCATCCCGTACCTGGACAGGGACTCAAATACTTCTGCCAGGTGCTTCAGATGGTCCTCATATGTCTTGGAATACACGATGACGTCGTCTAGGTATAGCAGCACGGTTTCAAAATTGAGATGTCCCAGACAGTTTTCCATCACTCTCTGAAATGTTCCTGGGGCACTACTGAGCCCAAACGGCATTCTGTCGAACTCACAGAGCCCCATTGGGGTGGTGAAAGCCGTTTTCTCACGATCCTCCTCAGCCACAGCCACTTGCCAGTAACCACTAGTCAGATCGAGGGTAGAAAAGTAGTTAGCCGTTTTCAGAGCAGCTAATGATTCCTCTATACGTGGTAACGGGTATGCATCCTTGTGTGTTATGCGGTTCACCTGCCTGTAATCCACACACATTCTCATACTACCATCTTTCTTTTTAACCAGAACTAGAGGGGCTGCCCAGGGGCTACAACTATCCCTTATCACCCCAGCTTTCTTCATATCATTCAACATTTCTTTAGCCTTCTGATAATGAGCTGGAGGTATGGGCCTATACCGCTCTTTGATGGGAGGATGACTGCCTGTAGGGATATGATGTTGTACTCCCTTAATTGTCCCAAAATCAAGTGGATTTTTGCTAAACACTTGAGCGTACTCTTGCACCACCCGTAATACCCCTTGCTTCTGGTGGGCGGGAGTGGTGTCCGTCCCAACATGGAGTTGCTGACACCATTCCGCCACCTGAGTTGCTGGGTCATTGTCCTCCTCTATTTGACAGGAGTCTAAGGACTCAGCCGGGAGAATAGAATTATTATCAACAGCATGAAGTTTAGCAATGGTTGCATAACGGGGTAAATTTACCTCATCATCTCCCCAATTGAGAAGCCGTACCGGTACTCTTCCATTCACCACTTCTACTACTCCTCTAGCAGTCATAAGTGTAGGTCTATGTTCTGAATGGTGGGGTTCTACTACAGCTTGGTAATTCTGTCCTCTCAGACCTATGGCTGCCCTGCACCAAATGATCATTTCACTCATTGGGGGTATCACAATAGGATCTGAGTCAGTGACCCGTACATTACCAATTTCGCCGTCGGTAAGCTTCGCTTGCTGCTGACACACCAGAGCCCGGATCTCTCTTTGGATTACTCCTCTCTGCCTTGGTCGGGCAATCTCAGCGAGCTGTTGGAGCAAGAACACAACTTCTCCCAAACAATTACCGATAATGTTAGTACCCAAAATTATATTTAGACCGTTCTCCTCATTTACAGTCTTTACTACCAGAAGCCCTTGGTCTTTCAACTCCTCTCTGCCCACCTTTACATCTACACATTTTGTTCCGAGTACTTCTACAGGAAGACCATTAGAAGCATACACAGTAAAGTCAAGGCTCGGAGGTTTAAGACTGTCCATTGACCAGTACTTGGTATATAGAGCATCAGGTATTAGGGTCACCTGGGACCCAGTGTCTAACAATGCTGGAACAGCAATACCATCTAGAATAATGGACAGGTAGGGTCGCCCGCCCACATACCTGCGGTTCCAGTCTAGGGGGCCTGACGGGTATTCTCCTGGGTGTTGGCCCTTGGACCCAGGTTCTGCCCGTTTAAAGGACACTGTGTAAACAGATGACCTTTCCGGTTGCAGCGGTAACAGATGATCTCTCGACGAGGAGGGTGTTGATCAGAGGTTGCTCCTGGGGGTGGCGTTGTCCTCCTCCGGGGAGGCGACGTCTTCTTTCTTCTCCGGTGCATCCACGGAACGTCCTCTGGGCAGTCAGCTAACAAGATCTTTCCTTCCTCCTCTTTCCGCAGCTGCAGGGCACTCATTACAGCAGCCAGATTTTTAGTCAGCTGGCGCACCTCTGAGCGCAGACAGTCCAATTCACTAGGAGGTGTCACCTGCGCTTTGGCTTCAGCCACTAGCGGGGAAAAGGGGGTTACTGCCGGTTCCGGAGTGACTTCAGCCTGATGATGTTGGGTTGCCACCTCGGGTTTGCCCAGGGGCCGCAGCCCTTTTATTGCCATGTCCTTTAGGGCATCAAAGGTAGCATCCGGATGATCTAAGGACCACCAATTTACAGTTCTGCGTTCCTCCGGGGATCTCAATCCCTGTATAAATTGTTCTTTCAACATTTTATTCTCGTCGATAGCATTTAAATTGTTAATTTGCTTGAGGGCTCTCAGGGCTCCCTGTAGTCGGCAAGCATAGTCCCGGATGCTGTCACCTGGCTGTTGTGAACAGTGATAGAAGGCCATCCGGAGATCCGTTTCTGTGCGGTCTTCAAATATGGCATGCAGCTTAAGGAAGATCGCAGGTACCGACTCCTGATCAACGGTATCCCAGGTCTCCACTTCCCTCTCAGCAGCGCCAGTTAGCTGCCCTATCAGCACAGCAGCTTTTTGTCTCTCAGGCATGGAGTACATTTCTAGGATGCTGCATAACTTCCGCTTGAAGCCTGCTAATGTGCCTGGCTCACCGCTGTACTGGGGAAGCCATTTCGCCCCAGGCATATATGGGAGCGTTAGTGGCATGATCGGGACTACCGGACTGGGTGCAGGGCCTGCGCCCCCATCTGGCGCTACAATACCAGACGGTGCGGGATTGGGGCCTCCGGCCGGGGCCGCACTGTCAGCCGGTTGTTGTGACATCTTAGCGCCCCCTTGGTTAAACGGAGCCTACCGGTTTCAGACGCTGCTACTTCACAGGCACCGCAGTGGGAATAGGACCTTCGTCGCAGGCGCTCTGATGTCAGAGCGTTCACTTCCTGTCGCAGGACCTGCCGCTCTATTTTGCGATGCAATTTGCGATGCGGATTGCAATGCAGATTGTGATGCAGTTTGCTATGCGGATTGTGATGCAGATTGCTATGCAGTTTGCGATGCGGTTTGCGATGCAGATTGCGATGCGGTTTGCGATGCGGTTTGCTATGCAGTTCGCGATGCGGTTTGCAAAGCAGATTGCTATGCAGTTTGCGATGCGGTTTGCGACGCAGATTGCTATGCAGTTTGGGGTGCAGGTTGGGGGCGTGTCCAAGACTTTGCGCGCTTTTTCAGGTCCGCCCACCTTCTTCTCCAGCGCCTGAGGGCGCGAATATGGCGGCAAAATGGCGGATTTTAGCGCCAAACAATAGCAACAGTCTTTTTCATCAAAACACTCCACAGGCACACGGGGCTCGCAATGCTGCAAGTTTCGTATCCTGTTCGTGACGCCAAGTTTTTGTGTCGACCCGCCACCACAATTGTGGATTACCAGGGCAATGGGGTACTCAGAACCGAGCCCGTAGAAGTCTATGGGGAGTTTGTCACAGGTAGCTGTGGCTCGGTCTGTGGCCCGGGCGGTCTGGCGTATGTTGGGGATATATTTACAGGGGATAGATTTATATACAGTTCGTGACGCCACCTGTAGTATTCTGGTAATTTGTACCAGCGCTGCTATAGATCTCTGAGGGGATGGTGATGCAGCTAGATGTCGGGTCCCCTACAGGTGGGACTCTTCCCTCAGGTCGGTAGTTAGGTAGGGATTGTGCAGGCATGCAATAATAACTCAGTCTCACACGGTCAGCGTCTTTCCATACCTTTACTTGCAAGATGTTCAAGCAGGTCCCAGGGAGGCTGATGGGGTTAATGGAGGATGAGCTTTGAGGCAACAGCTAAGCAAGTTAGGGGCCTCCTTTACTGTCCAATGAAGATGAGTACGACCAGCCTGAAGCGTAGTCCCCTCTATGATTCCAGCTTATCCAAAGCTGTGCTTCCCAGTCAATTTAGTGTTAGGAGCCTTTCTATGAGGGAGCTGAATCCTTATTTTGTCCTGCAGAGACTCAAAGTCTTCACTTCCCCTGACCCCAGTTACGTACTGACTATAAGGGGCTTGTTTGCCGCGACCTAGGGTCCGGTAAATCTCTGGTTTTCTCTTCACTATGCTTGTAGCTAATAGTGATCCTTCGGTCCCCAGTAACCGGTAGCAATGTGCAGGACTTTTCCAAGCCAAACGCACTTTTCCAATAATCTTCCTTCCACTTTGCCCTTCGATTTGCTCGACTCTTAATAGATAGTTCAGTCTTTCTTCCAGTGGGGCACAGCTCTGACTAGACTAAGGTGAATTAGATCACCTGTACCAGCCTCCACTTTCTGAACTGAAGACAGGCTCAAACTGGACACGTCTACTCTGTCCAAGGACAGGAAACTGACTGACTAGAAAATCACTCCCTCCCACACCCCTGCTGGGTGTGTCAGAAGTGTACATGATGTCATGAAGAGACCTTAACTGTTACCTCTCCACTCATCCTCTTGGTATTGTGTACCAGGGCTACACAAGAGGATGAGTGCTTTCTTGTCCTACTCAGAGTGTCTGCTAGGGTGAGCTGGACTTGAGAGCTGCATATGGGGGAACTAGCGGTGGACATGACGGACTGAGAGGGGGTTGGTGATGGTGATGGCCTAGATTCAGTCTTTCGTTGCAAAAACATTGTGATTCCCTGACTGCTTTGGCCTTGCGACGACACCTCAACATTTCTTGCTGGTGGTGTGCTAACCGGTGGGCTTACAGTGGGGGAAGCGATCGAGCATTGCTGGCTACCTTCAGTCGGAGCAGAAGCACATGTGGTACCTGAGGTTTTGTAGTCCGTCCACGCTTGCAAGTGCATGCTGATTAAATGTCTAAGCATGCAACTGGTATTCAAATTTCGGAGATTTTTCCCTCGGCTAAAGGTCCTTCTGCACTTCTTACAGATGACCTTTGCCTCATCAATAGGATTTTGGTCAAAAAAGTGCAACACTGCACTCTTCCTACAATGGGATAAATTTTCAGGTCTTGCACGCTGTGCTAATTTGACCATCTGGCCAAGCTGTCCTGCAACTCTTTTTGTTTTTTTAACATGTTTTTGTACTGCTAAGGGCCTGCCAGATAACCGCTGTTGCAATGTCGATGCCTGCTGCAGATCCTTCTCCTCTTCTGAGCTATTGCCAGCGGCACCCTCTTCCCCCAATGGATGCCAATCCGGGTCAACAACTGGATCATCCATCACCGCCTCTTCATTTTCATCTGCGCCTTCCTCTGTGTCACTGTGTAAGGTGGTATAGTATGTGGGAAGGGGCACCTGAGTTTCATCAGGGTCTGTTTCTGGCTCAGTAGACTGCGAGGGCAATGTAGTGCTCTGGGTGAATGTACCAGCAGAATCATCTAGCAGTGGCTGTGCATCAGTGCACTCCATGTCAGATTCATCTTGGACTGGGGAATTCAGGATTTGACTTGATAACCCAGGCATGGTATGTGAAAAGAGCTCCATGGAGTAATCTGAAGTGTGGACTGCCGCATCCTTCACTTTTGATGGGGTGAAGGACACAAGGAAAGGTGTTGTTCCTAACCAGGAGCCTGCACTGACGACTCAGTGCTTGCATTTTTTGAAACTTCAGAAGAGGAGGCGATAGAGCTGGAGGCTGTTTCGGCAATGTAAGCCAAAACCTGTTCCTGATGCTCCGACTTTAAAATCGGTTTACCTACTCCCAGAAAAGGGAGCCTTCCAGGCCTTCTGGAGCCAGACGATGATGCAGGCTCAACACCTCCTGCCTTAGTTGCTATTGTGCTTTTGGCACTACCAGCAGATGAACCACCACCACCATCATTACCAGCTGGACACATCCGCCCACATCCGCGGCCTCTTCCACCATACTTCCTCATGTTTGGGGAAAATGTACCAAAAATACCTGCAGATATATGGTACTGTATCAGAAGCGTACAGCTGTATACAGTGAAGGGGAAAATAGTATAGAGACGCTCACAGGCTCAGTATGGATTAGACCAGAATATAAAAAGCAGAAAAAGGGTAATGTATCAGAAGATACTAGGCGTATACAGTGTAGGGGTAATTGTAAATCTCCGTATATATTTCAGGAGTAACACACAGACGCTCACAGGCTCAGTATTGATTAGACCAGAAAATAAAAAGCAGAAAAAGGGTACTGTATCAGAAGCATACAGCTGTATACAATGTTGGGGTAATTTTAAATCTCCGTATATATTTCAGGAGTAACACACAGGCACTCACAGGTTCAGTATGGATTAGACCAGAATATAAAAAGCAGAAAAAGGGTACTGTATCAGAAGCGCACAGCTCAGCTCTTCCCGATTGCCCTTGTGCGGTGCCAATCGGGCTAATAGGATTTGGAGTTGATGACAACTGTGATTTGTAAAAAATCCGGTGTACTACAGAGATTCCGCAACTGTGCAGCTCAGTAGCCTTAATGGAGACTTTAAGGTTACTAGAGTTCCCAGCTGCTTGAACACCTGGAGGTTGTGGACTATTGTAACCTTAGTTTGCAGCCTCCTGGTGTCCCAGCACCTGGGAACTTCAGTAACCTTAAAGTCTCCCGACTATGTGCACACATTGCATATTTACCGCTTTTTTTTATTGTATTTCTTTAACTGCATTTTTGTACAGCAATGAATGCTATTTAAAGCTAGCTGGAAGAAAGGATTAGTTAAAGAGATAGAAAGATGGATGGATAGATAGGTAGATGGATAGATAGATAGATACAGAGAGATAGAGAAATAGTTATAGATATTCCACAGCTTTCTAGGAATAAACAAAATAAATGGCTTTGGGTCCCCTTAATTTTAATAACCAGCTAAGGCAAAGCAGACAGCTGCTGGCTGATATTATCAGCCTGGTAAGGGCAATGGTTATTGGCCCCTTCCCAGCCTAAAACTACCAGCCCTCAGCTACCCCAGAACTGACATATCACATTAAATGCTCCAATTCTGGTACCCTGTCTCAGCTCTTCATGATTGCCCTGGTGGGGTGGAAATCAGGGTAATGGGATTAGGGGTTGATGTCAGCAGCTGGTGCTGACACCAAGCCCAGGGTTAGTAATGGAGAGGTGTCAGCCAGACACCCCATTACTAACCCTGTAAGTAAAAATCCATAAACTCACGCAAACAGAAAAGTCCTTTATTTTAACAAAATAAAAAACAGACACCCTCTTTTACCAATTTATTTCCCCAAAAAATCCCACACTGGTCTGTGTAGTCTAATGGATCATCCACCATAATCCACATCGATGTCCCACAATGACCCACATTCAGAAAACGGGACTTCATAGGATGTCACACCAGCACACACTGCCTGATCTCGCAGCACTCCGCGATAGCTGGCAGAGTATATGACTAGCGGTAACGTCAATAAAGTTGCCGAGAGATGGGCGGGGGAGCAATGAATATTAATTTTATCCTCTGATTTCAGACCTCAGTGTGCTGAGCATCGAATTACCCAGGCCTTTGATAGACCCGATGACGTGATGCGGCTGGCCAATCAAAGTAATCAAAGTATGCCAATAGCCAACATGGCTACTGCATTACTGTGTATGGCAGGCAATCCCCACATGTTGATTGGCTGTCAGTGACTCGAGTATTGCGCTCAAGCATCCCCCGAGCACCCTAATGCTCTACAACGTTCGCTAATCACTATTTAGGAACAAAGATAGCACAGCAGCTTCAGCTGGTATTTCTTATAGCTTAAGATCTCTGCATCTTGTCTGTGAAAGTAAAATGTGCTCCAGCTATACACACACTGAATGTATTATTGGCAGTATAATACTATTGCTGGAGACAGAAATTCATGCACTATTAACCCCTTTCTGCCATGCGACGTACTATCCCGTCCATGAAACCCGAGACAATCTGACCATGGACGGGATAGTACTTCGCAGCGATCGGACGCGCTCCCGGAACATTAACCCCTGGCACACCGCGATCAAACATGATTGCGGTGTATCGGGGGCACAGGGAATGCCCCCTGGACCCTCAGAACAGCGCGATGTGTTGCGCTGTTCCGAAGGACTCTCCTCACTGCAGGACCCCGGATCCAAGATGGCCGCCGGGTCCTGCAGGGAGGCGGCTTCCTCAGTGCCGGCTGAGAGCAGGCGCTGAGGAAGCCTGCAGCAGTGCCTGTGAGATCGCTGGTCTCACAGAGTGCTGTGCACTCTGTGAGACCAGCGATCTGATATATTACAGTAATGTCCCACCCTGGGACAAAGTAAAAAAGTAAAAAAAATGAAAATCACATGTGTAAAAAAAAAAAAAGCCAAAATAAAGGAAAAAAAAAATATTCCCCAATAAATTCATTTCTTCCTGTAAATAAAAAAAACAAAACCATAAAAGTACACATATTTGATATCGCCACGTCTGTAACGACGCGCCCTATAGAAATGTCCCATTAGTTAACCCCTTTAGTGAACCCCTTAAAAAAAAAAAAAAAAAAAACAAAGCAAAAAAATCAATGCTTTGTCATTATACCAACGAACAAAAAGTGGAATAACACGCGATCAAAAAGACAAATATAAATAAACATGGTACGGCTGAAAACAACATCTTGTCCCGCAAAAAACGAGCCACAATACAGCGCCATCAGCGAAAAAATAAAAAAGTTATAGCTCGCAGAATAAAGCGATGCAAAAATAATTATTTTTTATATAAAATTGTTTTTATTGTATAAAAGTGCCAAAACATAAAAAAATTATATAAATGAGGTATCGTCGTAATCATACTGACCCGAAGAATAAAACTGCTTTATCAATTTTACCAAATGCGGAACGGTATAAACGCCCCCCCCAAAAGAAATTCATGAATTGCTGATTTTGTTCATTCTAACCTCCCAAAAATCGAAATAAAAAGCGATCAAAAAATGTCACGTGCTCAAAAATGGTACCAATAAAAACGTCAACTCGTACCGCAAAAAGTAAGACCTCACGTGACTCTGTGGGCCAAAATATGCAAAAATTACAGCTGTCAAAATGTGGTGATGCAAAAACTATTTTTTGCAATAAAAAGCGTCTTTTAGCGTGACAGCTGCCAATCATAAAAACCCACTATAAATAGTAAATCAAACCCCTTTTTATCACCCCCTTAGGTAGGGAAAAATAATTAAAAAAAAAAAGTATTTATTTCCATTTTCCCTAGGGTTAGGGTTGCGGCTAAAGTTAGGGTTAGAGTTGGGATTAGGGTTAGGGGTGTGTTAGGGTTAGGTTTGTGGTTAGGGTTATGGCTAGTGTTGGGACTAGGGTTAGGGGTGTGTTAGGGTTGGAGTTAGAATTGGGGGGTTTCCACTGTTTAGGCACATCAGGGCTCTCCAAATGTGACATGGCGTCTGATCTCAATTCCAGCCAATTCTGAGTTGAAAAAGTCAAACGGTGCTCCTTCACTTCTGAGCTCTGCCATACGCCCAAACAGTAGTCTACCCCCACATATGGGGTATCAGCGTACTCAGGACAAATTGCACAATAACTCTTGGGGTCCAATTTCTTCTGTTACCCTTGTGAAAATAAAAAATGGGGGCGAAAATATCATTTTTGTAAAAAAAAATGATTTTTTTGTTTTTACGGCTGTACGGTATAAACTTCTGTGAAGCACTTGGGGCTTCATAGCGCTCACCACACATCTAGATAAGTTCCTTGTGGGGTCTATTTTCCAAAATGGGGTCACGTGTGGGGGGTTTCCACTGTTTAGGCACATCAGGGCTCTCCAAATGTGACATGACACCCGCAGACCATTCCATGAAAGTCTGCAATCCAAAACATCACTACTTCCCTTCCAAGCCCCGACGTTTGCCCATACAGTAGTTTTCTCCCACATATTGGGTATCAGCGTACTCAGGACAAATTGGACAACAACTTTTGGGGTCCAATTTCTCCTGTTACCCTTGGGAAAATAAAACGTTGGGGACTTAAAGATCATGTTTGTGGAAAAAATATGATTTTTTTATTTTCATGCTCTGGCGTTATAAACTTTAGTGAAACACCTGGGGGTTCAAAGTTCTCACCACACATCTAGATAAGTTCCTTGAGGGGTCTAGTTTCCAAAATGGTGTCATTTGTCGGGGGTTTCCACTGTTTAGGCAGATCAGGAGTCTCCAAACACGACATGGCGTCCAGCCAATTCTGCATTGAAAAAGTCAAATGGCGCTCCTTCCCTTCCGAGCTCTGCCATGCACTCAAACAGTGGTTTACCCTCACATATGGGGTATCAGCGTACTCAGGACAAATTGCACAATAACTTTTGGGGTCTTGTTACCCTTGGGAAAATAAAAATTGGGGTGAAAAAATCATTTTTGTGGAAAAAATATGATTTTTTAATTTTACGGCTCTACGTTATAAATTTGTGTGAAGCACTTGGGGGTTCAAATTGCTTACCACAGATCTAGATAAGTTTTTTAGGGGGTCTAGTTTCCAAAATGGGGTCACTTGTGGGGGGTTTCCACTGTTTAGGCACATCAGAGGCTCTCCAAATGCAACATGGTGTCCAATCTCAATTCCAGCCAATTTTGGTTGGAAAAAGTCAAACGGCGCTCCTTCCCTTACGAGCTCTGCCGTGTGCCCAAACTGTGATTTTTCCCCACATATGGGGTATTGGCGTACTCAGGAGAAATTGCACAACAACTTTATCTGTCCATTTTCTCCTTTTACCCTTGTGAAAATAAAAAAAAAGTTTGTAAAAGATCATTTTTGTGACTAAAAAGTTAAATATTCATTTTTACACGTTGCTTCATCTCCCGTGAAGCACATGAAGGGTTAATAAACTTATTGAATGTGGTTTTGAGTACCTTGAGGGTTGCAGTTTTTAGAATGGTGTCACTTTTGGGTATTTTTTTGTGCCATATAGACCCCTCAAAGTGACTTCAAATGTGAGGTGGTCCCTAAAAAAAATGGCTTTGTAAATTTTGTTGTAAAAATAAGAAATCGCTGGTCAACTTTTAACCCTTATAATTTCCTAACAAAAAAAAATTTGGTTCCAAAATTGTGCTGATGTAAAGTAGACGTGGGAAATGTTATTTAATAACTGTTTTGTGTGACATATTTCTCTGTTTTAAGGGAATAAAAATTCAAAGTTTGAAAATTGCAAAATTTTCAAAATTTTCGCCATATTTGCTTTTTTAAAACGCAAGTTATATCGAATAAATTGTACCACTAATGTGAAGTACAATATGTCACGAGAAAACAATCTCAGAATCGCGAAGATCCGTTGAAGCGTTCCAGAGTTATAATCTCATAAAGAGACAGTGGTCAGAATTGTAAAAATTGGCCCGGTCATTAGCGTTCAAACCACCCTTGGGGTGAAGGGGTTAAACAGTTGTAAATAGTAGTTGATGCAATATATATAATAATAAATATTTCTCCAACACTTTCGTTGAGCCAGGTTTCCGTGATGCTCTCCACATCGTAATCTGTGGCTGACATAGATAATAAAATTCATTCATTTTGTTTGCAAGTCTTCTTGCATTTACCAGCAGACCATTACACATTTATTACTCCTACCTCTCTCTCTACTTCCCTTGCATATCCCAGCCCCCCTAAATCCTCATTAACCCCTACTGTCTCACTCTATGTCTACTCTATCTATCCCCTTATTTGCACAACTACCCTCCCCCCAGATCCTAGTTTAAAAGCTCCTCCATCCATCTGACCATTTTTCCCCAGCAAAGCTACACCCTCCACAATAGATTAAACTTGATTTTGGTGGGATGGACCAATGATCTGATGTAGCAAGAAAAAGGAAAAAAGTCAGCATGCCCAACTGAGACCAGGTATCTGAGGCACAGACAGGTCAGCAGTGCAGCAGGAATATCAATGTGTTTTTTAACTCATTTATAGCAGTGATATAGCATTGGTTGAATTCAATCAGCTGTTTCACACAGGAAATGGTATATAAGGTCGATGGGTAGGACATTATCGGATGCAATGACTCAAGACCTTGGGGTCTGAAATACGTCTGCCAGTGAGAATTTTCAATAAACATTCATTTTATGGGATTTCTGGAGCTGGATCCTTTTTTCTTCACTCAACGATCTGATGTGTATGGGGCCTCCCGACACTTTCATGACAGATTATTTCCAGGAAGATTGGGATCAGGAAGTTTTCAAACACCGATACTTTTGTTTTCTAACAATGGCCTCCATGAAAGTTACTTAGTTTGTATAACTCAGAAGTTGTAGAGCTGTAATACTGTCAAACTAATATTCAGACAAATAACATTATGTAATTTGAATAAGCCCTTAATAATGTTTATTTTTATTTATAGTTGGTTGTACATAAAGAGTAATCCTGTTCTCTATCTTTTCAGGCGTCCAGTGGATACCTAGTTGTGGTCTTTGTTTATGTGACAGAATATATAGGAATAAAGGCTCGCACTTGGGCATCAATACACATTCATGCTTTCTTTGCTGTTGGCATTATGGTTGTGGCTTTTGTTGGTTACTTGGTGCGTACCTGGTGGATATATCAAATAATTCTGTCTGTCATCACTCTGCCATTTCTGCTCTGCTGCTGGATGCTTCCTGAGACTCCATTCTGGCTCCATGCCCAGGGAAGATATAAAGAAGTAGAAAATGTAATCGCTACAATGGAAAAGTGGAACAAAGTGAGCACTCCATGCAAGATTTCAGAATTATGCCCCGTGGAGGAGGCCAGTGAGCTTCGTGGAAATGATACCCAACCCCCCAAAAGACACAATGTGCTTGCCCTATTTCACAACTGCAGTTTCGCAAGAAGGACCATTTCTGTTTGGCTCGCCTGGTTTACTGGAAGCTTGGGATACTATGTATTCGCTTTAAACTCTGTCAACTTAGGAGGAAATGAATATTTAAACCTTTTTCTCACAGGTATTGTCAGTTTGTCATATTTATCAAATTATAAGCTACCATATATACCAGATGCAAACAACATAACAGTACTTGTTTAATAACTGCAGGTTATAGAAAAGATTCAATTTAACACCCATTTGTACTACTGAATAGAATTACGGAGTTAAACAACATCCCACATGACAGGACTAAACTGTAATGCCTAGTTCTATATATTATCATTTATACACATTCAATTAAAAAATAAAATAATTGTGGAACATTATTTTGCAGGTGCTGTAGAAATCCCATCCTATATTGTCTGCTGTCTTAGTATGGACAAACTTGGCAGAAGAAATACGCTGGCTCCATTCCTTTTACTCAGTACTGCCATTTGTGTTGCTATTATGGTCATTCCAGAGGTATACATGCTGTCCTGCTCTACTCAATGTAATAGATAATTTTTGACATTATTGAAAGAAGTTTCTGATTCATATTTGTGCCCCTCAAACGGTTATCTACCCCTTGTTACATGACATGATTTACCTTTTTCACTGCGTTTCTCCAAATTATCCCTCACCTTCTATACATACTCTTATCCAGTTTTATTCAGGGATCCAGCAGTTTCCCAGCATATAGATCAAGTTGGAAAAAAAACAGACTTGTATTTCTTGCAAATTACATGGTAGCTAGTGATGAGCGAGCATGCTCGCCACTATTCGGTGCTTGCCCGAGCAGCGAAGTGCTCGCGATGCTCGGAGCTTGCCGAGTATTAAAGGGGTTGCTCGGCTGGAGTTCGAGTCCCCGCCCTGCATGTTTGGCGCTCTTTAGAGAGCCAATGAACATGCAGGGATTGTCTGCCACACACTATAATGCCACAGCCATGTTGGTTGTGGCATTACAGTGACTGGCTGGCCGCACAGCATCATCAGGTCTATTTCAGACCTGGCTTCGCCTTGCTCGTCATATGCTGTGTCTGTGTGTGTGGCTGTGTGCAGGTGTCTGTGTGTGTGTGCGGCTGTCTGTGCGTGTGTCTGCGGGTGTCTGTGTGTGCAGTAACGCTACTGCCAGTACTGTCGGTCACAGCACTGGGGGATCATGCGTGATTCCGAATACAGGTGCATCTTACAAAATTAGAATATCATCAAAAAGTTAATTTATTTCAGTTTTTCAATGCAAAAAGTGAAACTCATATATGATATAGAGTCATTACAAACAGAGTAATTTATTTCAAGTGTTTATTTCTGTTAATGTTGATAATTATGGCTTACAGCCCATGAAAACCCAAAAGTTATTATCTCAGTAAATTAGAATACTTTCTAACACCAGCTTGAAAAAAATGATTTTAAAATCTGAAATGTTATACTTGATCAGGGCTCCTTTTGCAGCAATTACTGCATCAATGCAGCGTGGTATGAAGGTGATCAGCCTGTGGCATTGCTGAGGTGTTATGGAAGCCCAGGTTGCTTTGATAGCAGCCTTCAGCTTGTGTGCATTGTTGGGTCTCTCATCTTCCTCTGGGGTTAAGGTCAGATGAGTTTGCTGGCCAATCAAGCACATTGATACTGTTGTTTTTAAACCAGGTATTGGTACTTTTGGCAGTGTGGACAGGTGCCAAGTCCTGCTAGAGAATGAAATTTCCATCTCCAAAAATCTTGTCAGCAGAGGGAAGCATGAAGTGCTGTAAAATTTCCTGGTAGACGGCTGTGCGGACTTTGGCCTTGATAAAACACAGAGGACCTACAGCAGCAGATAACATGGCTCCCCAAACCATCACTGATTGTGGAAACTTCACACTAGACCTCAAGCAGCTTGTCTGTCTCTCCACTCTTCCCCCAGACTCTGGGATCTGATTTTGAAGGTCTAGTGTGATATATCCACAATCAATGATGATTTCCGGAGCCATGTCATCTGCTTGTGTAGACCCACTGTGTTTTATCAAGACTAAAGTCAGCAAAAACGCTGAAAAAAGTGACATGCTCTATGTCCAAAAAAGCGGCAAAGCACAAAATCCTGATGACAGAAAAAAAACAATGTGCATGAGATTTCTGAAATCTCATAGGCTTTGCTGGTACTGGTATGTTCACACTGGGTGTTTTTGCTTTTTTGCCGCAGTTCCTTTCCTGCCAAGAAATCAGGTTTTCCTACAGAAAAAAATGCAGCAAAAACGCCAAGTGTGAACATGCCCTAAAAAGTAGCTGAAAATTCGCATTAAAAAACGCAGCAAAAATGCAGATATCATTGCAGCCTTTTGCTGCAGAAACTTTATGGACAGCAACTCAACTTTATTAGCATGCACAAAGAGACACAAGTTAGCCCAAAAAACGCACCAAAACCGCAACGAAAATCGCACCAAAAAACCACGCCAAAACCGCAACAAAAAACACACCAAAAACACACTTAAACCTGCTTTCTTGCTGCAGCTTCTTTCCTGCCAAGAAATTAGGTTTTGGAAAAAAACGCAGCAAAAACGCCAAATGCGAACATATCCTTAACAGCAAACTGGTGTCAATAACTTTGCTAAGGCTATGTGCGCACGTTGCGGATTTGCTTGTGGAAATTTCTGCGCGGTTTCTGCCTCTCTTGGCAGAAAACGCAGTTGAAATTCCGCGCGGATTTGATGCGTTTTTGATGCGGATTTTCATGTGGATTTGTATGCGGATTTGTAAGCTAAATAAAGATATATTATTTTAAAAAAATGTGATGTCATTTCCTTGTTCAATTTCTTCTTTTTCCTTCTCCATTGAAGACCATAATATCATTACATACCATGTTCAAATATGTTTACACACACAAAACAAATATTAATGACTATTATATACATATATATGCAATACTAAGCCCGAGATTTAGTAATGAACAGGTGTCAGTCAGATACTCTCATTGATAAAACGGTACATAAAGAGTTACATAAAGACACACACACGCACACACACAAAATCTGCTTGAAACGCAATATCTTTTTATTTTTCAAAACATTTTTTAAAATATTTGCGTGGGCTCCTGGGTAATTTTCAGAACCAGCAGAGGGAAAGCTGACAGCTGAGAGCTGATGTTAATATTCTGGGAAGGAGCCATTAGCCAAAAAGGTTCCCAGGCTATAAAAATCAGCTCCCAGATGTTTGCTTAGCCTTTACTGGCTATTTTACAGGGAGACCGAGAAAAAAAATTGACATGGGTCCCCCTATAAAATCAAACCAGCAATGGCTGGGCAGACAGCTGCGGGCTGATATTAATAGCCTGGGAAGAGGCCATTGATATTGCCCCCCCCAGGCTAAAAACATCAGCTCTCAGCTGCCCCTGAAATGATGCATCTTATAGATGCTCCAATTCTGGCACTTAGCCTCACTCTTCCCACTTGCCCTGTAGCGGTGGCAAGTGGGGTTCATATTTGTGGGGTTGATGTCACCTTTGTATTGTCACTCCAGTTCACTCCAGTGCTCTCACTTTACGACAGTATTGCTGTGTGAGAACTTTCCCACTCAGTGGTGCCATGACAGCATGAAGCCAATCAGTTGATACACCGCAAGGCCGATTACCTCCTGTCAGTTTATCGCCAGTCGGGTAGAGCGGTGACCTCTCCCGATGTGACTGTTCTACACGTGAGCGCGCCGTAGGACAATCTGGATTACCTTGGACTATAGTGGACAGGAAGTATATGTTGGTTTATATTTTACGTTATTTATAGGAGACGAGGGCATCGGGGATTTGGTGTGCGGTGAGTATAATGTGTTTTTATTTCTATGTGAATATGTATATATTATGTGTCAAAATGTATATATTAGGCCGGGATCTCACATGCGAGAAACACGGCCGAGTCTCGCATGTGAAGTCCCAGCGCTGGCACTCGTGAGTGGAGCGAGCGGCTGCATAGAAATACATGCAGCCGTACACTCCGCTCCCGAGTGTCGGCGCCAGAGCTGGGATTTCACATGCGAGACTCGGCCGTGTTTCTCGCATGTGTGATCCCGGCCTTATGTGAATAATGAATATGTATGTAATTTTACTTTTTTTTAACAGTGAGCACAGGTGCCGGCAGATGATACTACTCTCCCACCAGCGGCACCTGTTGTCACTGTTATCAGTGACACCAGAGATAGCTCGATGGGAGCGGTTGTCTCATGGGCCAAGCCTGCTTCACCGCTGCGGGTCACAGTCAGCTGTGGAATCACGCTGACATCTGCCAGCATGATCCCGCAGCGCTGTGACCGACAGTACCAGCGGTAGCGTTACCACACACATCCGCACACACACACAGACAGCCGCACACACACACGCGGACAGCCGCAGACAGACACTCATATTTGCTAAATTTCAAATGCAACATTGCTCACAGCAGTGACCTGGGTCTCAGAAATGCTTCCAGAGGTCTTCCCCATGCTGTTCCCATGACATTGGTGCACTTTTCCCATAGATTTCCTCAGTTTTTCCGCAGTTGCTCGGGTTGAGCATCCGAGCATTCCAATTTGCTCAATTTGCTCGACCTGAACAATTTTGTGCTCGCTCATTGCTAATGGTATCCCATTGTGCCAAACTAGGCAGGTGACCAGATGCAACACACAGACAGGGACAAGGCAGAAGTTACCAATTAAACTGTTTATTTCTCTAGCGTGGCAGGAAAATGTGGTAACTGTGGCAACGGTAAATAGCGCAAAGTTGAGTAATTACAGCATGGAGTGCACATTATCAAATATACACTGAATACCCAGGTTCATTATAATGATTATAACACACTTTTGTTATGTAATCTTATAACTTCTTAACAGGGGTAGTAATCCTACTATGAGAGTGTCACACTCATGCCCTGATTGGTGGGCGTGAGCAAGGAGGTTGTGGCCCCACTGTGCCACAAACCATACTACCCTGGAAGGGGCGTGACTAGGACAGCTGCCTTGGTTTTCACTGGAGCCTCTGATGGTGAGGTCGGGCTTGTGCGGCAGGCAGCTGCCTGGTGCCACTCCAGGTGATGTCTGGCTGTGGCTGCTGATCCCACTTGGGGAGACGGTGGCCCGCTGAGACACTGGCAGGCAGGACGGCTGGAACACAGTGCTGAGACGGCTGAGACACGGGGCTGGCGCAACAGCTGAGACACAGGGCTGGCACCGATAGACAAGGCGCAGGCGCGGCTGAGACACGGGCTGGCAGGCACGGCTGAGACACAGGGCTGGCAGCACAGCGAGACACGGGCTCAGGGATGAGACACAGGGCTGGCAGCGCGGCTGAGACACAGGGCTGGCAGGCACGGCTGAGACCAGGGTGGCAGGCGCGGCTGAGACACAGGGCTGGCAGGCGCGGTGAGACACAGGGCTGGCAGGCGCGGCTGAGACACAGGGCTGGCAGGCGCGGCTGAGACACAGGGCTGGCAGGCGCGGCTGAGACACAGGGCTGGCAGCGCGGCTGAGACACAGGGCTGCCATGCGCGGCTGAGACACAGGCTGCCATGCGCGGCTGAGACACAGGCTGCCATGCGCGGCTGAGACACAGGGCTGGCGGCACGGCTGAGACACAAGGTAAGGTCCTGTTCACACAGCAAGTGCTGGTGCTGGTACTGACTGGAAGGATTGGTGTATGGAGAAACAGGTAGAGACCTGTTCACACAGCAAATGTAGATACTGGAACTGACTGGAAGAAATGGTGTATGGAAGAACAGGTAGAGACCTGTTCACACAGGAGGAGAACCACAAGGCTGCAGAGAAGGCCTGTAGAGCAGCAAGAGGTTCTGCAGCGCAGGAGCAAAGCAAAGCTAAAACTGCAAGGTATGCGGAGAGGAGCTGCAGCAAGAGGTTATGCAGCTGCAGGAGTGAAGCAGAGCGGAAACCGCAAGATATGCGGAAAGAAGCTGCAGCAAGAGGTTCTGCAGCTGCAGATTGCATCAGAGTGGAACGGAGAAGAAATGCAGGAGTGCGGACAAGAGGCAGAAGGTGATTCAGAGAGAACACAAAGCAAGACACAGCAGGGAAAGGGAAAAACCACTGACAAGGAAAACTAAGGGCCCCGTCTCACATAGAGAGATCGCTGCTAAACACGATCTCAGCAGCGATCACGCTATGTCTGACACGTACCACGATCAGGCCCCTGCTGTGAATCGCTGGTCATGTCAGAAATGCCAGAACTTTTTTTTTTTATCGCTGGTCTCCCGCTGGCCAGCACGAAATCGCTGCGTGTGACAGGCAGGAGACCAGCGATCTCCTGGTAACCAAGGTAACATCGGTTTCCAAGCGCGGGGCTGTGCCTGGAAACCCGACGTGTACCTGGTTACCAGCTCCCTGCATCAGTGCGCTGGTATCCAACGTACACTGTGGGTAACTAGGCGCGTTACCCCCATGTCGCTGTCCTGGTCGCTGCCTGAGCTGCCTGTTTGGCAGCTCAGCAGCCATCATGTAGCGACACACCAGCGATCCTGATCGTTGTCGGGATCGCTGGTGTGTCGCTATGTAAATACGGGGCTCTTAGAGACAGAGGTAGGACAGAGTTCAGACAAGGTAATGACACAAGACAAGGTACAGAAGCAAAGACACAGGGACCAGGATATTCTGCCTCCTGGAGGGTGGACAAAACAGGTACAAGGCAAAACTAGGAGTGAAGCCTCCAAAGGGAGGAACACAGAGCAAGACCTGGCAGCTCAGTAGCAAGACAACTAACTGAGTTAACACATTGCACAGGCCAGATCCACAGGGTGGAGCAGCCCTAAATACTAGGGGCTCTTGGTAATTGGTTGGGGACAAATTAGACAGGTGAACCCTGACTCCATAAAGAACCAGAGAGTTCTGGTGCCGCCCCCCTATGCACACAGCCAGGAAACATGGACAAGCAGATTGGAGACAAGAAGCACGACCATGGAGCTGGCAGTTGACAAATCACAGCAAGACCTGGAGCAGTGCATATGTTGGTGTGCGGAGATGGGAGGCCATGCAGTGATGCCAGCAGGGTTTTACAGAGAGTCATGTACGGATCCTTCCTCTTGCACAGGCCCAATCAGGGGTCTCCGTTTCTTCCCGCTGTCCGTAAATCCAACTGATAAGTCTAGGAAAACTCAATCAGCCTCTTTCGCACGACTGTCCCCCATCCTATCTGCTGTACTATCCCAGGCCAGTGCCTATACTTCACGTCCGTGCGGAAGCAACGTACTGGCTCACTCGCGCCTCCTTTTCACCACTCAGGCAGAATTTTCCCAACAAATCTTTGGTGCTTGACAGATGTCTCTCGTACCCGTTGTAATGAAGGCTGGGATTTGGTTCTTGACTGGCGTCGTCTGATCTGAATCCTAACTGGTGCAGATCTGGCCTTTGACCATTTGCGACATCATCAGGATTCCGTATAGTTTGCCTTTCGCCTGTCTGGATTCTGCTTCCAGATACGCCACAAGCCTCTAACTAGAGCTTCCTGGCACCTGGCCTCAGCTTCCATGATCATCCCTCTTGTGGGCACCAAATTCTCCTCTGTTTTGGCCCTGGCCTTTTATACCAGGGAACTGCATCATCAAAGCCACTGACCTGGTGCCCATCCAAATTGATCTCCCTCCTGAAACTCTCCCTCTTCTGATTAGTTCCACAGGGTCTCGTTTGAATAGCAGATGCCAGTCCTTATACACAAATACTACACAGCACTAGAGATCCTCATCTTTTTACATCACACATTCTTACACTCCTCCTTCCTTTAGCTCACAAGTCCTCAGGCAAGGGAATCCCGAAGGCTGGAACTCCTCAAAGATAGCCCAAAATTTTTGCCAGAAGTTAAAGGGCTTTCAGCAGGAAATTTTGCCAGTAACCTACACACGGCATGGGGCCGTTAACTGAATAAAATGAACCTTGGTTGAGAATCCTCTTTTTGCTGTTTCTTATCTTTTTTTCAGTTTTTGTTAATAAGATTTCACCCCCAAGGCAGGGTTGTTATGGTCCTCTGATTAGGTATTCATGATGCGACTGCTGACTGTACTGACCTCACCCCAGGTTTGGGCACCCCGTGACCCAAAATGTTCCAATAAAAAATTTAAAATCAATCCAAAAAAAGCAAGCCCCACTCAGATGTAACTGTTAACGGAAATTAGGGGACTTCCACTAACTGGTAGTACAAAGGCTTGTTAAAGCAATGGCTCCTCCCCCTCAAAGAAATTCACCTTCTGCTCTCCAAATCCAAATGCCCTTTCCCTTTGACCCCCAGTGTACCTAAACAACATATACATCCACATGTTTGCCATTTCTGAAGCGATGAGAGCCCGCAACTTACGGGTGCATGTCCCCCAGAATCATGAGTGGACATAAAAAACTATCATTGCAAATATGGTTCACTAAATGGATTTTGCAATTTTCATTGTGCTGTTTCTTAAAAAACACTCATGGAGTCAAAATCATCGCTACAACTGTAAAAATTCCCAAAGGAGTATAATTTTCAAAATGGCCACTTAAAGGGGGGTTTCTGCTCCTTAAAAATTAGGGGCTCTATAATAGTCCACAAACTGGGGCCCAAATAGCGCCGTCATTCCCAATCCTCCATATGCCAAAGCGTACTGTTCAGCCACATATGGTGTTTGCCACATTCAGTAGAAATTTGGGACAAATTAGGGTGCTTTTTTTTACCCCTTCTTTTATGAAAAATGTAAAATTTTGGCTAAAAAAAATTTTGGGTGGTAAAAATGTATTATTTTTTCTTTATCCCCCAATGGATATAATTCTGTCATACATCGTGTCAATATATACTGCACCTATAGATGAATTATTGAAATGTAGTTTGAAGTGCACAAAACTTTTGGCACTGCACTTTTATGCAATCCGATACAGGTTTTATCGGTTTTATGTTTCGGGCACACACTAAAAGGGGCCCTTTTTATTAAAAAATACAAAACTATTTTTCATCCCCAATATTGAAGTAAAATTTTCCAATTTTGGCCGACCAAGTCAGTCGGCTTGTGGAATATTGATAGGCATTTTTATCTTCGCGTCAGTAGTTGCAGCGTTACCACTTATATTGTTTTTTAATGTTTGGCACTTTACACAATAAAAACTTTTATAGAAAAAATATTTTTCATCGCTTTATTCTGAGGGGTTATAACTTTTTTATTTTTCTGCGTGGAACTGTAAATTGGTTGTTTTTTTTGCAGGACAAATGACTTTTCAGTTACCTGTTTTTTATATCATTTTTTTGTCCATTTTATTTCCTTTTTGTTCAGGGGTATGTGAAAAAGAATTTATTTTGCATTGTCTTTTATTTTTTTTTTAGGGTGTTCCTAAAAGTTTAATTAGTGGGACAGCTTAAAGGGCCCGGGGTCATTCCGGATACAATACCAAATATGTGTTTTGGGTTTTTTTTCCACTGTGCATGACAACAACTTCCAGTTTCTGTACCCGGATTCGTCATAATGAATCGAACACCATGGAAACGATCGGGGACCCCGCAATGATGTTGTAGGGTCTCCGCCAAAGCAGGGGGGTTCTTCCCTCTGCCTGCTCCCAAATGTGTAATCGCGTTTGATCGCTTCATTTAGGAGGTTAAAGTGCCGGGAGCGGTGCAGGCCCCTAGCTTTTATGCTGGGTATAACTGTCAGAACACACACCCACGGGGGACCCCGAGCACACAATCCCTTACGCGCAATATCCCCGGAAACAATCCATAGTCCCAGGCAATAAGACGCGTTCACAGGTTTAAACTTCGGTAACTCACTAAACTAAGGTTTACATCTTTGTACACCCTGTTTTTTTTTCACTAAAAATGCTGCAAAACGGATATTTTTGCTGCTTTTGGCATTTCCTTTTCTTTCTGTGAGTGAAAAAAAGGCTGCAAAAAAACTAAAAAATTGACATGCGCATTTACCATACAGTCAGGAAAAAAAAAAAGTGTGTGCAAAGAGATTATGGAATCTCAAGCTTTTGCTGTTTACTGTAAAAGCAGTTTTTAAATTTAAAAATTAAAAAATGCAGCAAAAACGCAACGGGAGCATACCTTGGGAAAGAGTAGGAATTATAAACCAAACCATGGTTCATCTGAACATCGTCACCAGCCCTGGGACTTCCATTCAAAAGGGCTTGTAGTTAGATTAATATCAGTTATGACAAATTCCTCATCTTCACAGGCCCTTAGCAGTGCCAACCATGGAGCTAGCCAGAATTCCCCAATTGAATCTTCTGTAGCCTCCGAAAAAAAAAATTTTATAGCACCTTTCACTAACCTTTAGAAAATACAATACTTATTTTCTTCAGCTCCAATCTCTTGCCAGTAACCGAGTCCCAAAAACACGTGGAATTCCTTGGAATAAGATGTCAAAAGCAGGCTGTTAAACTTTCTGCCGCACAGAAAAATCCAGCCAAACTGGACAGATTAAAGGCTGAAAAAAATCCTAATTGGACATATTACACAACCCATTTTTTAACACATACCCCGGGGGCTAACCCATTTTTTGTATTCAAATACAATACACAACCCTTGTTTGAGCATGGCAGGAAAGTTTTCAATAGATTGCCCTTTGGATTAATTTTCTGTACACAGCGGACTATATCCAAAGCATACGGTAAGAGGTTTGATGGTTGGTATAACCTATGAAGTAACTTTATACTTAAAAGGAACCTGTCACCAGTTTTGGCCGATATGAATAAGGCCCCACCTTCGGGGGATATAAACATTTATAATGCTGTTTAAAATGCCCCAACTCGACCCACATGAAGGAAGCAGGAGGACTGCTGTCGTAGAAATGGACGCCCGCAGGTGAAAATAATAAAAGGTATTTTTCTTCTCTATAGGTCGGGTTGGGGGGAAATATACGCATTAAGAATCTGTTTATCAGCCTGAAAGGTGGGGAGCCTTTTAAAATTGGCCAAACCTGGTAAAGGTTCGGTTTAAGTGGTGTCTATCACCCCCCAAATAAACCTTTTAGAAAAATGTACAGTGATTTTAGCGACTTTCCCCCTAAAAAACATACTACATTGTACTTATTAAAGGATAAGCTTGGAAAATAACTTTTAATCCATAACAAAGGGGGGGCTACGGCACCTGACATGTCCAGGATCTGGGTCATTGTTCCCCTCTTATTTTGCTTCTTTTGGGGGCTGCCGTAAATGTTTATGGGACGAACTCACTCCTAAGTAACACTTTCCCAGGGGTAAGTCGCATGCCAGTGCTTCTGATGCTGGGGTGTCCAGCTCGCACACAAAGTGGCGGCATTTTTTCTTCAGCTTTCTTGGACCCATTTGCTAACTTCCTGGGTATGGCATCTGGGAGCCCAGCTGGACTGGGTTAATTCTCCCAAGGGTCCTGAATGAAACACCACTAGAGGTATTATATACATTCACACACCTTCACCCATCCAAAACCACCAAGGGAGCTGTTTAGAATTAAAGTAGGGTGGCACAGGAAGGAAGTTCATGAAGTTTTCACCTCAGAGAGGCAAAGCGTTAGTTCTGAGGAGAGCCAGTTGGTCTGAGGAAATCTGAGGATACAGCCTGCAGTTCAGTAACAGAGTGGGGTAGTAAAGGGGAACGGGAAACCCCCCTAGCAACTGAAGCAATGAGGCAACTCATGAAAAAGCTGCCGACCTTAAGAGCGGGAAGAGGCAGCCCACCAATTGCCAAGTGATCGTGTGAGGGCCCGGGGCCGAAGGCGAGTGGAAACAGAGAAGGGACTGAGGAGCCAATCAGCTCATCCCGATCATTCAACACGCCGGGGTCCGAGCCTATAGGGATCTCCACACCATTGGGAAATACGGAGTTCTGGAGGACTATAAGTCCAGGAGTACACGAGCTGTAGTACCGGGCTAAGGAGGATCGGCAAGCACGCCCGCAAGAGAACTGGTACTTAAAAGGGAAGGTCCAATCAAAGGCAGCCAGGTGCAGGACTGAGAACCAAGTTAGGCCCAGTTTAACAAGCGACCAGGACTTTATCACAACAGGCAAGGAACAGGAGGCCACACCTTACTCAGTGGGGGAATCGGATGTGCACCCTTCCCCTACATGCTCGGGAGTGCCTGCAATATCTTCATAAAGGTACCAAGTGACTTGTGTGTTGTCTACCTTATTACCCTCACTGCGGGTTCCCGTTGTCCTGCATCCCTACCCTTTCTCTGCCTTGAAGGACTCAGCCTTACTGTGGAAGGCTTAACATCTAGCTGCACAATATTAACCTTCAGTGGATCTGCTAGAAGCGCTGCTCCACCTGACCAGGTACCACAGGTGGCGTCCGAATCCCCATACCAATATTCAATTACCTGTAAATACCCACATTAAAGGTGAGCACCAAGCCATGGACTGAGCTGTGTTGACATGACATCCCCATAACTATAGGCTCAGATAGTTCCCATTGCTCTGGAGGCGACTCACATCATCAGCAGAAAGGAGCCAGAAGGAAATGCGCCCATCCACTGTGTGCTCGCGGCCAGTAAGCCAACATCAGTGCCTATACAAGAGGCAGAGTTGGTCTAGCAGTGGAGCGCTCTTCCATTACAAGCTAAGGTGGTCCCAAGATGTCAATTGAGGGGGAGTTACAATGTACCCAGGTTATGGCCACTCCATTATGCACCGAAGCACCATTATTTGCATATGGATTAAAGTTATTTTAAGAAGCACTATACCAGGAACAGGTGGAGTGCTAGTTTGATTGTTTAGGGGTGAAGTCATCCATATCCTGTATAGTTAGTCTAAAAGGCATTTTGGGGATGACATTAACTTTTTAAGATGTTGTTCACAAATTTTATCAGGTGTCATTTCAGCAGTTCCTTTCTTGTAATCTTAGATCCTTGGCTGTTGGTAGCGGGAGCATGATGTGTCGGATTGGCAGTGTGGTTGCTCCATTCTGGTTTACCTGACAGAAGTATGGATATTCATGCCACAGGTACTGGCTTTTGACTTTTCAACCTTATTGGCATATTTATGTAATAACTCACTAATTAATGCTTCCATATTTCTATGGTTTAAAAAATTGTATGCGACATTCTTTTTTTTTATGGAGGGGGAAATCAAATCATTTTTTCCACTTTTTTGTTAAAACTGAGCAAAAATTTTTTTCAAATTGTGCGTTGGCCAAAAATTTTTTTGTGCCTACTTTCAAAATTTGTTTAAAAAGGGGCCTGGTTTTATAGCCGTAGATTTAATTTTTTCTTATTACTGATGAATTTACACCTGTTAATAAATTGGTACATTTAATCCATTGAGGTTAGTTTAAAACTGGCACATAGATGTAAGCTTAATAAATTTGCCCTTGTAATTTTGGTGGCTTTTCCCTGCTATATTACCCAAAGTAATTTAATTTGTATTTTCTCAGACTTGTAGGCATCATGGCCTTAGTTAAATTATATTAACACTCTTTCTCCGGAAACATTGGAAAACCATTGTGACACTTGGGGGAAAAAGCTACAGAAATAAAAAATAGAAGAAAGCAAAAGGAAAAACATTCTGGAAACCTAATTTGGGGTTGTGATGGAAAAACTAAATCTTCTGGTGCAGAACTCCGATGCTCTTTGATACACAATTTCTAAAGCTTCTTGCCATGTTATTTACTTTCTCATATCCCTACTCCTCTTGCAAACCAATTATCTTTTTTGTATGGGGTAAAAATTTTTTCAGGCAGACGAAACTTCCCATATAAAATAGAAAATCAAAGTCAAAAAAATTTAACTTTTGTAAAAACAATCATTGCTTTTTTTTGATGTTGGCAATCTGCAAAAAAAAAAATGGTAAAGACATGACACTTTTTTTTTATTTTCTTTGCTCCAAAAATAATTTAAAAACTTTTCAACAAATCTTCATAATTTTTACATTTTCTGCTGCAGTGTCGCAATCTTTATCTCCCACTTTTCAAACAAATCGAATCGAGCTTCTCCCCCGGTTTTGGGTCTCCTGTTTCCCCTTCCCTTATCAAATTTTTGGGGGTATTTTTACTGTCTACCAATACATTTTAAATCGGGGCCACCACTTGACTTTTGGCTGTAAAAAATGCCCCTCTCCCTCCTTTTTTTTTTAACGACAATACCTGGGGGGTGTTAATTTCAGCCAAATCTGACAGTCCGAAAATACGGGGTTGGGAAAAATTTTCAACCCCTTTAAATTTTTCACTCTTTTTTCATTGCAGCCTTTGTAAATGCAAAAAAGTTCTTTTTTTTCTCATTAACATACATTCGCCCCCACTTTACTGAAAAAAAAAAAAAAAAGAAAAATTTTTTGCAAATTTATTAAATAAAAAAACTGAATATCACTGGTCATAATTTTTCAACCCTTTGCTCTTATTTAAAAAACCCCCTTTTTTTGACCAGTAAGCCGAGTTTCTTGGGAAAGATCAACAAGATTTTCACACCTTTTTGGGGGAATCCTTCCCTTTTTTTCCCTTTTGCAGACCTCTCCATTTCCGTCAGGTTGGGGGGTGAATTTTGGTGACAGCCTTTTTTAGGCTCTCCAGAATGCCAATTGGTTTAGGCATTTTGGTGCGCCAGTCAAGAATGGTCACAGAGTTTTTGTAATCCCCCTTTGTTATTTAGCTGTGTGTTTTTGGGTTTTGTTTGTTGGTAGGTAAACCCCGGCAATCTGAAGCCCCAACATCTGTAAGGGTTTTCATCAAAAATATCTCGTATGACCACATTCATTTTTTCTTCAATTGCAAAGTCATCCCGTCGCTGCACTGAAAATCCCCCCATGCATGATCTGCACCACCATTTTTTCCGTTGGTTTGTTTGGGCTGATCAGGCCGGTTTTTTTTCTCCCACATACCGCTTAAAATTTTCACAAAAGTTTTTTTCTCTCAACGACGGGGTCTTTTTTTCATATTTGGGGGTCCTTCATGTGTATTTTTTTTAGAAAACTCTAGGGGTTTCATAGCGGACATTGAGAGATCTTTTTTGGGCACCTGCCATAAAAGTCCGATGGGAGGGCTGCATGATGTGACTTTGAAGCTTTCTCACATTCCCACGCATCGTGGGGCTCACCCCAGTGATTTGGGTTTTTTTAAAAACCTTTCACAAAGGGCCTTCCCCCTGTTGCCAGATTGGCTGGACTGCCGGGTTTGGGGAAACTTCTGTGGTCTCAACTTTTTCCTTTAAGGTTTATGGAGGCCACGTCTCTTAGGACCTTGATTTTGCAAAACTTTTTTGCATTTACCAAAAAGGGGCAATAACAAAGAGTGAAAATTTTAAAGGGGGCGAAAACTTTCCAATCCCCCGTAGTCAAATATGTGAAAGCCTTCAGAATCATCTGGGGGCGCGAGGTATTGCACTCATCCCACGAGTAAAAGAGAAGAGAAATTCTGTGGGGCCCGGTAAAGGGCTGTCACGAAAAACAAAAAATTTATAAATAACATTACTAATGGAAACATTTTGTTAATAAAAAATATCAACATTTACATATACGCCAGCAAAATCTTTTCCTGACTATATCCCCTGTATGGTGATCAATGTTTCGTGCACCTGTCTAGGATAGAGGGGCCGGGTCATGCTGACCCCAAGGGGCCGACTATCCCTCTACCTGGGGTATGTTTTTACAGAGGGGCCCGGCCGCCACGTAACCCCCTTTCCTGTAACCCCCACCACTGAACTAGTCCTGAAAGGACCCTGAACCCCCACAGGGGAAGGGCAGTCACAGCTTACACCATCTAAGACAAACGAACAGACAAGGGGAAAAAAAAAAAGCCTTCATACAAAACTTTTCCCTACAAGGGGGAAAACAAAAGGTTAAGGGGGTAAAAATAAGCGAGGAGGGGAAAAAAACAACAGGCCTCTTCTTAAGCTTCTCAGAAACGATCCGCTCTGCGGTCTGAAAAAAGCTTTCCGGCAACTTCCCCACAACCCTATATGAAAGGAAGCTAATTAACAAAACTCAAAAGCAGCTGGGGGGGGGGGGTCAGTCCACACGAGAGAGAAAAATTAACTCCCCAGTCCGAAAAACCCCCGCCCAAAAAACCCGCTGTGCGAATCAGGGGGTGCAAACGCGATGATCTCCGCCCGAACACCCTGACAGTCCCCCCCCCTCTACGGGGGGCCTCGGGGCCCCGGGGCCGGGGCTATCTGGGGATTTGTTGGGGGGGCCCGCCAATGGTCTGCTTAAATCCGACCCGAAACCCACATCCCCCCAACCATCCCCCCCCCAAAAACGGGGGACTGAAGGGGGGCGATTCAGACGGAGTCAATGACTTCAAAAACCCGAAACCCAAATTCCATTGACCCCCCCTGGGGGGGGGGTAGAGGTGGGTTAACTGGTGCCCTACCTCTTACAACGTTTTGGGGAAACCCTTGGGTTTTAAACGTAGGAGGGGGTCAAGACGGAAAGCACCGATTAATTTTTGAATGACCCCTTTGGGGCCCATGAATTGGGGGCCGACCGATTTCCCGAGGGAACCTTAAGTTTATATTTTTGTAGACAACTCCCCGATCTTTTTCACTTAGGGCCGGCCAGCACTCCCCCCTACAGCCTACGTTTGAAGGTTTTCCCCAATTGATTTTTAAGCACCCCTCTCCACACTGAACAAGTGACACGAAAACTTTTTCCCAAACCCCAGAAACCCCCCCCCTTGAAAATACAAAAGGGGGGAAAACCATATCCCCAAAAAACGGGGGTTTTCCAGTGACTCGCTCCGCCATTGTTAAGACGAACTCCCAAGGCAAAAAGAAGACCACCCTTTTTGGTTCTTGAAAAAAAACAGGGAATATGTCTCTAACCTGATTAAACCTCTGTCTGCCTTGGGGGGGGAAAAACCAAAAGAAAAAAATGCAAACCCCCCGACGAAACAAAATGTTCCAAATTTTGGCACAAACTAAACCCCCCCGTCCGAACCAATCAAAGGCAACCCGGAAGTCCACAACCCCCAATGAACACCTCCCCCAGATTTTTCATAGGAAGAGCAGGAAGAGAATTTTAAAATTGGCCATTTGCTGAACCTGTAACTAAAACTATATGAAATTTTACCTAAGACGGAGGGGGCCCCGTAATGAATCCAAACAATGGTCCTGGACGCTCCGGGTTTTAAGGGGTAAAAGGGGGCCCCCGAAGGGGGGTATTGGGGTTTTTAGAGGCGCACTCCCCACAGGGGGGAAAAAAGTTACCACCTCTTTTTTATTGGGCCCCCCAAAACCCGAGAAACAGCTACATTCTTTACCCCGGGGTTCCCCGCCAAAGCAAATTTATGTGCCTCGATAACCTTTTGTCTTAACTGATCTGGAAAAACATCCCCTGGGGGTCCTACGGGGGCCCCCCCGGCCTCCAATCCTCCTTCAAGCTCAAGCATACACCCCCCACAACCCCTCCTTTAAAAAGGGGGAACCGGTCATCCTTTTCCCCCCCCGGGGAAATACAAAAAAGGGGGGACACCTTTACTTTTTTTACCCGGACGTAGTGACAAAAATTTTAAAACCGGGGTAAAAAACAACGCCTTGCTTGTGGGGAATTCGACATTTTGCAGCCAAAAAATCAGGGGGGTTCTTGTGTCAGTAATGACGGGGGACCGGGGGACTGCCCCCCCAAAAATGACACCACTCTTAAAACCAACTTAAGGGGCCAAATTCCCATTCCGCATCAAATTTTCCCTCGGGGGACGACAATTTTTTGAGAAAAAGCGCACGACCCCCTTTCCAGGGGGGGACCTTAGATAAAACCGCACCCACCCACGCAGGTGCTCTACCCCCACAATGAATTGTGATGCATCAGGGGGGATAAGAGGGGCTGAAAAAAAAATTTTTTCAAGGAGGAAAACTTGACAAGTTTTGTCAGACCCCCCAAAAAAAAACGTCCCTTTTTTGTCTGTATGAAGGTTTGACAAGGAGAGAAATTACAAAATTTTTTTCCCGGGGAGTAGTTAGCAAACCCCGGAACCTGCAGTTTTAAATCCTTTTCCATCCATTCAAGACACCCTTTTATTTTCCCCGGCCATAGGGAAAAACCGAAGGACACCAGGAATAAAAAAAAAATAAGTTCTTGTCGGCGAATACAACTTCCCCATTGGCGACTTTATGTCTCCAAGATCTGCAAACCGCTCACATGCTCCTATGAACACAAGATCCGGCGAGTAAATTAAATTATCTAGATAAAAAAACAAAAAAATGTCCCATAGGGCAAAGATTCATTAACAAAATGTTAAAAAAAACCCCCGGGGCATAGTCAGACCAAAGGGTGACAAGGGTTTCTAAAATCCCCCGAGGTTAAACCCCTTTTCCCCCCATCCCCCTCTTTATCCTAATAATTATACCCCCCCCCTGAATCCAATTTTTGAGAACCTTTTTCCCCCCAAAAAGATTAAAAGGGGTCGGGAAAAAGGGGGCGGATACGGATCTCGGCCTAATCCGATTAAGCTCTGGAAAACCGGAAGGGGGATGCCCCCCTTTTTTTTCTTCACAAAGAAACCCCCGGGGCCACGGGGGAAAATTTTAAGGGGCTAAAAATCCCCTTGGCCATTTTTAAAAAAAATTTCCTTCATCTTCCTTCGGGCCAAAAAGGTTTTTTTTAACCAAAAATTTGGGAAAATTTTGGGATCGGGAACAATTTTTTCACAGTCCCTACGCCGATAGGAGGTAATTTTGAAAACCCTTCCCTGAAAAAACTTTTATCAAAGCCTTTTCCCGAAAAGGGGGAAGGGGTTTGGGGACGACCCCCCCGGGGGGGAAAACCTTTTCAGGGGAGTTACAAATTTAAAATTTTACATCATTTTTTTATCTCTCTGGACCCCAAAATTAAAAAGGGGGGTTTGGGGTTTTTAACCAAAAGGAAAACCCAAAAACAATGGAGGGGGAAAAACCCCCAAACATAAAAAAGAAAATGGGGTTTTTTATGAAAATTCCCCCAAACCCGGGGTTTTTTTTAAAGAAGGGGTTTCAAAAAGTTTTTTTGAACCCCCGGGGGCTTTAAAAAGAAATTTGGGGCGGGGGGCCCCTTTAAAAAATTGGGGATCCTTTTCATTGGGGAAAACCCCATTTCCCCCCCAATTAGCCGCGGCCCCCCTATCCAAAGAAAAAAAACCCCTCAGTTCTCGTCCCCCACCACCACCCCCGGGGTGGTACGGA
>JARQOD010000005.1:309064730-309230731 GCA_033576555.1 Oophaga sylvatica | reverse complement strand
AAATTACCATTGACCACCACTGGAGGAGGAGGTAGAGGTGACGGTATAACTGGTGCCACGTACCTCTTAAGCAACGATTTGTGGAACACATTGTGGATTTTAAACGTAGGAGGGAGGTCAAGACGGAAAGCCACCGGATTAATTATTGAACTGATCCTGTATGGCCCGATGAATCTGGGACCGAGCCGAGTTTCCAGGAGGGAACCTTAAGTTTTATATTTTTGGTAGACAACCATACCAGATCGTTCACACTTAGGTCCGGACCAGACACTCTCCTCCTATCAGCCATACGTTTGTATCGGTTCCCCATAGTGCTCAGATTATTAAGCACTCCTCTCCACACTGAAGCAAGTGACGACGAAAATCGTTCCTCCTCAGGAACCCCAGAAGAGCCCCCCCCATTGAAAGTACAAAACTGGGGTGAAAACCATATGCCCCAAAAAACGGGGACTTACCAGTGGACTCGCTCCGCCTATTGTTAAGAGCGAACTCTGCCAGAGGCAAGAAAGAAGACCAGTCCTCTTGGTTCTCTGAGACAAAACACCGGAGATATGTCTCTAAGCTCTGATTCAGACGCTCTGTCTGACCATTGGTCTGCGGATGAAAAGCCGAAGAAAATGACAACTGCATCCCCCGACGAGAACAAAATGCCTTCCAGAATTTGGACACAAACTGAGACCCCCGATCCGACACCACATCAGAAGGCAACCCGTGAAGTCTCACAATCTCCCCAATGAACACCTGCGCCAGAGTTTTAGCATTAGGAAGAGCAGGAAGAGCAATAAAATGTGCCATTTTGCTGAACCTGTCAACTACAACTAGTATGACAATTTTACCTGAAGACGGAGGGAGGTCCGTAATGAAGTCCATAGACAGATGGGTCCATGGACGCTCCGGGATTTTCAACGGTAAAAGGGCCCCAGACGGACGGGTATGTGGGGTCTTAGAGCGCGCACATACCCCACAGGACGCGACAAAAGTTACCACCTCTTTATTTAAGTTAGGCCACCAAAACCGGCGAGAAACGAGATCTACAGTTGCTTTACTCCCTGGGTGTCCTGCCAAAGCAGAATTATGATGTGCCTCGATAACCTTTTGTCTTAACTGATCTGGAACAAACAGTCTCCCTGGAGGTCCTACAGGGGCGTCCCCCTGAGCCTCCAATACCTCCTCCTCAAGCTCAGAGCATACAGCCGACACCACAACTCCCTCCTGAAGAATAGGAACCGGGTCATCCGTCTTCCCGGCCCCCGGGAAACTACAAGATAAGGCATCAGCCTTTACATTTTTTGACCCAGGACGATATGTGACGACAAAATTAAACCTGGTAAAAAACAACGACCATCTAGCTTGTCTGGAATTCAGACATTTTGCAGACTCTAAATACAGCAGGTTCTTGTGATCAGTAATGACGGTGACCGGGTGGACTGCCCCCTCCAAAAAGTGACACCACTCTTCAAAAGCCAACTTAATGGCCAAGAGTTCCCTATTGCCGACATCATAATTCCTCTCGGCGGACGACAATTTTTTAGAGAAGAAAGCGCACGGATGCCATTTACCAGGGGACGGACCTTGAGATAATACCGCACCCACTCCTACGTCAGGTGCGTCTACCTCCACAATGAACGGTTGTGATGCATCAGGTTGGATGAGTATGGGTGCTGAAGCAAAACATTTTTTCAAGGAGGAAAATGCTTGACAAGCTTTGTCAGACCACCTAGAAAAATCCGTCCCTTTTTTTGTCATGTCAGTGAGAGGTTTGACAACGGATGAGAAATTACGAATAAATTTCCGGTAGTAGTTAGCAAACCCCAGGAAACGCTGCAGTGCTTTAAGATCCTCTGGCCGATCCCATTCAAGCACAGCCTTCACTTTCCCAGGGTCCATACGGAAACCGGAAGCTGACACCAGGAATCCTAAAAACTGAAGTTCTTGTACGGCGAATACACACTTCTCCCATTTGGCGTACAGTTTATTGTCTCGCAAGATCTGCAACACCTGTCTCACATGCTCCTGATGAGACACAAGATCCGGCGAGTAAATTAAGATGTCATCTAGATAAATGACAACAAACTGTCCCACTAGGTGGCGAAAGATGTCATTAACAAAATGTTGAAACACCGCCGGGGCAGTAGTCAGACCGAAAGGCATGACAAGGTTCTCATAATGTCCCTCCGGAGTGTTAAACGCCGTCTTCCACTCATCCCCCTCCTTTATCCTAATCAGATTATACGCCCCCTGAGATCCAACTTAGAGAACCATTTGGCGCCCACAATCTGATTGAAGAGATCAGGAATAAGTGGGAGCGGATACGGATCTCGGACCGTAATCCGATTAAGCTCACGGAAATCCAGGCAAGGGCATAGGCCTCCATCTTTTTTCTTCACAAAGAAGAACCCCGCGGCCACTGGGGAAGATGAAGGTCTAATATGCCCTTGGCCAGACTTTCCGAAATATAATCCTTCATAGCTTGCCTCTCAGGACCAGAAAGGTTATATAACCTAGATTTTGGTAACTTAGCATCAGGAAGCAATTTTATAGCACAGTCATACGCGCGATGAGGAGGTAATTCTTGACACCCTTCCTCTGAAAACACATCCTCAAAGTCCTCCAGAAAAGGAGGTAAGGTTCTAGGCACGACCGCCCCGATGACCGTGTTCATGCAGTTACTATTGCAAAATTCACCTCACTGGCTTATCTCTCTGGATTGCCAATTAATAACTGGGTTATGTTTAGTTAACCAAGGAAGTCCCAACACAATAGGAGTGGGAAGGCCCTCCAACACATAACAAGACAATAGTTCTTTATGTATTGCCCCCACTCGAGGTTCAGTTTAAGCATGGCTTGCACAAAGCTACCTTGACCGAGAGGCCTGGCGTCAATAGAGAATATAGGGCTAGGTTTGGCCAATACACTCAGTTGCATACCTTGCACTTGGGCAAACCGAGCGTCCACCAGATTAGCCGCGGCCCCACTATCCAGAAGAACAGAAATCCTCTCAGTTCTCGTACCTACCACCACCTCCGCTGGTACGAGAAACTGAGACGGACTTGGGGACGAAATACATACTCCCAGATTGTCGTCCACCACACAACCTGGGATCAACAGTTTTCCGGCGACTCCTTGCTCAGCAAAGTACGGGATGGACACCCCCCAACAAAATGTCCCTTTCTCCCGCAGAAGTAACACTTTCCTGTCTTGCGGCGCACCGCCGATCCCCTCCCTCGAAACGATGACCCTCCTAACTGCATAGGCTCCTCAGAACAAACCAGGGGAACCTCAATATAAGGGACTATAGTAGAAGGTGGAGTCCTCACAGGGGGGGGAGTTACCTCGCACCTCTCCCGAAGCCGTCTATCAATGCGAATAGCAAGGGCCATAGCGGCCTCCAGTGACGGGGGAGAATCATACTGAGCCAACACATCTTTTAATTTGTCAGATAATCCTTGACAAAACTGGCTCCAAGAGCTGGGTCATTCCACTGAGTATCTGTGGCCCATCTACGGAACTCAGAAGAAAATTCCTCCGCCGGACGATCCCCCTGCTGTATCTTACGGAACTTCATTTCAGCAAGGGAGACCCGATCCGGGTCATCATATACCAGACCCAGGGCTGTAAAAAATCGATCTACTGACTGGAGAGCCGGGGAGTCCGGAGGAAGAGAGAACGCCCAGGATTGAGGGTCCCCTTGTAAGAGCGAGATGACAATTCCCACCCTCTGATCTTCACTCCCCGAAGACCGAGGCCGTAGCCGAAAATATAATTTACATGCCTCCCGGAAGGTAAAAAATTTGTCCCGCCCACCAGTGAACCTGTCCGGGAGAGCTACTTTAGGTTCAGATCTGGTTTGCTCCCGGGGGTACAAAACCTTGGACTTAACGTCCGTCAGCTCCATGGACAAACTCTGCAACTGCTGAGCTAACTGGGCTACTGGATCCATGGTAGCTGGGGAGAATCTTTTAGAGTGGCCGTTGAAAATGTCACGACGTATAACAGATATATTCTATAATAGTAACATATATCTAATGTGACAACATTCTATATTTCATATAATAGAAAATATCAACATGTATACAAAGTATCTGCCAGCAATGTCTTACCTGACATAATATCCTATGTATGGTGGGTCTATACTGTGTACGTGTCACGCTGTCTCAGGATAGAGGTGGACCGGGGTCTATGCTGACCCTGAACTGGGGTCCTGACTAGTCCCTCTACCTGGAGGTACTGTTAATGGTACAGAGGTCCAGGCCGCCAGCGAAACCCTGTCTCCTGTAGATCCCTGACCACTGTAATCTAGTCCTGAGAAGGACCCTGATTACCACCACAGGGAATGGGCAGGTCACAGCTTACACACAGTCTAAGACAAACGAGACAGACAAGGGGTAAAGAAAACACTGCCTTGCATACAAAACTTCCACTACAGAGGAACACAAAAGGTTAAGGAGATAAACAATAAGCGAGGAGAGGAAAAACCACAACAGGCACTCTTAGCTTAAGTCTTCTCAGAAACGATCCGCTCTGCTGGTCTGAATGAATGCTTTCACCGGCAACTTCCCCAGCAGACCAGCAGGTATATGAAGGAAGCTAATTAACAAAACATCAATCGCAGCTGGGCGAGGCTGGTCAGTCCAGCACCGAGAGAGAAAGAATTAACTCCCTCAGTGCCGAAAAACACCCAGCACCAGAAACTCAGCTGTGCGAAGTCAGGGTGTGCAATCGCGACGATCTCCGCCGCGACACACCCGTGACAGGTGCAGTTGGAGTGGAAAGAAAAGACAAGACTAAGAGAAAAGCACAAAAAGATGAAAGAAGTTCAGTAATAGAGCTATGCTGATACTTAAACTATATACACAGAGCTCATATACAGCATGTATTTCTGGGATGGAAACTCCCACAAAAGAAACTTGGACAGGTTGTAAACTGGTGGTGGCTGGGTTGAGAATGAATGAAGACTATAGTCATTTTTTTTTAACTAAACACATCTACAAATGAACATAAAAATATATAGTTTTCCATGTCAGAGGTGTCCATAGCCTTTAATGTCTCTCACCGCAGTACCATACCAGGGCAAACTCATATCATAACACTTGATTTATACTCTTGACAGTTACTTTATAGCTGTAACTGATTATGGGATCATTTTATTTTTGCTTGAACTAATGGACTAATCAACTCTGAATCACAATGACATTCAAGCTGCTACTATGAAGACAAACATTTTTAGTTTTACAATTTGGTTTAAATTTATTTTGCTTTTAACTGTTTTTGTTTATATAATGGAAAAGATTGGTAGAATTAAGATAAGTTAATAAATATTTTAAACAAGCACAAGTTAAGAATGTATAGCTTGCAGACCATTCTATTAGGTGTGTAATTAGACAGTGGAGGTCATTTGCTTTAGCACATATTTTATAGTGTGACCTGAAATGTCTGTAGAAAATGCTCAGTCTATGATTAATCATAGCTGCGAAAAAGGGGTTTGTTCAGCTCACCTCATATATGGAAAACAGACGAACTCTCAAGATGTGCGCAAACAATGAATCCTGGTTGGGGAGGATGCTTACGAAATCTGTGAAAAATTGGTAGTTTGCCCAGCACTCAATCTTCATATAAAAATAATAGAAATGTTATGGGTCCATTTAAAAAATAGAAAAACACACAAGTTTAAAAACAAGACATCCTGAAAAAAATCTCATGAGCACCTATGCATTTTTAACTTAGATATGTAAGTAGTTCTTAATCATAGCATAAATGTTAGTCAGTTCTCTGTTTTATATATGTGTCTGTATTCAGTAAATTAGCTGGGAAACCAGCCCAAACTGGGTTCAATTAATGAACAAGCTAATATGGAATAAATCCAAAAAGTCTGCTACAATCGCACTATAAAGTTGGACATACTTAAATAAAAAAAATAATGAAATATAATGATTAGAATATATCTTCAATAAATATATGCACGCTCTGAACGAAGCTTCATGCCGGAGGGGTATCTTTCATCTAATGCCAGTATCCAAAACGCTGTTATGAACTTTCTTTTGCAAGTCTGCCTCTCTAAGGGTGAGTTTCCACGGTCAGGAAACACTGCGTGTTTGGCGCTGTGCGCTGGCGCAGCACCAAACACGTAGCGTCCAGATGTTACAGCATAGTGGAGGGGATTTAAAGAAATCCCGTCTCCACTATGTGTCTCGACCCGCCACCACAATTGTGGGTTACCAGGGCAATGGGGTACTCAGAGCCGAGCCCATGGAAGTCTATGGGGTTGTCACAGGTAGCGGTGGCTCGGTCTGTGGCCCTGGCGGTCTGGCGTTTGTTGGGGGAATATTTACAGGGGATAAGTATATTTACAGTTCGTGACGCCACCTGTAGTCTTCTGGTAATTTGTACCAGCGCTGCTGTAGATCTCTGAGGGGATGGTGAGGCAGCTAGATGTCGGGTCCCCTACAGGTAGGACTCTTCCCTCAGGTCGATGGTTAAGGCAGGGTTGTGCAGGCATGCAAGTAAATAACTCAGTCTCACACGGTCAGCGTCTTTCCATACCTTTACTTGTAAGATGTTCAGGCAGGTCCCAGGGAGGCTGATCCAAGGAGAATGTATTTTGAGATAGCAGCTGGACAAGTTAGGGGCCTCCTTTACTTTCACAACGATGAGTACAACCAGCCTGAAGCGTAGTTCCCTCTATAACTCCAGCTATTCCATAGCTGTACCGCCCAGTCAGTTTTGTGGTAGGAGCCTTCCTGTGAGAGAGCTGAATTCCTATCTTGTCCTGCAGAGACTCAAGGTCCTCACTCCCCCTGACCCCAGTTACGTACTGACTATTTGGGCTGTTTGCCGCGACCTAAGGTCCGGTAAATCTCTGGTTTTCTTACCACTATGCTTGAAGCTAATAGTGATCCTTCGGTCCCCAGTGACCGGTTACAATGTGCAGGACTTCTTCAATCCAAAAGCACTTTTCAAATAATCTTTCCACTGTGCCTTTCGCCTTGTCCTCGCTGGTAGCATAAACACTCACACTTGCAAAAAGTCATATAATCACTCCCTTCTTCTCTTCCTTTAGAGTTAGTTCCAGACTCTCAGTTATCCACTAGGCAGGAGCACGTCTCTGAACCTTTCACTGTCCTTGAGACAGGTGACTGAAGTATTTCTGTACTAAGCTCTTCTTTCTTAATCAGTGTCTTCAAGTGAGGTACAGCTCTGACCAGGCTGAGGTGATCTATATCTCGCCCTTACTGGCCTCCACTTGCTGAACTGCTGCAGAACCAGGCTGGACTGCTTCCTCCCTCCTAGTCCCAGCTAGACTCCACACGTCTGCTCTGTCCGAAGACAGGAAACTGACTACTCTAATCACTCAACCAATACACACCGACCACTCCCTCACAAGTGACTACACTACCCTAAGGGTGTGTCTAGTGTATGTTGAGTGAATGGGTATTGAGCATTAAACTGCTATCTCTCCACACATTCTCCAGGGTACTGCGTGTGCCTAACACCAGGGCTACACATATGCGTAACAACACGCAGGTGGCAGACCTGCGTAAACGGACATGCGGCGCGTCTTTTCAGACCGCAGCATGTCCTAGCGTATTGCGGCGTCGCCGCAACGGAATTTAACACAGGGCTATGTAGCCCTGCGTTCTTTCCGGAGGTGTTCCGGAGGTGTCCTGAACACCTCCGGAAAGAACGCACGTCAGAAAGGGGGTGGGGCTTAGACGGAGCGGAATTTCCGCTCCGTCAAATGCGCTGTGTTTCCTGACGGTGGAAACACAGCCTAATAGGTTTTGTAATGATTTCTATGCCAATGACCATGAAATCTGTAACAGAATGGTCAGCCATAATATGCAGTCATGCTGGGCAAACTCTATCAACTTTGCAGCTGATAAGATGCAGTTTCTGAAGTTGTCCCCAGAATCAAGACATAAATAACATACGGTAGTGCCACTATTAAATATAGACAAAGTCCAAAAAAGGTTAACTGAAATAGGTGCAGTGGCTCGTGGCGGTTGGCAAGTGGTGATATATGGTAGTCAAGGATGAACAAATACTTGTAGCTTCGGATAAGTTTGTATCCGAATAGCTATAATGCTTACCGAATAGCTGCATTGGGAACTCAGATAACTGTAGCGCTCCCGATAATCAGTTATTCGGCACCACAGCTGCATGTATCGCAGCTGTGTGACAGTCACAACACATGCATGGAGAGCCCAACAAACAGGCTCTCCATGCATGTGTTGTGACTATCACACAGCTACAGTACATAAGACATACGCGAATATAATTAAGTGCAGGGAAGGAGCGATGGCTAGGTCGCAGGCAGAGAGAGGAGTGTGCGATGTCAGTTACTGACACTGCTCCCATGAGTGCCTGTACCCCAGCCATCACTGTGCTGAATGACTGCAGCTCGAAGAAGGTGCCGGGTGACTGCAGTCATTCAGCAGTCTGTTATTCAAACTGTGCACACTTCGGGTAGGCAAGAGGTAGCACCCTAGGCAAGTGCCTACCCTGCTTAACCCTTATCTCCGCCTTGGACTTGAGACATGTAAATAAGTACACTCCCTCAGCTTCTCACCTTGTTGCATGGGACGATCTGGAGATGGTGTTTCACACTATACAGAGGGAATCTGATAGTGTGAGAGGCGGAGAAGAAAATTAGGAGATCAAAGAAAAAGACGAAGAGAGGACTTCGATCAATAAACTTAACTATTATGGAACTAATTATTTTGGTACTAATGCTTTGATGATTTGTTAGGTTTGGTTCTTTTTTTTTAGGGATTTTTGCCCCTCCACAGTGCAGTAGACTTTTTCTTTACATATCAGGTACTCTGGAAGTTCATCATTTGAAGAGTTGTCTGGTTATTTTTTTGTGTGTGCTCTCTGTGTAAACCCTTCCAATTTTGAGTTAATGTATCATCCCCGATCTCGAGTTAATGTCATGCACAGTGTGGGAAAACCAAGTGTAACCTAATGGGGAAGGGGGCCCAGACACTAGGGAAGGGATTTGGAGACCCCTAGGCTAGATCTAATCTCTCCCTAGAACTCCTACTGTGTCCCTATATTGGTTCCTCACCAATCGCCGAGCCGAAACCTCAGGCCCTGAATCTCCCTGAGGCCTAAGTCTTGAATAGGGAACGGGAGGGAGATGCGCGCTAGGCAGTCTCCGATAAACTAAGACGGTAAGGTGAGACAAACAGGGGAACACTTAGCTGAATCGCCAGATACGAATACCAGATGAGGGACTCCAGACACCAAACTGGAGCACTCTGAAAAGGTCCAACACTCTAGCAGGCACAAGTGGAAATGAAGCTATTACCCACACTGGATCACAGCTGAGCCACTAACTAAATATATCCAAACTTCTCTGAGGAGGAGGAGGTCGACGCTGGGTCCTAGAGGCTGATGGTTCAGGGAGCAGTCTGTATGGACAGGCACTTAGACCTTCTGAGGCCTGATGCAGGATGATAGCCTGTCACCTCCGAAGCGCTTGTGACAGTACCCCCCCCCCCCTACGAGTGGCCTCCGGACACTCAGGACCCGGTTTCTCAGGACGTGAGGTATGGAATGTCCTAACCAACCTGGGGGCATTCACCTCTGATGCTGACTCCCACGTCCTTTCCGCCGGACCATAACCCCTCCAGTGCACCAAGTACTGCAAGGAACTGCGAAGGAGACGAGAATCAACAATCCTCGAAATCTCAAACTCCAAATTTCCATCTACCAAAATTGGGGGGGCGGTGGGGATGAGGACTCAATGGGGTTCACACATTTCTTAAGAAGAGATTTATGAAAAACATTGTGGATTTTGAGAGCTTGAGGAAGCTCCAGATGAAACGCCGCTGGGTTTATGACAGCAGATATTCTGTAAGGACCAATAAACCTGGGTCCCAATTTCCATGAAGGAATCTTCAACTTAATATTCCTAGTGGACAACCACACAAAGTCATTCCTGTCAGCCATACATTTGTAACTGTCTCCCATGATTCTCAAATTCTTCAGGATGCCCTGCCACATGGAAGAGAGCGACGACGCGAAACGCTCTTCCTCTGAAACTCCTGAAGCCCCTCCCCCATTAAAGGTACCAAAACTGGATGATAACCATACGCACCGAAAAATGGTGACCTGCCAGTAGACTCTTGACGGTGATTATTAATGCAAATTCCGCTAATGGTAAGTAAGATGACCAATCCTCTTGGTTTTCAGAGATGAAACACCTGAGGTATGTCTCCAAATTCTGGTTGACACGCTCTGTTTGTTTGACTGGGGATGGAAGGCAGAAGAGAAGGACAGCTGTACCCCAGTCGAGAACAGAATGCCCTCCAGAACTTGGAAACAAATTGGGTTCCCCGATCAGACACCACATCGGAAGGAACCCCGTGAAGTATTACGACCTCGTTAATGAAAACCTGGGCAAGATTCTTGGCATTAGGAAGTGCTGGTAATGCGACGAAACGGACCATTTTACTGAATCTATTCATGACCACCAACACCACCATTTTGCCCGCAGATACTGGTAGGTCCGTGATGAAATCCATTGATAGATGTGTCCAAGGCCTGGATGGAATGGGTAATGGGAGGAGAGTACCAGACGGGTGAGTGCACGATACCTTACAGCGAGCGCAAGTACTGCATGCGGACACATGTTCCACCACATCCCATTGCAACCCCGGCCACCAAAAACGACAGGAGAGAAGGTACACAGTTGCTTTACCCCCTGGATGCCCTGCTAGCACCGAGTTGTGGTGTTCGTTAATATCCTTGCGGCACAGATTGGGCGGTACAAATAGCTTCCCTGAAGGACAGGAGGCAGGGGTGTCCCCCTGTTCCTCCAACACCTCATCCTCCAGTTCAGGATACAGTGCCGAAACAACTACCCCCTCCTGCAATATCGGGACTGTACTCTCTTGGTCTCCTCCACCCGGGAAGCTCCTAGACAGAGCATCTGCCTTGACATTTTTGACCCGGGACGAAAAGTGACCACGAAATTGAACCTCGTAAAAAACAACGACCACCTAGCTTGTCTCGGGTTCAGACGCTTGGCCGACTGCAGATATGCGAGATTTTTGTGATCCGTAATAACTGTAATGGAATGGGCAGCCTCCTCCAGCCAATGTCGCCATTCTTCCAATGCCAATTTAATTGCTAACAGCTCCCTGTTGCCCACGTCATAGTTCCTCTCGGCTGAGGACAATTTTTTCGAAAAGAATGCACATGTGTGCCATTAACCAGGGAACGGACCTTGAGACAACACAGCCCCCAACCCCCACCTCCGATGCATCAACCTCTACAATAAATGGCTGAGAAGCATCGGGTTGACTGAGTATTGGTGCCTTGGAAAAACAGTTTTTTAGGGAGGAAAAAGCATTCAAAGCGGCCTCTGACCAATTAGAAAAATTTGACTCCTTCCTTGTCATGTCAGGGGTTTCACAATTGCAGAGTAATTCCGAATGAGTTTTCGGTAAAAATTCGAAAATCCCAGAAAACGCTGCAAGGCCTTCAGGTTCTCAGGACGGTCCCAGTCCAGGACAGCACGGACCGTCTACGGATCCATCCAAAAACCTGAACATGACAACAAATATCCCAAAAACTGTACCTCCTGTATGGCAAAAACACATTTCTCCAGTTTGGCGTCCAGTTTGTTATCTCTTAAGATCTGTAAAACCTGTTTAACATGCCCCTGATGTGTCTCAAAATCTGGCGAATAAATCAAAATGTCATTTAAATAGACCACCACAAACCTGCCCACCAAGTGATGAAATATGTCGATGAAGTGCTGGAAAACTGCAGGGGCAGTAGTGAGACCGAATGGTATGACCAGGATATCAAAATGCCCCTCATGGGTGTTGAAGGCAGTTTTCCATTCACCCCCCTCTCTGATCCTAACCAGATTGTAAGCCCCCCTTAAGTCCAACTTGGAGAACACTTTAGCTCCCACCACCTGACTGAAGAAATCTGGAATCAGAGGCAAAGGGTATGGGTGTAAGGTTCTGTGTACATGTTCCTGAAACTCAGTTTGTTCGTCAGCCATTTTACTTTCTGTCTTGCTGCAGCTATCTTGCCCTCAGTCAAAATGGAGTTTCCAGCTTGCATGTTCCCGCCCTGATTCTCTCCTTTTGCTTCTTAAGCAGCCACAGCTGAGCAATCAGTGCTTCAGAATCTAGCCTGCAGTGAACCTGTGACCTGACTCCTAAAGCCTTGGACCTTGTACTCCAGCTATTCCTACTGAGGAACTCTGAAGCACTTGTGGACTCTGAACCCTGCTCTTTGAAAGACCCACGTTTGCATGGACTTACGGTAACAGAGAAGATCCTGAACCTGTTGTGGAGAGTGATTGCTGAGCTTAGATTACTCTGGCCTGCTGTGTCTCCTGCTTCTGTGTCTGCAAACTGTGTGACTATTTTTGCCAACTTGTATGAAGTAATACAAGACTTTCTATATCAAACCTGTGTCTCATGTATTTTCATCGCACCCAAGCACAAGACGCTATATGAACTGTACCACATACATTACAAGATTCTGAAGCCAAAACGTTAGTGTCTGCTGGGTCTGGAAAGGCTGTGTCTGCTGTAACTGTGGATATCGGATGTCCGGTTGTACTTTCTGTGATGACAGTGGTTGTGACTTCTCACAACCATTCCAGGTGAGCAATTCCCTTAAGTGGTTTTTTTTTCTGCAGTGTTACCACAGGTAAACACTATTGTTTTTTTTTTTTTTTTCTTTTCTCTTTTGTGTCTGCTGTAACTGTGGATATCAGATGTCCGGGTGAACTTTCTGTGATGATAGTGGTTGTGACTTCTCACAACCATTCCAGGTGAGCAGTTCCCTTAATTTTTTTTTTCTCTCTGCAGTGTTACCACAGGTAAACACTATTGTTTTTTTTTTTTTTTTCTCCTCTCCTCTTCTTCCAGTACTCCTGTCTTAAAAGATCTGGAAAATGGAGGCCCGCATAAAGGAACTTTGCGGAGTGACTGATAATATCCTTGCAGATTTGCAGAATATAAAGACCCGTTTTTCAAGCCTACAGGACCTCACTAATCACAATTTGCAAGTGTTTGGACAGACTGCCCAGGATTTGCGAGCCAGGATTGAGGTTCTAGAAGAGCGAGTCCAGGCTCCTGTCGTAGCCCCGAGTTCTGGGATTCCCAAGTTGCCCCCTTTTCGTTTTGGCGGTGAACGTGAGAAATTCAGGGGATTTATTAATCAATGTAATCTTTTTTTTTTCTGCACATGCTTCACAATTTCCCACTGAACGATCTAAGGTGCTTACTATAATTATGTTGCTTACCAACAAGGCTTTGATGTGGGCAAACCCTCTGATTGAGACTGAGGATGATTGTTTGAATCACCTTGATGCTTTTATTTCAGCCATGGGGCAGGTGTTTGATGACCCCAATCGAGGTGCAACAGCTGAAGCAGCCATGTTAGCTTTGCGCCAAGGTAAGCACTCGGTAGCTGAATATGCCTTGGAGTTCAGGAGATGGGCCCTTGATACCACCTGGGACAGTTCCGCCAAAAAATCTATTTTTCGAAAGGGGTTATCTCCACTGATTAAGGATGAACTTGCTCGTGCCGACCCTCCCACTGCGTTAGGTGACTTTATTAACTACTGCATCCGTATTGATACTCGTCTGACTGAACGCAGGCAAGAGAGATGGTTCGAAAGCAATCGCACTAACCTTTTCCTACCTTCCTCTCCAGCTAAGGAACCTTTGAGTAGGATTACACGGGAACCTGAACCTGAACCCATGCAGGTAGACTCTTTACAACGACGGGTTAGTGATGCACGCAAGGAACATCGTTTTAAGGAGAATCTATGTTTCTATTGTGGTAAGTCAGGGCACTTCATTATAAACTGCCCCAGCCGTTCTCGTAAGACTACTGCAGCACTCATTCATTGTGAGTGTTGCGAGAGGGGATCTGTCAGGTCCGAGCCTCGGGCTCCAGAGAGATCTGCAGCAACAGATCTTGATTTCTCGGACTTAAACTCCGTTACCTCTGAGGACGTTGACTGTGTAAACGCTGCCATTTTTCAAGTTTCCTCAGCGGTGTCCAAGCTGAGTTGTAAGAAAAACAATTCTCATTGCTTTCTTTCCATCAAACTCTGGGTTGACTCAGCTTGGGTGTCTAGCTCTGCTATGATCGACTCAGGGGCAAGTGGAAATTTTATGGATGTCTCCTTTGCTCTGAAACAGGGGATACGTTCAGTGAAGAAGGCTACTCCAGTACAGATGGAAACTGTGGATGGCTCCCTGCTGACCTCTGGACCAGTGGATCAGGAAACAGAGCCTTTGAGGGTTCTTATGGGTAAAGATCATCAAGAGAAACTGTTCTTTATGCTTATCTCTTCTCCCCACTTTCCCATTATTCTAGGGCTACCATGGCTGCAGGCTCAGAATCCTACCATTAACTGGGAGACCAAGGAATTACACTTTCCAGAGAAACAGATGAGTCCAAAAGTTTCAGCTTGCTCTGTTCCTAAAGGAACCATGTCAGTCCCTGAACTACCAGCTGTATACCAGGACTATGTGGATTTATGTGACAAGAAGAACGCTGACCAGCTTCCTCCTCACCGTCCATATGATTGTCCAATTGAATTATTGCCTGGAGCGGAGATACCTTTTGGTAAGATCTACCCCCTGGCGGGGCCCGAGCTAAAGGCTTTAAAGGATTACATAGATGAAAATCTAGCCAAGGGCTTCATACGCCCCTCTTCATCTCCTGCAGGTGCACCCATCTTCTTTGTAAAGAAGAAAGATGGATCTCTGAGACCATGCGTAGACTATAGGGAACTCAATAAGGTTACTATTAGAAACCGTTATCCATTGCCTTTAATCCCTGAGTTATTGGAGAGAGTGCGACATGCCAAAATTTTCTCTAAACTAGATCTTCGTGGGGCCTATAACTTAGTCCGTATTAGACCTGGGGATGAATGGAAGACTGCATTCAGGTCACGCTATGGACACTTTGAATATCTAGTTATGCCTTTTGGTCTGAGTACCGCCCCAGCCACTTTCCAACACTTGGTGAATGACATCTTCAGGGATCTCCTAGATACATTCGTGGTAATTTATTTGGATGATATTCTAATTTTTTCTAACTCCACAGAGGAACATCATGGACATGTAAGAATTGTCTTGGAACGTCTAAGACAAAATCATCTTTACATCAAACTTGAAAAGTGTGAATTCCATAGGACCGAAATTCAATTTCTGGGTATGTACTGTCTACACAAGGAATTAGTATGGATGGAAGCAAAACCCAAGCCATCAAGGATTGGCCAAGTCCTAGAAATGTGAAGGAGGTACAGCGCTTCATCGGGTTTGCCAACTTCTATAGACGTTTCATTAGAGATTTCTCTGAGGTAGTGTCACCTATCACCCAACTTACCCGGAAAGAGTCTAGGTTCTCCTGGACTCCCCAAGCCCAGGAAGCATTTTCCCGTCTAAAAGATAAATTTACCACTGCACCTATCCTAGTACATCCCAACCCCGAGCTTGCCTTCATAATAGAGGTGGATGCTTCAGACTGTGCCGTTGGAGCTATACTCTCTCAGAGAACAGGTGAGAAGAATGTCTTGCATCCCTGTGCCTTCTTTTCCCAGCAGTTGTCTTCGGCTGAGAGGAACTACGATGTGGGCAATAGAGAGTTGTTGGCCATTATTGCCGCCTTCAAAGAATGGAGACACCTTCTTCAGGGTGCTGCACAGCAAATAGTCGTCCTGACAGACCATCGTAACCTTGAGTTTATCAGGTCGGCTAAGTGCCTGACTCTTCGCCAGGCTCGCTGGAATCTTTTCTTAAACCAATTTAATTTTATCATTTCTTATAGACCAGGATCGCGCAATGGAAAGGCTGATGCACTCTCTAGGATTTACTCAGCAGAGACACGTCCAATTACTCCTCCTAAGACTATTCTTCCTGACTCTAGATTCCTAGGAGTAATTCATAATCAAGACCTACTTAAGGACATCAAGGAAGCATACCATGCGGATTCCTTTTTGGCACAACCCCCAAGGGACGTAAGTCTTGTCTTTAAGAATGGTGTGTGGATTCAGGGAAAACGCCTGTATATTCCTGAAACAGTCAGATTGAGAGTATTGCAACTCATTCACGATTCCAAGATAGCTAGGCATAGAGGAATTCTAAAGACACAGGAATTTCTCTCTCGTTTCTTTTGGTGGCCCACTTGCAGGAAGGATGTTTTAAACTATGTCACTTCATGTGAAGTCTGTGCAAGATGCAAAACACCTCGCTCCTCACCAACTGGTCTGTTACAGCCTCTTCCCACCCCGTCCCGCCCGTGGGGATCCATTTCTATGGACTTCATTGTGGAGTTACCAACCTCTCAAGGGAAGAACACCATTCTAGTGGTGGTTGACCGTCTAACAAAGGCAGCTCATTTTATCCCTTGTGTCGGCTTACCCACTGCAAAACAGACATCAGATTTGATGATTAAAGATGTGTTTCGCTTACATGGAGTACCGGATGAGGTTATTTCGGATCGAGGGGTGCAATTCACTTCTAGGTTTTGGCAAAATTTCTGTGCAGCATTGGACATTAAAGTAAACCTTTCTTCTGCTTTTCATCCTCAGACTAATGGACAGACCGAACGAACCAATCAAACCCTGGAGCAGTATCTCCGCTGCTTTATCTGCCACCTACAGGATGATTGGGTGGATCTACTTCCATTAGCTGAGTTCTCGTATAACAACTCTCAGAGTGCCTCCACTAAGCAGTCTCCTTTTTACTCTAATCTAGGTTATCATCCTAACATTCTACCACGATTTCCCATAGAAACGCCTTTACCAGCAGTGGCTGAAAGAATCACGTCTTTACAGAAGAATATGGATCTTCTAAAGGAGAATCTGGAATCGGCTCAGGAAAGGTACAAGAAAGCAGCAGATAAATTTCGTAAACCTGCACCAGCTTTCAAGGTAGGAGACTTGGTCTGGCTGTCAACCAGAAATCTTAAGTTAAGGATTCCATCGTCTAAGTTGGGACATAAGTACATTGGACCCTATAAAATCAGTAAAATTATAAGTGCCGTTGCTTGTCGTCTTCAACTGCCCAGAACTATGAGAATTCACCCTGTCTTTCATGTATCCCTACTAAAGGCTGCGACACCCAATACGTTTCCTGGACGTTCTTCTCCTTGCCCTGACCCAGTGCTAGTCGATGGTCAGGAAGAATTTGTGGTGGAAAGGATTTTAGATTCCAGGTTGTATAGAAATCAGTTACAATATCTGATTAAATGGCAAGGCTACCCAGTGGAGGACAACTCATGGGAACCAGTCAATAACGTTAATGCTCCTCGCTTGCTCCGTCAGTTTCATCAGAGGTACCCACACAAGCCTGGCCTGAGGTCATCCGGAGGTTGTCCCTAAGGGGGGAGTAATGTAAGGTTCTGTGTACATGTTCCTGAAACTCAATTTGTTCGTCAGCCATTTTACTTTCTGTCTTGCTGCAGCTATCTTGCCCTCAGTCAAAATGGAGTTTCCAGCTTGCATGTTCCCGCCCTGATTCTCTCCTTTTGCTTCTTAAGCAGCCACAGCTGAGCAATCAGTGCTTCAGAATCTAGCCTGCAGTGAACCTGTGACCTGACTCCTAAAGCCTTGGACCTTATACTCCAGCTATTCCTACTGAGGAACTCTGAAGCACTTGTGGACTCTGAACCCTGCTCTTTGAAAGACCCACGTTTGCATGGACTTACGGTAACAGAGAAGATCCTGAACCTGTTGTGGAGAGTGATTGCTGAGCTTAGATTACTCTGGCCTGCTGTGTCTCCTGCTTCTGTGTCTGCAAACTGTGTGACTATTTTTGCCAACTTGTATGAAGTAATACAAGACTTTCTATATCAAACCCGTGTCTCATGTATTTTCATCGCACCCAAGCACAAGACGCTATATGAACTGTACCACATACATTACAATGGGTCTCGGATGGTGATTTGATTTAATTCCCGGAAATCTACACAGGGACGTAAGCCGCCATCTCCCTTCTTCACAAAGAAGAACCCCGCCGCAACGGGTGAAGATGAGGGTCTGATGTGTCCTTTCTCCAGACTTTCGGCAATGAACTCCTTCATAGCCTGTCTCTCAGGGCCAGAAAGATTATACAGTCTGGATTTGGGCAGTTTAACTCCGGGGATAAGGTTAATGGGACAATCGTATGCACGATGCGGGGGTAGCTCCTGGCACCCCCTCTCAGAAAATACATCCTCAAAGCCTTTCAGAAATCCCGGTAAGACTTCAGCAGAGACTGCAGAAAGGGAAACATTCAGACAGTTTTCCTGAGGCCGGAGTCACACTAGCGAGAAATATGGACGAGTGCAATGCAAGAAAAAATCGCATTGCACTCGGACCAATGTTAATTGACTAATTTTATTCTATGGGGCAGCTCCCATCAGCCAATTTTTTCTCGGCCGTTTTATACGTGCAAGTGAAATTGCAGCAAGCTGCGATTTGCACCGTATATCGGCCGAGACTCGACAATGCAAGTCAATGTGTGCGTGAAAACATCGGACCTTTAGAAAAGCCGGCAATTCATCCCCGGCTTTACTGTAAAATTACACTGACTGGTTTAACAAAGAATGGAAAGAATAGATATATACACATAGAATACATATATAATAATAATAATCTTTATTTATATAGCGCCATCATATTCCGCAGCGCTTTACAGTTTAACAGTTTCAAAACACAAGTCATAAGTAACAACGTTAACAATACAATAATTAAAGCAAAATAAGACGACCCTGCTCGTGAGAGCTTACAATCTACAATGAGGTGGGGGAGATACAAAGTACAGGTGTGTATATACAATGTCATTGTGACATATATATATTTATATATATACATATATTTATAGTTCATACACTTCTACATAGTATAATAGCCGCTAATTCAATTGCCGCCTTCTGTAAAATCATTACAGAACCCGACATGAAATGACACATGGTTTACATACAGTAAACCATTTCATTTCATGTAGTTTGATATATGGTTTTGATTAAGAATTACATGAGTGTATGTGTGCAAAATTTCATACATATAGGTGTTAATTAAATGTGTAAATTCGTTGAAAAAAAATGTGTGGGCTTCCGCTGTATTTTGTCCACCAGACAGGGAAAGCCAGTGAGTGAGGGCAGATAATAATAGCGTAGGGAGGGAGCATTTTTTTTGTGTCCCCCCTGGCTACTATCATCTGCCCCCAGCCACCCCCGAAAAGGCACATCTATGATTAGTTTCGCCTTTTCTGGCACTTAGCCTGTCTATTCCCATTGCCCTGTAGCTGTGGCTAATGGGTTAATAATGGGTTAAGGCCACCTTGCTATTGGAAGGTGACATTAAGCCGGGTTAATAATGGAGAGTTGTCAATTAGACAACTCTCCATTATTAATCCTATTGTATTAAATGGTTAAAAAAACACACACATTAATTAAAAATTATTTTAATGAAATAAATACAGTTTTTGACCATATTTTATTGTACTGGTAATCCTTCCGAATCCCTTGTTCTCCTGTAATAAAAATAAAATAAAAACACAACAGTATCCATACCTCTCCGGTGTTCAGTCAGGTCCCAAGCTGCAATCCTTCTGAAAGGGTTAACAGGTTTACAGCAGGGACCGCTGCTAATGCTGCCAGTCCGGCTGTAAACACCCGAATGAATGAGTTCATCTCCCCTGCTCACAGGAGATGAGCTGATTACCTGGGAAGCTTAATTGATTGTTTCCCACGCTATTCAGTTCACTTAGGTCAGCCGGGGACTCCCTCTGACATCACTGAGGCTGTACGGAGTCCCCGGATGACCTGAAGTGAACTGAATAGCTGGGAAGCAGTCAATTAAGCTTCCCAGCTAATCAGCTCATCTCCTGTGAGCCAGGGAGATGAGCTCATTCATTCTGGGATTTACAGCTGGCCTGGCAGCATTAGCAGTGGTCCCTGCTGTAAACCTGTTAACCCTTTCAGAAGGATTGCAGCGTGGGACATGACTGAGCGCCGGAGAGGTAAGAATATTGTTGTTTTATTAGTTTATTTTTATTATAGGAGAACAAGGGATTCAGAAGGATTACCAGTACAATAAAATATGGTCAAAAACTGTGTATTTATTTCATTCAAATAATTTTTAATTAATGTGTGTGTATCTTTTTTAACCATTTAATACAATAGGATTAATAATGGATAGTTGTCTAATTGACAACTCTCCATTATTAACCCGGCTTAATGTCACCTTCCAATAGCAAGGTGACCTTGACCCATTATTAACCCCATTAGCCACTGCTACAGGGCAATGGGAATAGACGGGCTAAGTGCCAGAAAAGGCGCATCTAATAATAGATGTGCCTTTTCTGGGGTGGCTGGGGCCAGAAGTTAGTAGCCAGAGGGGGCACAAAAAAATGGTCCCTCTCAGGGCTACTAATATCTGTCTTCACTCACTGGCTTTCCCTGTCTGGTGGAGAAAATACTGTGGGAGCCCACGCATTTTTTTTCAACGAATTTACATATTTAATTAACACCTACATGTATGAAATTTTGCACACATACAGTCATGGCCAAAAGTTTTGAGAATGACACAAATATTATATTTTCACATGATCTGCTGCCCTATGGTTTTTATGTGTGTTTGACAGATGTTTTTATCACAGACAGAAATATAATAATTGCAAACATATGAGTAACAAAAGCTTATATTGACAGTTAGTATGAGTTAATGCAGCAAGTCAATATTTGCAGTGTTGACCCTTCTTCTTCAGGACCTCTGCAATTCTCCCTGGCATGCTCTCAATCAACTTCTGGACCAAATCCTGACTGATAGCAGTCCATTCTTGCACAATCAATGCTTTCATTTTGTCAGAATTTTTAGGTTTTTGTTTGTCCACCCGTCTCTTGATGATTGACCACAAGTTCTCAATGGGATTAAGATCTGGGGAGTTTCCAGGCCATGGACCCAAAATCTCTATGTTTTGTTCTCTGAGCCATTTAGTTATCACCTTTGCTTTATGGCAAGGTGCTCCATCATGCTGGAAAAGGCATTGTTGATCGCCAAACTGCTCTTGGAGGGTTGGGAGAAGTTGCTCTTGGAGGACATTCTGGTACCATTCTTTATTCATGGCTGTGTTTTTAGGCAAGACTGTGAGAGAGCCGATTCCCTTGGCTGAGAAGCAACCCCACACATGAATGGTTTCAGGATGCTTAACAGTTGGCATGAGACAAGACTGGTGGTAGCGCTCACCTTGTCTTCTCCGAATGAGGCGTTTTCCTGATGTCCCAAACAATCGAAAAGGGGATTCATCAGAGAAAATAACTTTACCCCAGTCCTCAGCAGTCCACTGCCTGTACCTTTTGCAGAATATCAGTCTGTCCATCATGTTTTTTCTGGAGAGAAGTGGCTTCTTTGCTGCCCTCCTTGAGACCAGGCCTTGCTCCATGAGTCTCCGCCTCACAGTGCGTGCAGATGCACTCACACCTGCCTGCTGCCATTCCTGAGCAAGCTCTGCACTGCTGGTAGCCCGATCCCGCAGCTGAAACACTTTTAAGAGACGGTCCTGGCGCTTGCTGGTCTTTCTTGGGCGCCCTGGAGCCTTTTTGGCAACAATGGAACCTCTCTCCTTGAAGTTCTTGATGATGCAATAGATTGTTGACTGAGGTGCAATCTTTCTAGCTGCGATACTCTTCCCTGTTAGGCCATTTTTGTGCATTGCAATGATGACTGCACGTGTTTCTTTAGAGATAACCATGGTTAACAGAAGAGAAACAATGATGCCAAGCACCAGCCTCTTTTTAAAGTGTCCAGTGGTGTCATTCTTACTTAATCATGACAGATTGATCTCCAGCCATGTCCTCATCAACACCCACACCTGTGCTAATGGAGCAATCACTGAAAAGAGGTTAGCTGGTCCTTTTAAGGCAGGGCTGCAATGATGTTGAAATGTGTTTTGGGGGATAAAGTTCATTTTCTAGCCAAATATTGACTTTGCAAGTAATTGCTCTTAAGCTGATGACTCTTTATAACATAGTAACATAGTAACATAGTAACATAGTTATTAGGGTTGAAGGAAGACTTTAAGTCCATCTAGTTCAACCCATATCCTATCCTAACCTGCCCTAACATGTTGATCCAGAGGAAGGCAAAAAAAACCCCAAGTGGCAAACAGTAAGCTTCACATTGGGGAAAAAAATTCCTTCCCGACTCCACATACGGCAATCAGACTAGCTCCCTGGATCAACGCTGTATCTAGGAAACTAGTGAATATAGCCTGTAATATTATACTTTTCAAGAAAGGCATCCAGTCCCCTCTTAAATTTTAGTAAGGAATCACTCATTACAACATTAGACGGCAGAGAGTTCCATAGTCTCACTGCTCTTACAGTAAAGAATCTGCATCTGTGATTATGGCTAAACCTTCTTTCCTCCAGACGTAGAGGATGCCCCCTCGTCCCCGTCACAGGTCTAAGAGTAAAAAGATCATTAGAAAGGTCTTTGTACTGTCCCCTCATATATTTGTACATTGTAATAAGATCACCCCTAAGCCTTCGTTTTTCCAAACTAAATAACCCCAAGTGTAATAACCTGTCTTGGTATTGCAGACCCCCCAGTTCTCTAATAACCTTGGTCGCTCTTCTCTGCACCCGCTCCAGTTCAGCTATGTCTTTCTTATACACCGGAGACCAGAACTGCACACAGTATTCTAAGTGTGGTCGCACCAGTGACTTGTATAGAGGTAAAATTATGTTCTCCTCATGAGCATCTATGCCTCGTCTAATGCATCCCATTATTTTATTTGCCTTGGCAGCAGCTGCCTGACATTGGCCACTAAATTTGAGTTTGTCGTCCACCCATACACCCAAGTCTTTTTCAGTGACAGTTTTGCCCAGTGTTTTACAATTAAGCACATAATTATACATCTTATTTGTTCTACCCAAGTGCATGACCTTACATTTATCCCCATTAAAGCTCATTTGCCATTTATCAGCCCAAGCTTCTAGTTTACATAAATCCTCCTGTAATATAAAATTATCCTCCTCTGTATTTATTACCCTGCAGAGTTTAGTGTCATCTGCAAATATTGAAATACTACTCTGTATGCCCCCTACAAGGTCATTAATAAATATGTTAAAGAGAAGCGGCCCCAATACTGACCCCTGTGGTACCCCACTGCTAACCGTGACCCAGTCAGAGTGTGCTCCATTAATAACCATAACATTCTGGAGTATATGCAAATTGCCATTAGAAAAAGTGAAGCAGTAGACTTTGTAAAAATTAATATTTGTGTTATTCTCAAAACTTTTGGCCATGACTGTACACTCATGTAATTGTTAATCAAAACCATATATTAAACAACATGAAATGAAATGGTTTACTGTATGTAAACCATGTGTCATTTCATGTCGGGTTCTGTAATGATTTTACTAAAGCCGGCAATTGAATTAGCGGTTATTATGCTATGTAGAAGTGTATGAACTATAAATATATGTATATATATGTCACAATGACATGTTGTATATATATATTAAATATATATATTTGACGCGGTTTTTGACGTGGTTTTTCATGATTTTTCTCATGCGGTTTTGTATGCGGTTTTGACAGCTAAATAAAGATATGTTGTTTACCAAAAAAAAAAAAGATTTATGATGTCATTTCTTGTCCAACCTCTTTTACATTTGTCCAACCCACACTCCATTACACACACACAGATAGAGATAGGCCAGCGTCACACTTGCGAGTGTGATGCGAGTAAGTCTTTTTTAGATCTGCGGTTTTGTTGCGGAAGTGCCCGACTCAATGCAAGTCAATGGGCGCCGAACCGCTGCAGTTCCGCACAAAGAATTTACATGCTGCGGAAAATAAAGCGCGGCTAAACCGCGTGTTTTTTTCCGCAGCATGTGCACAGCAGACATGCGGTTCCCATTGGATTACATTGGTAGTGCACTGTGCTGCGGGTTAGATGCGTTTCCGCACGTTGAAAAACGCAGCGGAAACGCATCTAAAAACGCAACGTGTGCACAGGGCCTCATTCCCGCAGAAAAACAAACACCTTTTTTCTTGCGACTCTCAGCGGAGAAGTACAGGTTGGTGGCCCCCGCTAACTGCATAGGTTCTACCTCCTCCCCCAACACAGGTTCACCGCCAAGCTGATCCCCGGACACAGGGGAACGACTCCCACCAGAGGGACCTGGGGAAAGTGGTCTTACCCACTGATCCCGAAGGCGTCTATCCACACGTATATGGCCGCCTCCAATGACACAGGAGCCTCATACGTAGCCAGAACATCTTTTAGTTTCTCAGAAAGACCCTCACAAAATTGGCTTTTAAGAGCCGCATCATTCCATTTTGTGTCAGTTGCCCACCTACAGAATTCAGAGCTATATGACTCTACTGACCGATTTCCCTACTGGAGGCGGCAAAGTCTAGACTCCGCCAGGGTGACTTGGTCAGGGTCGTCATAAATGAGGGTCAGGGCCCCAAAAATTCCTGGAGTCAAACAGAGTCCTGTGGTAAGGAAAAAGCCCAGGATTTTGGATCTCCCTGTAATAAAGAAATCACAATCCCTACTTTTTGCTCTTCACTGCCAGATGAGTAGGGACGAAGTTTGAAATACAATTTGCAGGCCTCTTTAAATACAAAAAACTTGTCTCTGCCTCCTGAAAATCTGCTAGGAAGAGCAATCTTAGGTTCAGGCCAACCCGGCCCAGCAGCAGAGGCCCCAACATTGGCGACCTGCTGCTGCTGCAGAACTTCACGATGGAGATCAGTCACTTCCAGAGACAGACAGCGTAGTCGCTCAGCCAACTCAGTGACTGCATCCATCTCCAAAGGGAGAGAGAGAGAAAAAAAAACCCCAACCAAAAAAACCACAAAACAAACAAAACACATGCACAATGAACCACGTGTCAGTTTTTTTTTTCTCTAAACAGTGTGGCGGGTAATAATGTCACACACAGTGTGAGAAAACCAAGTGTAACCTAAAGGGAAATGGGGAAGGGGGCCCAGACATTAGGGAAGGGATTTGGAGACCCCTAGGCTAGATCTAATCTCTCCCTAGAACTCCTACCGTGTCCCTATATTGGTTCCTCACCAATCGCCAAGCCGGAACCTCAGGCCCTGAATCTCCCTGAGGCCTAAGTTTTGAATAGGGAATGGGAGGTTGATGCACGCTAGGCAGTCTCTGCTAAACTAAAGACGGTAAGGTGAGACAAACAGGGAGCACTTAGCTGAATCGCCAGATACGGATACCAGATGAAGGACTCCAGACACCAAACTGGAGCACTCTGAAAAGGTCCAACACTCTAGCAGGCACAAGTGGAAATGAAGCTATTACCCACACTGGATCACGGCTAAGCCACTAACTAAATATATCCAAACTTCTCTGAGGAGGAGGAGGTCGACGCTGGGTCCTAGAGGCAGATGGTTCAGGGAGCAGTCTGTATTTACAGGCACTCAGACCTTCTGAGGCCTGACACAGGATGATAGCCTGTCACCTCCGAAGCGCTCGTGACAGTTAATTATCACAGAGAGGGAGTTGTAAGAGGATGGTCAGTCATAACATGCTGAACAGCCATGTTGTGCCTAGCAATCATGTTGGGCAAACTCTAGCAAACTAATTTTGCAGCTAATGAGATGCAGTTTCTGCAGTTTTCCCTTGAGTGGAGACATAAACAACATAAGTGTCACTAAGGCTACTTTCACACTTGCGTTTTTTTGCGCTGCGTTTCGAGCGCACATGAAGCGCATTAAAAAAGCGCATGCAAATGCTTGTAAACGCTGCGATTTTTAGTCGAATCAGCATGAGCATTTCGACAAAAAAACGCAGCGTTTGTCTGCGATTTCATGCGTTTGCGTTTTTTTGGCGCATGCGTTGTCTATGTGTCACATTTCTATCATCTCTGTCTCCATCATCTCTGGCTCCATCATCTCTGGCTCCATCATCTCTGTCTCCATCATCTGTCTCCATCATCTCTGTCTCCATCATCTCTGGCTCCATCATCTCTGTCTCCATCATCTCTGTCTCCATCATCTCTGTCTCTATCATCTCTGTCTCCATCATCTCTGGCTCTATCATCTCTGTCTCCATCATCTGTCTCCATCATCTCTGTCTCTGGCTCCATCATCTCTGTCTCCATCATCTCTGGCTCTATCATCTCTGGCTCCATCATCTCTGGCTCCATCATCTCTGTCTCCATCATCTCTGGCTCTATCATCTCTGTCTCCATCATCTGTCTCCATCATATCTGTCTCCATCATCTGTCTCCATCATCTCTGTCTCCATCATCTCTGTCTCCATCATCTCTGGCTCCATCATTTACAGAAAAATCATGTGCGTGCAAAAGCGCTGACGAGTGCAAAGCCATGCGCACGCCAGCGCCCCTATAGACTGCAATGTTATTTTTTGCGCATAGCATGCGCACACGTGCGCACGCATTTTTTTAAAGCGGTGGACCAAAAAAAAATGCAACATGTAGCGTCTAGCGCGTATGGGCGCACACCGAGAATATGCGCAGCGCACGACAAACGCACATGAGCGCGTGCAAGCGCTAGACCCTGCGCCCGCCATGTTAAAGATAGGGGAACATTGCGCATGCGTCCGATAGCGCACGATGCGCTGCGCGATAAAACGCAAGTGTGAAAGTAGCCTAAGAACTATAGAAGTCCAAAATCGTTAACTGAAATAGGTGCAATGGCCCATGGTGGTTAAGTGGTGTTAGATTAAATGTTGGGACGCAGCAGACATATTATGAGTGGTGGGGTTTAAAATACATCTCAAATGTTTACTCAAAGTTCCTAAATATTACATCTGACATTGTTCATACTCTATGATATTAACAACATGGTTGGAGCGTCAATTAAAGAAATATTTAATATTTAAATTTTTACTATTATATGTAGACAAATTTCTTGGTTTTGTTGATAAATTTACACAAACCACACTTGGGTCTACTGCACTTGTAAAAATGTTTGATATCTAATTTATTGAATACTGAATGCTGGACAAACTACTAATTTTCCTCTTTCTATAACTCCTGATTAGTTCTGCTCAAAGCATCTCTAGACTATACCATATTGTAAGACAATCAAATACAACAATTTGATTTAGGAATGCAGCTAAATAACTGTTCAAATATTCATTTTTTATAATTTTTTTTTCAAGTATATCATAATTTGTGTAATGTGAAATAATTTGAAAGCCTTATAAAGGATTATGACTGCCAACTGTGCCTATATACACTGACCTGTTAATAGTACTAAAATATTTAAAAAAAAAATGCTGCACTCTCTAAAAAGTTCATTGACTCTTACAAGCTCAACAACAGACCTTATTAAGGCTTTATGTACACATATCCACCATTCATTTTTCACTTACTGCATCCAAGTTCATGTCTGTGTGGAAAGAAAAATTTTTTTTCCTGAAGACCTTAAAGTGTTGATAAGTGTTATATTGGTGCATTTTCCTTATGCTGATGTTTGATGCAATTGTTTAGTCTAGGTTCACATTGCATTAGGGCAATCCATTTAACGGATCCGTTTGTAAACCGCACTAACGCAATGTAACGGACATGTTAACGCACCCATAGACTTCCATTAGTGTAACGGATCCTAATGCATGTCAAAATTGACATGCATTTGCAATGGTCCGTTACTTTGTGACGCACCTTCCAACGTGGACTACCACATTTTCGGATCCGGTACGGCGAAAGCACAGTGAACGGATGCGTTCGTTCTGCCATAGAACTTTATTGCTGATGCAATTCAACCAATTTGTACAAATTTTAGCCCTGTGTTGGATTGCGTTCATGAGGGCTTGCTATGATCATGTGACCCATGATATCGCTGAAATTTAAATGGATGATCCCGAATTTGAACATAGAGGGTGTGAAAGGCACCATATGTTTGCCAAAAAAAGTTGACTTCATGAACCCAATATCTCCTCCGGCAAACACATCTTCTCCGACGACGTCGCAACATCAATCGAAAGCTTACAGGCAGAGACACAAACATCTTGCTGGCAGCTGAAGTACACTCAATGCTTTAAAAACGCAGAATGTGTCCACCCACACACAACGCTGACATTTTTATAGCCAAAAAAAAATTTGAACTAAAATAACAGTGTCTGAACGCATACAAACGGATACTTCCTGTCATGTGTGCATTACCACGAAGATCGTCGCGGTTGCACATTTTGACTTCTCACAGCTGAGTTGCTGTTTCTTTGTGTTTGGCAGCTAGGGAGTTAATTCTGTCTGTGCTCGGTGCTGGGACTGGGTGCAGTTTCTCCCGGCTGCAATTGATTATTTGTTGATTGGTTTCCTTTAAATTCCTGGTTGTCTGCTTTGGGAGTTGCCAGTGAAATCCTTCATGCAGACCACAGATAGGAATGAATCTGTATAGACTTAAGTTGAGAGCTCCTTAGCTGTTTTAAGCTCAACTTGCTTAGAGTTTATTCCCCAGACCATTTATGTTCCTTCGGTGTTTGAGTGTGTATGCAAGTGAGTGCTATCCTGTCTGTCTTATATGTCTAATCTGTGTATTTAGCTGAGATCAGCCCATATGCCTTTGGTGGTAATCAGGATCCTTCTTAGGACTGATTACAGGGTTCAGGGTCTGACAGGAGACAGGGTTAGGCTGGAGACTTGGACCTCTGAACCATTATCAGTACCTCCAAGGTAAGGGATTAGTTAGGACCCCAGTGCAGGGTCAGGTTAGACCCCGGTCCTCCTCTTTCCTGTTTCAGCTCATCAAGTCCTCAAGATTAACCCTGAGTTCAACTATATCGTTTCTGCACATCTAGTCCTCAAGATTAACCCTAAGTTCTGCAGAGATTGTGTCAGGTAAATCTATTTTATACTTACATTCTGATGTTGCTAAACTATATGTTGTATAGAGTGTGGTTCCTGTATAAATAGTTTACTGACATTGTATTCATATCATTAGACAGCGTGACACTTCCAGAACGAACACCATAAATGACCTAACGCAACATGCGTTAACGGATGCATTAACGCGATGGCAAAAATACACCACAAAAAGGCAATTTTGGGCTCATTTTTAGCGCATCCGTTTAACGGATCCATTAAATGGATTGCCCTAATGCAATGTCAACCAAGTCTTAATGTGTAATAATGCTCCTCTATGCACTTGTATGGAAAGTGACTGAGTAGATGTAGGCAACAGAGGAGTTAACAGTTAGCCAGAAGAGAAGTATTTGGGAGTAAAGAAAGAGTGATATACTGGTTACAACAGTCAGTCAGTAGTTTTGAGTGGAAGATATGTGTCACAATCCTGGGTTGTGTGTGTAATAAGAAGATTGCTGAGGTAGCAAACCCTGAAAATAACTGTCCTGTAGAGAAAATGTCAAAGCTTTGACTGAACGACACCGCCTGCCAGGACTCAAATACGGTACAGTAGACGAGGAAGCAGAAACAAAACACCGGCTTTATGCTAGAAAATAAGACTAACAGTTCTTGTAATGACAATAGCAATAATAAATACAAGGAGAGATAGCTGGTGCATGTCACACAAGCTGCACTCCAGCTATGTCAATGCAAAGTTCTATACAAACAGTATAAACATTTTCTACAAACTATTCTCTTCTAACTTCCTACCTATCTTCTGATATCGGGCCGAGCTGCTACAGTGCCCTAGCTAAAGAACCCTGATCTACGCCCTAACACAGTTGAAAACCAGTGTCACACTCACAGTTCTGAGGCGCTTAGGAGAAAGTCTGATAGCTTCTGCTTGGTCCCGAAGTAGTGCGGTCGAGTGTTTGTGGTGAGCTCTTCCTTCAGGTTAATGGATCTGTCTTTTTATGAGTCCACGTAATTCTAATTCTCGTTCCCACTTTCAATGTTGAGGGATTACTGGTACCACAGCATTGTATTATTTCTCTTAGGTTACAGGTGCTCGGGGAGAACCACCTGACTGTGCAAAGCAAATCTTTCCTTCTGACATGGTCCTGGTGATGGTTCCCGGTTACCGCAGGATCAATCTTCTACCATGAAGTTGTTAGTTAATTTACCAGTCTCTCAGTGTCAGGACACACTTAGGGTATGTTCACACGTTGCAGATTTTCCTGTGGAATTTTCTGCACAGAATCTGCACCTCTTTGCAGAAAATGCAGGTGCGTTCTTGATGCATTTTTAATGCGGATTTTTATGCGTTTTTTCATGCGGATTTGTATGCGTTTTTGTAAGCTAAATAGATACAGTACAGACCAAAAGTTTGGACACACCTTCTCATTTAAAGATTTTTCTGTAAGTGCCATTATACACAGGAGATCTGTACTTAGTATGCAGTGTCTGTGAACAGATAATACAGTGAATCACTGGTGACATTGTACAAAGGACTTCTGTATATACCGTATTTTCCGGCGTATAAGACGACTTTTTAACCCCTGAAAATCGTCTTCAAAGTCGGGGGTCGTCTTATGCGCCGGGTACGGAACATATGGTGGGGGGAGTGGGCGTCTCAGAGGCAAGGCGTTTACCTGATTATATCAGCGAGGGTCTAAGCGCTGGGGGCGGCGTCGGCGGCTCCTTTTTGTGCAGCCTGGGGGGGCTCTGTGCTGGGGGACAGCGGCGGCTCCTCTTGTACAGCCCCCCCAGGCTCTGTGCTGGGGGACGACGGCGGCTCCTCTTGTGCAGCCCCCCCAGGCTCTGTGCTGGGGGACGGCGGTGGCTCATCTTGTGCAGCCCCCCAGGCTCTGTGCTGGGGGACGGCGGCGGTGGTTCTTCCTGCAGAGTCTTGGCTCTGCATGTATTTTCTCAATCCCTGGAGGCCCCGGCAGCTTCATTGCTGCGATGCGGTGTCCTCCGGGAAAATGGCCGCTGCATGCTCAGCTTCAGAGCTCGTCTCAAGATCTCGGGAGACGAGATCTGAAACTGAGCATGCGCCGCCCTCAGCGGCCATTTTCCCGGAGGCCACCGCATCGCAGCAATGAAGCTGCCGGGGCCTCCGGGATTGAGAAAATGCCTGCAGAGCCAAGACTCTGCAGAAAGAACCACCGCCGCTGTCCCCCAGCACAGAGCCTGGGGGGGCTGCACAAGAGGAGCCGCCGTCCCCCAGCACAGAGGCCCCCCAGGCTGCACAAAAAGGAGCCGCCGTCGTCCCCCAGCACAGAGCCCCCCCAGGCTGCACAAAAAGGAGCCGCCGACGCCGCCCCTCCAGCGCCTAGACCCTTGCTGATATGATCAGGTAAACACCTTGCCTCTGAAACGCCCACTCTCCCCACCATATGTTCCGTACCCGGCATATAAGATGACACCCGGCGTATAAGAAGACCAACCACACTTTTAAGACAATTTCATATTTTGACTGTAAAAGTTGGGGGGTCATCTTATACCCCCAGTCGTCTTATACGCCGGAAAATACGATAGTATAAAGTGTATAGTGTCAGTGTACAGGTAACACTGACTCACCAGTGACGTCTCGAAGTGAAGTCCATCATCTTTGCTTTTCATCTTTCATCCAGCACAGACCGCCATCACTTCCTCCAGCCAGGGCTCATCTCTGCAGGAAGTTACACAGTTATCTAGAGCTCCACTTGCAGAACACATTACTTATTTTTTCCCAACTTCTAAACTACACCAGATGAAGATAAAAAGGCGACATAGTGTCGCTCTGCACAGTAACAGGACCTCCCCCCATTTAGAACAGTATTCTCAAAAAATAAAATAAATACATCACTGCAGTAATAATATCTCTTAATTAGCCTCTATGGTAATAATATCCCCCATCCTGGCCCCGTGTGTCTCATTCCTGGCTTCAGCCATATGTTCTCCCATCCTGCCCTCATGAGTATCCATTGTGACCCATATGATCTCCCCATCCTGCCCCATGATCCTGCCCCATCTGACTCCAACCCTGCCCCATTTGTCTCCAACCCTGCCCATCTGTCTCCAACCCTGCCCCATCTGTCTCCAATCCTGCCCCATTTGTCTCCAATCCTGCCCCATCTGTCTCCAGCCCCGCCTCATCTGTCTCCAATCCTGCCCCATCTGTCTTCAATCCCACTCCATCTGTCTCCAATCCTGCCCCATCTGTCTCCAACCCTGCCCCCATGTCTCCAATCCTGCCCCCAGTGTCTCCAATCCTGCCCCCAGTGTCTCCAATTCTGCCCCCAGTGTCTCCAATCCTGCCCCAGTGTCTCCAATCCTGCCCCATTTGTCTCCAATCCTGCCCCATCTGTCTCCAACCCCGCCCCATCTGTCTCCAATCCCGCCCCATCTGTCTTCAATCCCGCTCCATCTGTCTCCAGCCCTGCCCCCATGTCTCCAGCCCTGCCCCCATGTCTCCAATCCTGCCCCCAGTGTCTCCAATCCTGCCCCCAGTGTCTCCAATCCTGCCCCCAGTGTCTCCAATCCTGACCCCAGTGTCTCCAATCATGCCCCAGTGTCTCCAATCCTGCCCCCAGTGTCTCCAATCCTGCCCCCAGTGTCTTTCATCATGCCCCCAGTGTCTCCAATCATGCCCCCAGTGTCTCCAATCCTGCCCCGTGGCTCCAATCATGCCCTGTGGCTCCAATCATGCCCCCTATGCCTCCAATGCTGCCCCCTGTGTCTCCAATCATGCCCCCAGTGCCTCAAATCCTGCCCCCAGTGTCTCCAATCATGCACCCAGTGTCTCAAATCATGCCCTCAGTGTCTCCAATCAAGCCCCCCAGTGTCTCCAATCCTGTCCCAGTGTCTCCAATCCTGCCCAGTGCCTCCAATCATACCCCCAGTGTCTCCAATCATGCCCCCAGTGTCTCCAATCCTGCCCCCAGTGTCTCCAATCATGCCACCTGTGCCTCCAATCATGACCCAGTGTCTCCAATTATGCCCCGTGTCTCCAATCCTTCCCCCTGTGCCTCCAATCGTGCCCCCAGTGCCTCCAATCCTGCCCCCAGTGTCTCCAATCATGCCCCCAGTGTCTCCAATCATGCCCAGTGCCTCCAATCGTGCCATCAGTGCCTCCCATCATGCACCCAGTGCCTCCAATCATGCCCCCAGTGTCTCCAATCTCTGCCCCCTATGCCTCCAATCATGCCACCAGTGTCTCCAATCATGCCCCAGTGCCTCCAATCGTGCCCCCAGTGCCTCCAATCATGCACCCAGTACCTCCAATTCTGCCCCCAGTGTCTCCAATCATGCCCCCAGTGTCTCCAATCATGCCCCAGTGCCTCCAATTGTGCCCCCAGTGCCTCCCATCATGCCCCCAGTGCCTCCAATCATGCCCCCAGTGTCTCCAATCATGCCCCATGTCTCCAATCCTGCCCCCTGTGCCTCCAATAGTGCCCCCATTGTCTCCAATCTTGCCCCCTGTGTCTCTATTCTGCCCCGTGTCTCCAATCATGCCTCATGTCTTTCATCCTCCAATGTGTCTCCATTCCGCCCCCTGTGTCTCCAATCATGCCCCCAGTGTCTCTAATCATGCCCCCAGTGTCTCTAATCCTGCCCCAAGTGTCTCCAATCCTGCCCTGTGTCTCCAATCATGCCCCTGTGTCTCCAATCCTGCCCCACAGTGCCTCCACTCCTGCCCCCCAGTGTCTCCAATCATGCCCCCCAATGTCTCCAATCATGCCCCCAGTGCCTCCAATCATACCCCCAGTGTCTCCAATCATGCCCCCAGTGTCTCCAATCCTGCACTCAGTGTCTCCAAACATGCCCACAGTGTCTCCAATCATGCCCCAGTGTCTCCAATCATGCCCCATGTCTCCAATCCTGCCCCCTGTGCCTCCAATCGTGCCCCCAGTACCTCCAATTGTGCCCCAGTGTCTCCAATCCTGCACCCAGTGTCTCCAAACATTCCCACAGTGTCTCCAATCATGCCCCCAGTGTCTCCAATCATGCCCCATGTCTCCAATCCTGCCCCCTGTGCCTCCAATCGTGCCCCCAGTACCTCCAATTGTGCCCCCAGTGTCTCCAATCCTGCACCCAGTGTCTCCAAACATTCCCACAGTGTCTCCAATCATGCCCCCAGTGTCTCCAATCATGCCCCATGTCTCCAATCCTGCCCCCTGTGCATCCAATCGTGCCCCCAGTACCTCCAATTGTGACCCCAGTGCCTCCAATCATGCCCCAGTGTCTTTCATTCTGACCCCTGTGTCTCCAATCATGCCCCCAGTGTCTCCAATCATGCCCCATGTCTCCAATCCTTCCCCCTGTGTCTCCAATCATGCCCCCAGTGCCTCAATCCTGCCCTCTGTGCCTCCAATCATGCCCCCCAGTGTCTCCAATCCTGCCCCCAGTGTCTCCATTCTGGCCCCAGTGTCTCCATTCTGGCCCCATTTCTTTCATTCTGCTCCTTGTTTGTATGTCCAATCCTGCCCCGTCTCCATCCTGCCGGGCCCGGCTTGCCGCGTTCAATGTTATTTAAAAAAAAAAAACAAAAAAACACCTTTCTCCTTACCTTGCCGTGCTCCAGTGGCATGCGATCAATACCCCAGAGAAAGCGCGCACATCGCCGGTGACTGACAATGACATCAGGCGCCGGCAACGTGCGCGCTGACGTCAGCTGCCAGCCTCTAATTGGCTGGCAGTATTAACTATTGAAGTGCGAGCCCGCACGGAAATAGAGTAACTGAACCTGCGTCCTGGACGCAGGTTCAGCTACTTGATCGGCAGAATCCTGCCGCTGGGGGCGGGGCAGTGGGGCCCGATGGGTAGAGGTGACGGGGCCCGGTGCGGGCCCCCTCTGCTGATCGGGCCCCATACGCCAGTCAGGGCTGTAATGCCCTGATGGCGGCCCTGCATAGAATCACCTATATAAGGTATGTACAGCAGTCTATATACATGATATAGGTGGTATTGCAACTGCTATAACTACAATATAGAGGAGATACTGCTGTATATATGTTACATAGGTGATACTGCGACTATACACACCAGTCACAGTATCACCTATATAATGTATATACAGCAGTTACAGTAACACCTATATAACGTATATACAGCAATCTATATATATTATATAGGGGATACTATGACTGCTATAAATACAATATATATGTGATACTGCTGGTGTACATATGCTACATAGGTGATACTGCGACTATACACACCATTCACAGTATCACCTATAGGCCGGAGTCACACTTGCGAGTTTGATGCGAGAAACTGCCACCGGCACTCGGACCGGAGTGTGCGGCTAAATTGAAACACATGCAGTCGCACACTCCGGTCCCGAGTGCCAGCGGCAGTGCCGGGTATTGATGCGAGAGACTAGCGCAAGTTTCTCGCAAGGGTGACCCCAGCCTTATAATGTATACACAACTGTCTATATAACTTATAAAGGTGATACTGCAACTGCTATATATACATTATGAATATGATGCAACTGTAGAGTTGCAGTATCACCTATATAATGAATATACAGCAGTCTGTCATATACAGTGGGTACGGAAAGTTTTCTGACCCCTTTACATTTTTCACTCTTTATTTCATTGCAGCCACATGGTCATAATTATTCAGACCTTTGCTCAGTATTGAGTAGAAGCACTCTTTTGAGCTACTATAGCCATGAGTCTTCTTGGCAACGATGCAACAAGTTTTTCACACCTATATTTGGGAATCCTCTGACATTCTTCCTTGCAGAACCTCTCCAGTTGCATCAGGTTGGATGGTGAATGTAGGTGGACAGCCATTTTCAGGTCTCTCCAGAGATGCTCAATAGGGTTTAGGTCAGGGCTCTGGATGGGCCAGTTAAGAATGGTCACAGAGTTGTTGTGAAGCCACTCCTTTGTTATTTTAGCTGTGTGCTTAGGGTCATTGTCTTGTTGGAAGGTGAACCTTCGGCCAAGTCTGAGGTCCAGAGCACTCCGGAAGAGGTTTTCATCCAAGATATCTCTGTACTTGGCCGCATTCATGTTTACTTCAATTGCAACCAGTCGTCCTGTCTCTGCAGCTGAAAATCACCCCCATAGCATGATGCTGCCACCACCATGTTTCACTGTTGGGATTGTATTGGGCAGGTGATGAGCAGTGCCTGGTTTTCACCACACATACCGCTTAGAATTATCACCAAAGATTTCTATCTTTGTCTCATCAGACCAGAGAATCTTATTTCTCATAGTCTGGGAGCCCTTCATGTGTTTTTTTTTAGCAAACTCTATGCGTGCTTTCATATGTCTTGCACTGAGGAGAGGCTTCCGTTGGGCCACTCTGCCATAAAGGCCCGACTGGTGGATGGCTGAAGTGATAGTTGACTTTGTGGAGCTTTCTCCCATCTCCCTACTGCATCTGTGGAGCTCAGCCACAGTGATCTTGTATTTCTTCTTTTCCTCTCTCACCAAGGCTCTTCTCCCACGATTGCTCAGATTGGCTGGACGGCCAGGTCTAGGAAGACTTCTCGTGGTCCCAAACTTCTTCCATTTAAGGATTATGGAGGCCACTGTGCTCTTAGGAACCTTGATTACTGAAGAAATTCTTTTGTAACCTTGGTCAGATGTGTGCCTTGCCACAATTCTGTCTCTGAGCTCCTTGGCCAGTTCCTTTGACCTCATAATTCTCATTTGGTCTGACATGCACTGTAAGCCGTGAGGTCTTATATAGACAGGTGTGTGCCTTTACAAATCAAGTCCTATCAGTTTGATTAAAGACAGCTGAACTCCAATGAAGTAGTAGAACCATCTCAAGGAGGATCACAAGGACATGGACAGCATGTGACGTAAATATGAGTGTCTGAACACTTATGACCATATGATACTTCCTTTTTTCTTTTTTAATAAATTTGCAGAAATTTCTACATTTCTGCTTTTTTTCAGTCAAGATGGAGTGCAGAGTGTACATTAATGAGGAAAAATGAACTTTTTTGCATTTAACAAATGGCTGCAATGAAACAAAGAGTGAAAAATGTAAAGGGGACTGAATACTTTCCAAACCCACCGTATATATACAGTTGTGCTCAAAAGTTGACATACCCTGAAAGAATTATTGCTTTCTTGGCCTTTTTTCAGAGAATATGAATGATAACACCAAAACTTTTTCTCTCCTCATGGTTAGTGGTTGGGTAAAGCCATTTTTGTCAAACTACTGTGTTTTCTCTTTTTAAATCATGAGGACAGCCCAAAACATCCAAATGACCCTGATCAAAAGTTTACATACCCCTTTTCTTAATACCGTTTATTGCCCCCTCTAACATCAATGACAGCTTGAAATATTTTGTGGATGAGGTTCTTTATTTTCTCAGATGGTAAAGTTGTCCAGTTGTTGAGATCTCCCCAGAGTGGCTCAATGATTTTGAGGTCAGGAGACTGAGATGGCCACTCCAGAACCTTCATTTTGTTCTGCTGTAGCCAATGACTTGTCGACTTGGCCTTATGTTTTGGATTGTTGTCATGTTGGAATGTCCAAGTATGTCCCATGCGCAGCAGCATTTGCTGATAACATGTTGCATTCATCTTTCCTTCAACTTTGACTAAATTTCCTGTGCCTTTTTAGCTCACACATCCCCAAAACATCAGCGATCTACCTCCGTGCTTTACTGTAGGAATGGTGTTCCTTTCATCATAGGCCTTGATGATCACTCTCCAAATGTAATGTTAATGGTTGTGGCCAAACAGTTCAATTTTGGTCTCATCAATCCAAATTACCTTGTTCCCGAAGTTATGAGGCTTGTCTCTGTGCTGTTTTGCATATTGTAGGCGAGATACTTTGTGGCATTACTGCTAATGGCTTTCTTCTGGCGACTCAACCATGCAGCCCTATTTTCTCCAAGTGCTTCCATATTGTGCATCTTCAAACAGCCACACCACTAGTTTTCAGAGAGTCTTGTATTTCAGCTGATTTTGTGGATTTTTCTTTGCATCCTGAACAATTGTCCTGGCATTTGTGGATGAAATTTTATTGGTCTACCTGACCATGGTTTTGTTTTTACAGATACCCTGATTTTCCATATGTTAATCACAGTTTGAATGCTGCTGACTGGCTTTATCAATTCCTTGGATATCTTTTTGTATCCGTTTCCTGTTTTTATACAGTTCAACTACCTTTTCCCATACATCTGTTGACAATTCTTTTGCTTTCCATGACTCACAATCCAGAAAAGTCAGTGGCTGGATGAAAGATGCAAGAGTCTGTCTGGATCCCAGAAACTCACTCATCTTTTATGCACACACGCTGATTACAAGCAAACAGGTCACAGGTGAGGATGTTACCTTTAGTAGCTAGTTAAACCCATTTGTGTCGACTTCTGTGTATGTTATCAGGCCAAAATCACCAAGGTATGTAAACTTTTGATCAGAGTCATTTGGATGTTTTGGGTTGTCTTATGATTTAAAAAGAGAAAATGCAGTAGTTTGCCAATAAATGGCTTCACTCAACCACTAACCAAGAGTCGAGAAAAAGTTTTGGTTTATCATTCATATTTCTGAAAAAAGGTCAAGAAAGCAAAAACTCTGCCGGGGTATGTATACTTTTGAGCACAACTGTGTATATATATATATATATATATATATATATATATATATATATATATATACAGTACAGACCAAAAGTTTGGACACACCTTCTCATTTAAAGATCTTTCTGTATTTTCATGACTATGAAAATTGTACATTCACACTGAAGGCATCAAAACTGTGAATTAACACATGTGGAATTATATACTTAACAAAAAAGTGTGTAACAACTGAAATTATGTCTTATATTCTAGGTTCTTCAAAGTAGCCACCTTTTGCTTTGATGGCTGCTTTGCACACTCTTGGCATTCTCTTGCTGAGCTTCAAGAGGTAGTCACCTGGAATAGTTTTCACTTCACAGGTGTGCCCTGTCAGGTTTAATAAGTGGGATTTCTGACCTTATAAATAGGGTTGGGACTATCAGTTGCGTTGTGCAGAAGTCTAGTGGATACACAGCTGATAGTCCTACTGAATAGACTGTTAGCTGCTTTTTTCTTGCCATAATACAAATTCTAAGTAAAGAAAAATGAGTGGCCATCATTACTTTAAGAAATGAAGGTCAGTCAGTCCGAAAAATTGGGAAAACTTTGAAAGTGTCCGCAAGTGCAGTTGCACAAACCATCAAGCGCTACAAAGAAACTGGCTCACATGAGGACCGCCCCAGGAAAGGAAGACCAAGCGTCACCTCTGCTTCTGAGGATAAGTTTATCCGAGTCACCAGCCTCAGAAATCGCAGGTTTACAGCAGCTCAGATTAGAGACCAGGTCAATGCCACACAGAGTTCTAGCAGCAGACACATCTCTACAACAACTGTTAAGAGGAGACTTTGTGCAGCAGGCCTTCATGGTAAAATAGCTGCTAGGAAACTACTGCTAAGGACAGACAACAAGCAGAAGAGACTTGTTTGGGCTAAAGAACACAAGGAATGGACATTAGACCAGTGGAAATCTGTGCTTTGGTCTGATGAGTCCAAATTTGAGATCTTTGGTTCCAACCATCATGTCTTTGAGCGACGCAGAAAAGGTGAATGGATTGACTCTACATGCCTGGTTCCCACCGTGAAGCATGGAGAAGGAGTGATGGTGTGGGGGTGCATTGCTGGTGACACTGTTGGGGATTTATTCAAAATTTAAGGCATACTGAACCAGCATGGCTACCACAGCATCTTGCAGCGGCATGCTATTCCATCCGATTTGCGTTTAGTTGGACCATCATTTGTTTTTCAACAGGACAATACCCCAAACACACCTCAAGGCTGTGTAAGGGCTATTTGACCAAGATGGAGAGTGATGGGATGCTACGCCAGATGACCTGGCCTCCACAGTCACCAGACCTGAACCCAATCGAGATGGTTTGGGGTGATTTGGATCGCAGAGTGAAGGCAAAAGGGCCAACAAGTGTTAAGCATCTCTGGAACTCCTTCAAGATTGTTGGAAGACCATTTCCTGTGACTACCTCTTGAAGCTCATCAAGAGAATGCCAAGAGTGTGCAAAGCAGTCATCAAAGCAAAAGGTGATTACTTTGAAGAACCTAGAATATAAGACATAATTTCAGTTGTTACACACTTTTTTGTTAGATATATAATTCCACATGTGTTAATTCATAGTTTTGATGCCTTCAGTGTGAATGTGCAATTTTCATAGTCATGAAAATACAGAAAAATCTTTAAATGAGAAGGTGTGTCCAAACTTTTGGTCTGTACTGTATAATATATATATTATATATATATATATATATATATATATATATAGCCACACACACATACATGTATATGGATCGCCCGCCAGGGCAGTGGAATACTCGGTACCGGGCAGGTGTATTGAAGGGATGTGTCACAGCGGCAGTGACCCGGTCCGTGGCCCTGGGCGTCCACTAAAAGGGGAATATTTACAGGGGATGTTAGAGTTTGTAGTAAGGTATTCGTGATGTCACTTGTGGTATCTGGCCAAAGGTGACCAGCGCTGCAGTGCAGATCCTCTGACACTGATGGTGTGATGCAGCAGAGTTGAAATAGCTTCCCACAAGTGAAGCTTGTCTCAGGGCAGAGAGATGGTATAGAAAGTAATGGTGCTAGAAGATGTAGCAGAGTGGAGTGTGTGCTACAGGAAGGACTTGAGAGGACACAGTCAGATGCAGTTTCCAAAGCTTTACTTACAGTTTTTGCAGGCAAAGTATCAAGGGCATTGAGTACAGATGGTGCTGGAGTCTGTCGGCCTGAAAGCAATTTGGAATCCCCTTATTACAGGTGGGATGTGAGGTCTCCTTTATAGCGCTGTTCTCTGAAGCACTGGCTGCTATAAGCTCTGTCCAAGTTCCTCTCTCTCTCTGTCTCTTGTCTAGGTAGAACTTCACTCTCATAACAGGCAGCTCTAGCCTGCTTCAGGAATCACTCATATATGGAGTCTCCGGCTCACATGTGCTGCTGCTGTGTAGTAGAGTATTAGTTGGGGCAGAGAACCTGCTGTCTCCTGCCCTCCAGATTCTGCTGCTGGGACTTTAATTTACAGACTCAGCCTCGGACTCTGGGGGTCCAGTTTCTGGCGCTCAGACCTGTGGGTGAGCTCTCTATAGCCCCTCTTTTCCCCAGCTTGTCTCCACACGTCTTTCCTCTCTCGTCCCTCCAGCCAGACTACTAACTCCTCCCCCAGCCAGAATATTCTCTAGGCGCTCTCCTGAAATCAGGTGTTAGAGCTTCCCCTTCTGGTCTGGAGTAGAAAAGGTGTTGTATGCTGTGTTACCTGTTAAAGGGATCCTTCCTTGCTTTCAGGCATGACTTCACTCCCCCCTGGAGGAAGGCAAGTTCACTGTGGCAACCAAACTCCTGGGGTGCCACATATACAGTGCCTTGAGAAAGTATTAGGCTCCCTGGAACTTTTCAACCTTTTCCCACATATCATGCTTCAAACATAAAGATACCAAATGTAAATTTTTGGTGAAGAATCAACAACAAGTGGGACACAATTGTGAAGTTGAACGAAATTTATTGGTTAGTTTAAATTTTTTTTAAAATTTTTGTGGAAATACAAAAACTGAAAAGTGGGGCATGCAATATTATTCGGCCCCTTTACTTTCAGTGCAGCAAACTCGCTCCAGAAGTTCATTGTGGATCTCTGAATGATCCAGTGTTGTCCTAAATGACTAATGATGATAAATATAATCCACCTATGTGTAATCGAGTCTCCGTATAAATGCACCTGCTCTGTGATAGTCTCAGGGTTCTGTTTGAAGCACAGAGAGCATCATGAAGACCAAGCAACACAACAGGCAGATCCGTGATACTGTTGTGGAGAAGTTTAAAGCCTGATTTAGATACAAAATGATTTCCAAAACATTAAACATCCCAAGGAGCACTGTGCAAGTGATCATATTGAAATGGAAGGAATGTAATACCACTGCAAATCTACCAAGACCTGGCCGTCCATCTAAACTTTCATCTCAAACAAGGAGAAGACTAATCAGAGATGCAGCCAAGAGGCCCATGATCACTCTAGATGAACTGCAGAGATCTACAGCTGAGGTGGGACAGTCTGTCCATAGGACAACAATCAGTCGTACACTGCACAAATCTGGCCTCTATGGAAGAGTGGCAAGAGGAAAGCCATTTCTCAAAGATATCCATAAAAAGTGTCATTTAAGTTTGCAACAAGCCACCTGGGAGACACACCAAACATGTGGAAGAAGGTGCTCTGGTTAGATGAAACCAAAATCGAACTTTTTGGCAACAATGCCAAACGATATGTTTGGCCTAAAGGCAACACAGGTCATCACCCTGAACACACCATCCCCACTGTCAAACATGGTGGTGGCAGCATCATGGTTTGGGCCTGATTTTTTTCAGCAGTGACAGGGAAGATGGTTAAAATTGATGGGAAGATTGATGGAGCCAAATACAGGACCATTGTTGAAGAAAACCTGTTGTAGTCTGCAAAAGACCTGAGACTGAGACGGAGATTTATCTTCCAACAAGACAATGATCCCAAACATAAAGCAAAATCTACAATGGACTGGTTCACAAATAAACTTATCCTGGTGTTAGAATGCCCAAGTCAAAGTCCAGATCTGAATCCAATCGAGAATCTGTGGAAAGAGCTGAAAACTGCTGTTCACAAACGATCTCCATCCAACCTCACTGAGCTTGAGCTGTTTGCCAAGGAAGAATGGGCAAGAATTTCAGTCTCTCGATGTACAAAACTGATAGAGACATACCCCAAGCGACTTGCAGCTGTAATCGCAGCAAAAGGTGGCTCAACACAGTATTAAGTTAAAGGGGCCGAATAATATTGCCCGCCCCACTTTTCAGTTTTTGTATTTCCACAAAAATTTAAAATAACCAATAAATTTCGTTCAACTTCACAATTGTGACCCACTTTTTGTTGATTCTTCACCAAAAAATTTACATTTGGTATCTTTATGTTTGAAGCATGATATGTGGGAAAAGGTTGAAATGTTCCAGGGAGCCGAATACTTTCGCAAGGCACTGTATATATTACATAGACTCCTTTAATATGTATATTGCCATCCTTTTTTCTACAGTGCCCTCTCTATTACATATTGTCCTGTCTTGTTAGCTGTATAATGCAATGATGGCTGATGGAGCATGGGAAAGCTTCTTTTCTAATGGAAGAGCTTATGGACTGGTCGTCTGGTCACCTGCTCCTCCATCAGCAGTCATTTTATATCTAAAAATAGAGGGGACAATGTAATAAAAGAGGGCGCTGTGAATACCAAAACTAACAAGAATACACTATGTAAGAGACAGCACTGTACATAGCAGCAGAGCAAGCTATATAATAAGGGACGGCACCATATATAACTAAAGAGGATGGTGCGTAATAAAGTATGGTGTTATACATAATTAAAGAGGAAAACTAACTAAGGTGAGTACACTATATACTAAGGGACTGTGCTATACATAGTAAGTGAGTACACTATACACTAAGGGACTGTGCTATACATAAAAAGTGACTACACTTTATACTGAGGGATGACGCTATACATAATAAGCGAGCACACTATATATTAAAGGACTGTGCCATACATAAGTGAGTATACTATATACTAAGGGACTGTGCTATGTATAATAAGTGAGTACACTATATACTAAGGGACTGTGTTAGATATAATAACCGATAATGTTTTCCTCCACCACCTTCTGTTCCTAAGTCCATTATAAGTCCCCCTTCCTCCCATCCCAAACCCCCACACCCCTCATTGTCCTCTTCCCCCTGCATCCCATTATTGTCCTCTCCCCACCACATGATTTCCCTCTTCACCACCGCCATCATTGCCTTCTCCCCACCAATATCATTTTCTCCCCCACCATCCCATCATTGCCCATTCACCACCTCCAACATTGCCTTCTCCCCACCACCCCATCATTGCCCATTCCATCACTTCCATCATTTCCTCCTCCCCCACCACCCACATCATTGTCCTTTCCACTACCACTATCATTGTCTTTTCCCCACCACTCCCATCATTGCCCATTCCACCACCTCCTTCATTGCTCTTTCCACCACCACCATCATTGTCCTTTCCACCACCACCACCAACATTGCATTCTCCCCACCACCCCGTCATTGTTCTTTCCACCACCACATCATTGCTTTCTCCCCACCACCCCATCATTGCCCTCTCCATCACCCCATCATTGCCTTCACCCCCACCAACCCCATTATTGCCCATTCCACCACCTCCATCAATTCCTCCTCCTCCACCATCCCATCATTGCCCTTTCCACCCCCATTATTGCCCTTTCCACCACCCATCATTGCCCTCTCCATCACCCCATCATTGCCTTCTTCCATCACCCTATCATTGTCCTTGTCCTTTCCACTACCACTATCATTGCCATTTCCCCACCACTCCCATCATTGCCCATTCCACCACCTCCATCATTGCCCTTTCCACAACCACCATCAATTTCCTTTCCACCACCACCAACATTGCATTCTCCCCCACACCACATCATTGTTCTTTCCACCCACCATCATTGCATTGTCCCACCACCCCATCATTGCCCTTTCCACCACCACCATCATTGTCCTTTCCACCACCACCAACATTGCATTCTCCCCCACCACCCATCATTGTTCTTTCCACCACCACCATCATTGCCATTCTCCCCACCACCCATCATTGCTCTTTTCACCACCACCAACATTGCATTCTCCCCCACCCCATCATTGTTCTTTCCACCACCACCATCATTGCCTTCTCCCACCACCCACATTATTGCCCTTTCCACACTCCATCATTGCTTCTTCTACTCCATCATGCCCTTTCCACCAACTCCATCATTGCCTCCTCCAGCATCCCCATCATTTCCCTTTCCACCACATCATTGTCCTTTCCACCACCACCATCCTTGCCCAATTCCTCACCTCCATCATTTCCTCCACCTACACACACAGACACACACAGCACCATTAACCTCTCTGCATGTTCCCACAGCGCTACGCACGCACACACACATCACCACTCATCTCTACACACACACAACACACATACACACAAAAAACACACACAGCACCTCTCCACACACTCGCCCACAGCGAAGCATCACCGTGCCGACAGATTCCTCTCTTGGCTCTGCTGCTATTTTCTCTTGTAGGCAGCGGAGCTGCAGGGATCGCTCCCTGCCTGTCGCACATGAGGGCAATCTGGCCTCTGGACCGGATAAACAGGCCACATTGACCTCATTATTAGCCACCTCGCAGGGGCCCCCCTCCACCTCTGGGCCCCGCTGCAGCCATACAGGTTGTATATGCGGTATGTCCGCCCTTGCTGGTAGGGTTGTGATTATCTCTCTGAAATATCCATTAGTACTCATGTAAGTGCAGAAATGTGACCTCTTTTTTTCCTTGCTATTGTAATGAGGAATGTGTGACACCTATTCAGCCCTTTGAAGATGTGACATAATTTTCCAGTAGGGACACATCTGGAATCAGAGATGTAATCCACCTAATATTAATCTTGGAAAAAAACTCACCAAAATGCAAGAGGGAATGGAGGAAGAACACCAGTTTGCATCTATTTAGCACTGCCCTGTGTCTGTTTGGGACCCTCAAGGTCCATGTCACATGCTACATTATTTGGAGGAAGAAGTGATCGAAGAGGAGTAGCAGCAGGTGGAAGTGGAGAACTATCAGAGGCCACAGGCTCAAAAAGTCTATCTCGAGCACACTTTGCACAAGCCACTCCACCTGGCAGATTCCAGAGTAACCCCGACCTTCAGCCTTTGACCCCTGTGCAGGGATCGGGTCTTACAATGGGGTCCAGTGCATTGATTCCACAGAAGGGCTGCCATCCAGAAGACTGAACCAGAGTCAGAAAGTGTTGCATCAGGTGCAGAAATGTAAAACAAGCAAGGACAGGAATTTTTTAGTTTATTAAAAGGAGTTCAAATTGGCTCACTTCTTGGATAAGCTCTGTTACCTGCACTGCAGAGCAAATGCCTTTTGTCCATCTGCATGACTAACCAGCAGATCAATCTGCAATCCACAAAAATGTTTCCCCACCTGTGCAAGGCTTGTTAGGGCTACAACAAGAAGATGGGAGAGTTGCAGCATCATCTACACATAGGCGAACACATCATTGGTGCAACCTATTTCCTCCTCCAAATCCAGGGAAAAATGTATATAATTTGTATTATGAGGATTTATTGGACTAAAAAGGACCCATATATTGTTCTTGCACAAGAGCCCTTTTATCGGGTACCCTGAGCCTCAATCTCATGGCTTTCTTGGTCAACAAATTCAACAAATTATACCAGTTGCAAGAACTGGAACAGTTTCCTATGGAGTACTATGGTGTCCAGCCCCAGTGTCAAGTCAGAGAGGGTATTCAGTGTGTTCAGTGGATTTGTCTGTCTCCCTAACAATCCATTGACTGTTGTCTACATCGTTCTACTGCTGCTAGTGCCAATGGATTACACTCTAGAAGGCATCTACTTCCTGACCATCATGTCATCTATTCTTGCCTGTCTCGTCCTGTCCTCTTTACTGTACTGATCCTGCCCCCTCCACTGCACAGTCAGGCTACTCATGTATCTTCTGGTTGCTCACTATGTTTTATCGTGCTAGACAGTACTACCGATGCTGGGAAACATTCTCTCATGTTTTTGCACCCTCAAGAAACAGCTATGAAAATAAAGCTAATTTTTGACAACAAGCCATAATTTCTTCACTATCAAAACAGAGCAACTGTTTTGTCTCCACAAAAAAGGAGATGCTTTTTCGATGGCTTGATAAAAAGGCTTTGTAATTGTCTAATAATTTGGTGATTAGCCAACCAGTTGCAGACGCCAAAAAAGGAATAATTTTTTTTCACTTCTAGTTGAGAGGCCAACTTGTTCACATTCAAAACAGTAAATCACATCTGTATTGTCTCCATAATTAAAGGAATATTTTTTGTAAGTCTGATGAAACTGCATCATTTAGCAAAGTTCAAAGCTCTTATACTCTCCAAACACGGATAATTGTTGCACATAATCGTGTGAAAATGCCATGGCTTTGTCCAGTTCCACGACTTGTCTATATACACAGAAATGCATGCATCTTCCCTATCCCAAAAAAGGGATAATTTTTACATTATTTATACAAATTTTAGTAGCCTAAAAAGATTGTTGTTAAATATTTTGATGATTACTTTTGTTTTTCATCCGTTTTCCCCTAGCCAGTGTGAGGCAGTGACCCCTGTTACAGCTAGGGGGTGCTGTATGTTCTCCCCAGGATATGCACAGAGGCGTATTGAGGCTATGGGAATGCATTGCAATCACAGGCGTAGCTGGCATTGCAATGGTGAATCAGTGAAGGATGTCACAGGTAGGGGTCGCTGTGTAGTCTCCCCAGGATATGCACGGAGGTGTATGAAGGCCATAGGTGTGCATGGCAGTCACAGGCGTAACTGTGACTGCAATGCAGATTAAATGTAATAATAAATAAGGTTAGTCTTGGATATGTTAGTGTCTAAGGCAGATGTAGGGAAAACCTGCTCTGGATGTTGTGTTTGAAACAGACTGCAGTATGATAGTGTTGCAGTCTGTTCCATTCCAAACCCAGGTTTTCCATGTGGCTGAAAGCCACAGGTTTCTATGTTAAAAGCCCTGAAGGAAAGTGTTAGTGAGGTCTTAGTGTGTCAGTGTCAGGTCCAGAGTAAGATGGTGCTTGTTGCTGTGCAGAGAAGTTGGTGGTGCAGAGCACGGCCTGTGAGCGGAGCCAATAGGCCTGGCACCCACAGCGTACACCGTGGTGCTGCCTTCCACGGTGACTGGTCGCAGATGTGGATGTCATGGGCCCGGAGGTGAACCAGACGTAGACAGTTCCTGTGCCTGAAGGAGGACTGGAGTGTGTAACGGCTGCAAACAGGTGGATATGGTGCCTGGCTGCGATCCGGAGGATATCAAGTGTGCGTGAGTAAAGAGACATTGACACAGCGGTGCGGTCCCCCGCGGTAACTGGTCAGAGAAGGACTGGCATGTGAGTTATTTCAAACTAACTGAGTAAAAGTTGCATGAGTAAAGAGACTTTGATATGGCTGCAGTCGCCACGGTAACTGGACAAAAGGGGGGTCCAGCGTGTTTAGGGACTGCAATATAAAGCCTTATAGTATGTAGTGTCATGAAATGGACACTAATATTATATGCACTTGTGTGAAGCTGACACTGAGTTGATATGCACTTGTGTGAATTGGACTTTAATGCTGTGAAGTAACACATTAAAGAGACTTTGTGTTTGAATGTGGGTCACTGCCTCTTCACTGCGTAACGGTGATACCGGTGCACTACACAAGATAGGTTGAAGTCATTTGGACATTTAAAAGGCAATGCTTGCATTACAGAGTGCAGAATGTGTTCAGTTGACTTCATGGGGTACTCACAGTATTCTACACATATTTTCCAGAAAATAAGACACTTATTTAATATAAACTTATAAACCAAAAAGTAGTTCCAATTTGAAAGACAAAAGCAGTATAATCATATAAGTATTACTACATAATTAAAGAATATTACTTAATTGCATACGGATGATAAATATTTTATTAGAAGATACAACTATGTAATAAAAGAATTATTAAAATAAAAAAAATAAGAAAAAGGAGGGAGACTGACGCAGGACACCATACAATCAAAATACGAGACGGAAGAAATAGCCACCAGATGGCAGAGCGCTACCAATTAGTAATAGTAAATGTACCCATACATATCCTCAGAATTAGTTTAATGTAATAAATAAATTAAATAAATTAAGTTATGTTGACAGTATCCATATAGAGGGTATGCATATACACTATAATTAGACATAGTAACCAATAATGGAAATATGATGTATCACCACTAGTGATGAGCTAGCATACTTGGTAATGCTCGGCACTCGCCCAAGCATCGCTGTACTCGCGGTACTCAGCGAGCGCCGAGTATTTCCGGGATTGCTCGGCGGGAGTTCTGGTCCATGCCCTGCATGCAGATATTGTCTGCCATGCACTGTAATGCCGTAACCATGTTGGTTGTGGCATTATAGTGATTGGCTGGCTGCACAGCGTCATCAGGACTATAAGGGACAAGGTGCCGCCATGCTCGTCACATTCAGCTCCGGAATCAGCTAGTGTAGGGAGAGTTGCTGCCGAGATAGTGTCATATTTGGGGGTTTATAAGTTAGTGTGGGTATACCATAATAGAATGCACAAATCCAACTAAATCAACAGTCCTTCTAAGGACTAATTACGGGGTATATAAATTGCAGTGCTAGATAGGCAGGGAGTGTCTGTGGGTATATACATATCAGTGCAAGGCATGCAGGCACTGTATGTGGGTATATAGATATCAGTAGCAGGCAGACACTGTATGTGGGTATATAGATGTCACTGCTAGTCAGGCAGGCATTGTATGTGGCACACTTCATTGCATACATCAAGAGGGTCCATTCCATTACTGTCTGCTGCTGCTGCCTATTATTATCCACTTACATTAGCTGAATACTCAGGGTGATGTCACTTCCTTTGTGCGGTTCGCTGGAACGCATGATGCATTCCACACACTGTTTTCCTGCACGTGACCGGAAGTGAAGCCTTCATATGACCGCCGGCTTTTTTGGATTTAATGCGGAGCCAACACAATTAACACGCCGCACACAGCATTGATCTCTCGGCCTCTCTGTGGGGGAGATGGAACCCCCTCTTGCGATCCCCTGATGAACCCTTGACTATCTAAAGGGGGAAAAACAAGTCGGAATTAAGATAAGTTATGCTATGGCTGAATAATATTTTTTCTTTGAACATAGCATTATCATTTGTGTATGTTCAGGCAACTTTACAACCGATTTGTTTCTTGTTGCTATGTTGGCATGTTGATATACTATAAGGTATAAAGAGATTACTTATGACAGATTATTATACCAAAATTGTAGTGTAATTATCTTTGACATGTATGTATTGGGCTTCACTTTTGTGTTATAGAATTGGGGGTAATGTACATTGATATCGGAATTTGTATATACTTTGGTTATGTTTTGAACCTATTTATGGTTCTTAAATATTCTGAACCCTCTCCTATACTTTTTTGCTTTTTATTTGAAACATAACACTATCAACTCCTATATCCTTTTTTTATATATATAGTGGATATTTATCCACATTGGCGCATAGTGGGGCAATTGTTTAGCTGTGTACACAGATATACTAATAGTAGACCTATGACTGTGGATTCTGGCTCTACCTCACAATAGCCGTCTACAGCACATTAGCTCTTTTTTGCTACAAGATAAGATATTACGTTTCTTGTGGGTATTTACCCACAGTAGTGTACCGTAGGGCATTTGTTGAAGTATGCCCACAAGAGTCCTGTGATTTTTCTGCCTGATTAATTGTAAATCTTGAGGCAATTTTTTTTTCACTAGCTTCTGCCCCACAATAGCCCTTTTACAACATATCAGCAATTTGATACTATGAGATAAGATCATATTAGCATTTTTGATATTACGAGATAAGATATCCAATTTCCTATGAGACAATTTTGTCTCCCCATTAGGGGTATTGTTTTTTAGGTCATATTTTGTGTGTGTGGTTTTTTGTGTCTCACCTTTTTAGTATATGTAGGGTGATCTAGGGCATACAGGGCTACCGACGTTGAGCGGGGGTGTCATTTCGTCAACAATTAGAGTGCCAACCTCCGCTGACAGGTAGGGCTTTTTAGGGCCTTTAGGGTCAGATTAGCCCCCTTTTCTATTTTTCTTGGTTATTAGACCTGTTCTGCAATATATTACATTGTGGGTAGTTCCTTATCTATCCTGACATCTTTTTAAGATCCAGTATTTTTAATATTAGTAATAAAAGTTAATTTTTAGGGTTCTTTCTTCTTTTTGGTTTGTTTTTCTTGATATTGAGACCTGTTAAATATTAATTATTGGTTATGGATTTATTCTTATACACTCAATTCTGCTTTCAGCTGATATTACAGATGCTATTTCTGTATGGTAGAGTGTCATCTCCATATATAGAGACCACGTGATCTAAGGGACATATACATAATGACTACACGAAGTGAGGGGGCTCTGGCTCGCTCTCTCTTCTGGACAGCTGCCATGTAACCATGTGTTGTTTCTCTGAGACGCTCCTGACAGAGACAGAATGTCATTTTTGCCATTCAGGACACCAAGGAAAGAAGTGTATAAGCTTTGCTATGGACAAATGGACAATCTCTAAGTAACTATTTCACTCATTTTATGTTTTCCTGTAATGATGTTTTTTTGGTAAACAGTCCAATAAACCACTACATTTTTTTTTATAAGAAACGTGACGTTTTCTTTAAAGTATCGCATCTAGTAACAAGTCCTTGAAAAATATACAAAATTAAGCATTTTTAACATTTTGGAGAGCCAGCCAGTCACACTTGATTTTTAGAGTGTGAATTTTTGAAAACTTGCAAGGGGAGGAATAGAAGCAAAAAATGTGCAAGTCGTCAAAGAAATCACACTACGATATTTCAGGATCAGGAAAGAACCTATGAAGGAGGACTAAGAGTTGCCAGACGCATTACAGGAATCAGACGTACTACAGGAATCAGACGTGCTGACGTGCTGATGACAAGAGTGTTGTCCAAGAAAAGAGCTACAAGCTGAGATATTTCAAGGTAAGAAACAATGGATGTCATTACTTCTTTTTCTAAGCAAAGTAGACTGAAATTTATGTCTGTAGATCAGTCTAATTTAGAAGTTTTATGGCTTAGCTTATATGCAGAATGTGAAATGGAAAATCTAAAGCTAGAATCTAAGATGGTGTCCTTTAATAGAGAAAGAGAGAAATTGAAAAATATTTTACAGTTGGTTCATGTATTTCACAAGTTTGTATTAGAGAAATCTAAAGATGACTGTGTAGAAATAGTGTCAGATCATACCAGTGATGTTCCCGATATTGACTGTAAAGAGGAAATTGAGCAAGATGTGGGACATGTTTCTGTAATGGCTACTCAAGGTGACCTTGTCTCTGATGACTTCAGAACTGATGTAGGAGGGAACATGGGAGGAGACTTGAAAACTGATGTAGGAGGAAACATGGGAGGAGACTTGAGAACTGATGTAGGAGGAAACATATGAGGAGACTTGAGAACTGATGTAGGAGGAAACATGGGAGGAGACTTGAGAACTAATGTAGGAGGGAACATGGGAGGAGACTTGAGAACTGATGCAGATGACGTACGAGAGACGGATGTACAAAGGCCACCAAAAATAGAAGACAACTTGGAGGCCCAACTCCAAATTAAAGTTAGGAAAAATTTGTTAAAATTATGCAAAATCATTCCTGCATATGATAACAAAATCCATGTATGCAGAAATTCTGAAATCTTCGAAATATTTATTGACAAGCTTGATTTAACCCCTTAGTGACAGAGCCATTTTGCAGCTTAATGACAGGGCCAATTTTTACAATTCTGACCACTGTCACTTTATGAGGTTATAACTCTGGAACGCTTTAACGAATCCGCTGATTTCTGAGATTTTTTTTCGTGACATATTGTACTTCACGTTAGTGGTAAAATTTCTTTGATATGACTTGTGGTTATTTATGAAAAAACGGAAATATGGCAATGTTGAAAATTTAACAATTTTCAACTTTAAATTTATGTCCTTAAATCGAGAGTATGTCACACAAATTTCTTAATAAATAACATTGCCCACATGTCTACTTTACATCAGCACAATTTTGGGACCAAAATTTTTTTTTGTTACGAAGTTATAAGGGTTAAAAGTTGACCAGCGATTTCTCATTTTTGCAACACCATTTTTATTTTAGGGACCACCTCACATTTGAAGTCACTTTGAGGGGTCTATATGATAGAAAATACCAAAAGTGACACCATTCTAAAAACTGCACCCCTCAAGGTGCTCAAAACCACATTCAAGAAGTCTATTAACCCTTTACGTGCTTCACAGGAACTGAAGCAATGTGGAAGGAAAAAATTAACATTTAACTTTTTTTGCAAAAACTTTACTTCGGAACCTATTTTTTTTATTTTCACAACTGTTAAAAGAAAAAATTAACCACAAAATTTGTTGTGCAATTTCTCCTGATTAAGCCGATACCCCATATGTGGGGTAAACTACTTTTTGGGCGCACGGCAGAGGTTGCAAGGGAAGGAGCAACATTTGACTTTTTCAACGCAGAATTGGCTGGACGCCATGTCGCGTTTGTAGAGGCCCTGATGTGTCTAAACAGTGGAAACCCATCACAAGTGACCCCATTTTGGAAACTAGACCCCTAAGGAACTTATCTAGATGTGTGGTGAGTACTTTGAACCTCCAAGTGCTTCACAGAAGTTTATAACATAGAACAGTGAAAATAAAAAATCATATTTTTTCCACAAAAACAATCTTTTCACCCCAATTTTTATTTTCCCAAGGGTAACAAGACCCCAAAAGTTTTTGTGCAATTTGTCCTGAGCATGCTGATACCCCATATGTGGGGGTAAACCACTGTTTGGGTGCAAGGCAGAGCTTGGAAGGGAAGGAGCGCCGTTTGACTTTTTCAGCGCAGAATTGGCTGGACGTCATGTCGTGTTTGTAGAGGTCCTGATGTGTCTAAACAGTGGAAACCCCCCACAAGTGACCCCATTTTGGAAATTAGACCCCCTAAGGAACTTATCTAGATGTGTGGTGAGCACTTTGAACCTCCAAGTGCTTCACAGAAGTTTATAACATAGAACCGTGAAAATAAAAAATCATATTTTTTCCACAAAAACGATCTGTTCACCACAATTTTTATTTTCCCAAGGGTAACAAGACCCCAAAAGTTTTTGTGCAACTTGTCCTGAGCATGCCGATACCCCATATGTGGGGGTAAACCACTGTTTGGGCGCACGGCAGGGCTTGGAAGTGAAGGAGCGCCGTTTGACTGTTTCAAACCAAAATTGGCTGGAATTGAAATTGGCCGCCATGTCGCGTTTGGAGAGCCCCTGATACGCCTAAACAGTCAAAAAACCCCACAAATCACACCATTTTGGAAACTAGACCCCTTAAGGAACTTATCTAGATGTGTGGTGAGCACTTTGAACCCCCAAGTGCTTCACAGAAATTAATAAACGTAGAGCCGTGAAAATAAAAAATCATTTTTTTCCTCAAAAATGATTCTTTAGCCCGCTATTTTTTTTATTTTCCCAAGGGTAACAGGAGAAATTGGACCCAAAAAGTTGTTGTGCAATTTTTCCTGAGTACGCTGATACCCCATATGTTGGGTGAAACCACTGTTTGGGCGCATGGGAGTGCTTGGAAGGGAAGGAGCGCCATTTTGTAATGCAGACTTTGATGGAATGTTCTGCGGGCGTCATGTTGTGTTTGCAGAGCCCTTGATGTACCTAAACAGTAGAAACCCCCTGCAAGTGACACCATTTTGGAAACTAGACCCCCCCAAGGAGCTTATCTAGATGTGTGGTGAGCACTTTGAACCCCCAAGTGCTTCACAGAAATTTATAAACGCAGAGCCGTGAAAATTAAAAATCATTTTTTTTCTCAAAAATGTTTTTTTTTGCCAGCTATTTTTTATTTTCCCAAGGGTAACAGGAGAAATTAGAACCCCAAAATTGGTGTGCAATTTGTCCTGAGTACGCTGATATCCCATATGTTGGGGTAAACCACTGTTTGGGCGCACGGCAGGGCTCGGAAGGGAGGGAGCGACATTTGACTTTTTGAAAGCCACGTCGTGTTTGGAGACCCCTGATGTGTCTAAACAGTGGAAACCCCCCACAAGTGACCCCATTTTGGAAACTAGACCCTTAAGGAACTTATCTAGATGTGTGGTGAGCACTTTGAATCCCCAAGTGTTTCACAGAAATTTATAAACGCAGAGCCGTGAAAATGAAAAATCATTTTTTTTCTCAAAAATGTTTTTTTTTAGCCAGCTATTTTTTATTTTCCCAAGGGTAACAGGAGAAATTAGAACCCAAAATTGGTGTGCAATTTGTCCTGAGTACGCTGATACCCCACATGTTGGGGTAAACCACTGTTTGGGCGCACGGCAGGGCTTGGAAGGGAGGGAGCGCCATTTGACTTTTTGAACGCCACGTCGTGTTTGGAGACCCCCTGATGTGCCTAAATAGTGGAAATCCCTCAATTCTAGCTCCAACCCTAACCCCAACACACCCCTAACCCTAATCCCAACCCTAATCCTAACCTAAATCCCAACCCTAATTGTAACCCTAACCTTAATTGTAACCCTAACTCTAATTGTAACCCTAACCCTAATTTTAACCCTAACCCTAATTGTAACCCTAACCCTAATTCTAACCCTAATTATAAGCCTAACCCTAAGGCTAGGTTCATTTTGCGTTTTACCAGCCCGTTCAACACATAGCGTTGACGGGCTGGTAACGGTATAGCATAACACGATCGCGTTATGCTATACCCACTAGCGCAGAGGAATCAGCAGATGATTCATCTGCGCTAGCGGTGACGGAGCCCAGATGCTGCAGCCTGCGTCCGAGGCTCCGTCACTGAATGATGGCACGTCGCAAACGCATGCCGCTTTACGGCATGCGTCGCGATGCGCCCTCAAATGGGGGTGAATGGCACCGTTAACGGACTGCGTTACACCGCGTTATACCGCGGTGTAACGCAGTCCGTCTAACGGACTGCCATAACGCAGTATGAACCCGGCTTAACCCTAATTATAACCCTAACCCTAATGCTAACCCTAACCCTAATGCTAACCCTAACCCTAATTATAACACTAACCCTAATTATAACCCTAACCCTAACAGAAAAATGAAAATAAATATAATTTCTATTTTTTATTATATGTCCCTAACTAAGGGGGTGATAAATGGGGGGGTTATGTACTGTTTTTTTTATTTTGATCACTGTGATAGTTTATCACAGTGATCAAAATGCACTTTCTGGAGAATGAATGAAACTTTTTTTGAATCTGCCGCCAAGCAGATCGGCGGGCGCACTGCGCATGCGCCCGCCATTTTTTTTTTTGCAGGAAGAAGACGCCGGGATCCTGGGGCCTGCGGGAGGACGGAGGACACCGGTAAGTATACGGGGGGACGATCGGGGGACCGGGGACCCTCATTTTCTCCCCTCTGATGTGCGATCACATCAGAGGGGAGAGAAATCATTTTTTATTTATTTTTTTTGCGATCGCATCTATGCTTGCATAGACGCGATCGCAACACCGGGATCGGTGAATACCGACCCGGATCATGTTCTCTGGGGTCTCGGCTACCCCGGTAGCCGAGACCCAGAGAATATTTGCCCATCCCCCCACCAGCACAGCGGCACTTAGCGGCGGGCGCACTGAGCATGCGCCCGCCATGTTCTTCATCGCGCCGGCCCGGGGGACACCGGAGGGCCCTGGGGCCACATACAGGACATCGGGGGCCACATGGAGGTCCCGGGGACCCTTTTTCTCTGTCCTCTGATGTCCGATGATATCAGAGGACAGAGAAATTAAATGGCACAACTTTTTTTTTTGTTGTTGCGGTCGCCGTTATAGGGTTAATAACGGCGATCGCAACATCGGTGTCGGTAAAAACCGACCCGATTCATGTTCTCTGGGGTCTCGGCTACCCCCGGTAGCCGAGACCCCGGAGAAAATGCGCCTCTGGGTGGCGCTATTCACTTTTTCCACAGCGCCGTTAATTAACGGCGCTGTGGTTTAAGTACCCTTAATGACCGCCGTTAAAAGGCGTATCGGCGGTCATTAAGGGGTTAAGTAATGACGAGAAAAATCAATTATTTAAATTGTGGCTTCCTGCAACCTTTTCCAGACGTTTAAAATTAAAGTTGAGTTTTGATAATGAATTACATGGAGATCTAGATGATAAAGACAGATTGAAAATTCTGATTTTCTGTGCATTAAATGAAAATTGTCCAGATATTGATATTCTTCAAAAATTAAGGATTGGTCGGAAAGAATGTACTTTTACATTCATGTCCATATTTGAAAGGTTGTACAAAACTCTAATTACCAATGTCAAAACACAATCAATGATAAAGTATTTTGTAGACAAATTTGGATTCCTAAATTCTGTATCTCGTGTTATTGCGTCACAAAAAGATACTTTACTTGAATGTGTGCAATTCCTTGATTTTGCTAGAAAACATGAGAATCGTGAAAGGGAAATAAATCATAATAAATTTGTAAAAACAGAGTAAAATCTTTTCAAAAGCCAGTGTCAAAATCTCCTAAACGGAGTCATCCCTGTAATCAAATCTATGACGTACGAAGAAAATTACATATTTGTTATAAACCCTATAAAAAAATCCAAGAGTCCGCTTTGCAGAAAGAGTTAATAATTCAAAGTTCAGACCTCTCTGTAAAGAGACAAATGGCGGACATTGAAAGACAGGAACAGGTGATGTCTCAAAATGACTTATCTAAGTCTTCAGTTTACAGCTCATTATCGGAGCTGCTCAAACAATCATTAAAAAAAGGAATGATTAACAGAGTTTTTCAGGACATCTTTGACAAAGAAATAAGATTTGGTTTAGGAATTGACTGAAAATGAAATTATATGTTGTGTAAAAGTATTATACAATATATTATTCAGTTATTTGTAATTATTTTATAAATATAATTCTGTAGTTCACAGTTTTTGTAGATATATTATATATATATATATATATATTATTCATACAGTATATATACTATATTTGTATAAGTAGAGATTGTATAACTGTATATCTATATCTATAGTGATATAATTAAAATAAACTACAGAAAATATTTAGAATTACATTAAAGCCAATACATATATATGTATAAGACATTGCAATTGTTTTGTTTCTGGATGAATATGATATTAACCTTATCTCTTATTGTTCCTTAGAATTTTCACTTCAAAGTAGGATTTAATCGGAAAAAATTCTCTTACATTGATTTATTCCTTTATTTACACAGGAATTTGTAATAAGTGCATGATTTTATATATTTAACACTTAAAAAGGAAAAAATATATAACTAACTGAATCTAAATTTAGTTTTTGTGTGTTGCTAACATTTTGAAGTTATTTGCATGGCAATATGTTCTTACTGCATGACAGTCACACATGTGACATTTAAACTGTTCTAATTAGAGTTTAGCGATACTGCTCGATATCTAAAAATATCGGATCGGAATGGTATCACCGATATCACTAAATATCGGCGATATCCGATTCCGATACCGGAAGTCCCATGTAAGTCTATGGGAACAAAATATTGCAACTAAAAAAAACCTTTATTTCCTTGTAAACACTAAATATACACACATAGAATACATATATATATATATATACATGTCATTGTGACATATATATACATATATGTATAGTTTATACACTTCTACATAGTAAAATATCCTCTGATTCAATTGCCGGGTAAAGCCGGCTTCTGTGAAAAGACAGAAGCACCCGACATGAAATGACACTTGGTTTACATAGAGTTAACCATGTCTTTTCATGTCGTTTGCTATCTGATTTGCACAAACAATTACATCAGTCTATGTGTGCAAAATTTCACACCTGTAGGGGTTAATTAAAGGTGTAAATTCGTTGTAAAAAAAACGGACTTTTTTGCTACGAATTTACACCTTTAATTAACCCCTACAGGTGTGAAATTTTGCACACATAGACTGATGTAATTGTTTATGCAAATCAGATAGCAAAGGACATGAAAAGACATGGTTAACCCTATGTACACCAAGTGTCATTTCATGTCGGGTTCTGCATTTTCACAAAAGCCGTCAATTGAATTAGCGGCTATTATACTATGTAGAAGTGTATGAACTATAAATATAAATATATATATATGTGTCACAAATTCAATGACATGTATGTATGTATGTATATATATATATATATATATATATATATATATGAGGTGTAAAATTGTTTAAAAAAAATGCGTGGGCTCCCGCCCTATTTTCGCAACCAGACAGACAAAGCCAGTGAGTGGGGGCAGATAATAATAGCCCAGAGAGGGACCATTATTTTTGCCCCCCCCTGGCTACTAACATTTGCCCCCAGACACCCCAGAAAAGACAAATCTATAATTAGATTCGCCCTTTCTGGCACTTTGCCCGTCTATTCCCATTGCCCTGTAGCGGTGGCGAATGGGTTTATATGGGGTTAAAGCCACCTTGCAATTGAAAGGTGACCTTAAACCAGGTTAATAATTGAGAGCTGTCAATTAGACAACTATCAATTATTAATCCTATTGCATGAAATAAAAATAAAACACACACACTTTAATTAAAAATCATTTTAATGAAATAAAGACGCATGTTTTTTACCATCTTTTATTTGACTGCAAAAACAATTTCCTGTAATAAAAATAAAATAAAAAAGCAAAATTATTCTTACCTATCCCATGCACAGTCAGGTCCCACGGTGTAATCCTTCAGAAAGGGTTAATGTTTACTGCAGGGACCGCAGCTAATGCTGCAGCCTCACAGTAAACCCCCAAATGAATGAGTTCCTCTCCTGGCTGACAGGAGAGGAAGTGGAAAGCTTAATTGATTGCTTTCCACTTTCACTTCAGGTCAGCCAGGGACACAATCAGTGACGTCAGAGGGAACTGATTAACAAAAATAGGGATCCCCTCGAAAAAAATTGGCTGGGTCCCCCTATTTTTGTTAACCAGCCAGATGAAGCAGACCGCTGAGGCCTGGATTTTCAGGCTGTTAAGGAGCCAAGATCCATGGACCTTGCCAGCCTGATAATACCAGGCCACAGCAGTCTGCATATCTTGGCTGATTAACAAAAATAGGGGATCCCCTCGAAAAAAATTGGCGTGGGGTCCCCCTATTTTTGTTAACCAGCCAGATGAAGCAGACTGCTGAGGCCTGGTTTTTCAGGCTGGTAAGGATCCAATATCCATGGACCTTGCCAGCCTGATAATACCAGGCCACAGCAGTCTGCATATCTTGGCTGATTAACAAAAATAGGGGATCCCCTCGAAAAAAAAACGGCGTAGGGGTCCCCCTATTTTTGTTAACCAGCCAAGTAAAATGCAGACTGCTGCGGCCTGGTATTAAAAGACTGTCAAGGCCCATGGATTTTGGCCCTCAACAGCCTATAATACCAGGCTACAGCAGCCCCACATTTGGCGCATCAAAAGATGTGCCAATTGTGGCACTTTACCCGGCTCTTCCCACTGCCCTGTAGCGGTAGCAAGTGGGGTAATAAGGGGTTAATGTCACCGTTGATTGCACGGTGACAATAAGCCCGGTTAATAATGGATAGGCGTCAATAAGACACCGATCCATTATTAATCCCAAAGTTTTTAAATGTATAAAAAAAAGACAAAGCAAGAAAAAAGTATTTTAATGAAATAAAAGAGACAACACAGTTTTCATTTCTTTTATTATACTCTCATTCCTGCGACGCCATCGATCTCCTGTAAAAAAGGAAAAAAACAAACCAACAGTATACCACCTGTCCGACGCAGTCCATAGTAACGACAGTCCCACGACGATCCAGCTCTGCTACATCGCAATGACAGGCAGAGCCTGTCATCGCGACGCAGCACAGCTGATTACCTGCTTCCCCGGCGGTGACGTCATCGGACTGACTGTTTACGGCCGGGATTACCCAGCAGTCACTGCAGTTATCGCGAGAAACTGCATGTGACCGCCGGGGAAAGATGATGGCGGCCATCAAGCAGTCCAGGCCGTGACCGCCGGAGATCTTCTGCCAGGTAAGTGCCGCTGACTCCTGACAGACCCGACCGACGGACACTGACAGTGACAGTGACAATTCCGATTCCGGTATCCGATAAGACGACAATATCGGAACTCGGAATCGAAAGCCCGATACAGCTAATATCGGCCGATACCCGATATTTGCAGTATCGTATCGCTCAACACTAGTTCTAATAATAAGGCAATTACCATATACCCCTATTTCGGTGGTTGCAACTTAAAGCGTTTGTAGCTTCAGTGAAAAGAACTTTTGAGAGCTCGGCCTTTGCAAGTAAAAGAATTTTTTTTAGGCCTCTTAAGTTACAGGGTTCAATTACAGTTTGCAAACCCTTGCACCAAGTATATAGAAACAGCTCATAACTAATTTTCTTATGAGTCCTTCTATCTATAAATGGTTCACAAAGTTTTGTTATGTGTATTTGGGGAATATTCAAAGAAATATTAAAATATTAAATTTAGTAGTTTACGATGCGCATTGATAATTAGGATACAATTATTTGGGTTAAAATACATGTATTACTACCTTTTTGTATGAGGAATCTGTGGTGTAAACTTATATGTTTCACAGTCTGAGTGACAGATGACAGATGTGTGTATGAGCAGCTGCTAAGAGTGAAAATATCCTAAGAGAAATGTACGTGTGATGTATGAAAGGAGAGGTTTCAAAATTCATGGTATGCGAGAAAAACAACAACTTGGTTTTAAAAGAAATAATACAAATCAGTTCAATTAGAATATTAAGATACATAATGAAATATTATCTATTCCACATATATTCCTTTAGTAATTATTATTTTTAGTTAATAGTAGATAAGTGGAATCACACATCAAAATGGTTTATCAAGAAATCTACATTTAGATTATTATTTTTCCTTTTCCCAAAAGATAATTTTATGATATTCAATGTTATTTTTATTTTTAATGGTTACATAGATGGTACACATCTTCAGACAAATATATGGTGTAAAGCTAAAACAGAAGTTACATAAATAATTTATAAAACAATTATTTTTTTTTTCATTTTGGTTTTGATAAATCAATTATTTCACAGAATAATATTTTTTGGTATTAAGGGGGAAATGTGTTTTTGATCTTGAATACATCATCACATTTCATCAATGCCTCTTCTTCACACATTGTAAAGAATATAGAAAGGTACAATGGTAGAACTACTAGAAATAATAACATTAAGTATTATAAAGAGTCATTTCTTTACACTAAGAAGGGGATTACATGCAAAGTTGCATAATATGAATATTTTGGTAACACAAGGTTATGACAAATATGAAATCATCCAGATAATGGAAATATTAAGGGTATGTGTTACTGACAACATAACTACTCAGCATTTGTCATAAACATATAAAGGCCTTATTTTCATTTTTATTCTTATTTTTGTTTTTATTTTTATTTTTCATTTTTTAATTTTTATTCTTCCTTTATCTCTATTTTTGATTCTTAATTTTTATTTTTATCTCAATCAATCAAGAAACATCAATATTTAATAAAGTAATGTCTAGTACAAGAATATTGCTTCATTAAATATAGTGAAGATATCGGTTCATTAGAAGAAAATGTTCTAATTCTGAGTAAATACAATAATTCTTTCATTCATTCATTCACTCATATTCACATTTTGGTTCATGGCTATACATTCTTACCTATTATTGGTCTAATAAATATATTCCATTAATAAAGTTTTAGTAATAAAGATGGAAACACTTGTTACATGAAAAACACACTGACACCTATGGGTTGAAAAGGTAATTACACCTATGACATAAAAATGTTCTATCTCATGAAGAATATGGTTAATAATGCATTATCATTTATTATTGTTTTACTACACAAACATGAATTCCATATTACTATTCTGATAATAATTCTATGGATATTACTGATTGCTATGGTACGCTGTGATATTATAGGTTAGGAAAATTACCAGATTTGGTACAGAATAGGGAATGAAGACTTCAAGCAAGATATTGGAATTACGTTAATAAAGACTTTTCATATTTCTAAATTCAAGTAAATTTAAAAAGTTGCAAGAAGAAAAAGCCGAAGTTCCAGAAGGTAAAAAGGCTATATGATGTCTGAGTAATAATAGACTGTGTCAATTACAATTCGTTTCATCACCGACAGCCACAACTGCAGTATTCACCACTGACAGCCACGATCGCAGTATTCACCACTGACAGCCACAATGGCAGAGGACGATGATCCTATGATGCTAATATGAACTGTGTTATCACGTTTTTATCACGTTCCAGTGGTTTCCTATCACCTATGAAGCTTCAATGAAAGCTGGTGAACAATAAGGTAATTGTCAGGAAACTACAACCCTGACATGAGTCCTGTGCATTAGGACTAAGGACTGGTTATGGTGCTAGCTTTAGCAAGGAAGAGTCATTTTAACCCTTGCTTTGCTGACCAAAGACGTCACACCTGTTCCAAGACCAGTGCGGATGACATGGAGGATTCCAGAAATATCCAAGGCGAGCCAATGTAAGTCCAGGTCTTTAAAGGTGACACTGCTCAGATATTAACGCTTCATTTCATCAATGGACTTTGTTTTCTTATCAACATTTGAATTTATGGACTTTGATGGACACATGACACACGGTCTCCACAATTTCTACATGTTATTTCAAAGGAATTATCGTATAAAGACTGTGTTTTAAAAGAATCAAGAACAAGACGTCAACATGAAGACCAGATGACATCAGATGATGATGACTGAACCGGAAATGCTTCGATTTAGGTTTAGGAAAGTATAATATATATTTTATATGAATATTGATCACGGCTTACCATAACATGAATTCACATAACTATGTTATTGAGTGCATATAACAATAATCTGATATTATTATTATTATTGAAAAAAATTATTTGCCAAAGAAGAAGAAAAGAAGAAAGAAGATCTGATTATCCTAAAGATGAACTTCTCTACTTTGAGGGTTCCAATTAATGTCTGTCACCCTCAAAAGGGGAATTGTTAAATATTAATTATTGGTTATGGATTTATTCTTATACACTCAATTCTGCTTTCAGCTGATATTACAGATGCTATTTCTGTATGGTAGAGTGTCATCTCCATATATAGAGACCACGTGATCTAAGGGACATATATATAATGACTACACGAAGGGAGGGGCTCTGGCTCGCTCTCTCTTCTGGACAGCTGCCATGTAACCATGTGTTGTTTCTTTGAGACGCTCCTGACAGAGACAGAATGTCATTTTTGCCATTCAGGACACCAAGGAAAGAAGTGTATAAGCTTTGCTATGGACAAATGGACAATCTCTAAGTAACTATTTCACTCATTTTATGTTTTCCTGTAATGATGTTTTTTTGGTAAACAGTCCAATAAACCACTACATTTTTTTTTATAAGAAACGTGACGTTTTCTTTAAAGTATCGCATCTGGTAACAAGTCCTTGAAAAATATACAAAATTAAGCATTTTTAACAAGACCCCACTTTTTTTTCTTGAGGTGTTGTTCCTAGTTCTATACACTATTGTGCATGAAAAAACAAAAATTACAGGTCAGATATTTGAAAGTGGGCTATCTCCGTCAGACATCTCATCTATCTGTGGGCTTCAAAGTGTGGCATTTCAGGCCTCCATTCAACTGTTTTTGCTGTGTCTTACCTTAGTTCTATACACTATTGTTCATGAAAAAACAAAAAATACAGGCCAGATATTTGAAAGTTTGCTATCTCCGGCAAATATATCATCTATCTATGGGCTACAAAATGTGGCATTTCAGCCCTTCAACTGTTTTTGCTGTGTGCTACCCTAGTTAGTGATACTATTTTGCTGCAAAAAAAAAATACAGGCAACATATTTTACAGTGTGGTATCTCCGTCACACGCCTCATCTATCTGTGGGCTACAAATTGTGGCATTTTAGGCCTACATTGAACTGTTTTTGCTGTGTGCTACTGTGGTATCCCACAAAGTGGCCATTTCGATGGGATACCCGATATATACTGCATTGTCATGTAAATGCTGTGAATTTTTAAGGGGACTGGGCATTTTAAATACATTGTGAGACATGCTGACAGGTAGCACAAAAAGGGTTTATCTTCTCCTCCCAGGCTTGATCGGGTGACCTAGCTCTGTTTTAATATGCAGAAGGTTACTTGAAAAACACCTCAGGGCACTCCGCAAATAACTGCAGCTCTAACGTCACATAGAAGGGGGACGAGCCAAGTCCTGGGAAAGAGTTTTAAACTTTGAAGTGGCAGTTGGTGGTTCGACATCTTGGTAAGAGGAGGCCATTTTGTAGGTGAAGGAATTACCTACTTGCTCCCTTCCGACTTTCCTTAAAAAGTGGAATGGCATGAAAAAGGAGTTAATAGTCTTCATATGAGGAAGACTAACATTGCACCTCTAGGAGGGAGAATTACCTCAGGGAAGAAACAGAGCACAGTGCTGAAGAAGAGATATTCATACTTAATAAAACCAGAGGTTACTAAGATCTGCCTGTCTGCAGGTACACAGCAATCATCAACCGTGAATGTAATCCCTTAACTAAGTTTACTGCTGTTAATAAATAATAATTTGCCCCATTACCTTCATTAAAAAGACTTCTGTTTCAAATTCTTACGGCTGCTTCATGACTGGGGCTCAAATGCACCAACTACTACCACCATCATCATCTTCTGCCTAGAGGCAGTTACTGCGCAGATAGAAAGTATGAGGAGCAGAGGGTGAATGCTTTGGCGGTGTTCAGTGTACTCTGTCAGCATATTACGAAGGCAAAAGCTTCTAGATTAAATCATGATTGGAAAAGCCAAAGCAAGAGCATGTGAAAGAGTATGGGGCCAGTACTCGCAACCACCCAAGCTTGGTGTTCCTGGGCCGGAATATGACAAGCAGCCACCTAGTAATACTGAACTTGTTGGACAATGACGTCAAAAAAGAGCCCCTGTAGTTGCTAGAATAGAAGCTAGAGATTTTGACATTTCGGCTGAATTTCAAGACGTGTCAATTGGAGAGCGTGGTGGTCGTAGACATGACTTCCATGATATGGGTGTTTCCACTAGACAATCCATCCAACATGTCATAGAATCAAAATCTGTTTTTTTCTGGCAACTCTATTCAGCTGTGCACAAACTATGTCAAATTGATTGCTAGACCCCAGTGGGTCTTGTCCCAGTACCATGTTGACTACAGTCCACAGATGGAATCTAGAGCCCTAAGGTCACCTCTACTTTACCAGCATGATGAATTAATAGGAAAAGCACATTGTTTTGTGGAGATGTTCTTTTCTTGCCAAAGAAACTAAATAAGATCAATGAGGGGATTAGCCTGCACATGAAATGGAGAAATAGTAACGATTACAATTACTTTCACAAATGAGTTACCACCAACTACACCAACTTGCTTTCACTTTTACCACATTATATTCTGAAGGCTTCTGAAGATGATGAATATGAAGCAAATAGGTATGAGTTATTATCACCCAAATGATGTCACAGAAGTCACAACACACAACCTATCTGGGTGGCAAGGATTTACCACCGAAATTTTGAAGTATGAGACTAGTATTATGTTGTGCATTGATGTGATCCACAAAGTCATTCAAATTGAAACTGTTCTGGACGTAATGCACAATTTCACTCGAAAATTGGGTCACATGCCTTCTATGATGCTTGCATTAAAGAACTGATTGGACAGATATGTAAGGAGGAAGACCGGGCTGAGGGTACCTGTGCTGCACAGCGTCCGGAAGTGTCGAGGCTGCATCCCCTGTTTCCCAGGGGAAGGAATAGAGGACCGGACAGGCCCCATGACCCAGGAAGGGCGTGTTTAGACAGGGAATAGGCCGGAAGCTGAGGGAAAAAGTGCGCGAAGCATGAGTGAGTCCCCCGCTGTCAACATGGAAGTAGCAAATGGTGCAGCGCACTATGCACCCGAAGCGCCGAACTGCGATGGACTGCAGCAGACAGACCCAGTGACCTAGAGGCAGGGGGCGAGGCTAAGAGAAAGCGCACAAGACAGCAGAGAGTTTTGGTGGGTTCAAGCAGCGCGTAGGAAGCTGAGCACTGCGATCCGTCCTTAGAGCACTGGCGCCACGAAGGACTGTTCCCGTCGGCTTCCGCTGCTAACAGCGGGACTGGCAGAGAGCGAGGTGCCGTGCGCCCAGTGACCACCAGAGAGCGAGGTGCTGTGCGCTCCAAGACCGTGAGTACAGCGCACGTGCGCAGGAGAGAGTGCCAGTTCATGCCATGTGCCCAGCTTGGATACACAATAATTATAAGGCTCAGAGGAATCACAGAGGACATTGTCTACCCATCCACTTTGGGATTAGATGAGGCTGGGCTGTGTGTAATCACCCTGTATGGTTCCTTGCTCCTTGTCCTTGTGCTCTGCCTGCAATGCATCATCTTTAATTGTGAGCAGAGAGGTTTTAAGAATGCTGAGTAGCGGGATGGTGATGCTAATTATGGCATCATCGCCGCTCACCATCTTGGTACAGTCCTCAAAGTTCTGGAGGATGGTACATATGTCCAATGTTATGGGTCTGCAACTCAGGAATAGAGCGGGGGGGAACCTGAACCTGCACTAGGACTAGACTCGATACATACGATGGAGCGGGCGACCTATTCCTTGCGAATAGACCCACCGACAATCCTAGTCTAGACTCAATCAAAGACAAGGGGCAAGGGGATCCCTGAAATATCTAGGGACAAAACACTGGTAAACTCCTAGCAGGGAAACAGAGGAAGCTGCAGAAACAAAAGGAAAAAAAAAACAAAAAGACTAAGCAAGCAGAACTAGAGTTTCCAGAACTGTACAAAGTAAAACACAAAGCTATCAAGGCTCCAAGCCAGAACTCAAGCGGATTAACACTGATGTCCAGCAAGGACTGGGAGGCAGGTGCAGGGTAGTAAAGGGTGATAAAATCACCTGACCAACGACAAGCCCAGCAGCAGGGGAAAAAGATCAGCAGCCAGAAACCAAAACAAGATGGCGGATGGTCAAACTGAATAGATTCTAACAGTATCTCCCCTTTTACGAGGATCCTCTGGATCCTCTTGGTCGAGCCTTATTCGGAAATCTCCTGTGAAAAGCCTTAATCAGCCTTGAGGACGAGACATCCTCAGCTTTCACTCAGGAATTATCCTCGGGACCGAAACAGCTTCCAGGACACGAGATACTGCAACCTTCCTCTGTGCCACCTGGAATCCAATATGCGAGAAATCTCAAACTCGCCATCCTCATCAATTGGAGGAACAGTCGGCATCGCCTCCTTATCTGGCGTGTCAACTTTCTTCAGTAAAGATACATGAAAAACTGAATTAATTCTCCAGGACGAGGGTATGCCTAATCTCACAGCTGCAGAGTTGACAACCTGAACCACTTTGAAGGGTCCTACAAATTTAGGCCCCAGTTTTTTAGAAGGGATCTTCAAACGCAGATTCCTAGAGGACAACCATGTCCCCAACTGCGAACAACGCCACCCTTCTTTCCCTGTCAGAATATTTCTTAGACCTCCTATTCGCCTCTTTCAAATTATGGCGTACATTGGTCCAAACCCCTTCCAAACTTCCAGAAAAACTCTCCTCCTCAGGCACAGCTGCCCCAATCTTAGAAAATGGACCGAAAGATGGATGTACAGCAAAAAAAGAACACCCAGACGAGGCAGACGTATGATTATTAAGAGCAAACTCAGCTAGTGGTAGATATTCCGACCACATCTCCTGATTGTCTGCTACAAAACATCTCAAACTGCTTAACGTCATGGTTCTTCCTTTCGGTCAGTCCATTGGACCCGGATGATAACCTGATGAAAATGACAAATGAACTTTTAATCTGTCACAAAAAGCATGCCAGAAGCGAGCCACAAACTGTGGTCCTCTGTCAGAAACAATGTCTGTGGGAACACATTGGAGTCTGACAATCTCTTTCACAAATGCCTTAGCTAGAGTCTTGGCGCAGGGCAATTTATTGAACGGGACCAGATGACACATCTTACTAAACCGATCCACAACAACCCAGATGACAGAAAAACCTTCAAAAACCGGCAGATTGGTGATAAAATCCATAGCAAGATGTGTCCATGGCGAGCTAGGAACCTCCAAAGGGCACAGCAATCCTGCAGCCAGGGCATGAGAGGCCTTCGACCTATCGCACACCGTATACACTATGTTCCAAATTATTATGCAAATTATATTTTTCTCTGATTTTCCTAAGTGGTTGGTGCAAATGACAGTCAGTCTAATAAAAGTCATCACCCGTTAGAGTATACATCGAATTTTATTGAAGAAACCTCCCAATGATAATAGTATAATCTCCAAAATGGAAAAAAACTCAAAAAGCACTGTTCCAAATTATTAGGCACAGTAGAATTTCTGAACATTTGATCTATTTTAAAGAACTGTAAATGCTCATTTGTGGAATTTGCAGCATTAGGAGGTCACATTCACTGAACAAAAAAGCTACTTAACTCCAAAACATCCTAACTAGTGTTGAGCGATACGATACCGCAAGTATCGGGTATCGGCCGATATTAGCTCTATCGGACTTTCGATACTTAGTTCCGATATTTTCGTCTTATCGGATACCGGAATCGGATTTGTCACTGTCACTGTCAGTGTCCGTCGTCGGGTCTGTCAGGAGTCAGCGGCACTTACCTGGCAGAAGATCTCCGGCGGTCACGGGCTGGACTGCTTGATGGCCGCCATCATCTTTCCCCGGCGGTCACATGCAGTTTCTCGCGATAACTGCAGTGACTGCTGGGTAATCCCGGCCGTAAAGCAGTCAGTCCGATGACGTCACCGCCGGGGAAGCAGGTAATCAGCTGTGCTGCGTTGCGATGACAGGCTCTGCCTGTCATTGCGATGTAGCAGAGCTGGATCGTCGTGGGACACTCGTTACTATGGACTGCGTCGGACAGGTGGTATACTGTTGTTTTGTTTTTTTTTCTTTTTTTACAGGAGATCGATGGCGTCGCAGGAATGAGAGTATAATAAAAGAAATGAAAACTGTGTTGTCTCTATTTCATTAAAATACTTTTTTCTTGCTGTGTCTTTTTTTTTATACATTTAAAAACTTTGGGATTAATAATGGATCGGTGTCTTAATGACACCTCTCCATTATTAACCGGGCTTATTCTCACCGTGCAATCAACGGTGACATTAACCCCTTATTACCCCACTTGCCACCGCTACAGGGCAGTGGGAAGAGCCGGGTAAAGTGCCACAATTGGCACATCTTTTGATGCGCCAAATGTGGGGCTGCTGTAGCCTGGTATTATCAGGCTGTTGAGGGCCAAAATCCATGGGCCTTGACAGTCTTTTAATACCAGGCCGCAGCAGTCTGCATTTTACTTGGCTGGTTAACAAAAATAGGGGGACCCCTACGCCGTTTTTTTTTTCGAGGGGATCCCCTATTTTTGTTAACCAGCCAAGATATGCAGACTGCTGTGGCCTGGTATTATCAGGCTGGCAAGGTCCATGGATATTGGATCCTTACCAGCCTGAAAAACCAGGCCTCAGCAGTCTGCTTCATCTGGCTGGTTAACAAAAATAGGGGGGACCCCACGCCAAATTTTTTTCGAGGGGATCCCCTATTTTTGTTAACCAGCCAAGATATGCAGACTGCTGTGGCCTGGTATTATCAGGCTGGCAAGCAGGGTCGGACTGAGGCACCGGGACACCGGAGAAACCTACGGTGGGCCCCAGCTCCTGCGTGGTGGGCCCTGATTTGAAAGGATAGGTCGTGGGGCAGAGGGGGCAGTGGCCCCGGGGCCCGAACTCTGAGGGGGCCCACCCGGAGCTACGATACAGTTACATTCTGCGGCAGAGCAGGGAGAATTGCTCTCCCTGCTCTGCCGCCCGGAAGCTATGGGGCCTGAACAGGCGTTGGGGGGCCCGGTGCCAGCAGTGGGCCCCCCACCCGTCATCGGAGGTCAGCTGTATCGGCATCCAGCCGATAAAGCTGACCGCATGGAGAGAGAAGGAGCGAGCACTCCTTCTCTCTCATAATCCCCCTCTCAGAGTATGACAGCGGGCGCAATAACATCACCTGCCGGCGCCCGCTGTCAGACGCTGAGAGGGAGAACAGTGAGCAGCACAGGAGCCGGAGGTGAGTTTTTTTTTTTTTTTTTTTTAATGGGGGTGCAGTCGAGTCCTGGCTGGAGAAGTCGTCATGTCGGTGTGGGCCAGATGGAAAAGACATGAAAAGTGAACAATTCCATTAGAAAGAACATCAGCGGTAAGTCATTATCTGTACCTGTGCTGTAATCTATTATATGTTCTGTAGGACTGGTATTATTTAACACAGACCATATGGCGGTAATATCAATATTGGTCTTTTTATATATAGATTATTTTGGCCAACAGCGCGGTCATTTGCTGAGGTTCTCTGATGATGGGCCCACTCAGAAGTTTTGCCCCCACTAAACCAAAACCCTAGCTACGCCTATGGCTCTCTCTCAAGTCTTTCTTTCTCGCTCTCTGTTCTTTCCTTCTCACTCTCTGTTCTTTTTTCTCTCTGTTCTTTCTTTCTCTCTTTTCTTTCTTTCCTCTCTTTCTTTCTCTGTTTGTTCTTTCTCTCTCGCTGCTCTTTCTTTCTTTCCTCAGTACCAGCCACTGTGCCCTCATTACCAGTCAGTGTGATCAGCAGTGCTAAATGGTTACGCTTGGGGCGAGGATATGGGTGTGATTAGCTGTGAAATGGGTGTTGTCGGGGCGTGGCCTAAAATTTTCAGCGGCGCGCAACACGCGCCGCAGCCTTTAATCCTCTTTCCTGTCTTCCAAATTTGGGAGGTATGCTGTATGACCTCCCTACAACTTCTGGCCTTGCTCCTGATGAGCGCGACGGATGGTCTCGTGAGGGATCTCCTCCCACACCTGGACTAAAGCATCCACCAACTCCTGGACAGTCTGTGGTGCAACGTGGCATGGCCTAAAATTTGCTGCAGCAGGCACAGCGTGCCACAGCCTTTGTCCCTCTTTCCCTTCTTCAAAGGTTGGGAAGTATGATGGTGGGCCCCAAGAATAATTTTTCTCTGGTGGGCCCAAGGTACTCCAGTCCGACGCTGCTGGCAAGGTCCATAGATATTGGCTCCTTAACAGCCTTAAATACCATGCCTCAGTAGCAGGGGCGTACATATAAATCATGGGGCCCCATAGCAAAAGTCTGAATGTTCCCCACCCCCCCAAAAAAAAAACCCAGAGGCATTGTAAATGTAAAGTGCCAGCACAGTGAGGGAAGTTGAGTCGCACAGAGACAGGGGTTTTGGTGGTACTCGGCACCGATCATGTCGACTTCTATGGGGATGTCACGAGTAGCACAGCTCGGTCCGTGACCTGGGCGATCACTGGAATGTGGGATATTTCCAGGGGATGATAGAATGTTTGTGTAGTTTGTCGTGACGCCACCTGTAGTACCTGGTCAGGGTGTCCAGCGCTGCTGTGCAGATCCTCTGGAAGGGATGGTGTAGTGCAGGTAGGTGAAAAGTCTTCTACAGGTAACACGCTATCCTTCCAGGGCAGATAGATGTGAGATAGAGCAATGGTGCAAAGTGATGTAGCAGAGTGGACTATGCGACGTAGTAAGAAAGCAGGAAACACTTCAAGTTAAACGTTGCATAATAAAATTTTTAATAATAACATTACAAAAGTGCAAATGGCTTATATTATGTGACATGTTTTGTTACTGTTCATACCCTTGATATGTGTTATACATGTGTGTTAATAAATACATATTCAACAAAAGTGCAAATAGCATTAGTGCCGAAGTTCGTGGAGACTTCTTAGGACTACAACCCCACCGGGGTAACTTCACAGTGTCCTTTACTTGTGCTTGTGGAGGACCCGCTCCAAACCTCCAACTGTGGTCTTGGGTGGGCTGCAAGACTTTCCTTGAGCAGACCTCACTTTCGGCCACACCAAACGGGTTTTTAGTTTCTGAGGTAGTTGAAAATAGTGCACAGTAAAGTTTTTTGTAAAACCAAGATGGAGCACCGAAGTGCCAACTATTTACAGAAAAGTTTGTGAGCCAGTACAGTTCATGGCTTCAAAGTTCAACATTTTCATTACAGTGAAACACCATTACCCAACCTGGGTATATTAAGGCAACAATAAACTTGTTCTTCTGAACATTCACCCGTCCGGGTACATCAAACCATTACCCAACCTGGGTATATTAAGGCAACAATAAACTTCTTTTTATGAACATTCACCCGTCCGGGTACATCAATAATTTAACTATTTACATACAGAGACCCTGTCCGGGTTATTTAGACTTCTTTGGCTGGCCTCTTACAGGTACCACCTGGTACTGTTCTGGAGCTTGCCAAACATCCGTGACAGGAGGGTCCACCCAGACCTGATGACGTCGTGTGGCCTGTACAGTGACGTCGTGACCCGCTATCTGGGTCTGTGTGGCCACCTCTTTCGTCTCCCTCCGGGTCTGGAACCCTATGTCCCGGACTGTACGAACCCCAGGGGCCAAAACAGGCGCCGGGTACGGGCCAGCTATCATTATCATGTCCATAGCTGGGGCTGCTGAGGAGACCACTGAGGGAGGCTGGGGAGATTTACGGCGTGGGGTGGGCACTTGTGCAGAGGCTTGGTTGGGGGAGGCTGAAGGCTCGTAGGGTCTGTCAGTTTCCTGACACTCTGGGGAGTAGGGGTCGCACCTGGTAACATTTAGGGCGTACCATCCATTGTAACCCCAGTGTCGGGTGTAAGTCACCAAGTCTCCTGGCAACAGGTCCCTCCCCGGGTGTCCTTCTGGGAGGTGAGCCTCCACGTCCCGCCGGGTTACAAAAACTTCTAAATAAAGTCCAGGCTCCTGGATGAAGCCCCAACCACCTTTTAACTTAAAGTTCCGTACTGCACCCTTACGCCGCGGCTCCCTCACCGTACTTTTATCCTTTCTCATACGTGCCTTCTCTGCCAGGTCCTTCTCCAGGTGACGTTGCCGAAGCTTTTGGGATTCTCGCTGCTCCCTTTGTCACTCTGCTTCCCGCTCCCGACGTCTCCACTCTTCCTCCTGACGCCGGTTGTAATTCTCCTCCACCAGCAGCTCCATGTCTCCAACATCAAACGCCAGCTTACGATGTCCGGTTTGCGGCAGCTCTCCTGGCGCCCGCCAGTCCTGGCGGCGCTCACCTGTGGCGGAAGCAGCCGGCTCTGGAACAGATGACGGTCGGGGCTCCGGTACAGGCAGGTAGAGCTCTGGTGCCTGCGTGGCCTCCTCCATGAGGACGGGTGTCGCTTCTTCTGCCTCAGCGACGGAGGCAGACAGCGGGATCTGGGGTGCTGGTGCGGCGTTTTCAGCAGGAACGGGTGCCTCCACTGTGATACTGGCAACCGGTTCAGATTGCAAGGGCTGGGATGCCCGCATGGCCTCCTCTACTGGAACGGGTGCCTCCACTGAGATACTGGCAACCGGTTCAGATTGCAAGGGCTGGGATGCCCGCATGGCCTCCTGTACTGGAACGGGTGCCTCCACTGAGATACTGGCAACCGGTTCAGATTGCAAGGGCTGGGATGCCCGCACGGCCTCCTCTACTGGAACGGGTGCCTCACCTTCCGGTACAGACACTTCAGGGGGTAAGAGGGATTGGCGCCGCTCCAATTGTAGTTTTAGGGCCCGCCAGCTCGTTTCCACCCTGGCGACCTCCTCCCGGTGCCGGGCCAGGTCTCTCAGGGTATCCTCCGCTTCTTCCAGCGTAGGAGGGTTTCCAGGCCGGGTGCCAAACGGTGGCTCCGTGGCGATCGGGTCGCTTCCGTGGGGGGAGAGCTCTGACTCCTCCATCCCTTCCCACTTCTGCTCACGTCCATTCGCCATCTCTGCCAAGTCACATGTGTCATTAGCATCAGGAGAAGCGACATCTTTTGTAGGGAGGCGGACCTTCGCGTTCGTTTCCGCCCACTGAGGAGGATGAGGAGGCGGAACTCCAGAGCTGTGGGGCACGATCTTACATTGCAGTAACATTTAGAGTGTGCGGACATCGTTTTCGCGCCACGGAGTGAGTGTACGCCCACGAGAGCACGCCCTTATTCTTCACCTGTGCCTCGTGGCGCAGATATGACGGAAAAATGGCAAATACAGTCTATGATGATTTTTGCAATTCTCAAGCAAAAAAACAGTTAAATTAAGGCACACAGGACTCGCTTATAGCGAGCTTCTGAATCCTGTTCGTGACGCCAAAGTTGAGTCGCACAGAGCCACAGGTTTTGGGGTACTCGGCACCAAGCCCGTCGACTTCTATGGGGGATGTGACGGGTAGCACAGCTATGTCCGTGCCCTGGTCGCTCACTGGAATGTGGGATATTTCCAGGGGATGATAGAATGTTTGTGTAGTTTGTCGTGACGCCACCTGTAGTACCTGGTCAGGGTGACCAGCGCTGCTGTGCAGGTCCTCTGGCAGGGATGGTGTAGTGCAGCTAGGTGATAAGTCTTCTACAGGTAAGACGGTATAATTCCAGGGCAGATAGATGTGAGATAGAGCAATGGTGCAGAGTGATGTAGCAGAGTGGAGTATGCGACGTAGTAAGAATGCAGGAAAGGAAACAATTCTTACTACAAAGACATGCAGCATAAGGCTGCCTCAACCCCTCCCATCCAACTAGCTACACCCTGTTCTAACCAGCCTGAGCTAGACCATCCCATTGGGTCCGCCTACACTCAGCTGGCATAGTGTACTGTTGAATGCAGTGGTTGGAGTCAATGGGGTGTTTCCTCCTTACCTGAGAGTAAGTTGTCACACCGCTGGGTGCGATGCAACATCTCTGTGGCGACTGGACCCTCGGTGCTTCTGTCTTTTCACAAATGCCGGCTTTACCCGGCAATTGAATCAGAGGCTATTTTACTATGTAGAAGTGAATAAACTATAAATATATGTATATATATATATGTCACAATGACATGTGTATATATATATATATATATATATATATATATATTATATGTATTCTAAGTGTGTATATTTTGTGTTTACAAGGAAAGAAAGTGTTTTTTTAGTTGCAATATTTTGTTCCCATAGACTTACATGGGACTTCCGGTATCGGAATCGGATATCGCCGATATTTAGTGATATCGGCGATGCCATTCCGATCCGATATTTTTAGATATCGAGCAGTATCGCTCAACACTAATCCTAACAGGCCAAGTTGCATGTTCACATAGGAACCCTTCTTTGATATCACCTTCACAATTCTTTCATCCATTGAACTTGTGAGTTTTTGGAGAGTTTCTTCTTGTATTTCTTCTCATTAAGCCTCCCAGAGCTGCTGTTTTGAAGTGAACTGCCTCCCACCCTCATAGATATTTTGCTTGATGATACTCCAAAGGTTCTCTATAGGGTTGAGGTCAGGGGAAGATGCTGGCCACACCATGAGTTTATGTCCTTTTATGCCCATAGCAGCCAATGACTCAGAGGTATTCTTTGCAGCATGAGCATTGTCATGCATGAAGATGATTTTGCTTCTGAAGGCACGTTTCTGCTTTTTATACCATGGAAGAAAGTTGTCAGTCAGAAACTCTACATACTTTGCAGAGGTCATTTTCACACCTTCAGGAACCTTACAGGGCCCTTCCAGCTGTTTCCCTATGATTCTGGCCCAAAACATGACTCCTCCACCTCCTTGATTACGTCGCAGCCTTGTTGGGACATGGTGGCCATCCACCAACCATCCACTACTCCATCCATCTGGACCATCCAGGGTTGCTCAACACTCATCAGTAAACAAGACTGTTTGAAAATTAGTCTTCATGTATGTCTGGGCCCACTGCAACCATTTCTGCTTGTGAGCACTGTTTAGGGGTGGGTGAATCGTAGGTTTATGCACCACAGCAAGCCTTTGAAGGATCCCACACCTTGTGGTTCGAGGGACTCCAGAGGCACCAGCAGCTTCAAATATCTGTTTGCTGGTTTGTAATGGCTTTTTAGCAGCTGCTCTCTTAGGCTACTTTCACACATCAGGCTTTTTGAATCAGGCGCGATCCGGCGTGTTTCTAAAAAAACGGATCCGGTACCGGATGCGTTTTTTTAGCATTGACTTACATTAGCACCGGATCGCGCCTGATGTCCCTGCGTTGCATCCGTTTTTGGCCGGATCCGTCGGAATTGTACATTCCGGCGGCCGGAGAAGACGGCTTTTGTAACGTTTTTTTTTTTTTCCGGAGACGCCTGACAGTGCCTGAATCGGCACTTCAGGCGGCCGGATACAATGAAAGTCTATGGTGCCGGACCAGTTTCTTGACAAATCCGTCAGAAAACTGATCCGGTCTCTCTCTCTCTCTCTCTCTCTCTCTCTCCATTGATGTCTGTATTTTCAACATGGAAAATGTTATATTTCCGGGTTGAAAAGGTCAGGACGGATCAGGCAAAAAACCTGATCAGTTTCATCAGTTTTTTTAAATCAGCGCCGGATCCGTCCTTTCAGGCATAGGACGGATGGCGCCTGATTCAAAAAGCCTGATGTGTGAAAGTAGCCTTAATCCGATGAACTTGCCTGGCAGAAACCTTACTCATTCTGCCTTTATCAGCACGAACACGTCTGTGCTCAGAATCAGCCACAAATCTCTTAACAGTACGATGATCACGCTTAAGTTTTCGGGAAATATGTAATGTTTTCATCCCTTGACCAAGGCATTGCACTATTTGATGCTTTTCAGCAGCAGAGAGAACCCTTTTCTTTCCCATTTTACTTGAAAACTCTGGCCTGCTTAATAGTGTGGAACATCCAGTTTTCCTTTTATTGGCTCACATGGCAAACTAATTATCACAGGTATCTGAGATTGATTTCAGTGATCCAAATAACCCTGAAACACGATACCATCAATGGGTTTCATTTACAAAAAAAAAACAAAAAACGCTATGACACATAAAACCAATTTGCATAATAATTTGGAACATAGTTTAATGACGCACCCACTTGATGATTTCTCTATGCCACCCTGGCCACCAGAAACTTCGAACGATTGACTTTCTAGTTTCCGAAATCCCTGGATGACCCGCCAACCGAGACTCATGACATTCAGCAAACAAAGCTCTCCTCAAGGCTTTGGGCACAAATAATTTACCATGCGGAGTGTTTGTTGGTGCAGAATTCTGGGCTTTTAGGATGTTATTCTCCAACTCAGAACCCAATGCTGCTACTACCACCCCTCTCTGCAAAATACATTCCTCCTTCTCAGTATTAACTGCTGGAGAGAAACTACGAGACAAAGCATCCGCTTTAACATTCTTTGTGCCAGGGATATATGTTATGGAGAAATGGAACCGGGCAAAAAACAGTGCCCACCTGGCTTGACGAGCATTCAAATGTTTAGCAGCATCCAGATAAATCATGTTTTTATGATCAGTAAAAACCTGTATCAGATGTCTAGCCCCCTCCAAAAAATGTCGCCAATGCTCAAACGCGAGCTTAATAGCCAGTAACTCTCGGTTCCCAACATCATAGTTTAGCTCAGAATCCAAAAATTTTTAGAAAAGAAACCAGAAGGATGCACCCCATCCTCTCCCTCCTGTGACAGAACTGCCCCGACCCCTACTGATGAGGCATCAACCTCTACCAGAAAAGGCTTGGTCTCATCTGTCTGGATCAAAACACGAGCAGAGCTAAACCTCTCCTTGAGATGCTCAAAAGCCTCCACTGCCTCAGTGGACCATTGGACAATATTAGAACCCTTCTTGGTGAGATAGAATTTTCTATAATAATTGGCAAACCCTAAAAATCTTTGGATAGATTTAAACATTCAGGCCTAGGCCAATCCAATACTGCCTGAACCTTCACCGGGTCCATCTCAAATCCATCACTGGAGACCAAGTCCCCCAAAAAACTCATTTTCTGTACCGCAAATTCGCACTTCTCCAATTTAGCAAAGAGATTGTTTTCGCTCAAAATCTGAAGAACTTTGCGGACTCTCTGCCAATGCGACTCCAGATCAGGTGAATAGATCAAAATATCATCCAAATAAACAATAACACTCCTACCGATCAACGGCCTCAAAATGTCATTAATGACATTTTGAAAACATGTAGGCATTAGTAAGGCCAAAAGGCATCACCAGACACTCAAAATGACCCTCCAGGGTATTAAAGGCTGTCTTCCATTCATCGCCTTCCTTTACCCGCAGCAAATTATATGCCCCACGAAGGTCAATTTTAGAGAACCACTTAGCTCCGGTTAGTTGGTTAACAAATCGAGAATTAGCGGCAACGGGTAAGGATTGCGCACAGTGATCTTATTAATCTCCCAAAAATCCAGACACCATCTACAATCCTTCTTTTTGACAAAGAAAATCCTACAATCACAGGAGATTTAGAGGGTCTTATATGACCTGCAGCCAAACTAGTCTGTAAGTATTCCTTTAAGGCCTCCCTCTCAGGAATCGTCAGATTAAATTAACGACTCTTGGGAGTGTAGCACCTGGGACGAACTCAATAGCGCAATCATAATCTCTATGAGGTGGTAGAGCTTGCGATTCAACTTCTGAAAATACTTTCCAGAAATCCTGAATGGCTTAAGGTAGCTTTTTCTTCACAACAGCAGTAATGTGAACATTACAACATTTACCATAACACCCCTGACCCCAAGACTTTATAATACCAGACCACCAGTCCAGCAAAGGATTGTGCATTTTTAACCAGGGTAAACCCAGGACGACTGGAACAGGCAATTTATCCAGTACAAACAAGTCAATGCACTCCTGATGTTCCATATTGACAATAAGCGGGAACCCAGTGATCTTTCGAGACATGCACCCATGCTCCAGGGGAGTGTTATCAATCGCCACAACAGGGAAAGGAGATGACAATGGTTCAGAATCAAATTTATATTTGTCTAGAAATTGTTGATCAATCAAATTCAGTGCAGAACCACAACCCACCATGACCTGAAAATCAATGGAATGACCACGATAGGTGGAATTATCAGAAAAAAAACTCCTGCGGACCGTAAAAATGCAATACGAACGGGAGTGTTGCTCCTTCTGACCTTTTTTTCTTTTCTTTCTTTATGCGAACCTCGCATTGCTTAATCAAATGGTCAACCTTACCACAATACAAGTATAGCCGCTCAGAGAACCTCCTTTCCCTCTCCTGGGAACGAGAGGACATCGCCCCAAGTTGCATTGGCTCCCCGCTGTCAACGGGGCTATCCTGAGAGACTGGGTCCAGCATTATAGGAGGCTTCTCATTATTCTGCCTGTCTCTCAATCTTCTATCTACACGGATAGCTAACTGCATAGCAGATTCCAAAGTATCAAGTGTAGGATAAGCAATGAGCAAATCTTTAACCCTTTCACTCAAACCTGCTAAAAACTGACTCTTGAGCGCTGGGTCATTCCACCTGACCTCTGCAGACCATCGACTGAACAGGGTACAATACCTCTCAGCAACACCAGAACCCTGTTTAAGCCATCTGATCTCTGCCTCAGCTGTGGTGACTCGATCCAGATCATCATATAACAACCCCATAGCAGTAAAAAATGCTTCTACTGACATCAAACAAGGATCATTATGTGGTAACGAAAATGCCCAGATTTGGGGATCACTTCGCAACAAAGATATAATAATCCCCACACGCTGTGATTCACTCCCTGAGGATCCAGGTATATAAACTGAAAATATAGTAAACATGCATTTTTAAATGTAAAAAATTCCTGACGTTTACCAGAAAAAAACTCAGATAGTCCCACCTTAGGCTCTTCCCCTCGTACTCCAGGACAATTACTCACGTGCTGTTGCAGGCTGGCTACTTTCAAAGTTAACCCTTGCAAGTGTTGGGTAATTTCTTGCACGCTGTTCATATTGAAGGACTCCGGGAGGAAAAAAAATATCCCTTTTTTTTTTATATATGTACTGGTGTGCTGGCTGGACATGCTGTTATGGGTCTGCAACTCAGGAATAGAGTGTGGGGGAATCTGACTCTGCACTAGGACTAGACTCGATCCCTAAGATGGAGCGGGCGACCTATTCCTTGCGAATAGACCCACCGACGATCCTAGTATAAACTCAAGCGAAGACCTGAAGTTGGGGGAAGGGGATCCCTGAAAGATCTAGGGACTGGGAACAAAACACTGGTAACCTCCTAGCAGGGAAACAGAGGAAGCTGCAGAAACAAAAGGAAAAAAAAAACAAAAAGACTAAGCAAGCAGAACTAGAGTTTCCAGAGCTGCACAAAGTAAAACACAAAGCTCCAAGCCAGAACTCAAGTGGATTAACACTGATGTCCAGCAAGGACTGGGAGGCAGGTGCAGGGTAATAAAGGGTGATACAATCACCTGACCAACGACAAGCCCAGCAGCAGGGGAAAAAGACCGGCAGCCAGAAACCACAACAAGATGGCGGATGGTCAAACTGAATAGATTCTAAGATCTGACATCCATGTTCACTCCTGAGGTCTTATGTGTGGAGTCTGAACTGTATATCGACTGCCTTGTTGATGCAGGTAGTCAACAACTGCCCTCTTCTGCTCACAAATCCTTTTCAACATATCCTAGGGATCTGAGCCTAGAACAATGCCACTTCCTTAGGATCAATACAATCAAACAAAGACTTGGAAGCATATGGCTATGTAACAAACACTTTATTGAAAAATAATTAAAATGTATAAACAACACTTTAAAAATGGGATGTGAGTCCAATAATATCCCAAAGATCATAGTATGCAAAATCACCAAAATATTCAAGTCACTGAACGCTATGTGCATATCTAATATCTCTACAATACAGTTCTAGAATATGTGTATATATATGTCCTAATATACCATATGCCATGTATCACTGGAAAAAATCTATATTAGGGTATATTGGGGCAATTGTGCCACTATCCAAGCGATACAATATAAGTTGTAGATTTCAACACCTAAGTCAAGTGATGAATAATGGCATAGATAGTTACAAACAGGCTACTAGTGCCTATATATGGCATAATGGCCACTGCTGGCATGACTTATGTACTATCTCTTAGGTGTATTTATCCAGTACAGTACATATAGCCATTCGACTCTATACAAAATCTTTATGTACAATAGTTTGCTGTCCATATATAGGCACTAGTAGCCTGTTTGTAACTATCTATGCCATTATTCATCACTTGACTTAGGTGTTGAAATCTACAACTTATATTGTATCGCTTGGATAGTGGCACAATTGCCCCAATATACCCTAATATAGATTTTTTCCAGTGATACATGGCATATGGTATATTAGGACATATATATACACATATTCTAGAACTGTATTGTAGAGATATTAGATATGCACATAGCGTTCAGTGACTTGAATATTTTGGTGATTTTGCATACTATGATCTTTGGGATATTATTGGACTCACATCCCATTTTTAAAGTGTTGTTTATACATTTTAATTATTTTTCAATAAAGTGTTTGTTACATAGCCATAACCTTTTCAACATATGCAGTGTAGAGTTCCAACCATGGGGACATCACACACCATTCAGTGAGCTGGAAGCTGCAAACGCTGCTGAAGCATGGCAAGGGTGGCTGAATCTGTAGCTGACTTTCTAAAATGGGCAAACAGACGTCGTACTTTCACTAGCAGATCCAGTATCTCCGGGTAGCATTTTGGAAAACATTGAACCACAAGGTTAAGCACAAGGTACATGTGCCAGCTCACCTTGCCTCAGAGCTGCCATCAGGTTCCGTCCATTGTCACACACAAACCATGCCTGGCTGTAGGTTCAGCGGTGTCATTCAAATATCTGACTGCTCTTTCAGCGCTGTCCACAACTCTGCTGCATTGTGCGGTTTGTCACCTATGCAGATTAGCTTCAGCACAGCCTGTTACCGCTTTGCTGAGGTAGTGCTGCAGTGCTTCCAGCTTCTGACTGATGTGTTCATTTCTGAGATGGAGGCTGAAGAAGAGGAGGAGGTGCAGGAGCTGTAGTCTGTGGGGGCAACCCTGATTGACGTATGACCCGCAATCCTCAGCATGGGGAGGATGTGTTCCATCCCAAGGTCCGACTGGGTCCCTGCTTCCACTATGTTAACCCAGTGTGCTGTCAGTGAGATGTACCATCTCTGCCCACAGGCACTTGTCCACGTGTCCGTGGTTAGGTGAACTTTCCCAGAAACAGCATTGTTGAGGGCACAGGTAATGTTGTGGGACACATGCTGGTGTAATGCCAGTACTGCACAATGGGAGAAATAGTGGCGACTGGGGACCGAGTACCTTGGGACAGCCGCCGCCATCAGGTTGGGTAAAGCTTCTGTCTCAACGAGCCAAAAAGGCAACATTTCGAGCGCAAGCAGACAAGAAATGTGCGAATTAAGTACTGTGGCCTGTGGGCCATTGGCTGGGTATTTCCGCTTGCGTTCCAATGACTGGGGTATAGACTTCTGAAGGCTGGGCTAGGACAAGGATGTGGACGGGCTTGATGATGGTGCTGGTTGATTGTGGGCAACAAAAGGTGCAGGGCGCAAGGCATCTTCACAGGCACGGTGAACTGGGGATTGGCTTGAACACAAAACAGTGGAAGAAGCAGTGTTGTCACCTGTAGACAGTATTCCTGGAGCCATTTGCCTAATCATGCTGGTGGTGGTCAGGCTGGTAGTTATACTACCCCTGCTGATGCGGGTATGGCAAGTTCTGCAAATGGCCTGTTTGGGGTTCTTGGCAGAGTCTTTCAAAAATAACCATACTCAGGAAGATCTAACAGTTGGAATGGCAACTTCCGTCTTATTGGTGTTACGGGGAACGGATGCACGCCTTCTGTCTGGAGCCAACACACTGCTTCTTCCTGCCTGTTGGGGTGATATGCCTCCTTCCCCATGTGTGCTGCTGTCCTCGCTTTGCAAGTCCTCCTGCCAGGTTGGGTCAGTCACTATGTGCTTAATTGTAAAACACTGGGCAAAACTTTCACTGAAAAAGACCTGGGTGAATGGGTGGATGACAAACTCACATTTAGTGGACAATATCAGGCAGCTGCTGCAAAGGCAAATAAAATAATGGGATGCATTAAAAGAGGCATAGATGCTCATGAGGAGAACATAATTTTACCTCTATACAAGTCACTGGTGCGACCACACTTAGAATACTGTGTACAGTTCTGGTCTCCTCAGCCTGAGATAACAGACTGTATTAATTTTTTGGGTTATATTTTTTGTTACTGTTTGAATACAATAAAAAATGAGTTGAACCAGGATAGCAGACAGAGCTATGCAATGTATGCCTGCCAAGAAAATATTTTTCCACCAGATACACCAGGCCTCAGCCTGTATTGATTTGTTTTAATTTTTTGGATAAAAAACACTGCTGTATATAACGAGAGTGACAGACTGCCAAAAAGGGAAGTTGTGCCTAAAATTCCTCAATTTTTGGCACATGGATGCATGAGGCGTGTCACAGATAGACACCACTGTAAAATGTGGCCTGTTTTTAAAATAATGCAACATAGTGCTTTATATAAGTGCAGTCACACCCAGGGCAATAAAAAAAATTGTGTACACTGGCCAATCTTTGAGCACGCACAGATATGAACTGGCACGGAGATACCGGTACTGTGAAGGAAACTCCCTTCCTTCCACGTCACCAATGTGACGTACTACACAGGCACAGCTCTCCGGCACCCCCTTTGTCTCTCAGGTCAGTAAGGGAACTGCACCTAGAGCAAATGGCCGTAGGGGAGGGTGTCCTGTTACCCACTGGGTATTCTAAGATTCGTGATCAAGTAAAAGCATCAGCTCAAAATTAATTTTATGGTTTAATTGCCTTAAGGGCGCACTAGATAATTACAGAAATATACAGTAAGCTATACAACGGAATTACAGTGGATTTACAGTCAGAGTAAAATGCAACAATAATGGTACAAGGCTTAGAGGTATTAAGCTAGAGGTCAATTGTTATGTTTCGGTAGCTGAGGAGGACAGGAACAACAGCAGGGCAGCCGAACACCTGAGATGTTGGTAACTGATGGGTTGCAGATTCCTAAACTAACGACACAACTAGAGGTAGCCGTGGAGCGTTCCTACGTTGATCCTAGACGCTTCGTCACAGTCTGAAGATAACTACACCTAAAGGCAGAAAGATGAAAGATATCTGCCCCGGAGCAGATCCCCAAAGAAAATAGGAAGCCCCCAAACATATAATGGCGGTTAGACAAGATGAAAATACAAACATAGGTAGAAAATAGACTGAGCAAACACTGGGGCCACAAGCTGACTAAATAGGATAGGACAGGAGAGATTACTTTCTGCAACCCAGAAAACCCTACAAAAATCCAACAATTCTGATTACAAAAATACTGAGATCACACGATCTCGCCGCCCACTAAATCAGATCTCAGTGTGAATAAAAACCAAGCCGCAGCCGCTGAAAAAGCAGGAAAAAGCAAATGAGCAAATAACAGTGGCTGCAGATAAACTGTGAGGAGCTCAGGCCCCAGGAGGGGACCTGGCTGACCTCCACAAAAGTGAAGAAAACAATGCAAAAAAGCAAGCACAAAAAGAAAAGCAAAAAATATCTTATCTGAAAGCAGGAGATGTAGGCAAGACTCCAGCAAACTTCCAAATGAACCAGGAACCACAATTGAGACAAGAACAATTGATCACCGGCAACCATCATGGAGGGAACCTCCCTTATATCAGACCAGTCAGTGAACCCAGATTGCCACTCCTCGCTGAAAGGTTCAGTACTGTCTGTAACCACCAGAGGGAGCCTCTGCTCAGAAACCATCTCTAGCACATTCATAACAGTTAATATTACCAGGTTGTAGGTTGCATGTGGAGGCAGGGAGCTCTGCGATCCACAGGTAAGAATCTTAGTTGCTGGACAGTCCCCCAAAACATGTGCCGCTGCTCCCTTGGCAGATCTGTCCCTTGTTCCTTTTTAGATCTCCATCGTCTTGGCTTCTGTGAGAATAGAGAGAGTCTGCCATCCGCTCACAGTTCTTAAACTGCTAGGTCCCTCCCCTCGGTGTCAGAGGTTAGGCTGATAATCTCCACCCTTAGCTCCCTGCAGAATTTATTCCCAATATCTAACAAAGGGGTTAACTTTCTCCAGGACGATCTGATCAGGACACGAGAGGTACCAGCGGATGCAGCATGTTTTGCCTGTCGCGTGGAGATCAAACCTGGCCTGATTGGGTCTCTGTGGAGGGCCAATCTCTATATCTCAGGCCCTAAAGCCATCACCGACTCGGCAGTTGCACTGTCAGATGCCCGAGGTCTGCAGGATCACGCAGATATTTTTTATGAGTCTGTACTTAGAAACATGTGCTCATAATTTATAATCCTAGAATGGAGCCATAGGGTCTGGGAAATACAATGGATGTGTTTTCTGTGTCTAGCTGGCAGGTATAATCTAATTTAAGCCCCCAGCTTTGAAGTACTGCTTTGGCCTGGCCTACTTAGCATACTAAAAGGCCTGGCTATTCACAGTGGAGACTAAACCCTATTGTCTTCAATATGCCTAAGGCCATGGGGAATTACAGCAGTTAGCTGCAGAATAGCACCTGGAACAGACAAAATGGCAGATGAAACAGGCCATATCCAAGATGGTGGCTGTTCCTTCCTCACACCTTCCCGCTTTAGAGGGCGCTAGGGGGTATCACATTACTGTGTTCCCCATGCGCCCTTCCACACCATCTCCCTGCCGGGACAACCCATCAACTTACGATGGCCCCTGCCTCTTTTGTGGCGAATGGTGAAGTGGTACTGCTGGAGAGCGAGGCTCCAGCGTAGCAACCTCCCATTCGTCCCAGAGACCGTGTGTAAGCAGCTGAGGGGGTTGTGGTCTGTTTCCATGGTGAATTGGCGTCTGTACAAGTATGGCTGCAGATGCTGCAGGGCCCACACAATTGCCAGACATTCCTTCTCCATCGTGGAATAGGCCACTTCCCTCGGCAGGAGCTTCCAGCGCAGGTACAAAACGGGGTGTTCATGGCCCGTAGTGTCAACCTGGCTGAGCACAGCACCGAGGCCAAAGTTGCTGGCGTCGGTCTGCACTAAGAACGGCCATGTGAAGTCGGCTGCCTGTAGTACAGGAGAGCTAGAAAGGACGGTCGTGAGCGCCTGGAAAGCTGTCTTGCAAGCGACTGTCCAATCGACTGTGACGGGCAGCGTTCTCTTGGTGATGTCCGTCAGGGGTGTGGCCAGGGCACTATAGTGTGGAACAAACCTATAGTACCCAGTAGTCCCCAAGAAGGACATCACCTGCTTCTTGGTCCTGGGGTAAGGTGGCATCCACCTTCCCGGGCTCTGGCTTCAGAGCTCCCCCACCTACCCGGTGTCCCAGGTAGTGGACCTCTCTCATACCCAGCTGGCATTTTTCCGGCTTAATGGTAATGCCTGCTCGCTGGATCGGCCCGAGCACCTGCGCCAGGTGCTCTAGGTGATCCTCCCAGGTGGGAATGAAGATGGCAATGTCATCCAGGTACGCGGTTGCATACCCTTCCAGTCCCTCAAGCAGCGTGTTGACCAGCCGCTGAAAAGTGGCAGGGGCATTCTTCATGCTGAAGGGCATCACTGTGGACTCGTACAGTCCGAATGGGGTGATAAAGGCAGAGCGTTTCCTTGCCCCAGGGGTCAGGGGAATCTGCCAATACCCCCTGCTCAGATCCATGATGGTCAGGTACCTGGCCCCGGCCAGCTGGTCGCGCAGGTCATCAGTGACCGTCACAGCGTTGAGCCCCTGGTAGTCCACGCAGAAACGCGTAGATCGGTCCTTTTGAGGGACGAGGACTACAGGCGAAGCCCACGCGCTGTTGGACGCTTGGATCACCCCCAGCTTCAGCATCTCGTCTATCTCTTGGCGCACTTGCTGCTGCACCTCAAGAGAGACCCGATATGCTGAACGCCGGATCGGGGGGTGATTGCCGGTGTCCACGTCATGGATGGCTGTCTCAGTCCTTCCGGGAAGGCTGCTGAACAGCTCCCGAAATGGGTTTAGGGTGACCCCCCAGCTGGGAACGTTGGTCCTCCGTGAGCTGGTGGCCAACCCCCACATCCTCAATGGATCCACCCGCCTTGGCTTGTGTGAGCATATCCAGGAGGGTTTCTGCCTTTCCTTCCTCGGGAAGGTTGCACACTGGGTGGGCACAAGCCTCCCGCTCATGATGAGCCTTCATCATGTTCACGTGGAAGGCCTTCCTCCTTCCACGGGCATGGTCCAGGGTGACCAGATAGGTGACGGCGTTGAGCTGCTCGTGCACGAGGTATGGACCCTCCCAGGCTGCCTGAAGCTTGTTTTGAGGTACGGGGACCAGTACCCACACCTTTTAAACCCACCTGGTAGGCCCGCTCACCAGCATTCTGGTCGTACCACCGCTACTGGTCAGCCTGGGCTTGGGCTATATTGTTATGCACCAGCCGTGTCAAGGCCATCATTCGGTCCCGGAAGCGCACGACATACTCAATGACCGACACTCCAGGGGTGGCCAAATCCCCTTCCCATGCTTCCTTCACCAGAGCAAGGGGCCCCCATACACGTCGCCCATACAGGAGCTCAAAGGGGGAGAACCCCGTTGAGGCCTGTGGGACCTCCCGATAGGCAAACAGCAGGTGTGTTAGATACCGCTCCCAGTCTCTCCCATGGGAGTCGACCAACATCTTCAGCATCTGCTTTAAGGTGCCATTGAACCACTCACACAGGCCATTGGTCTGTGGGTGATACTGGCTGGCTACCAGATGTTGCACCTGTACCTGCTTACAGAGAGACTCCATCAGCTGCGACATGAACTGGGTCCCTCGGTCGGTGAGCATTTCCTGGGGAAACCCCACTCTGGTTTCGTTTTTGTATGTTTTTTGGTGCGCCTGTAAAAATGTCGTAAGACTCTGAAACATTGTTCACAGCTGTGACCTGGAAGTCAAAAATGCTTCCAGGGGTCTTCCCCATGATGTTCCCATATCATTTGTGCACCGTTCCCATAGATTTCCGACTTTTTGACACCTTAAAAAGACCTCCGGGGGGAGTCACGGCAAAAAAGCTCAGTTTTCCCATAGACTTACATTGGGCTCGTTAGTCGGGTCGAGCACCCGAGCATTTTAGTGCTCACTCATCACTAGAGTTGAGCGATACTTTCCGATATCCAAAAGTATCGGAATCGGAATGGTATCGCCGATACCATTAAAATATCGATACCCGGAAATCCAATGTAAGTCTATGGGAACAAAATATCGTAACTAAAAAAACCTCTTTCTTTCCTTGTAAACACTAAATATACACACATAGAATACATATATATATATATATATATATATATATATATATATTACATGTCATTGTGACATATATATACATATATTTATAGTTTATACACTTCTACATAGTAAAATAGCCTCTGATTCAATTGCCGGGTAAAGCCGGCTTTTGTGAAAAGACAGAAGCACCCGACATGAAATGACACTTGGTTTACATAGAGTTAACCATGTCTTTTCATGTAGTTTGATATCTGATTTGCACAAACAATTACATGAGTGGCTGTGTGCAAAATTTCACACCTGTAGGGGTTAATTAAAGGTGTAAATTCGTTGTAAAAAAACCTGACTTTTTTGCTACGAATTTACACCTTTAATTAACCCCTACAGGTGTGAAATTTTGCACACTTACACTCATGTAATTGTTTGTGCAAATCAGATATCAAACTACATGAAAAGACATGGTTAACTCTATGTAAACCAAGTGTCATTTCATGTCGGGTTCTGCATTTTCACAAAAGTCGGCAATTGAATTAGCGGCTATTATACTATGTAGAAGTGTATGAACTATAAATATAAATATATATATATATGTGTCACAAATTCAATGACATGTATATATATATATATATATGAGGTGTAAAATTGCTGAAAAAAAATGCGTGGGCTCCCGTCCTATTTTCGCAACCAGACAGACAAAGCCAGTGAGTGGGGGCAGATAATAATAGCCCAGAGAGGGACCATTATTTTTGGCCCCCCCTGGCTACTAACATCTGCCCCAGACACCCCAGAAAAGACAAATCTATAATTAGATTCGCCCTTTCTGGCACTTTGCCCGTCTATTCCCATTGCCCTGTAGCGGTGGCGAATGGGTTAATATGGGGTTAAAGCCACCTTGCTATTGAAAGGTGACCTTAAGCCAGGTTAATAATTGAGAGCTGTCAATTAGACAACTATCAATTATTAATCCTATTGCATGAAATAAAAATAAAACACACACACTTTAATTAAAAATCATTTTAATGAAATAAAGACACATGTTTTTGACCATCTTTTATTTTACTGCAAAAACCATTTCCTGTAATAAAAATAAAATAAAAAAGCAAAATTATTCTTACCTATCCCATGCACAGTCAGGTCCCACGGTGTAATCCTTCAGAAAGGGTTAATGTTTACTGCAGGGACCGCAGCTAATGCTGCAGCCTCACAGTAAACCCCCAAATGAATGAGTTCCTCTCCTGGCTCACAGGAGAGGAAGTGGAAAGCTTAATTGATTGCTTTCCACTTTCACTTCAGGTCAGCCAGGGACACAATCAGTGACATCAGAGGGAACTGATTAACAAAAATAGGGGTTCCCTTCGAAAAAAAAATGGCGTGGGGTCCCCCCTATTTTTGTTAACCAGCCTGATGAAGCAGACTGCTGAGGCATGGTATTTAAGGCTGTTAGGGAGCCAATATCCATGGACCTTGCCAGCAGCGTCGGAATGGAGTACCTTGGGCCAAGCAGAGAAAAATTATTCTTGGGGCCCACCATCATACTTCCCAACCTTTGAAGAAGGGAAAGAGGGACAAAGGCTGTGGCACGCTGTGCCTGCTGCAGCAAATTTTAGGCTATGCCACGTTGCACCACAGACTGTCCAGGAGTTGGTGGATGCTTTAGTCCAGGTGTGGGAGGAGATCCCTCAGGAGACCATCCGTCGTGCTCATCAGGAGCATGCCCAGAAGTTTTAGGGAGGTCATACAGCATACCTCCCAAATTTTGAAGACAGGAAAGAGGGTTAAAATTTTAGGCCACGCCCCGACCACACCCATTTCACAGCTAATCACACCCATATCCTCGCCCCAAGCGTACCCATTTAGCACTGCTGATCACACTGACTGGTAATGAGGGCACAGTGGCTGGTACTGAGGAAAAGAAAGAAAGAGCAGCGAGAGAGAAAGAACAAGCAGAGAAAGAAAGAGAGGAAAGAAAGAAAAGAGAGAGAGAGAAGAAAGAACAGAGAAAAAAGAACAGAGAGCGAGAAGGAAAGAACAGAGAGCAAGAAAGACTAGAGAGAGAAAGAAAGACTAGAGAGAGAGCCAGAGGCATAGCTAGGGTTTTGGTTTAGTGGGGGCGAAACTTCTGAGTGGGCCCCTAATCAGAGAACCTCAACAAATGACCGCGCTGTTGCCAAAAATAATCTATATATAAAAAGACCAATATTGATATTACCGCCATATGGTCTGTGGTAAATAATACCAGTCCTACAGAACATATAATAGATTACAGCACAGGTACAGATAATGACTTACCGCTGATGTTCTTTCTAATGGAATTGTTCACTTTTCATGTCTTTTCCATCTGGCCCAGACCGACATGACGACTTCTCCAGCCAGGACTCGACTGCAGAGATTACAACAAAGACACATTTCACTTCTCATATTTTTAGCACTGTCACGGTCACCAATTGGACTATTCTCAACCTGCACAAACTCCTCATCCTGCTGATACCCCAATACTGAGCCGCTGCTGCCATATGTGTCCCTATTTCTGCACCTGATACCCCAATACTGAGCCGCTGCTGCCGTATGTGTCCCTATTACTGCACCTGATACCCCAATACTGAGCCGCTGCTGCCATATGTGTCCCTATTTCTGCACCTGATACCCCAATACTGAGCCGCTGCTGCCGTATGTGTCCCTATTACTGCACCTGATACCCAATACTGAGCTGCTGCTGCCGTATGTGTCCCTATTACTGCACCTGCTGTGTGGTTCTGTGTGACCTCTAAATTTTAAAGCACCCCTCTAGAATATAGTAATGCCGGGTGCAAGTGCCCTAGAAAACAGTGCCCACATTTTGTCCCCTAGACTGTAATAATGCCCTGTGTGCCCCTTTGACAGTCACAGTAACCCGAGTTCCCCTATAACAATAAGTGTCCACTTTACATTTAATAATGTCCCAAGTCTCCCCCTGTACATCTCCCCTATACACAGAATAATGCCCCTCACTGGATATATACTGACCCCTTAATGTCCCCAAACTATTTAATGGGTCCAACACTGTATGATGGCCCCTAGATAGCATCCATACAGCATAATACACCAGATAGTCCTCAATATAGTATAATGCACCCCCATAGGCAGCCTCTATATTATAATAAACCCCCATAGGCAGAGTCTATAATATAATGCACCACCATAGGCAGCCGCTATATTATAATGCACCCCCATAGGCAGCCTCTGTAGTATTATGCATCCCCATAGGGAGTCTCTGTAGTATAATGCACCCAATATGGAGCCTCTGTAGTATAATGCAGCCCCCATATACAGCCTCTGTAGTATAATGCACCCCCATATACAGCCTCTGTAGTATAATGCACTCCCATTAAAAAAAAAAAAAACAATACTCACCTCCCGGCTCCTGTGCTGCTCACTGTTCTCCTCCTGCTCTGACGCGGCCGCCGGCAGGTGATGTCATCGCGCCCGCTGTCAGACGCTGAGAGGGGGATTATGGGAGAGAAGGAGCGCTCGCGTGGGGTCCCCCCTATTTTTGTTAACCAGCCAGATGAAGCAGACCGCTGAGGCCTGGATTTTCAGGCTGTTAAGGAGCCAAGATCCATGGACCTTGCCAGCCTGATAATACCAGGCCACAGCAGTCTGCATATCTTGGCTGATTAACAAAAATAGGGGATCCCGTCGAAAAAAATTGGCGTGGGGTCCCCCCTATTTTTGTTAACCAGCCAGATGAAGCAGACCGCTGAGGCCTGGATTTTCAGGCTGTTAAGGAGCCAAGATCCATGGACCTTGCCAGCCTGATAATACCAGGCCACAGCAGTCTGCATATCTTGGCTGATTAACAAAAATAGGGGATCCCCTCGAAAAAAATTGGCATGGGGTCCCCCTATTTTTGTTAACCAGCCAGATGAAAGCAGACGCTGAGGCCTGGTTTTCAGGCGGGTAAGGATCCAATATCCATGGACCTTGCCAGCCTGATAATACCAGGCCACAGCAGTCTGCTTAGCTTGGCTGGTTAAAAAAATAGGGATCCCCTCGAAAAAATAAACGGTGTGGGTCCCCTATTTTTGTTAACCAGCCAAGTAAAATGCAGACTGCTGCGGCCTGGTATTAAAAGACTGTCAAGGCCCATGGATTTTGGCCCTCAACAGCCTGATAATACCAGGCTACAGCAGCCCCACATTTGGCGCATCAAAAGATGTGCCAATTGTGGCACTTTACCCGGCTCTTCCCACTGCCCTGTAGCGGTGGCAAGCGGGGTAATAAGGGGTTAATGTCACCGTTGATTGCACGGTGACAATAAGCCCGGTTAATAATGGAGAGGTGTCAATAAGACACCGATCCATTATTAATCCCAAAGTTTTTAAATGTTTAAAAAAAAGACACAGCAAGAAAAAAGTCTTTTAATGAAATAAAAGAGACAGCACAGTTTTCATTTCTTTTATTACACTCTCATTCCTGCGACGCCATCGATCTCCTGTAAAAAAAGAAAAAAAACAAACCAACAGTATACCACCTGTCCGACGCAGTCCATAGTAACGAGTGTCCCACGACGATCCAGCTCTGCTACATCGGAATGCCAGGCAGAGCCTGTCATCCCGACGCAGCACAGCTGATTACCTGCTTCCACGCGGGTGACGTCATCGGACTGCTTTACGGCCGCGATTACCCAGCAGTCACTGCAGTTATCACGAGAAACTGCATGTGACCGCCAGGGAGAAGAGAATGGCGGCCATCAAGCAGTCCAGGATGTGACCGCCGGAGATCTTCTGCCAGGTAAGTGCCGCTGACTCCTGACAGACCCGACCGACAGACACTGACAGTGACAGTGACATTCCGATTCCGGTATCCGATATGACGAAAATATCGGTACTCGGAATCGGAATTCCGATACAGCCAATATCGGCCGATACCCGATATTTGCATTATCGGAATGCTCAACCCTACTCATCACTAATCACCACATGTCCTTGCATCAGTCTCCACCTCATAGCTCAATGAATGTTTCGACCTTACTTCAAGTGAATTACAGACTTTTTAAGTATGTGATTCTAGCACTTTTATTAGCTGAAAACAAAGTGTCAAATTTTTTTTTGCAAAACAATAAATTTGAATTTTCAAAGATCCGCTCATAAGTACTGCTAAGCAGAGTGGCTTGCTCAAAATCTGTCAGTGGAAGTCCAATTCAGAGCCTTCAGGTTTCCATGTAACGTTCACCCTTACGCCTTGGGCCCTGATCTTATAAGACCCCAGCACTGACTTAGCTTTTATAATTGTGTCAGAAGCCATGTCCTAACCTGTTGTGTGGAAAAGTGATAATGAACATTACAAAGTACAACATGGCATTGTTTATGTGCAGAGATGACCAAGAATTGCACAGCTAGGCATCTCCTATACATATCACCAGACTTGGACTGGCTTATAGGGTAACAAGGGAATGTCCCGGTGGGACCCTGTGCAGATCTGGGCCCCCAACCCCACTGTATGGGCAGTACTTGGCATAATTCACTTGATTCACTCTGTACAGAAAAAAGCAGCATCTCATCATTCATTAACCAAACTACCCAGTTTATTATTATATAGAGATATAGGTAAATTTGTGAATGAGGGCAGTGTAATATATTTGTATGCAGGTGAAGAATGGGCCCCCAAAGTCAATGTTACTGGTGGGCTCTTAGCACCCCAGTCCAACACTACATATCACTTACACACCAGACAAATGACACTCACGTGTTGCACATACACCATTTAGCACACTAACACGTTTCCAGGTTTGCCCACGCACAGAGCATATAATACTATAAGCTTTAGATACACTAACCACTGGTACAAAAATTGCAACAATGAGAATTGTTGTCAGGAGTTGAACCAAGCATCTCTTGTGCACCAGTCGGCAGCTCTTCCCTTTGAGCTTTTCAGCTTGCTAGACGTTCCTTGCAAAACCCAGATACACGTACCTGTGTTGTTTCTGGTTGTCTTCACCGTGAGTTCCTGATTGGCTCCACCCTAATTGAACACCTTACTTAAACCTGGCATTGCACTTCCTTTCTTGAGAAATTATTGAGCTACCAGCCTCTAGTCAAGCTTCCTTTCACCTGCTCCTTCATTCCAACATTATATATTCTAAGATTATACTGCTGCTTCCATGTACCGACCCCTGGCTATTCCTGACTACGCTACCTGCGGCTACTTTAACCCCTTCACAACATACGTCGTACATGTACTGGGCATGTCATGTTCCTACCTTTGATGTGGGCTCCGGCGCTAAACCCACATCTTTCCCAGCACATGTCAGCTGTTTTGAACAGCTGACATGTGGAATTACGTTCATGGAGGCTATTGAAGTAAGTAAAAATGAAAATGTTTTTAAAAATATTAAAAAAAATATAAAAGTTCAAATCATCCTCATTTGCCCATTCAAAATAAAACAACTAAAAAAAATAACTAACTAAATAAAAATATATACATATATATATACAGTACAGACCAAAAGTTTGGACACACCTTCTCATTTAAAGATTTTTCTGTATTTTCATGACTATGAAAATTGTAAACTCACACTGAAGACATCAAAACAATGAATTATCACATGTGGAATTGTATACTAGTGTAACTACTGACCAAATCGTCAAACTCAATTTGACAGGTGGTCCCGCCCCTATCATTTTGCTGTGCTCTTGATAGTGGATTTGATATGGCTGGGATATCAAAAGCTGCTCTATCAAAAGTGGCTCTGATTCTCATTTTGATATGATTTTATATTCCTCTATTTTATTTGAATCACACTTTATGTAGCTCAGATATTGCTAGCATGATTTTAAAGTTACATTACTAAATGGTAGTGTGATTTCAGGTCTGTGGGAAAGGAATTTTGGAGGCTCATAAATTAGCTAGTGTTTTCTGGGAATGACGTGTTTCCTGACTGGTGTGCAGACATATGCCTGTGTTTATTGCTGCCACACAAATATCTGTTTTTGTATCTCAGCTTATAGTCGACTTATAACACATTTTGATAGTGTGATTTTATAGTAATGTATGTTATTTGATAGTGAGAGGCTTCCATAGCCCAAAATGAGTGTGTGTTTCTGCAGTATTTGATAGGAATTTATATCATAGTAGAGTATTTACAGACTAAAAATATTTTAAATCCATCACTAAGATTGTGATTTTATATGACACTTATAACCCCCGTCTCATTGTACGGACATATTATGCATACGGCCGTGTTACAACATAGATTGTGATTTTATATTAGACTTATAACCCCCGTCTCATTGTATGGGCATATTATGTATATGGCGGTGTTACAATACCACCAAGTATAAAGTGCGAGTTTTATACATTTGGAAAAAGCCAAGACACAGTATTGTAAGAGTTTTAAAAGATTTTATTGTAATAAAATAAATACAGCTCAAATACATCTCAATCATTTAAAAGTTTGTACAGAATGATATAAAAGCATCACATGTACAATTAACATATAGCATTACACATCATACAAAATAAATATCTCTCACAATGCCCTGTTGCTGTACAATGATGCGCTTCTGAGTTTCTGCGGCTGAATTACGTGGGTAGTCCAGAACTAGATCTTTCAGACTGCTAAAATTAATGGATTGAGTTACCAACATTTAGTGTTATTCCCTTCACTTTTAAGACAGTTTCCCCATGTTGAATTTGTAGCTGTAAGTTTTGGGCCCAGCAGAAATAAACTCTGTGATATATGTGCCCTCGGGTATTTCACTCGTCAACTCCCCCAGGTAATCGCCTAATGGCGGCTGCCACTCACCTTCCCTTTGCACAAAAATAACCGAATCTGTATCGAGGCACCTCTCCTGCAGCCGGTCCAGCAGCGAATAGAGCGCTAACCGCGCATAGGAGGTTGTAAAGCAGGCTATAAAAATGTTTGTGTTTTTGCTGACTGTGTGGTGCCCGTCCGCATATTTCCAGTTAATGGTTGCGGTTTCATCATCGATAAAATCTAGCATTGAAATGTCATAGTAGGGCAGGAAGAGATACCTAAAAAGCTCATCAGGATCCCTAACAACGTTGGTGCATGATAGATTAGAGCGCTGAGCAAACTTTCCCCATAAAGAATTTAAGAAAAGTTTGGAGATCTGCCTTTTAGCAGGGTTGACAGCTATATTTTCAGGGCGTAACTGTACACCCTCTTTTTCAAGAAAAGAGTCAATGTACTGCTTTTTCTTGGCTTCATCAGTGCACCAGCTAGGATAACCCGAGGCCTCCTGCTTATCCCTAAGATGTAATTTAATGTAGGGAGCAAACAGACCATCGCTGGTGTTTGGAAAATGCCATATTTCATAGATGCGGGCAATCCGGTAGCCTTTACATATCGCCAGCTCGAGCTCTATAGTGCACCAGGTGCCTGTCAGGGAGCGTTCTTCATCACTATGGCTACATTCCTCGGCCTGTGAACTTACAGCGCATGTATAGCAAAGGGGGAACATTAATTTTTTGGCTAGTTTTACAGGAAAAAATAAATCTCTTGGCGGATAGACCTTGACTTTAGCAGCAGCAAAGTATTTTTAATGAAGCCGAAATTGTCGTAGATGATGTCGGGTTGCCCTACAGGGTATGTTTTAGTTTTGTTTACAAACGGGTACGGACTGGTGAAATCGTAGTAATGTAAAGTCTCATCAGCTCCCAAACTGGTGATAGAGCTTAATGGCATTAGTTCAACCCCCATAAAGCGCATTGCGGGGGTCTAAGGGAGCGGGGAAATCCATTTGGCGGAGAAATGTTTGAAGGTTAGAATCATTTTTAACCATTTCACGCCACTCATGCTCCCACACCACTCTTATTGCGTACCCGCAGCTCTGTAGGTAGCGCTTTTTAGGTAAAAAAGCATATTATAATTGACCGTAGGTGGTGTTTGTGACCTTATTTGTATCATTTTCATTATAGCATGACGGGCAGCCGTGGAAAAAACAACCCTGAAATTCAAAAGCTCTGTGCTGTCCGTTAACATAGGCATAGCCGTCTAGAAAATATTGCCCGACTTGTTTTTCACCGCCTCCCAAGGCATGTTGAATGTCAATGTTCTTGGTGTAGGCTACATACATGAGCCACTGTATAGCGGGGGATGAGTAGCGCTTTTTTGCCTTGTGATAATTATTACCAGGTAAAATGGTGATCGTCTTTTTTGGTAGAAATTTAAACCGGTACATTGACATACATACAGAAGCTAAGGTGATGAGCTGAAAGGGATCAATACAGCTGCTCTCCACAACCATTTCCTTTTGAATCTTACAGTATTTTTTAACATTTTTCTCCGTCATTTCCATAATGCGTTCTCTATAGATTTCACAGGAGCGTCTCAAAATTTCAACATCCTGCTTGCAATAAGCTTTTAGCTCAGTCTTGAAGTCAAAAAGTGTGTGTTTTCTGATTCTCATGCCAAGCCATGAACTCTACCTTCTCGCTAGGTGACATGTACTCTACACCGTAATATTTCATATCGGGTATGGCTCCTACATAGTTTTGGTTTTCTCGGGTATTAAAAAAGTGTGGAAAATGACTTTTGGCACCTGAATATCCCATGACCTGAGTAATTTACTGAGCTTCATGGTGAAAAATTTAGAGAGTCTATGAACCTTATAGATAAATCGGGCACCATCACACACAAGAGCCGACCACCTTGGGTTATCAACTTTACCTCTAGTTTTTCAAAAATCAGTTCCTTAACAATGAAGTAAGAATCGTAGCGTCCTGCATAGTGTGCTATAAATGTATCGCCTGAAAATTTCACGTTGGTAAAGAACAGTAAAAAGTCGTGCATACAGGTATCACCTTCAAACTCCCAGGATTGATCACCATTCAGTGTTGTAGCATAAATGTAATTTGGGATGTGTGTGCCTGTCTCCTGCATACATTCAAAATCTTAAAAGATATAACAATCTTTCTCATCCCCTGCTACATACCGCCGCATGTAACAGAGATGGGCATCGAATTTATTTACACGACCACGACATACAGGGCAACGCAAACCAACACATCGATGTTCACTCACACTATTTCTGAACACAAAACGATGGCATTCATCACAAAATATTTTAAGCCTACAGAATGGTGGATTATCCAGAGCTAATTGTTTGTGATAATCTAAACACTCACTAGAGCGACAATAAACACGGCAGATGGGGCAACGCAGGGCTTGTTGTAGATCGATGCTCTCCACACAACCCTCTCTTTGACAAGCTTTACAAAAATATTGGCATGAATGGTTGTTCTTGCGAGTATACAACGAATTACAGAGCTCACAAAAGTGGTCAGCCCCGATAAAACCTCTCATATTTTTAATACCGTAGTAGTGATTATCATGGAACAATATGAATACGGTTTTACCAGTAGCTGCATTGTCAGTCTGAAAGTACCGCCAATCACCCTGACTGTAGTACAGTACTTTAATGGTGACCCCCAAATATTTTTCAAATGCTGGAATGTCGCTAAAGCTCACTAATTGCGCGTCAGGGATACCCAGCGCCATGTGTATGCTTTTAGAGCGGTTCAGTAAAACCGCATCAGTGACATCCGCTTCATCTATCAGGGCGCAGATGTGGAGCCCAGCTGTGCTTGGATTCCTAATCTCCAGAAGGGTGCACTGAAGGTAATCACCACTAGAGGTCCAACATTTACATTCACACACCTTCACCATCCCTAAGGCCACCAGAGGGAGCTGTTTAGTCATATATAAAGGAGGGTGAAGTGAAGAGCAGAGCAGAGTGAGCTCAGTTGGTAGCTGACACAGAAAGAAAGACTGCGGAGCAGTTTGTGCAGTCACCTCAGAGAGTGAGGTCGAGAGCTAGTTCTTGTACAGTCTAGCTCACAGAGCAGTCTGAAGAGAGAGACTGCTGTCTAGTTCAACAGAGTGGAGGCTAGTAAAAGTGGAACGGAAACCACTCCAGCCTAGTCAGAGCTGAATCTAGTGAGTGAAGCTCAGTGAGAAAGCGTGCCGACGCTTAGAGAGCGGCGAAGAAGAAGCAGCCCACCTACTGCCAGTGTGTGATCGTGTGAGGGCCCGAGTAGGACGAAAGGCGAGTGGAAGAAGAAGATAGTGACAGAGGTAGAAAAGCATTTATAGCTTGCCTCGACGATCATTAACCGGACACCGGGTCCAAGCTTACTGGAATCTTCACGACCAGTAGGAGATACCGGAGTTCCTGGAGTACTTCAAGTTCCAGAAGCCCTTTAGTGCTGATATGTAACTGGGTCAGAAAGACAGGAGTCTGGTTGGTGCAACATTAGAGACTGTGTTCTTTCAAGAGAAGGCCCTACACAAGGTCAGCCGGGCGTAAAGTTGGAGACAGACTCAGGCCTAGTTTCACACAGGTCAGAGACTCATTTTAGGAGTAAGGAGGCTCTACACCTACTCAGTAGGAGAACTGGATGTGCATCCTTCACCCTACAGCGCCCCGGGACATGCCTGCAATAACAACAGTAAAGGTACAGAAAGAGACTTATGTGTGTGTGTCCATCTTATTACTCCTACAGTCGGATTCTCCTCCGTCCTGCACCCTTACATTCTATCTACCCTGAAGGACCCAGCCTTACCTGTGGAAGGCTTAACACCTTGCTGCCCAATACCAACCCTTCAGCGGACCTATACAGCAGCGCTGGTCACCCTGACCAGGCACCACAGGTGGCGTCACGAACATTCAACAAACCTTTTAATCCCCTGTAAATATCCCCTTTTTGAGGTGAGTCCCAGGGCCACGGACCGAGCTGCAGCTACCGTGACATCCCCCCATAGAACTGGACGGGCTCGGTGCCGAGTACCCCACGGCCCTGGCGGGCGACTCACACACACTAGCGGCCAAACACAGATTTGTACTGTAATTGTTAAAATCATACAGCCACTGCCTCTTTTGTTTAATGATTTGGCTGCTTGCTATAGATTTCAAGCGCCTTTTTCCCCTGCTGCGGCGCTTTTTCACGGTAGTGATGACTAGTTTTAGGGAGTTGCTTGCCAAGCATTCGGCATTACTTTGAAGTGTGTTGACAACAGCATTTAAAAAATATTCAGAATTAAAATCTTCACTGCTCTGCTTTGTAGTGAAAATGGGGTCTAAAGCGTCACCACCTTCAAGCCTTAACTGTACAAAGTCACCCGGTTCAATGTCCCTGATGACTCTATCCAGTAATGACTGAATACTGTCGTGAACAATGTTCACAGCCTCGACAAATGATTGTACATGCTCCAAATTTACAAATCTAAAATGATCGGCATGTATGCGCGCACTGAAATTACGGTTGTCCCTCTGATGATGATGGAAGTGTTGTAAAAATACTGTATGATCGGATCCCCTCACATCATCATCAGTGAGACCCGCATCATCAGAGGCTTGTGAGTTTTGTGTAGCTGTATGACTAGCATTTTCAGAGCCATCTTGGCTACGTGGGGCCTTATCAGACTGCTGTGGGGGCTCCTGGGGTGTCTGTAGAGCTATTGCAGGACACATACCTCCACGGCTCCTCTTAGCGCATAGTGCGCATCTAGCGTTGACCAGCAGTTTTAGAGCTCGTTTTATAACTCTAGCCCTCTTATAGCGGGCTAATGTGGTTTTAGTTGTTTCATGCAGGCCGTAGCCGGTCATATTTAGTCATAATGGGTTAGCATTATCTGGTATCTCAATGTCCACTTGTAGGTTGTGAAGTGCGTATAGCTCGGCCTTATTAGCATGTGTTGTGATTGGTGTGGACAATCTTTCAAAAGTAACACAAAGAAACACTATTTTGGGTTCCCAGATTTTGTACAGTAAGTAGCGGTCTAGCTATTCCTTAAACACGACAGATTCGTCGGGACCCCAGCCGATGTCCTCATAGAGCTGCGCTGTAACTGCCTCAAATACAGAATCCGCATCGCTAGCAGCTACAGAATCCGTATTGCTAACAGGTACAGACACCGCAGAATCTGTGTCATTTGCAGTTACTGACACATCTGCATGAATCCGCGGCTTTTTACACACTTTAAGTGTATCCGGCATTACCCTCTTTAACCCCTTCACAACATTAGCTGAATTAGATACAGCCCCATGAGAAGTACTGGGCAAATTAACGATATCTGACAGACTGACACCTGTGGAATTAGCCGACATAGTTACTGATGGTGGAAATGGTTGTATATTATGCCCCACCCGTATAATGAGCGGTTCTATGGAGGGCTTCTTACCATCAGCGAGCTGATCAATCTCACGGTCAAGCGCCTCACGAGTCTGTTGGGCTGTGGCATTCATAACGCCAAACGTGCCTGTTGGTGGTTCTGAAGTATGCTTTGTTTTCTGCTTGTGTTTACGTGGCGGCGCTATCGCTTCTTGGTATAGTTCTCTGTCATTCACAAGGCTGCTGGATGGTTGTGCAGCACTTGAGCGAGGTATCTCGCGGTGTGTCACACAGAGCGCCTGCTGCTGTGTTCTAACAGGTCCATTAGCGATCTGTATCGGCGTCAAGAATGGCGCTGCGTGATTCTCGTTGAGTCGTAGTGGTTGCAGCGGGGCTGTAGCTGCTTTTCTCTTGAGTTTAGATTTAGCTGTAGATGAGATTGTACATGTGTCAACCCGGCTTTACATCTAGCTTTAAGGAAAGATTGCACATGTGCTGGATATATGCGGAACACCGGGATCAATGGTGAGACAAGTCTAGCATTCTGTGTATTAAGACTAGACAGTTATATCAAAATATACACTTACGGGGTTGCGTTGTGGGTTGCATGAGTCTAGTGTTGGGTTCTGGGACATCTATGAGGTTCTCCATTAGCGAGGGTATATTCTCTTTTGCAAATATAATTCTCCTAGGCTTCACTATACAATCTATAAATAAAAATATAGTCATTAGTAGAGCCAGACGTTTCTGCAAAACAACTTTTCATACCACCTGAACCTTTACCTTCCTTTCTCACTGTCCATCGCTGCTTTTTAGGATCTTTAGAAACCGCTCTGCTTCTCGGCGCAGTGCCACCGTAGGTGTTCATAGCTATTCAGTGGATAGGGGTACCGCTATCATCGGGACATCTGTAAAGAATATTTACACGTGTAAATTTGCATACGTAAGAGAGAGAGTTTATATATATATATATATATATATATATATTATATTATATATGCACTCACACAGACACACAACGTACCCTCAATGCCCGGCGCTGAATGATTACCCCCAGAGAGGGTTGTGTGGAGAGCACCGATCTACAACAAGCCCCGCATTGCCCTATCTGCCGTGTTTATTGTCGCTCTAGTGAGTGTCTAGATTATCACAAACAATTAGCTCTGGATAATCCACCATTCTGTAGGCTTAAAATATTTTGTGATGAATGCCATCGTTTTGTGTTCAGAAATAGTGAGAGTGAACATCGATGTGTTGGTTTGCGTTGCCCTGTATGTCGTGGGCGTGTAAATAAATTTGATGCCCATCTCTGTTACATGGGTCGGTATGTACCCAGGGAGGAGACAGATTGTTATATCTTTTACGATTTTAAATGTATGCAGGTGACGGGCACAAACAGCCCAAATTACATTTATGCTACAACACTGAGAGGTGATCAATTCCTGGGAGTTTGAAGGTGATACCTGTACGCACGACTTTTTACTGTTCTTTACCAACGTGAAATTTTCAGGCATACATTTATAGCACACTATGCAGGGCGCTATGATTCTTACTTTATTGTTAAGGAACTGATTTTTGAAAAACTAGAGGTAAAGTTGATATATATATATCTTACGAGTGTGTCATGCCAACCTGGGAGATATGGGGCAGAAGTTCACTGCATATTGTAAATCACAGATTTTCCATTTAGCCTGTGTGTTTGGATCACATATTAAATGAATTTGGTTTCCTTTGGTGCTGAAGAGGTCAACAATTCTTTCTATGCTGGTCAGAAACATTCAGATCCATTTCAGGTGCTCTGGTCGTTAACTCTTCCTGTAAAACCTAGCCAGACCCTCTCCGCCTTGCCAATGAAAGTTCTGCTTTCTTGCTCTTAGGAGACGCTGTGCTGAATAGGGGTTTGGTCCTGAGGAGAGGTCCTGGGAGCCCATGGAGAACACCCATGCCCCTCTCCTTCTGGAGAAATTTTTGGCAGGTTTGAAAAAGATGAGGTATAAAGAGGGGGTACTGTAGTGCCGGCATCTGTACCTGAAGTCCCTCTCCCTCTGTGGAGACACCAGCATACTCACCATCACAGCCTCTGTCCTGCTCCTTCTGGGTCTGCTGCTACCTGGGGTGCTTGTACCGTACGCAGCTCCCTGGGCACTGTGCTTAGGGCGCGCGCTCTTTCTTGAAGGGACCGCACATGTTTCTTAAAAGGGTCCCCAGCCAATAGCTACTTAAAGCACCTCCTCCAACATGGAAGTGCCTTTGCAATGTTGTGAGTTTGTTTCCAAACACTCTTGTGAGTTCTCAGGTTCCAGTGCTCGTATCCCAGTATGCTGCACCTGCCAGTGCTTATCTCAACATCAGCCAGTACCGCTGCACCTGTCAGTGTTCATCTCAACAGCAGCCGGTCCCGCTGCACCTGCATGCTCATCTCAACATCAGACGGTCCTGCTGCACCTGCCAGTTCTCATCTCAACGTCGATCGGTCCTGTTGCACCTGCTAGTGCTTATCTCTGTCAGCCAGTCCAGTTGCACTTGCCAGTACTCATCTCTCTATCAGCCTGTCCTGTCTGCATCTGTGGTACCTGTCATCATTCTCCGCCTGCCTGCATCTGTAAAACATTCCATAAGGCTGCCCCAGCTACCTGTACCTATGGGGTCAGCTGCCATCTATCCAAGGTCAGTCCTGTCGTAGCACCTGGACCACCTCCCTTGTCTCTCCTAAGATCTCAGTGTGGTACACTGCTGCATATCCATGGTCAGATTGGGTGAGGCTCCTAGTTACGCCCCTCCAGGTCTTCCTTGGGCTGTGGCACAGTGGTTCCACAACCCAACCTGTTACAGAAGGAGTGCCATAATTTAGTTCAGATTTTATTGTTATGATTTGTAGGTACCATGACCCACTGGGAGAGCCCCTGAGGTGCCAGAACAGCAGACCCCCCCCCCATAAGTGACCTGATTTTACAAACTACACCTCTCAATGAATTCATTTAAAGCTGTAGTGATCATATTGACACCACTGGTGTTTCACAGAATTTTATATCACTGAGCAGTGAAAAAAATTACATTTTTACCACAAATTTCATTTTAGCCCTGATTTTACATTTTCACAAGGACAAATGGGTAAAAATGGCAACAGAAATTGTCACAATTAAATATAAATATGAGCCGAGCTTTACTACGATCTTTGTGAAACAGAATGAAGTAAACTACAGCAGGTCAAGAATTGGTTTTATTTATTTTTTACTCCGTTCCTCATGCTGTATAAGTGATTAGACAACTTTATTCATTGGCTCTGTGCGATTACAGTGATACCAGATTTATATGTTTTTTTTTGTTTGGCTTAGGTCACACTAAAATACTATTTTTCATTGCAAAAACTAATTTTTGCATCATCATATTTAGAGCTATAATTTATCCATAATTCTGCTGACAGAGTCATGTGAAGGCTTGTTTTTTGTGAGACAAGTTGATATTTTTATTGGTACCATTTTTAGCCACATTATATTTTTTGATTACTTTCTATTTCAATTTTTGAGCGGAAAAATTAACAAAAACCAGAAATTCAGGAATTATTTTTTGGAGTTTTTGTTATGCCTTTCCGAATGTTGTAAAATTGATAAGGCAGCTTTATTCTTCGGGTCAGTATGATTACAATAATACCACATTTATATCTTTTTTATGTTTTGGCTCTTTTGCACAATTAAAAATTATTTTATAGAAAACAGAATTATTTTTGCGTCGCTTTATTCTGAGAGCTCTAACTTTTTTATTTTTCTGTTAATGGAGCGGTACAGAGGCTTTATTTTGCGGGACAAGATAACGTTTTCAGCTATACCATTTTTATTTACATTCGTCTTTTTGATCATGTTTTATTCTACTTATTGTTCGGTAGTATGATGAAAAAGCCTTATTTTTGCCTTGCTTTTTTTATGGTGTTCACTGAAGGCATTAACTAGTGGAACAGTTTCATAGGGCTGGTCATTTCAGACACGGCAATACGAAATACATGTACTTTTCTTTTTTTTTTTTTCTTCATCAAAATATTTATTTATGGATACAATATATATACATTCTTATTATTTTGTGATTTTTTTTTTTAAATGAAACTTTTTTGCACTCTGATCGCTGTTTAAAGCATTGAAATACACTAGCATTACTACTTATTATTACTACTTGCCGCTCGAAAGAAGTAAAAATCACAATAATGTATAAATGGACTTTTGAAAACTAGACCAAATACAAAACACACACATGAAAAGATGGAAAATAATTCCTAGAAAGCCGGTTTCTATAGTAAATAAACACTCCAGGACTGATTGAATTACATCATGCGTGTTGCTGTGTGCAGTCACGGCACAGTCCTGAAAATTGTGCTTTCATAACACAGCCGTATTCCCAAGCTGTAGACAGGTTTCCTAATGGACTGGACTCTGATACTCTCCCTCCCACCTCCCTTTCTAATTGTAGAATATAATTCACGCCTCCTCATTTCCGGAGCAGCCACAGCAAGTCACAGGATCTTATAATGTAAGTACAAAACATGTATCTACAAGATCATATTTATACAGAGCTGTTCATTATCAGCCTCACACACTGTGCGGTGTAAACATTTATAAGAATTTCCAGATAATTTGGTACTACTACTTCACATCACATACATCATATTTAGATCAAAAGTAGAATGGGATGAAGGGGTTAATTCCAATCCTGAAATAACGGGGCAGATGGTTAGCTCAACAATCAAAAAAATAGCCAATTCACCCCCCTCTGACTATGTAATGACACACTGAATAACAAACGCTTTATTAGTGCAGTAGAACAGTGCTGCTGCCCTGAAGAAAGACGTTTTATGTGGCTTTACCTGCTGCCATAATGAATGTGTGAAGCGCTCAATTAAAGTACCATACCATAAAGCGGCTTAGTTTAAATCTATTATTTACATGAAAAGGCAGAGCGTTTGGTTAAAATTGTAAAGTTCTTGTTAAAACAAGCAAAGTTGCCATATATTTGATATTAAAAAATCTTTTCAGTGGATAGGGCCACGTTAGGGGTTCTTACATTTGACGCTATTAAGTCTAAATTTGCTATAACTGGATCACCTGCCAGGGCAATGGTTTACTCGGTACCAGGCCGATGTCTTAAAGGGATGTGTCAAGGCAGCAGTGACCCGGTCCGTGGCCCTGGGCGTCCAATAAAAGGGGAATATTTACAGGGGATGATAGAGTTTGTAGTAAAGTGTTCGTGATGCCACCTGTGGTTTCTGGTCAGAGGTGACCAGCATTGCAGTGCAGATCCTCTGGTGTGATGCAGCAGAGTTGGAATAGCTCTCCACAGGCAGAGCTTTCTATCCCAGGGCAGATGTATGTTGTAGAGGATAATGGTGCTGGTAGATGTAGCAGTGCCGAGTGAGAGTTGCAGGAAGAACTTGAGAAGACACAGTCAGATGCAGTTTCCAAAGCTTTACTCACAGTTCTGGTGCACATAGATGACCGCTTGGTGCCACGTCCTCCAGGTAAGGAATCCAGCTAACTTCCAAGTAGATGGAGAACACCGGTCCAGAACTCCCTGTCAGTATGTGCCTCTCCAGGCCATCTCACTGTGCTGATTTCTACTCCTCTTCCTTCCCAGCACCACACAATCAGTTTCCCAGTCTAACAGCTGCGAATCCTGTCGGACAACGTGACCCAGGCGTTTCCTTGATTCTATATAGCTGTCTTCCTGGAGAAGACAATTGTGGTTGTTGGCTGTGACCCCTAAAGTTGCCACAGCTGTCGGCTTGCTAGCTGAGTCCTGTTGTACACTTCACTAGGCTAGGGGTCGAGACCCTTCTGCGACCTGGATTCTCCCAGCTGACGTCCATCAGCCTGGTAAGAGCCCCATGGGTAGCCTCTGTTCAGCCGTGCCTCTGAGAAATCCCTTTCCCCTCCAGGGAGCTTCCTTCTGTCTTTCTGTCTGTTTAGCAGCTCCTCCAGATCAGGAGACTGCTGCACGGTTCTATCTCTTCCCGCCTTCCCTTATGGGAAGGTTGCCTATGTATGTCTTTCCCCTTCTTCCCCTAGGGGAAGACTCACTCTTACTTCCCTCTATTCTCCTGCTCTAACCCACAAGCTCCACCCACCTTCTCACACCCTTTCCTAGCCAGCAGGGACGAGAGAGGAAATCTGCTGCTACAGTGTGTGATGGATGCAGTGTTGTGTCAGAGCCAGGTTTAATGTCTCCATCTTACCTGAAAGGTGGGATACTACAGCTCTGGTTGAGATGCAGTACCTCTGTGGCGACTGGACCCTCAGGGGCGCCTCATACCCCCCCCCCCGTTAAACGCAGCACGTCCACAGGCTGAAACAGAGTAAATGATGTTACAGAAAACATACAAAATTTTTGAGAATGCATTCTAACAGGTAGAAAAGAAGAAGCACGACAGCAAAACGCGCGTTGGGGTCCTCCTGCCCACGTTTTAGCCAGGTTGGTTTTTGACATATATACTGCTTGATATTTTCATGTATACCCCTCTTTATTTACCATCATGGCCGCTATTTCTGGACTTGTGAACCACTATATGTTATTTTGATAGGCTTGGCTGTTAGTTTATATCCACTATATCCCTTAAAATATATCCTTTACAACATACTTTTGGTAGGTCCGTGTTTGGACCACATTATATTGCACTGGTGCACTTTATTCTCTCTTGAGGGATATTTATGTCTTCTTTTCATATAGGTCCTTTTGTGACCATATATATAATATCTTTTGTACTTTATATCTAACAGCATTTATCCTTATATTTGTGGTTCCATTTATATGCATGTCCAATTTAAAATGTCTGTTGATATTTCCATGGGTATATTTTGATATATATAGGATTTTGATTTACTTGTTGTTCATGTACTGACCTAGCTTTATGTGGTTTCTAGGTGTTGCCAATTCCCTTGTTCTTTCATTCATATACTATATATTGGTTTTATAAAAAAAAATATTATTTTTGTACTAATAAAATTTGCATTTTTTTATACTGCTCTTTGGTCCAATTTCTTCTTGGGTTTCTGTCATATTAGAATGAATGAGCGTTTGCTGATTTAGCCTTTTTTTGGCATTATGATGGCCTAATATGTCTGTCATGTTAATTCTTCTGTAACGTCCAGCCATAGACTGAGCATCATGATTTTTACAATACACACCAATAATGGAGTATTTCTGTGCATGGTGCAAGTGATTGTTCTGTAAGGATGCTAAACAACTAAAATGAAAAGTGACAAAAAAAAAATTTAAACATATATGAAAAAATAACACAAACATTTGACTCAGCCTTTCCCCAGTTAATACTAAAGAAATGAAAAAAATAAGAAAATACACATATTTGGTACTGCAGCATCCATAAAAGTCTGATTTGTTGCAACTCTCCAAAAAAATTCTAAAGATAACACGTCAAATAGAACTAAAGGTGAATGGTGTTCAGAAAAAAATGAGCAAACATTGTATTTGTTTTTGTTTGTTTTACCACTCAAAGAGTGTAATAACAAATGATCAAAAAAAATTGCATGTGCTACAAAACAGTACCAATGAAAATTATATATTGTCAAAAAAAATATAAGCCCTCATACAGCTCTTCTGACAAAAAAATTGTGAAACTTGACTCTCAGAATATGGCGACACAAAAACAAGTGATTCTTTTTCAAGAGTGTATTCATTATAAAAAAGTAACAAAACATGAATTAAACCATAGAATTTTAGGATCACCATAATTGTACTGTCTCAGGATGAAGTTAATAACACTTTATTTGTGTAGTATGGTGAATAGCGTAAAACTTGAAATGCAAAAATACAGTTGCAGAATCGCTGTTTTGTTTATATTCCTACTAGTGATGAGTGAACGTGCACGGATAAGATGTTATCGCGTGCCTTCAGCGTTCTAGAAAAATATGTTTGTGTCTCCGTGGCTGCATGTCTCGTGGCTGATCGACATGCACAACACATGCAGTGGTGGCCTGTTTGTCAGGCAATCCATGCATGTGTTAAGGCTATCGAACAGCTGCAAGACATGCAGCCTCAGGGACTTGAACATATTTTTCAAGCACACCCTATCCAAGCATGTTCGCTTATCACTAATTCCTACCCATAAAGAGTTGTATGTACCCCAAAATGATGCCACTAACGAACACAACTTTCAAGATAAGCCCTAATATGACTATATTGCTCCGAAAAATAAAAAAGTTATGGCTCCTGGCAGTGGCGTATATAGAAATCATGGGGCCTCATAAAAAAATTCCTAACCGGGTCCCACTCTACACACTCCCTCCCGCCAGGGCCGGATTAACGTAGGGGCTGATGGAGCTGCAGCTCCAGGCCCCTTGTTAGAGATAGGCCCATCCTCGGCTGCTCTCTGCTCTCCTCCCTTCCCTGTGCTGCTGACGTCAGCCTGGTGGTGGAGGGGAGGGGAGGAGCCAGGAGAGACTGTGTGCTGGAGGGGGAGAGAGGAAAGCTGCTGCTGAAAGTACTGTAGGAGAGGAGTCGGCAGCAGCACAGTGTTATCTCATTCACCCAATCCAGAAGCAGGATGTAAATGAAGGCAGAACATGTGACCACAGAGCAGCCAGTCACAGCTCACCTTTCACTTGTCCTCATACATGCACTGTCTTCTTACATCTTTGCCTATTGGCATCCTGCCCTGTGTTCAGTGTGTTGTAGTGGTACCTGTCTGGAGGAGAGAGTTAGAGACAGGCAGGCAGAGGTGTGTGTGCTGTTACAAGAATCCCAGCCATATTACAGTGAAAGCAGATGGAGAATCCTGAAGTCTCTGCACAGGTTGTGTTGTTGTAATAGTGTGTGGTTTCTGACAAATTACACATCAGTAGCATTGAATGGCCATAGTAATATAGGGCAGCATTGAGAGGCCCTCTCAATGCTGCCTATATATACTATGGCCTTCAATGCTGCGCTATATATAACTTTGGGCCATTCAATGCTGCGCTATATACTAGAATGGGTCTTCAATGCTGCCTATATATACTATGGGCCATGCAATGCTGCGCTATATTGGGCCTCTCAATGCTGCCCTATATATACTATGGGCCTCTCAATGCTGCGCTATATACTATGGGCCATTCAATGCTGCGCTATATATACTATGGGCCATTCAATGCTGCGCTATATACTAGAATGGGCCTCTCAATGCTGCCCTATATATACTATGGGCCTCTCAATGCTGCATTATATTACTATGGGCCTCTCAATGCTGGCCTTATATACTATGGGCCATTCAATGCTGCGCTATATACTAGAATGGGCCTCTCAATGCTGCCCTATATATACTATGGGCCATGCAATGCTGCGCTATATATGGGCCTCTCAATGCTGCATTATATATACTATGGGCCATTCAATGCTGCGCTATATGGGCCTCTCAATGCTGCATTATATATACTATGGGCCATTCAATGCTGCGCTATATATACTATGGGCCATTCAATGCTGCGCTATATACTAGAATGGGCCTCTCAATGCTGCATTATATATACTATGGGCCATTCAATGCTGCGCTATATACTAGAATGGGCCTCTCAATGCTGCCCTATATATACTATGGGCCATTCAATGCTGTGTATATATACTATGGGCCATGCAATGCTGCGCTATATGGGTCTCTCAATGCTGCATTATATATACTATGGGCCTTTCAATGCTGCGCTATATATACTATGGGCCATGCAATGCTGCGCTATATGGGTCTCTCAATGCTGCATTATATATACTATGGGCCATTCAATGCTGCGCTATATATACTATGGGCCATGCAATGCTGCGCTATATGGGTCTCTCAATGCTGCCTATATACTAATGGGCCTTCAATGCTGCCTATATATACTATGGGCCATGCAATGCTGCGCTATATGGGTCTCTCAATGCTGCATTATATATACTATGGGCCATTCAATGCTGCGCTATATATACTATGGGCCATGCAATGCTGCGCTATATGGGCCTCTCAATGCTGCCCTATATATACTATGGGCCATTCAATGCTGCGCTATATATACTATGGGCCATGCAATGCTGCGCTATATGGGTCTCTCAATGCTGCATTATATACTATGGGCCTTCAATGCTGCGCTATATATACTATGGGCCATTCAATGCTGCGCTATACTAGTGGCCTCTCAATGCTGCCTATATTACTATGGGCATGCAATGCTGGCAACTATGGGCCATTCAATGCTGCGCTATATATACTATGGGCCATTCAATGCTGCGCTATATACAGAATGGGCCTCTCAATGTGCCTATATATACTATGGGCCATTGCAATGCTGCGCTATATATACTATGGGCCATGCAATGCTGCGCTATATACTAGAATGGGCCTCTCAATGCTGCCCTATATATACTATGGGCCATGCAATGCTGCGCTATATGGGCTATCTCAATGCTGCTATATATACTATGGGCCATTCAATGCTGCCTATTATACTATGGGCATTCAATGCTGCGCTACTAGAATGGGCCTCTCAATGCTGCATTATATATACTATGGGCCATTCAATGCTGCCTATATATACTATGGGCCATTCAATGCTGCGCTATATACTAGAATGGGCCTCTCAATGCTGCCCTATATATACTATGGGCCATTCAATGCTGCACTATTATACTATGGGCCATGCAATGCTGCGCTATATGGGCCTTCAATGCTGCTTATATATACTATGGGCCATTCAATGCAGCGCTATATATACTATGGGCCATGCAATGCTGCGCTATAATGGGTCATTCAATGCTGCATATATATATATATGGGCCTTCAATGCTGCGCTATATATACTATGGGCCATTCAATGCTGTGCTATATATACATGGGCCATTCAATGCTGCGCAAATATACTAGAATGGGCCTCTCAATGCTGCCCTATATATACTATGGGCCATGCAATGCTGCGCTATATGGGCTCTCAATGCTGCATTATATTACTATGGGCCATTCAATGCTGCGCTATATGGGCCTCTCAATGCTGCATTATATATACTATGGGCCATTCAATGCTGCCCTATATATACTATGGGCCATTCAATGCTGCGCTATATACTAGAATGGGCCTCTCAATGCTGCCCTATATATACTATGGGCCATTCAATGCTGCGCTATATATACTATGGGCCATGCAATGCTGCGCTATATGGGCCTCTCAATGCTGCATTATATATACTATGGGCCATTCAATACTGCGTTATATATACTATGGGCCATGCAATGCTGCGCTATATGGGCCTCTCAATGCTGCATTATATATACTATGGGCCATTCAATGCTGCGCTATATATACTATGGGCCATTCAATGCTGCGCTATATGGGCCTCTCAATGCTGCCCTATATATACTATGGGCCATGCAATGCTGCGCTATATATACTATGGGCCATGCAATGCTGCGCTATATGGGCCTCTCAATGCTGCATTATATATACTATGGGCCATTCAATACTGCGTTATATATACTATGGGCCATGCAATGCTGCGCTATATGGGTCTCTCAATGCTGCATTATATATACTATGGGCCATTCAATGCTGCGCTATATACTAGAATGGGCCTCTCAATGCTGCCCTATATATACTATGGGCCATGCAATGCTGCGCTATATATACTATGGGCCATGCAATGCTGCGCTATATGGCCTCTCAATGCTGCATTATATATACTATGGGCCATGCAATGCTGCGCTATATATACTATGGGCCATGCAATGCTGCGCTATATGGGCCTCTCATGCTGCATTATATACACTGTGTTCCAAATTATTATGCAAATAATATTCTCTCAGATTTTCCCAAATTACCTATATGAATTGCAGTCTTTGTAATTTTCCAGTCAAATAACTATTAGAGTACAATTGAAAGGTTTTTGTACAAACTGCCTATGATAACAGTATATTTTTTAAAAAATAAAACACTCAAACTGCACTCAAAATGCATGTTCCAAATTATTATGCACAGCAGAGTTTTCTACCTTTTCATTTTAATAAAGAACAAAAAATGGTCATTTTTGAAATTATAAGCATTAGCAGGTTATTACAAACTGAAATCAAACAGTTTTCAACTCAAAACTTTATTCTAGGTGATGTTACATTTGCACATAGGACCCCTTGTTCGAAAGGAGCTTCTGAATTCTCTCGTCCATTGAATTTGTCAGGTTTTGGATGGTTTCTGCTTCAATTGTTTTGCATGAGGACAGAATACCCTCCCAGAGCTGTTGCTTAGATGTGAACTGCCTCCCGCCATCATAGACACTCCTTTTGATGATGCTCCAGAGGTTCTCAATGGGGTTGAGGTCAGGGGAGCATGGGGGCCACACCATAAGTTTGTCCCCTTTTATGCCCATAGCAGCCAGAGATGCAGATGTGTTATGTGCAGCATGAGACGGTGCATTATCATGCATGAAAATGATCTTACTGCGGAATGCACGGTTCTTCTTCTTGAACCATGGCAGGAAGTGCTGTTTGAGAAACTCAACATACACTATGGAGTTCATCTTTACCCTTTCAGGGATCCTAAAGGGGCCGACAATCTCTCTCCCCATGATTCCAGCCCAAAACATTACTCCACCTCCTCCTTGTTGGCGCCGTAGCCGTGTTTGCATGGGGTGTCCATCAACCAGCCATCCTCCACTCCATCCATCTGGACCATCGAGCGTTGCACGGCACTCATCGGTGAACAAAACAGTTTTGAAGTCAGTCTTCATGTATTGTTTGGCACACTGGAGCCGTTTCTGCTTGTGTGCAGTGGATAGAGGAGGTAGACAGGATGGCTTACGCACAGCTGCAAACCTCTGAAGGACCCTGCATCTTGTTGTTCGGGGGACGTTGGAGGCACCAGCAGCTTCAAAAACTTGTCTGCTGCTATGACAAGGCTTTTTTACCGCTGCTCTTTTAACCTGACGTAATTGCCTGTAGGAAAGTGTCCTCAATTTTCCCTTATCAGCACGCACACCTGTGTACTGTGAATCAGCTACATACTTCTTGATTGTGCGATGATCACGATGAAGTGTTTTGGCAATGTTGATTGTAGTCATGCCTTGACCTAAACACTCCACAATATGTTGCTTTTCAGCAGCCGACACATCCTTTTTCTTTCCCATTTTGGTAGAAAATGTAGGCTGCTTAATAATGTGGGACAGCCTTCTTAAGTAGTCTTGCCTTTCATTGGACACACCTGCCAAACTAATTAGCACAGGTGTCTGCAATTGCTTACAGTGATATAAAGAGCCCTGACACACATCACCATCAATGAGTTTAACTGACAAACAAAAAAATTCTTACCTTATCACTCCTAAACAATTTTTGAATAATAATTTGGAACACAGTGTATACTATGGGCCATTCAATGCTGCGCTATATGGGCCTCTCAATGCTGCATTATATATACTATGGGCCATTCAATGCTGCGCTATATATACTATGGGCCATGCAATGCTGCGCTATATATACTATGGGCCATTCAATGCTGCGCTATATACTAGAATGGGCCTCTCAATGCTGCATTATATATACTATGGGCCATTCAATGCTGCGCTATATATACTATGGGCCATGCAATGCTGCGCTATATGGGTCTCTCAATGCTGCATTATATATACTATGGGCCATTCAATGCTGCGCTATATATACTATGGGCCATGCAATGCTGCGCTATATGGGTCTCTCAATGCTGCATTATATATACTATGGGCCATTCAATGCTGCGCTATATATACTATGGGCCATGCAATGCTGCGCTATATGGGTCTCTCAATGCTGCGCTATATACTAGAATGGGCCTCTCAATGCTGCCCTATATATACTATGGGCCATGCAATGCTGCGCTTATGGGTCTCTCAATGCTGCATTATATATACTATGGGCCATTCAATGCTGCGCTATATATACTATGGGCCATGCAATGCTGCGCTATATGGGCCTCTCAATGCTGCGCTATATACTAGAATGGGCCTCTCAATGCTGCCCTATATATACTATGGGCCATTCAATGCTGCGCTATATATACTATGGGCCATGCAATGCTGCGCTATATACTAGAATGGGCCTCTCAATGCTGCCCTATATATACTATGTGCCATGCAATGCTGCGCTATATGGGCCTCTCAATGCTGCATTATATATACTATGGGCCATTCAATGCTGCGCTATATATACTATGGGCCATGCAATGCTGCGCTATATGGGTCTCTCAATGCTGCATTATAGATACTATGGGCCATTCAATGCTGCGCTATATACTAGAATGGGCCTCTCAATGCTGCCCTATATTACTATGGGCCATGCAATGCTGCGCATCTATGGGCCATTCATGCTGCGCTATATATACTATGGGCCATGCAATGATGCGCTATATACTAGAATGGGCCATGCAATGCTGCGCTATATATACTATGGGCCATGCAATGCTGCGCTATATGGGCCTCTCAATGCTGCATTATATATACTATGGGCCATTCAATGCTGCGCTATATACTATGGGCCATTCAATGCTGCGCTATATACTAGAATGGGCCTCTCAATGCTGCATTATATATACTATGGGCCATTCAATGCTGCCCTATATATACTATGGGCCATTCAATGCTGCGCTATATACTAGAATGGGCCTCTCAATGCTGCCCTATATATACTATGGGCCATTCAATGCTGCGCTATATATACTATGGGCCATGCAATGCTGCGCTATATGGGCCTCTCAATGCTGCATTATATATACTCTGGGCCATTCAATGCTGCGCTATATATACTATGGGCCATGCAATGCTGCGCTATATGGGTCTCTCAATGCTGCATTATATATACTATGGGCCATTCAATGCTGCGCTATATATACTATGGGCCATTCAATGCTGCGCTATATACTAGAATGGGCCTCTCAATGCTGCCCTATATATACTATGGGCCATTCAATGCTGCGCTATATATACTATGGGCCATGCAATGCTGCGCTATATGGGCCTCTCAATGCTGCATTATATATACTATGGGCCATTCAATGCTGCGCTATATATACTATATGGGCCATGCAATGCTGCGCTATATGGGTCTCTCAATGCTGCATTATATATATACTATGGGCCATTCAATGCTGCCCTATATATACTATGGGCCATGCAATGCTGCGCTATATACTAGAATGGGCCTCTCAATGCTGCCCTATATATACTATGGGCCATGCAATGCTGCGCTATTATATAATGGGCCATGCAATGCTGCGCTATATACTAGAATGGGCCTCTCAATGCTGCCCTATATATACTATGGGCCATGCAATGCTGCGCTATATATACTATGGGCCATGCAATGCTGCGCTATATACTAGATGGGCCTCTCAATGCTGCCTATATATATATGGGCCTCTCAATGCTGCCCTATATATACTATGGGCCATTCAATGCTGCGCTATATATACTATGGGCCATTCAATGCTGCGCTATATAGGGCCTCTCAATGCTGCTATTATATACTATGGGCACATTCAATGCTGCGCTATATATACTATGGGCCATGCAATGCTGCGCTATATATATCTAAATGGGCCTCTCAATGCTGCCTATATACTATGGGCCATCAATGCTGCGCTATATATACTATGGGCCATGCAATGCTGCGCTATATATAGTATGGGCCTCTCAATGCTGCCCTATATATACTATGGGCCTCTCAATGCTGCCCTATATATACTATGGGCCATTCAATGCTGCGCTATATATACTATGGGCCATTCAATGCTGCGCTATATGGGCCTCTCAATGCTGCATTATATATACTATGGGCCATTCAATGCTGCGCTATATATACTATGGGCCATGCAATGCTGCGCTATATGGGTCTCTCAATGCTGCATTATATATACTATGGGCCATTCAATGCTGCGCTATATATACTATGGGCCATGCAATGCTGCGCTATATACTAGAATGGGCCTCTCAATGCTGCCCTATATATACTATGGGCCATGCAATGCTGCGCTATATGGGCCTCTCAATGGCTGCATTATATATACTATGGGCATTCAATGCTGCGCTATATATACTATGGGCCATGCAATGCTGCGCTATATACTAAATGGGCCTCTCAATGCTTCCCTATATATACTATGGGCCATGCAATGCTGCGCTATATGGGCCTCTCAATGCTGCATTTTATATACTATGGGCCATTCAATGCTGCGCTATATATTACTATGGGCCATGCAATGGTGCGCTATATGGGTCTCTCAATGCTGCATTATATATACTTTGGGCCATTCTATGCTGCGCTATATATACTATGGGCCATTCAATGCTGCATTATATATACTTTGGGCCATTCAATGCTGCGCTATATATACTATGGGCCATTCAATGCTGCGCTATATACTAGAATGGGCCTCTCAATGCTGCCCTATATATACTATGGGCCATTCAATGCTGCGCTATATATACTATGGGCCATGCAATGCTGCGCTATATGGGCCTCTCAATGCTGCATTATATATACTATGGGCCATTCAATGCTGCGCTATATATACTATGGGCCATGCAATGCTGCGCTATATGGGTCTCTCAATGCTGCATTATATATACTATGGGCCATTCAATGCTGCCCTATATATACTATGGGCCATGCAATGCTGCGCTATATACTAGAATGGGCCTCTCAATGCTGCCTTATATATACTATGGGCCATGCAATGCTGCGCTATATGGGCCTCTCAATGCTGCATTATATATACTATGGGCCATTCAATGCTGCGCTATATATACTATGGGCCATGCAATGCTGCGCTATATACTAGAATGGGCCTCTCAATGCTGCCCTATATATACTATGGGCCATGCAATGCTGCGCTATATATACTATGGGCCATGCAATGCTGCGCTATATACTAGAATGGGCCTCTCAATGCTGCCCTATATATACTATGGGCCTCTCAATGCTGCCCTATATATACTATGGGCCATTCAATGCTGCGCTATATATACTATGGGCCATTCAATGCTGCGCTATATGGGCCTCTCAATGCTGCATTATATATACTATGGGCCATTCAATGCTGCGCTATATATACTATGGGCCATGCAATGCTGCGCTATATGGGTCTCTCAATGCTGCATTATATATACTATGGGCCATTCAATGCTGCGCTATATATACTATGGGCCATGCAATGCTGCGCTATATATAGAATGGGCCTCTCAATGCTGCATTATATATACTATGGGCCATTCATTGCTGCGCTATATATACTATGGGCCATTCAATGCTGCCCTATATATACTATGGGCCATTCAATGCTGCGCTATATGGGCCTCTCAATGCTGCATTATATATATTATGGGCCATTCAATGCTGCGCAACTATGGGCCATTCAATGCTGCGCTATATATACTATGGGCCATTCAATGCTGCATTATATATGCTATGGGCCATTCTATGCTGCGCAACTATGGGCCATTCAATGCGCGCTATATATCTATGGGCCTTCAATGCTGGCTATATGGCCTTCAATGCGCATTATTATATTGGGCCATTCAATGCTGCGCAACTATGGCCATTCATGCTGCGCTATATATACTATGGGCCATTCAATGCTGCGCTATATGGGCCTCTCAATGCTGCATTATATATATTATGGGCCATTCAATGCTGCGCAACTATGGGCCATTCAATGCTGCGCTATATATACTATGGGCCATGCAATGCTGCGCTATATGGGCCTCTCAATGCTGCGCTATATATACTATGGGCCATTCAATGCTGCGCTATATACTAGAATGGGCCTCTCAATGTTGCCCTATATTACTATGGGACATTCAATGCTGCACCATATACTAGAATGGGCCAGGAGCGTTTAAATGCCCTCTCTCTGTTATGTATTGAAAATAGATTGCTGAATGAGCTTAATCTTGATTCTACAATTGAGGAATTTGCAAGCATAACATAACAGACTTTGTATATCCACTGTATTTATATTAGGCATGTATCATATATTTACTTTGTTTATATCTTTTACGTTACATTTTGACCTTTGTGAATTGCGTGTTTGGCCCCACCCCTTGCCCCGCCCTTGCCGCCCCTTCAGCTCCAGGCCCATCATGTTCTTAATCCGACCCTGCCTCCCGCCCCCCAAAAAATATGTCATAGTAGTTTTAAAATCAGGGAGTGAGACACTTATTACGGCAGGAACACAAGTAATTATGCCAATACTAAAGCCTCGTAGTGTTCTCAACTAATACTATACCCCTTTCATGGACCTCATCTATTTATATAATCGTCTTATCCTGTCTGTCTGTTCAGGAAATCCCACGTCGCTGATTGGTCCGGCCGTGGCCAATGAGCAACGCAGGGCTAACTCTGCCCATGTGGTCATGTGACTCACCAACTGCCCATGATGTACTGAACATGTTTTGTCAGTTACAGTGTCTGATGTACTTCTGTCACGTTTACTGAACACGGGAAATACACAGTGACATGAGGTAATACACAGGTGACATGAGGTAATACATAAGTAACATAAGGTAATACACAGTAAAATGAGGTAATATACAGTAACATGGAGTAATACACAGTAATATGAGGTAATACACAGTAATATGAGGTAATACACAGGTAACATCAGGTAATATACGGTAACATCAGCGACGCAGGGCTAACTCCTCCCATGTGGTCATGTGACTCACCAACTGCCCATGATGTACTGACAATGTTTTGTCAGTCACAGTGTCTGATGTACTTCTGTCACGTTTACTGAACATGGGAAATACACAGTGACATGAGGTAATACACAGGTGACATGAGGTAATACACAGTAAAATGAGGTAATATACAGTAACATGAGGTAATACACAGTGATATGAGGTAATACACTGTAATATGAGGTAATACACAGTAACATGAGGTAATACACAGTGACATGAGGTAATACACAGTGACATGAGGTAATATACAGTAACATGTGGTAATATACAGTAAAATGAGGTAATACACAGTAAAATGAGGTAATACACCGTAATATGAGGTAATACACAGGTTACATGAGGTAATATGAGGTAATATACGGTAATATGAGGTAATACACAGTAATGAGGTAATACACAGTGACTTGAGGTAATACACAGTAACATCTATCTAATCTATTATATAATCGTATAATTCTGTCTGTCTGTAACAGAACTCCCACGTCGCTGATTGGTTGCGCCCGACTGGACGCGACCAATCAGCGACAGGTGCAGCCCGGCCGCAAATTAGCGCAGGATTTGAACCACGCATGCCACTGCTATCATCGGGAGATCAGCGGCGCTAGCCTGCCACATGGAGGTCAGCGGCGACGCAGCCGGAAGATGACCGGCACTAGCCGGTCATCTCCCGGCTGTTCGCAGCTGAAGTACCACGACCGGCGGCCTCCACGTAAACCCCAGCAGCAGCCTCCACATACACCCCACCAGCCTCTATATACCCCAGCAGCAGCCTCCACATATTATACCCCTGCAGCAGCCTCCACATATACCCCAGCAGCAGCAGTCTCCATATATACTACAGCAGCAGCCTCCACATATACCCCAGCAGTAGCAGCCGCCACATATACTCCAGCAGCAGCCTCCAAATATACCCCAGCAGAAGCCTCCACATATACTCCAGCAGCAGCCTCCACATATACCCCAGCAGCAGCCTCCACATATACCCCAGCAGCAGCAGCCTCCACATATACCCCAGCAGCAGCAGCCTCCACATATACCCCAGCAGCAGCAGCCTCCACATATACCCCAGCAGCAACAGCCTACACATATACCCCAGCAGCAGAAGCCTACACATATACCCCAGCAGCAGAAGCCTACACATATACTCCAGCAGTAGCAGCCTACACATATACCCCAGCAGCAGCAGCCTACACATATACCCCAGCAGTAGCTACATACATATTCTAGAATACCCAGTGCGTTAGAATCTGGCACCATCTAGTACAGTATAATGGTCTAAAAATGTCCCCCCTATACTACAATGTTTCTTCAAAAATAAGACAGAGTCTTGTATTTTGTGCTCCAAAAGATCACATAATAAATAGGGAAAGGTATAAAAATGTAAGTTACTGTAGTAGCCCTGAGTGGAATATTCTTCAAATGACATTCTCCAAAAGAAATTTGACCTAGCATGTAGATGCTAACATACAGTACAGACCAAAAGTTTGGACACACCTTCTCATTTAAAGATTTTTCTGTATTTTCATGACTATGAAAATTGTAAATTCACACTGAAGGCATCAAAATAATAATAATAATAATCTTTATTTATATAGCGCCATCATATTCCGCACCGCTTTACAGTTTAACAGTTTCAAAACACAAGTCATAAGTAACAACGTTAACAATACAGTAATTAAAGCAAAATAAGACGGCCCTGCTCGTGAGAGCTTACAATCTACAATGAGGTGAAGGGGAAAAACAAAATACAGGTGTGTATATACAATGGTGCATTTACAATGATGGTCCAGCCATCTTAAGGGAGTGAGGGATGGATGGAGATAGTGAATGGGCTACACACACACACACACTTACACATAGAATGACTTTGATTAGTGAATGTGATAGGCCGCTCTGAACAGATGTGTTTTGAGGGAGCGCCTGAAACCATGCAAATTGTGGATAGTCCTAATTTCTTGGGGTAGAGCATTCCAGAGGATTGGCGCAGCGCGGGAGAAGTCTTGGAGTCGGGAGTGGGAGGTACGGATTAGTGCAGAGGTTAGTCGAAAGTCGTTTGCAGAGCGCAGCAGTCGGTTAGGCCGATAGATAGAAATGAGGGAGGAGATGTAGGGGGTGCTGCAGTGTGGAGAGCTTTGTGGGTGAGAACAAGTACTTTGAATTGGATCCTATAATGAATGGGCAGCCAGTGTAAGGACTGGCGAAGAGCGGACGCGTCCGAGTACCGATTAGCCAGATGGATAACCCTGGCTGCTGCATTAAGGATGGACTGGAGAGGGGATAGTCGAGTAATGGGGAGGCCAAGTAATAGAGCGTTACAGTAGTCCAGTAGTCCAAATCAAAACTATGAATTAACACATGTGGAATTATATACTTAACAGAAAAGTGTGTAACAACTGAAATTATATCTTATATTCTAGGTTCTTCAAAGTAGCCACCTTTTGCTTTGATGACTGTGTTGCACACTCTTGGCATTCTCTTGATGAACTTCAAGAGGTAGTCACCGGAAATGGTTTTCACTTCACAGGTGTGCCCTGTCAGGTTTAATAAGTGGGATTTCTGGCCTTATAAATGGGGTTGGGACCATAAGTTGTGTTGTGCAGAAGTCTGGTGGATGACCAGCTGATAGTACTACTGAATAGACTGTTAGAATTTGTATTATGGCAAGAAAAAAGCAGCTAAGTAAAGAAAAACGAGTGGCCATCATTACTTTAAGAAATGAAGGTCAGTCAGTCCGAAAAATTTGGAAAACTTTGAAAGTGTCCCCAAGTGCAGTTGCAAAAACCATCAAATGCTACAAAGAAACTGGCTCACATGAGGACCACCCCAGGAATCATAGAATCATAGAATGGTAGAGTTGGAAGGGACCTCCTGGGCCTTCTGGTCCAACCCCCTGCTCAAAGCAGGATTCTCTAAATCATCCCAGACAGATGTCTGTCCAGCCTCTGTTTGAAGACTTCCATTGAAGGAGAACTCACCACCTCTCGTGCCAGCCTGTTCCACTCATTGATCACCCTAACTGTCAAAAAGTGTTTTCTAATATCTAATCTGTGTCTCCTCAGACCAAGACCAAGAGTCCCCTCTGCTTCTGAGGATAAGTTTATCCGAGTCACCAGCCTCAGAAATCGCAGGTTTACAGCAGCTCAGATTAGAGACCAGGTCAATGCCACACAGAGTTCTAGCAGCAGACACATCTCTACAGCAACTGCTAAGAGGAGACTTTGTGCAGCAGACCTTCACGGTAAAATACTGCTAGGAAACCACTGCTAAGGACAGGCAGCAAGCAGAAGAGTCTTGTTTGGGCTAAAGAACACAATGAATGTGGACATTAGACCAGTGGAAATCTGTGCTTTGGTCTAATAAGTCCAAATTTGAGATCTATGGTTCCAACCACCATGTCTTTGTGCGACGCAGAAAAGGTGAAGGAATGGAATCTACATGCCTGGTTCCCACCGTGAAGCATGGAGGAGGAGGTGTGATGGTGTGGGGGTGCTTTGCTGGTGACACTGTTGGGGATTTATTCAAAATTGAAGGCATACTGAAACAGCATGGCTACCACAGCATCTTGCAATGGCATGCTATTCCATCCGGTTTGCGTTTAGTTGGACCATCATTTATTTTTCAACAGGACAATGAACCCAAACACACCAGGCTGTGTAAGGGCTATTTGACCAAGAAGGAGAGGGATGGGGTGCTACGCCAGATGACCTGGCCTCCACAGTCACCAGACCTGAACCCAATGGAGATGGTTTGGGGTGAGCTGGATCGCAGAGTGAAGGCAAAAGGGTCAACAAGTGCTAAGCATCTCTGGGAACTCCTTCAAGATTGTTGGAAGACCATTTCCGGTGACTACCTCTTGAAGCTCATAAAGAGAATGCCAAGAGTGTGCAAAGCAGTCATCAAAGCAAAAGGTGGCTACTTTGAAGAACCTAGAATATGACATAATTTCACTTGTTACACACTTTTTTGTTAAGTATATCGTTCCACATGTGTTAATTCATAGTTTTGATGCCTTCAGTGTGAATGTACAATTTTCATAGTCCTGAAAATACAGAAAAATCTTTAAATGAGAAGGTGTGTCCAAACTTTTGGTCTGTACTGTATGTGGTATCAATTCCTTTTGGAAACTGTAGGTCTTATCATTTGATGAATTATTTGTTATGTGGTGCCACCATTCAGTGGTTAATTGATATATTTATATTTTAATTTGTAATTTTCAATAAATTGTATTTTTCCAAATTTTGTTCATACATTTTGTGTTAATGCAATTGCTGGTTCAGTTACACATTTTCTTATCTGAACTGCTGTTCCCATGGTGCAGAACCATATATACCAGTCCTATAGTGGTGGGTACATACCATATTTACTATAGTTCAAATTGCCTACTTAAATTTACAATTATTATTCTCTATGTATTTAGACTGATTGCTAATATTGGTTTACCCTCAAAAGAAACGTATTCACCAGACCCCAAACAATTGAGGTAAGGTTGGCAAGTAAATGGGTTTTCACCCAAATTTAGTTCCCCCTGACAGTGCTTGGCTCCCCTGGTGACAGAAAGCAGAGAATGCTTGGGCTCGGAAGTGGAGCGATACTGGTACCCAATCTGTGTATGAGAGCTGCAGTGCAATTCAGCTGAAATGGCGAGGGACCTGACAGCAACTCAGATCTCTGTGTGAGAGCCCATCCACCATCAGCACTTGCCAACTCTAATTGTTTGGGGTCTGGTGAGAGTGATTCATTTGGGGATGTCTGTTTTCTTCTGGGGGTGTCTTCTTTTAATTGTTGAAGGGTCCTGCTGTATTCTTTAACTTTTTTAGCAGCCTTGATACTTTCTTATTAAACCACAAACAGGACTTATTTTTAGATTAGGGTTATGTTTTAAGCATACTCCAAACAGCCTGAAAAATCATGCTAGGGCTTATTTTCAGGGTAGGCCTTATTTTTAAGGAAACAGGGTATAGGATACATTCACAGTGAATTTGTTCCACATTCCTTCCCACGCCCAGTGCCATCAGCAAAGTATGATGCCGCCGCAGCAACTCCAGTACAGTACAATTTCTCCCACAGTATGATGCCACTGAAATGCCTCCACAGAAAGATGGCCACCTACATTATGAGAGCCCCCACAAACAATATGGTCTTAGTGTAAGGGCCCCCACACCTATGTGTCATACACCACGCCCCACAAAGAATGAGGACCCCCACGTGCAATATGATTTCCCCTACAGCCCGAACATGCATTTTCAGTTTCGGATTGGAGTGTCCGCCCTTTCTGGGATTGTTGGAGACACCTGCCATGCTTTATGTGACGTTCTGCATCAAGAATTCCTCCCGCAACCCACAACTTGAACTCTGGCTGGAAAATGCTGCAAAATTCCAGGACATTTGTAATTTTCCTAACTGTGTGGGTGCTGTGGAGGCAAATACATTCAGATTATGAAACCTGCTGGAAGTGGAACCGAGTATTTTAAATACAAAATTATTTTTCGATTGTTCTCATGGCGATTGCAGATGATGAATGTCGATTTGCCGCCATGGACGTTGGCTCATTTGGACGAGGAAATGACCCTCAGACTTTCAAAAACTCTGACATGGGCCAACATTTGTATGATAATAATTTCAATTTTCCACAGCCACGACCTCTTCCCAACAGGACCGCCAATGCCGGTTGTTGTGGTTGGGGATGAGGCCTTTCAAATGTGTGCCAACCTCATAAAACCTTACTCAAGTAGGGTACTTGAATCAAAACAAACGGATTTTCAACTACCGACTGACAAGGGCACGAAGAACTGTGAGTGTGACTTTGGCTTGCTGGTATCTAAATGGCACATTTTGGTAGCAGCCAACAATCTAAAAATTGAGACAAGTGATGATGTTGTGAAAGCATATATTGTTCTGCACAATTACATCCTGGCAAAAGAGCGACCTAAACTTAGAACGTGAGGAACCTGTTACATTGCATGATTACCAAGATCACTCTCTGAGGACTACAGTGGAAGTTGCCCAATGAGGGATAAGTTTGCTGCTTACTTTGTTTCTGATAATGGAAGTGTGGCATGGCAAGACGGAATAGTTTAAGACGCTAAGTAAAATGTACCTGTAATGTTAAAATGAACCTCTAATGTTAATGTTAAAATGTACCTGTAATGTTAAAATGTACATGTTAAATTATGTTATAAAATGTACCTGTAATGTTTGCTGACTTAACCCCTTCCCGACCTGTGACGCCACGTAGGCGTCATGAAACTCGGTGCCAATCCGACCTGTGACGTCTATGTGGCGTCATGAAAGGATCGCGTTCCTGCGGGCTGAGTGACCGGGGTCACTGAAAGGTCACCCGACCTGCAGGCACAAGACCCTTTGTGCTTCACCACAGGGGGGTTGGCTTAACCCCCACGTGGCTACGATCGCTCTGATTGGCTGTTGAAAGTGAAACAGCCAATCAGAGCGATTTGTAATATTTCACCAATGAAATTTGGTGAAATATTACAATCCAGCCATGGCCGATGCTGCAATAGCATCTGCCATGGCTGAAAGACAAAGATCCGACCCCCCCACACCAAGTCACGGCGGCGATCGGCCGCCGCCACCAATAAATGGCGGTGACCGGTCACCGCCGTCACTAAATGCTCCCCTCCTCTTTTTTTCTGGTCCCCCAGTCCTCAGATCCCTCCCCCAGGTCCCGATACACCCCCAGGCTTCCGACCCCCCCAGTCACCGTCGGAGTCGCCGTCTTCCTCCCGGCGTCTCTCCTGCACGTTCATGGGCGCCGCCATCTTCCGAAATGGCGGGCGCATGCGCAGTGCGCCCGCTGAATTTGCCAGCTGGCAGATTCAATAAATGAATGAAAGTACATTTTGATCACTGTGAAAGACCCTATCACAGTGATCAAAATAAAAAAAATAGTAAATAACCCCCCTTCATCACCCCCATAGGTAGGGAACAATAATAAAATAAAAATATTTTTATTTTTATTTTTCCATTAGGGTTAGAATTACAGTTAGGGTTAGGACTATGGTTGGGTTAGGACTAGGGTTAGGATTAGGGTTCAATTGCGTTATGGCAGTCCGTTAGACGGATTGCATTACACCGCGGTATAATGAGGTGTAACGCAGTCCGTTAATGCTGCCATTCACCCCCATTTGAGGGCGCATCGCGACGCATGCCATAAAGCGGCATGCGTTCGCGACGTGCCGTCATTCAGTGAAGGAGCCTCGGACGCGGGCTGCAGCGTCTGGGCTCTGTCACCGCTAGCGCTGATGAATCATCTGCTGATTCATCTGCGCTAGCGGGTATAGCATAACGCGATCGCGTTATGCTATACCGTTACCAGCCCGTCAACGCTATGTGTTGAACGGGCTGGTAAAATGTAATGTGAACCTAGCCTTAGCATTAGGGTTAGAATTAGGGTTAAGGTTAGAATTAGGGTTACAGTTAGCATTAGGGTTGAAGGTTGGAATTTGGGTTAGGGTTGGAATTTGGGTTAGGGTTGGGAAATTTGGGTTAGGGAATAGGGTTAGTTTTGTGGTTAGGGTTAGAGTTAGGATTAGTGTTAGGGGTGTTTTGGGGTTAGGGTTGGGATTAGGGTTAGGCTTGTGGTTAGGGTTATGGTTAGGGTTGGGATTAGGGTTAGTGGTGTGTAGGGTTGTGGTTAGGGGTGTGTTGGGGTTAGGGTTGGAGTTAGAATTGAGGGGTTTCCACTATTTAGGCACATCAGGGGTCTCCAAACGCGACATGGCGCCACCATTGATTCCTGCAAATTTTGCGTTCAAAAAGTCAAACAGTGCTCCCTTTATTCCGAGCCACGACGTGTGCCCAAACAGTGGTTTACCCCCACATATGGGTATCAGCGTACTCAGAAAAAAATTCACAACAACTTTGGGGGTCTAATTTCTTCTGTTACCCTTGGGGAAAAAAAATTGGGGACTAAGATCATGTTTGTAGAAAAAAAAAGATTTTTTATTTTCACGGCTCTGCGTTATAAACTTCTGTGAAGAACTTGGAGATTCAAAGTGCTCACCACACATCTAGAGGAGTTCCTTGTGGGATCTAGTTTCCAAAATGGGGTCACTTGGGGGGGTTTCTACTGTTTAGGCACATGATGGGCTCTGCAAATGTAACATGACGCCCGCAGACCATTCCATCAAGTTGGCATTGCAAAACGTCACTACTTCTCTTCCGAGCCCCGACGTGTGCCCAAACAGTGGTTCCCTCCCACATATGGGGTACCAGCATACTCAGGAAAAACAGGACAACAATTTTTGCAGTCCAATTTCTCCTGTTACCCTTGTGAAAATAATAAATTGTGGGCTAAAAAAATCATTTTTTGAGGAAAAAAAATGATTTTTTATTTTCATGGCTCTGGGTTATAAACTTGTGAAGCACTTGGGGGTTCAAAGTGCTCACTACACATCTAGATAAGTTCCTTGGGTGGTCTAGTTTCCAAAAATGGGGTCATTTGGGGGGGTTTCCACAGTTTAGGCACATCAGGGGCTCTGCAAACGTAACATGACGCCGCAGACCATTCCATCAAGTCAGCATTTCAAAACGTCACTACTTCCCTTCCGAGCCCCGACGTGTGCCCATACAGTAGTTTTCTCCCACATATGGGATATCAGCGTACTCGGGACAAATTCCACAACAGCTTTTGGGGTCTAATTTCTCCTGTTACCCTTGGGAAAATAAAAAATTGGGGACTAAAAGATCATGTTTGTGGAAAAAATATGATTTTTTATTTTCATGCCCGGGCATTATAAACTTCTGTGTAGCCCTTGGGGGTTCAAAGTGCTCACCACAGATCTAGATAAGTTCCTTGCGGGGTCTAGTTTCCAAAATGGGGTCACTTGTGGGGAGTTTCTACTGTTTAGACACATCAGGGACTCTGCAAACGTAACATGACGCCCGCAGACCATTCCATCAAAGTCTGCATTTCAAAACGTCACTACTTCCCTTCTGAGCCCAAACGTGTGCCCGAACAGTGGTTCCCCCCCACATATGGGGTACCAGTGTACTCAGGACAAACTGTACAACAACTTTTGAGGTCCAATTTCTCCTGTAACCATTGTGAAAATAAAAATAGGGGGCTAAAAAATCATTTTTTGAGAAAAAAAAATATTTTTTGTTTTCACAGCTGTGTTATAAACTTCGTGAAGCACCTGGGGGTTCAAAGTGCTCACTGTGCATCTAGATAAGTTCCTTAGGGGGTCTAGTTTCTAAAATGGGGTCATTTGTGGGGAGCTCCAAAGTTTAGGCACACAGGGGCTCTCCAAACACCACATGGTGTCCGCTAACGATTGGAGCTAATTTTCCATTAAAAAAGTCAAATGGTGCTCCTTTCCTTCTGAGCCCTGCCGTGCGCCCAAACAGTGGTTCCCCCCCACATATGGGGCACCAGCGTACTCAGGAAAAACTGGACAACAATTTTGGGGTCCAATTTATCCTGTTACCCTTGGGAAAATAAAAAATAGCAGGCTAAAAAATGATTTTTGAGGAACAAAAATGATTTTTTTATTTTCACTCCTCTGCGTTTATAAACTTCTGTGAAGCACTTGGGGGTTCAAAGTGCTCACTACACATCTAGATAAGCTCCTTGGGGGGGTATAGTTTCCAAAATGGGGTCACTTGTGGAGGGTTTCTACTGTTTAGGCACATCAGGGGCTCTGCAAACACAACATGACCCCGCAGAACATTCCATTAAGTCTGCATTCCAAAATGGCGCTCCTTCCCTTCTGAGCTCTCCCATGCGCCAAAACAGTGGTTCCCCCCTACATATGGGGTATCAGCGTACTTAGGAGAAATTGGACCACAAAAGTTGTTGTGCAATTTGTTCCGTTACCCTTGTGAAAATAAAAAATAGCGGGCTAAAAATCATTTTTGAGGAAAAAAATGATTTTTTTATTTTCACTGCTCTGCGTTATAAACATCTGTGAAGCACTTGGGGGTTCAGAGTGCTCACAACACATCTTGATAAGTTCCATAAGGGGTCTAGTTTCCAAAATGGTGTCACATGTGGGGGGTTTTCACTGTTTAGGCACACAGGGGCTCTCCAAATGCGTCATGGTGTCCGCTAATGATTGGAGCTAATTTTTCATTCAAAAAGTCAAATGGCGCTCCTTCCCTTCTGGGCCCTGCCGTGCGCCCAAACAGTGGTTTATGACCACATATGAGGTATCTGTGTACTCAGGAGAAATTGCCCAACAAATTTTAGGATCCATTTTATCCTGTTGCCCATGTGAAAATGAAAAAACTAGGCTAAAAGAAAATTTTTGTGAAAAAAAAGTACTTTCTTTTTTTACGGATGAATTTGTGAAGCACCTTGTGGTTCAAAGTGCTCACTATGCATCTAGATAAGTTCCTTTGGGGGTCTAGTTTCCAAAATGGGGTCACTTGTGGGGGAGCTCCAATGTTTAGGCACACAGGGACTCTCCAAATGCGACATGGCAACCGCTAAATATTCCAGCATATTTTCCATTCAAAAAGTCAAATGGCGCTCCTTCCCTTCTGAGCCCTGCCTGCACCCAAACAGTGGTTTATGACCACATATGAGGTATCTGTGTACTCAGGAGAAATTGCCCAACAAATTTTAGGATCCATTTTATCCTGTTGCCCATGTAAAAATGAAAAAATTGATGCTAAAAGAAAATTTTGTTGGAAAAATTAAAATGTCCATTTTTTCCTTCCACGTTGCTTTAGTTCCTGTGAAGCACCTGAAGGGTGAATCTTCTTGAATGTAGTTTTGAGTAGCTTGAGGGGTGAAATTTTTATAATGGTGTCACTTTTGGGTATTTTCTGCCATATAAAACCCTCAAAGTGACTTCAAATGTGAGGTGGTCCGTAAAAAAAATGGTTTTGTAAATTTTGTTGTAAACATGAGAAATCGCTGGTCAACTTTTAACCCTTATAACTTCCTATCAAAAAAAAAATTTGTTTCCAAAATTGTGCTGATGTAAAGTAGACATGTGGGAAATGTTATTTATTAACTAATTTATGTCACATAATTCTCTGGTTTAACAGAATAAAAATTCAAAATTTGGAAAATTGCAAAATTTTCTAAATTTTCCCCAAATTTCCATTTTTTTCACAAATAAACGCAAAAATAATCGACCTAAATTTACCACTAACATGAATCCCAATATGTCACGAAAAAACAATCTCAGAATCGCTAGGATCCGTTGAAGCATTCTTGAGTTATTACCTCATAAAGGGACACTGGTCAGAATTGCATAAAATGGCCAGGTCTTTAAGGTCAAAATAGGCTGGGTCATGAAGGGGTTAAATAAAAGACCTGTAGTAAAACACTCGTTACAAGTTCGCTTAAAGAGACAAAGAAAACACAGATATTGTGCAAACAAAATAAAAATTTTATTTAACAAAAAAATAATTGGGTTTAGGATTGGAGTCTATCTGAGGGTGAGATGGGGTGGACCTTGGGGGTGTGGAGCTGTGAGGATTGGGTGGTAGTTGATGAGGAAGAGATTGCAGGAGAAGGTGCAACAAATTGTAGGATTGGATCATGGATGGGACTGGACACATTGGGAGTAGACGACACAGTGGAATCATGGAAATGGATAGACAAACTGGAAGGGACAGACACAAGGGAAGGTAGTGACACATTTGACAACAGAGACACATTGGGAGGTGAGGGTGGAGGTGGTGGATCCAAGTTTGGCAAGGTTTATTGGCTTCAGGTCTTCGTTTGGTGGGAATATGTTTTGTTTTTGTCCTTTGTTTTCTGGACCAAGTGGGAGTGGTGGCCTCTGGACAGTCTTCTGGCGTGGTGCTGGACTGGGCCACATGGTGGGTGCTGCTGGCTGCAGGGGTGCTGAACTTGGGAGCGTGGTGGATGCTGCTGGCTGCAGGGGTGATGAAGTAGGCAGTGTGGTGGTTCTGTGAACTGGAGGCGGTGGAGGATAGTTCGGTGCTGTGGTAGTTGTAACGTATATATTCGGCTGCTGGTAATATGCTCCCGCCTATGGATTGTAGCTTTGGGACTGCTGCTGCAAAGCGTGGCTGTAAGCAGCCTGGCAGGCCTGAATGACGTAGAGCTGGAAATGAGGCGTAAGGTTTTCCGACACCTCCCGCTCTATTGCAGAAAAAAAATGTTGCGCTGGTCTCTCAAGGTCGGCTTCCAGGCGGTCAAGACGTTTGATGACATCCTGTAAAAGTGTGTTCACATGGGTGAACCCACTCTTCAGTCTATCACCAAGCACCTTAAAATCAAATCCTGAAAGACCGAGCATAAGTGTATAAACTTAGGTATGAGTGGCCTCTCCCAGGCCCTCTGCCGCTGACGAGAAGACCCAAAAAAGCAGCGGCAGATGGCTGGGAGAGGGGAAAACCTTATGGACCGGCGGCTGCCTGTTCCCCAGCCTGTGAGGCCTGAAAGGTTGCTACATCGCTGATGGATGATTGGGACTGCGTCTGTTCGTTGGCTGGTCGATGAGGGGCCTCTTCAACAGAGGATGATCCAGGTTGTGTTGTGCTGCACCAGGTTCTGTGGTGAAAATAAAAGAAAAACATTAGTAAAAAAAAAAAAGGTTAAATAATAGTAAGACAACACAAAAGATACTCACGTTCGCGGAGCAAGCACAGGCCTCAGAAAAGCAAGGTTACGGTGGTATTTGTATTTTCTTACGAGCAGCACCTCTTTTTACCTGGATCTCCTGTTTCATGTCCTTGTTGAAGCGATCCTTCATCGAGCACCAACGGACTCTTATTCTCTTCACTGTGAAGAGGAAAAAAAAAGGAAAAAATTAATTGTAAAACAATACACCTACATTTACAGTTTCAGTGGCGTGTCAGACCACATTGCAATACTTACCAAAATCATTTCTGGTATGTGGTGAGGCACGGCCCCAATCATGCAACAGCGATCTGGCCACTTCTTCCCAGAGTCGTCGAATCACAACAATGTCGGAGTACTGATGATCACGGGTGTCCCACAACGGTACTCGCTCTTGCACAAGGTTAATTAGTTGCTCGTTGTCAATGTCCTGTTTGGCTTCTTCCGTTGTGGAACCTATAGATAAAAAAAAAAGAATTTTAAGTAAAACTGAAAACAAGTTCAATTACAACTCTGATGAAAAGAATACTTACACCCAGTCTTTCCTCGTGAGACACATGAGCGCAACGACCCTGGGAAGAATCATTTCCATTCAACTGCTCCTGCTCTGCTCCTGCTCTTCAACAGTGGAAGGTACCTGTAAAGAAATTACATAATTTAACACAGGTATAGTATTGCCAGTCAATACATACCAATCAGTATAGCAAATGTGATTACATAATCGCTGTCATGTCCACCCTGGGAAGCAGGCAATTCTTCACTTGAGGACATGGTTGAAGAACAGGCAGCAGTCAAGTGAAACACTGCAGAAAAAAAAAGAAAACAAAAATTAAACTAGTTAAGAGCCAAACACAATGTAGTCCAAAAAAAAATGGACACCAATACTTACATTACAAGCAGTAGTCCAACAGCACAGCAGTCAGCAAAGGACAGGGACAGATGGCAGCACCAGGAGAGATGGCAGCACCACTAGACAACCAGTCTAAAAGGAACAGAAAAAAAAATTAAGAGATGCAGAAATTTTCAAATCTTCTATACTTACATAGACTGTGTTGTCCTCACCAGGACGGCAGCACCAGGACAGATGCCAGCACCAGGAGAGACAGCAGCACCAGAAGAGATGGCAGCACCAGTAGACAACCAGTCTAAAAGGAACATAAAAAAAAAATTAAGAGAGACATTTTCAAAGCTTCTATACTTATGAGTCGCCCGTAGCCAGGGCCTGTGGGGTACTCGGCACCGAGCCCGTTCACTTCAATGGGGGATGTCACAGGTAGCGCAGCTCGGTCCGTGGCCCTGGGGGCTCACCTCAAATGTGGGATATTTACAGGGGATTAAAGGATGTATACAGTTTATTCGTGACGCCACCTGTGGTACCTGGTCAGGGTGACCAGCGCTGCAGGGTAGATCCTCTGAGGGGTTGTTACTGGGCAGCAAGGTGTTAAGTCTTCCACAGGCAAGACTGGATCCCTCAGGGTATATGGCGGTGTAGGGGTGCAGGAGCAATAAGGCAGACACACACAAGAAAGTCTCTTTCTGTACCTTTACTGATGGTAGATGCAGGCACGTCCCGGGAAGCCGTCAGGGTGGAGGATGCACGTCCAGTAATCCCACTGAGTAGGTGTAGGGCCTCCGTACTCCTGTATGTGTGTGAGTTTCTGACCTGTATAGAACGAAGTCTAACTCTGTCTTTTCATATACGCCCGGCTGATTTTGTGGTGAAGCCTTCTTGTGGACAGAACAGTGTCTCTGTATGCAGCGTCCTGCTAGACCCCCGTCTTCCTGACCTCGGTTACGTATCAGCACTGCTGGGCCCCTGCGACCTGAAGTCCAGCAGGGTCTCCGGTTTCTCCTACTAGTCGTGTAGATGCTAGCAAGCTCGGAACAGGTGTCCGGTGGTGCAGAGTAGAGGTAAGCGATCAATGCTGTTTCAACCTCTGTCACTCTCTTTCCTTTTTCCACTTGCCTTTCGTCCTACTCTTACCCTTAACATAAGCACACTCTAGCAGTAGATGGCAGATTCTCCTTTCTCTTCACCGCTCTCAAAGCGTCGGCACGCTTGCTCACTGAAGGTACTCTCAGTTGACTCAGTTTTGACCTGGCTAAGTAGCAATCTCCCTCCACCATTACTGGACTCCACAAAATAAACTAAGTGCAAGCTGCAGTCTTCAGTCTTTCTGTACTGCTGTTCCCTTTCCTTTGCTTCTTTCTGGGGCTCTGTCCGAAGTAGCTATCAGGACCTTCCGTCAGACTGATCTATGCTCACTTCAAGAGCTACTTTCCACTTTCCTAGGGTAACAGACAGTCTTTCTACGTTCTGAGGTAAACTGACACTTCCTCTCAGATCAAACTCTCTTCAAGTCTGACTAACATCTCACTCTGAGGTACAACCAACAACTAACTGCCGTCTCTCTCCACAACCCTTATATATCTAGATACTCTTCAAGGGCTCCCTCTGGTGGCTCCAGGGAAAAGTGAAGGTGTGAATGCATATCAGGTGTGAGTGTGGGTTTACCTTCTGTGCATCCTCCAGGGTACATGTGGCACCAAGCGCAGCTGGGCTACACACTTACATAGGCCGTGTTGTACTCACTAGGACGGCAATACCAGGAGAGACGGCAGCACCAGGAGACAACCAGTCTAAAAGGAACAGAAAAAAAAATTAGTACAAAGTACAGACTGCAGTGAGAGAGACAGACATTTTCAAAGTTTCTATACTTACATAGCCAGTGTTGCTGTCAGATCAAGAGTCTTGAAAGTAATGGCGTTGCAGTTTCCACACTTCCTTTTATATAGCTTTGTTTTGGGGGTGTAAGAAACCATTTCCTGGACCTGCTCATTTTGAAGTACGCATGCATATCGAACGCATGCGTACGCATGTCCTTGCGTACCAATGCGTTCCCATAGACAGTAATGCATTGTTTGGACGCACTCCATCCGCAATCATCTGCATGCGCATGAATGCGCATAATTGACGCTTCAAAAAATGCAACCTGTTGCGTTCTCCGGACCCCGCGGAACGGTGCATTCGCACGCATCCGCATGCGAACTGATGCTAACGCATATCCCTGCGTACCACATGTTAAAGATAGGTACGCAAGACGCATGCGGATCTATGCGGATAAAACACTGCGCACATATACGCAAATGTGAAACCAGCCTTACAGATGTAAGGAAACTCCCTCTCCCGAGTGGCGTCCAACCCGATGTGCGTTTCAGCAATCACCTTATTTGTTTATTTTTGCTTTTACATAAAGGTATATGTATTTATCAGTATAATATTTTTCATTTTTTTGTTCTCTATGTTGTGATTTTTTAAAAAAAAAAAACATAAAATTTTTACAATTTTTTAAAACTTTTTTTTACTTGGCCCAGGATGGGACATCAACTTTCCATTGTCTGATCACTGATCTAATACCCTTCAATGCTTTTGCATTGCAGCATATTAGCTCAATGCATCACACACAGGGAGGAGCCATGTCACCTCCTGCTCTTAACTTACAGGCCACTGTACTTGGGTGCTCCCGCAGTCATCAGAGACCATCGGCACAATATGATCGCAATTTGCTAGTGGAAGCATAGTGGAAGTGTACGAAAATATATCCCACTATTGTGGATGGGGTGGGTTGTGGCTGTCATATGAAATGTGACAGGTTCTCCAGAAATAAGGAAAAATGTGTTTAGCCAAAGGAAACAACAAGGACTAGGCATTTCTAATATAACAATATCACTATAGCCCAACTCTTTTTTTTCTTGCCAAGTCTGATATGCCGTTATGGGTTCTTCTGGAAATCTTAGCTGTTTTCCACTTGCTATAGACTTTCACTATTTGGAACAATGAAAAAATATTCTAATAAACTGATCTATTCTCATTTTCCTCTATCTAGCCTCTGGTTCAACCAGGACTTTCTTTGGTTCAGAATCCTCAAAAATGTTCAAGCTTTCCACTGGTGGAGATTTAAAGGTTGACTAAAGTTTTTCATCTCTTATCCTCACCAGAGGTCATTCCTTTTGCAGACATTGCATCTAAATATGACCCCCCAGTAGGAAAATATTGAGGTGCGAACTGCTGAAGCACTGGATTGGGAGTCTCCTCACTCATTATGATCCACTCTATGAGGCCAATAGCAAATGTTGAGTATTTGGTGAGTTTTTTAACTCAGTATTTGTAAGCAAAAACCACAAGTTGGCAAAAAATACAGAAGTGGTGCACTTGTTTCTATTTTACTTTTCTTCTGACTGCTCCACTTCTGGTTTTGACTTACAAATAGTGATAGACGGACCTTTAAAAAAAGTTTGGTTCAGGTTACAAAACGGTACACATTGATCGGCGCACAATCACAGTCATGCCAATACTTGACATGGCTTTGATTGAACCGGAAGTGCCCACACAGTAAAGCTTGTTGATGGCTGTGCTACAGCCTTTCAACAAGCTTTGTTTAGGTTGCCGAACCTGAACTGTAACACGGACTTCCTGGAGAAGTTCGGGTTTGCCCATCCCTACTTAAAAATACTCAGGTAAGAGAAGTCACCAAATACTCAATACCTAAGTTGATTTTGTTTCAGTATGTTTAAATTCCCCTCTAAGGGTTTCATCAGGCTTTTCTACTCCTCTCTAATTAATACCTTTCGTAGCTCACATAACTATATACCTAAATAGGAGTCAGACCAACAGGTAAATAAAAAGGTCACTGAATGGAACTGGACCTAGTTTCATATTTTATCTTGTTCAATCAGCACTGTAACTATAGAATCTGTGTATAAAATCCTTGTTGGTTGGTATATGATACCAACCTGAATTGCCAAGGCCATTCCAGGTTCCTTCGAATCCCCACTTGTGTTGTGGCTGACAAATAACCGTGAATCATGCAGATGCGGGGACTCGAACCTATTACTCGAGCACACCCGAGATACTCTAAAGGTACTGCCACACTACACAATCCCGCTAGCGATCTCGTTAGCGTCGCATACTAATGAGATCGCTAGCGGGATTGTTTCTATATCGCTAGTAGCTACCTATTTTAGCGATGTCGTTAGGACGCTATCGCGGTTAGCGATCTCCTTAACGACTTTAGCGGTACAAAAGTACCGCTAAATCGCTAAAAAAGGTGCCACACTCAGCGATTAGATACTTACCAGCGGGGCGCCAGCGACGAAAATAGGGTCCGGAATGATTCCAGCGACGAGCGAGATCACAGCAGGAAGCTCGTCGCTGGCAGATGCCGCACACAACAACATCGCTAACGGGATCGCTAAATAGTGACGTTTTTTAGCGATCCCGTTAGCGATGTTGTTTAGTGTGGCATACCCTTAACACTCGGTTATGCTCAGATAACATGATATCCGAGCATACTCACTCATCATTAATCATAAAGTGTTTACCCTGATTTATCTTGTCTGACATCTTTCTCAGCATCTATTGTGCCAGCATTGCCACTATTGTTGTTTTTTTAATTCTACATAAAAAATAGTGTCGGCTTCCAAGCAGAAGTAACAAAAAGAAAGTACAAGTCACTTCTTTTAGTTGCTTTATAACGGGGTGTAGGGCAGTAGGTGTGAGCGAGGTATGTTTGTTATGCTCCAGCACGTTACATGAAGATGTGGGTCCTGGCTGGGTGTGCGGACTTGTGCTATAAGGGCTCTACACCCATATAGGCCGCATATGACTTAAATTGTTGGTTTGTAAGGATCAGGTGCTGGACAGTTCTATGAGGGAGACAACCATTTAAAAATATTTTTTTACTGAATGGGTTCTTGGCAGCGTCACAACTCTGTGGTTGAAATACCAGGGGTCAGGGGCTCCTTCCCTGTACCTAGCGCTTGGGGCGCCCTGGCTATACAAAACCCCGGATTACTTCTAACGGTGAAGACACCTGGGTCACATACCTTGTGGAACTCCAGAATCAGTACTATATCTGTTCCACTCTCCCAATAGTAATAGTGTATGTATGCACACAAAACCAAACTAACAAGGGAGGATGTTATGAATGTGCTAGAGATGGTTTCTGAGCAGAGGCTCCTCTGGTGGTTACAGACAGTACTGAACCTTTCAGCGAGGAATGGCAATCTGGGTTCACTGACTGGTCTGATATAAGGGAGGTTCCCTCCCATGATGGTTGCCGGTGATCAATTGTTCTTGTCTCAATTGTGGTTCCTGGTTCATTTGGAAGTTTGCTGAGTCTTGCCTGCATCTTCTGCTATCAGATAAGATATTTTCTGCTTTTATTTTTGTGCTTGCTTTTTGCATTGTTCCCTTCACTTCTGTGGAGGTCAGCAAGGTCCCCTCCGGGGGCTTGTGCTCCTCTCAGTTTATCTGAAGCCACTATTATTTGTTCATTTTCTTTTTCCTGTTTTTTCAGTGGCTGCGGCTTGGTTTTGTTCACACTGAGATCTGAATTTAGTGGGTGGCGAGATCGTGTGATCTCAGTATTTTTCTAATCAGAATTGTTGGATTTTTGTAGGGTTTTCTGGGTTGCAGAAAGTAATCTCTCCTGTCCTATCCTATTTAGTCAGCTTGTGGCCCCAGCGTTTGCTCATTCTATTTTCTGTCGTGTTCGTGCTTTCTTCTTGTCTAACCGCCATTACATGTTTGGGGGCTTCCTATTTTCTTTGGGGATCTGCTCTGGGGCAGATAGCTTTCATCTTTCTGCTTTAGGTGTAGTTATCTCTCAGGCTGTGACGAGGCGTCTAGGATCAACGTAGGAACGCTCCACGGCTACCTCTAGCTGTGTGGTTAGTTTAGGAATCTGCAACCCATTAGTTACCAACATCTCAGGTGTTCGGCTGCCCGGCTATTGTTCCTGTCCTCCTCAGCTACCTAACATAACATTATCACCGGCCAAACTGAAAATTTATATGGTACTCACAGAAGGGAAAAATAGTGTGGAAAGAAAAAAGCTGTCAGAGTTGTCAGAATTTTTTTTTTCCTGTTTGTTGCATTTTTTTCCCTCTTTTTCTCTGGGTGCTGAGGAGGATTTTTTTTCTCTCTCAATGGAGTTTGCACAGTTGTCTGGCCGTGTGGATCAGCTTGCCACTGAGGTTCGGAGTATTGCTACCTATCTTGCTAGGTTGCCGGTTGTGGAACCTAGGATTCCCATGCCAGATTTGTATTTTGGGGATCGGGCTAAATTTCTGAATTTCAAAAATAACTGTAAGTTGTTTTTTGCCTTAAAGCCTAAGTCCTCAGGGAACGCAGCACAGCAGGTTCAAATTGTCATCTCTCTCCTACTCGGCGATCCTCAGGATTGGGCTTTTTCCCTGACACCTGGGGATCCTGTTTTGAATGATATTGATGCTTTTTTTCTGGCTCTGGGTTATTGTATGATGAACCTAATGTCACTGATCAAGCTGAAAAAACCTTGTTGGCATTAAATCAGGGCTTGAAGATGCTGAGTTGTACTGTCAGAAATTCCAAAAGTGGGCAGTCCTGACCAAATGGAATGATGATGCTTTGGCGGCCCTTTTCCGGAAGGGTCTGTCAGATAATGTAAAGGATGTTATGGTGGGATTCCCTGTCCCCTCTGGTCTCAATGATTCTATGTCATTAGCGATTCAAATTGACAGACGTTTGCGTGAGCGGAGAAGTATGCGTGGAATAGTGTTGCCTTGTGAACCTGCTTCTGAATCCATGCAGTGTGATAGAGTGGTGTCTGGGGCACAGCGTCATGAGTTTCGAAAGCGCAATGGGTTATGTTTCTACTGTGGTGATGCCTCTCATGCTATTTCAGTCTGCCCTAAGCGGGTAGACGTTTTGCACGCTCAGTTGTCTTGGGTAGTGTTCAGACTAAGTTTTTATTAACTGTTACTCTGATATGCTCTCTGTCCCATTTTCTGCTCAGGCTTTCGTTGATTCTGGAGCAGCTATTAACCTGATGGATTATGATTTTGCTAAACGTTGTGGTTTCCCTTGATACCCCTACAAAAGTCTATTCCCCTACTGGGGATCGATTCTACTCCTTTGGCTGAGAATAAACCTCAGTTCTCTACTCATGTGATAATGAGGGTTGAACCTGATCACCAGGAGTGCTGCAAATTTTTGGTTCTGTATAATCTGCATGATATTGTCGTACTGGGTTTCCCTTGGTTACAGTCTCATAATCCTGTTTTGGATTGGAAATCTGTGTCTGTAACCAGTTGGGGCTGCCAATGTGTTAATACCAACACTCCTGTTTTTTCTGCCTCCCCCCAGGCTCAGGATGTTCCTGACTTTTTGATTGATTTTTCTGATGTGTTTAGCGAAAGTAAATCTGCATCCTTACCTCCCCATAGGAGCTATGACTGCGCTATTGAAATTGTGCCGGGTAGTAAATTCCCTAAAGGTCGCCTTTTTAACTTGTCTGTGCCTGAACATGACGCTATGTGGTCTTATATCAAGGAATCATTGGAGAAGGGTCATATCAGACCATCCTCTTCACCCTTGGGTGCCGGTTTTTTCTTTGTGGCCAAAAAGGATGGTTCATTAAGGCCGTGTATTGATTATCGTCTTTTGAACAATATTACTGTGAAATATCAATACCCGTTACCCTTGATTTCTGACCTGTTTTCCAGGGTGAAAAAAGCTAATCTGCATGACATTATCGTACTGGTTCCCTTGGTTACAGTCTCATAATCCTGTTTGAATTGGAAATCTGTGTCTGTAACCAATTGAAATATCAATATCCATTACCCTTGATTTCTGACCTGTTTTCCAGGTGAAAAGTGCTACTTGGTTTACCAAGCTTGACCTCAGGGGCATATAACCTTATTCGCATTAAGCACTGGGATGAATGGAAAACGGCATTCAATACCCCTGAAGGGCATTTTGAGTACCTAGTGATGCCCTTTGGCTCACTAATGCTCCTTCTGTCTTCCAGTCCTTCATGAATGACATTTTCAGGATTTTGTGACAAATTTCTGATTGTTTATTTGGATGATATCTTGATTTTTTCTAATGACTGGACTCTCATGTGAAACATGTTCGAACTGTATTCCAGATTTTGAGAGAGAATGCTCTGTATGTGAAGGGATCAAAGTGTCTTTTTGGCGTACAGAGGATCTCATTTCTGGGATTCATTTTGTCCCCATCTGTTATTGAAATGGACCCGGTCAAGGTTCAGGCCATCTGTGATTGGGTCCAACCTACTTCATTAAAGGCTCTTCAAAGATTTTTGGGTTTTGCCAATTTTTATCGTAAATTTATTGGTAATTTCTCGATTATTGTTAAACCATTAACTGATTTGACCAAAAAGGGTTCTGATGTGGTGAATTGGCCTCCTGAGGCAGTCTCTGCATTTCAGGAACTTAAGCAAAGATTCACTTCTGCTCCTGTTCTACGGCAGCCTGATGTTTCTCTGCCATTTCAGGTGGAGGTTGATGCCTCTGAAATTGGGGCAGGTGCCGTTTTGTCCCAAAAAGATCCAGAGACCTCTAAAAGTAACCCTTGTGCCTTTTTCTCTCGAAAAATTTCTCCTGCTGAACGTAATTATGACGTGGGTAATCGGGAGTTATTGGCCATGAAGTGGGCTTTTGAAGAGTGGAGACATTGGCTGGAGGGAGCCAAACATCAGGTGGTGGTCCTTACGGACCATAAGAATCTGGTCTATCTGGAATCTGCCAAGCGACTCAATCCTAGACAGGCCAGGTGGGCCTTGTTTTTCACACGTTTTAATTTTGTGGTTTCCTTTCTTCCTGGCACTAAGAATGTTAAGGCGGATGCCCTCTCGAGGAGTTTCCTTGCGGACTCTCCTGAGTTATCTGATCCTTCTGTTATTTTGAAAGAGGGTGTAGTTCTTTCCGCCATCTCGCCCAATTTGAGACTTGCTCTGGAGGGGTGTCAGGAGGATAGGCCCGAGCGCTGCCCTGTTGGAAAATTGTTTGTCCCGGACCAGTGGAAAAAGAGTGTGATGTCTGAGATTCATTGTTCCGCATTGGCTGGGCATCCCGGAATTTTTGGTACCAGAGACTTGGTTAGTCGGTCCTTTTGGTGGCCTACCTTGTCTCGTGATGTCAGGGAATTGTGCAGTCCTGCGGGACTTGCTCTCGCTCCAAGCCTTGCTCTCGCTCTAGTGGTTTGTTGATGCCATTGCCTGTGCCCAAGAGACCATGGACCCATATCTCTATGGATTTCATTTCCGACCTTCCTGTTTCTCAGAGAATGACCGCCATCTGGGTAATTTGTGATAGGTTTTCCAAAATGATACATCTTGTGCCATTACCTAAGTTGCCTTCCTCCTCTGAATTGGTGCCGTTGTTCCTTCAGCACGTGGTTCGTTTACACGGCATTCCTGAGAACATTGTGTCTGACAGAGGAGTCCAGTTTGTTTCCAGATTTTGGAGGACTTTTTTGTTCTAAACTGGGTGTTCAATTGTCTTTCTCCTCGGCATTTCATCCTCAGACCAATGGTCAAACTGAGAGAACAAACCAGACATTGGAGACTTATCTAAGATGCTTTGTGTCTGCTGATCAGGATGACGGGTCTCTTTTTTGCCTTTGGCTGAGTTTGCTCTTAATAATAGGGCTAGCTCTGCCACTTTGATGTCTCCGTTTTTCTGTAATTCTGGGTTTCACCCTCGATTCTCTTCAGGACAGACGGAGGCTTCTGTCTGTCCAGTGTGTGACTCTGTTGTGGAGCGTATGCAACAGATTTGGGACCAGGTAGTGGAGAGGTTGTCCCTCTCTCAGGAGAAGGCCCAGCGGTTTGCTAACCGGCATAGGACTGATGGTCCTCGGTTTAAAGTAGGGGACTTGGTCTGGTTGTCCTCAAAAAATATTCCTATGAGAGTAGCATCTCCTAAATTTAAGCCTAGGTTCATTGGACCTTATAAGATCATGGAGATTATTAATCCTGTTTCTTTTCGTTTGCTTCTTCCAGGGACATTTAAGATCCATAACGTGTTCCACAAGTCCTTGTTGAAGAGGTTTGTTGAGCCAGTGGTTCCTGCTGCTGTGCCTCCTGACCCTGTTTTGGTTCAGGGCAATCTGGAGTATGTGGTTGAGAAAATATTAGATTCTCGTTTTTCTAGAGGAAACTCCAGTATTTGGTTAAGTGGAGAGGTTATGGTCAGGAAGACAATTCTTGGGTGTTTGCTTCGGACATCCATGCTAGGAGGCTTATCCGTGCGTATCATAGAACTCATCCTGACCGACCTGGTTGCTCAAGTGAGGGTTCGGTGACCCCTCCTCAAGGGGGGGTACTGTTGTGAATGGGCTTGAGATGAGTTCTGAGCAGAGGCTCCCTCTGGTGGTTACAAGCGGTGCTGGTCTGTCCAGTGGAGATTGTGAGGATTGGGAGTCAGGTGTTACTGACTGGTCTTATATAAGGGAGTCACCTTCCCATCAGGGTTGCCGGTGATCAATTGTTCTGGTCTCAATCCTTGAATCCTGTTTCCCTTGTAGCCTGCTGTGTCGTGTCTGCATCTCCTGCTATCAGATAAGACATTTTCTTCTTTTTGTTTTTGTGCTTGATTTTTGCATTTTGTCCTGCACTTCTGTGGGGGCCTTCAGGGTCCCCTCTGGGGGCTTTTGCCCTCTCAGTTTAGTTCAGCCACTGATGTTTGTACTTTTGCTTTTTACAGTTTTTTCAGTGGCTGCTGTTTTGATTTTGTTACACCAGAGAGCTAATTTAGGTGGTAGAGGTCGTGTGATCTCAGGTGTTTTTGAAATTAGTAGAGTTGGTGCTTTTCAGGGTTTTCTGGGATTGCAGTAAGTACCCTTCCTATCCTTTTCTATTTAGTTAGTTTGGGCCCCAGCATTTGCTCATACTATTTTCTGTCTGTGTCAGTATTTCTTCTTGTCTAACCGCCATTACATGTTTGGGGGCTTTCTATTATCTTTGGGGTTCTGCTCCGGGGCAGATAGCTTTCCTATTTCTATCTTTAGGTGTAGTTAGTTTCTCAGGCTGTGACGAGGCATCTAGGACCAACGTAGGAACGCTCCACGGCTGCCTCTAGTTGTGGTGGTTAGTCAGGGTACTGCAATCTCATAGATTCCAACTGCTCTGGTGTATTGCCTTTTTACCTGCACTCCTCAGTTACGAAACATAACAGCCTCCTGAGGCAGTCTCTGCATTTCAGAAACTTAAGCAGAGATTCACTTCTGCTCCTGTTCTACGGCAGCCTGATGTTTCTCTACCGTTTCAGGTGGAGGTTGATGCCTCTGAAATTGGGGCAGGTACCGTTTTGTCCCAAAGAGATCCAGAGACCTCTAAGAGTAACCCTTGTGCCTTTTTCTCTCGAAAATTTTCTCCAACTGAGCGTAATTATGACGTGGGTAGTGTTGAGCATTCCGATACTGCAAATATCGGGTATCGGCCGATATTGGCTGTATCGGAATTCCGATTCCGAGTACCGATATTTTCGTCATATCGGATACCGGAATCGGAATGTCACTGTCACTGTCAGTGTCCGTCGGTCGGGTCTGTCAGGAGTCAGCGGCACTTACCCGGCAGAAGATCTCCGGCGGTCACATCCCGGACTGCTTAATGGCCGCCATCCTCTTCTCCCTGGCGGTCACATGCAGTTTCTCGCGATAACTGCACTGACTGCTGGGTAATCGCGGCCGTAAAGCAGTCCGATGACGTCACCGCCGGGGAAGCTGGTAAGCAGCTGTGCTGCGCCGGGATGTCAGGCTCTGCCTGTCATTCCGATGTAGCAGAGCTGGATCGTCGTGGGACAGTCGTTACTATGGACTGCGTCGGACAGGTGGTATACTGTTGGTTTGTTTTTTTTATTTTTTTACAGGAGATCGATGGCGTCGCAGGAATGAGAGAGTAATAAAAGAAATGAAAACTGTGTTGTCTCTTTTATTTCATTAAAAGACTTTTTTCTTGCTGTGTCTTTTTTTTAAACATTTAAAAACTTTGGGATTAATAATGGATCGGTGTCTTATTGACGCCTCTCCATTATTAACCGGGCTTATTGTCACCGTGCAATCAACGGTGACATTAACCCCTTATTACCCCGCTTGCCACCGCTACAGGGCAAGTGGGAAGAGCCGGGTAAAGTGCCACAATTGGCACATCTTTTGATGCGCCAAATGTGGGGCTGCTGTAGCCTGGTATTATCAGGCTGTTGAGGGCCAAAATCCATGGACCTTGACAGTCTTTTAATACCAGGCCGCAGCAGTCTGCATTTTACTTGGCTGGTTAACAAAAATAGGGGGACCCCTACGCCGTTTTTTTTTCGAGGGGATCCCCTATTTTTGTTAACCAGCCAAGCTAAGCAGACTGCTGTGGCCTGGTATTATCAGGCTGGCAAGGTCCATGGATATTGGATTCTTACCAGCCTGAAAAACCAGGCCTCAGCGGTCTGCTTCATCTGGCTGGTTAACAAAAATAGGGGGGACCTCACGCCAATTTTTTTCGAGGGGATCCCCTATTTTTGTTAATCAGCCAAGATATGCAGACTGCTGTGGCCTGGTATTATCAGGCTGGCAAGGTCCATGGATCTTGGCTCCTTAACAGCCTGAAAATCCAGGCCTCAGCGGTCTGCTTCATCTGGCTGGTTAACAAAAATAGGGGGGACCTCACGCCAATTTTTGTTCGATGGGATCCCCTATTTTTGTTAATCAGCCAAGATATGCAGACTGCTGTGGCCTGGTATTATCAGGCTGGCAAGGTCCATGGATCTTGGCTCCTTAACAGCCTGAAAATCCAGGCCTCAGCGGTCTGCTTCATCTGGCTGGTTAACAAAAATAGGGGGGACCCCACGCCAATTTTTTTCGAGGGGATCCCCTATTTTTGTTAATCAGCCAAGATATGCAGACTGCTGTGGCCTGGTAATATCAGGCTGGCAAGGTCCATGGATCTTGGCTCCTTAACAGCCTGAAAATCCAGGCCTCAGCGGTCTGCTTCATCTGGCTGGTTAACAAAAATAGGGGGGACCCCACGCCAATTTTTTTCGAGGGGATCCCCTATTTTTGTTAATCAGCCAAGATATGCAGACTGCTGTGGCCTGGTATTATCAGGCTGGCAAGGTCCATGGATCTTGGCTCCTTAACAGCCTGAAAATCCAGGCCTCAGCGGTCTGCTTCATCTGGCTGGTTAACAAAAATAGGGGGGACCCCACGCCATTTTTTTTTCGAAGGGAACCCCTATTTTTGTTAATCAGTTCCCTCTGACGTCACTGATTGTGTCCCTGGCTGACCTGAAGTGAAAGTGGAAAGCAATCAATTAAGCTTTCCACTTAAGGGCCCGTCTCACATAGCGATATCGCTACCGAGATCGCTGCTGAGTCACTAGTTTTGTGACGCAGCAGCGAGCTCACCAGCGATATCGCTGTGTGTGACATTCAGCGACGATCAGCCCCCCTGCCGGGTATCGCTGATCGTCGCTGAAATGTCAGGACCTTTTTTTGATCGCTGGTTTCCCGCTGACAGGCACGCATCGCTGCGTGTGACAGACGGGAGACCAGCGATCCGCTGGTAACCAAGGTACACAGCGGGTTTCCAGGCGCGGGGCTGTGCCTAGAAACCCGCTGTGTACCTTGGATACCAGCACCCTGATGCAGGGAGCTGGTATCCAAGGTACACAGCGGGTTTCCAGGCACCGCGCAGCGCTTGGAAACCCGCTGTGTACCTTGGTTACCAGCTCCCTGCATCAGGGCGCTGGTATCCAACGTACACTGCGGGTAACTAAAGGCTGGGTCTCACATAACGATACACCAGCGATCCCGACAACGATATGCACTTGTCAGGATCGCTGGTGTATCGCTACATGATCGCTGCTGAGCTGCCAAACAGGCAGCTCAGGCAGCGATCTGGGACAGCGACACTGCGGGTAACATCGCTTAGTTACCCGCAGTGTACCTTGGATACCAGCGCCCTGATGCAGGGAGCTGGTATCCAAGGTACACAGCGGGTTTCCAAGCGCTGCGCGGTGCCTGGAAACCCGCTGTGTACCTTGGATATCAGCTCCCCTGCATCAGGGCGCTGGTATCCAAGGTACACAGCGGGTTTCTAGGCACAGCCCCGCGCCTGGAAACCCGCTGTGTACCTTGGTTACCAGAGGTTCGCTGGTCTCCCGCCTGTCACACGCAGCGATGCGTGCCTGTCAGCGGGAAACCAGCGATCAAAAAAAGGTCCTGACATTTCAGCGACGATCAGCGATACCCGGCAGGGGGGCTGATCGTCGCTGAATGTCACACACAGCGATATCGCTGGTGAGCTCGCTGCTGCGTCACAAAACTAGTGACTCAGCAGCGATCTCGGTAGCGATATCGCTATGTGAGACGGGCCCTTAAGCGCTGTTACCCGCAGTGTCGCTGTCCCAGATCGCTGCCTGAGCTGCCTGTTTGGCAGCTCAGCAGCAATCATGTAGCGATACACCAGCGATCCTGACAAGTGATATCGTTGTCGGGATCGCTGGTGTATCTTATGTGAGACCCAGCCTTTACTCTCCTGTCAGCCAGGAGAGGAACTCATTCATTTGGGGGTTTACTGTGAGGCTGCAGCATTAGCTGCAGTCCCTGCAGTAAACATTAACCCTTTCTGAAGGATTACACCGTGGGACCTGACTGTGCATGGGATAGGTAAGAATAATTTTGCTTTTTTATTTTATTTTTATTACAGGAAATGGTTTTTGCAGTAAAATAAAAGATGGTCAAAAACATGTGTCTTTATTTCATTAAAATGATTTTTAATTAAAGTGTGTGTGTTTTATTTTTATTTCATGCAATAGGATTAATAATTGATAGTTGTCTAATTGACAGCTCTCAATTATTAACCTGGCTTAAGGTCACCTTTCAATAGCAAGGTGGCTTTAACCCCATATTAACCCATTCGCCACCGCTACAGGGCAATGGGAATAGACGGGCAAAGTGCCAGAAAGGGCGAATCTAATTATAGATTTGTCTTTCCTGGGGTGTCTGGGGGCAGATGTTAGTAGCCAGGGGGGGGGCAAAAATAATGGTCCCTCTCTGGGCTATTATTATCTGCCCCACTCACTGGCTTTGTCTGTCTGGTTGCGAAAATAGGGCGGAGCCCACGCATTTTTTTTCAGCAATTTTACACCTCATATATTATATATATACATGTCATTGAATTTGTGACACTAATAATATTTATTTATAGTTCATACACTTCTACATAGTATAATAGCCGCTAATTCAATTGCCGGCTTTTGTGAAAATGCAGAACCCGACATGAAATGACACTTGGTTTACATAGAGTTAACCATGTCTTTTCATGTAGTTTGATATCTGATTTGCACAAACAATTACATGAGTGTAAGTGTGCAAAATTTCACACCTGTAGGGGTTAATTAAAGGTGTAAATTCGTAGCAAAAAAGTCAGTTTTTTTTACAACGAATTTACACCTTTAATTAACCCCTACAGGTGTGAAATTTTGCACACAGCCACTCATGTAATTGTTTGTGCAAATCAGATATCAAACTACATGAAAAGACATGGTTAACTCTATGTAAACCAAGTATCATTTCATGTCGGGTGCTTCTGTCTTTTCACAAAAGCGGCTTTACCCGGCAATTGAATCAGAGGCTATTTTACTATGAGAAGTGTATAAACTATAAATATATGTATATATATATGTCACAATGACATGTATATATAATATATATGTATTCTATGTGTGTATATTTAGTGTTTACAAGGAAAGAATGGGGTTTTTTTAGTTACGATATTTTGTTCCCATAGACTTACATTGGATTTCCGGTATCGGTATCGGGTATCGCCGATATTTTAATGGTATCGGCGATACCATTCCGATTCCGATACTTTTGGATATCGGAAAGTATCGCTCAACTCTAGACGTGGGTAATCGGGAGTTATTGGCCATGAAGTGGGCCTTTGAAGAGTGGAGACATTGGCTGGAAGGAGCCAAACATCAGGTGGTGGTCCTCACGGACCATAAGAATTGGTTTATCTCGAATCAGCCAAGCGACTTAATCCTAGACAGGCCAGGTGGGCCTTGTTTTTCACACATTTTAATTTTGTGGTTTCTTTTCTTCCTGGCACTAAGAATGTTAAGGCGGATGCCCTCTCGAGAAGTTTCTTTGCGGACTCTCCTGAGTTATCTGATCCTACTGTTATTTTGAAAGAGGGTGTAGTTTTTTCCGCCATCTCGCCCAATTTGAGACTGGCTCTGGAAGGGTGTCAGGAGGATAAACCTGAGCGCTGCCCTATTGGGAAATTGTTTGTCCCAGACCAGTGGAAGAAGAGTGTGATGTCTGAGATTCATTGCTCCGTGTTGGCTGGTCATCCCGGGATTTTTGGTACCAGAGACTTGGTGAGTCGGTCCTTTTGGTGGCCTACTTTGTCTCGTGACGTTAGGGAATTTGTGCAATCCTGTGGGACTTGCTCTCGCTCCAAGCCTTGCTCTCGCTCTAGTGGTTTGTTAATGCCATTACCTGTGCCCAAGAGGCCATGGACCCATATCTCTATGGATTTTATTTCCGACCTCCCTGTTTCTCAGAGAATGACCTTTATCTGGGTAATCTGTGATAAGTTTTCCAAGATGATACATCTTGTGCCATTACCTAAGTTACCTTCCTCCTCCGAATTGGTGCCTTTGTTCCTTCAGCATGTGGTTCGGTTACATGGCATTCCGGAGAACATTGTGTCTGACAGAGGAATCCAGTTTGTTTCCAGATTTTGGAGGACATTTTCTTCTAAACTTGGTGTTCAATTATCTTTCTCCTCTGCTTTTCATCCTCAGACCAATGGACAAACAGAGAGAACAAACCAGACCTTGGAGACTTATTTGAGATGTTTTGTGTCTGCTGATCAAGATGACTGGGTCTCTTTTTTGCCTTTGGCTGAGTTTGCTCTTAATAATAGGGCTAGCTCTGCCACCTTGATGTCTCCATTTTTCTGCAATTTTGGGTTTCACCCTCGATTTTCTTCGGGACAGGCGGAGGCTTCTGTCTGTCTGGGTGTTGACTCTGTTGTGGAGCGAATGCAGCAGATTTGGGTACCAGGTAGTGGAGAGGTTGTCTCTCTCTCAGGAGAAGGCCCAGCGGTTTGCCAACCGGCATAGGACTGATGGTCCTCGGTTTAAAGTGGGGGACTTGGTTTGGTTGTACTAAAGAAATATCCCTATGAGGGTTGCATCTCCAAAGTTTAAGCCTAGGTTCACTGGACCTTATAAGATCATGGAGATTCTTAATCCTGTTTCCTTCCGTTTGCTTCTTCCAGGGACATTTAAGATCCATAACGTGTTCCACAAGTCCTTATTAAGAGGTTTGTCGAGCCAGTGGTTCCTATGGCTGCGCCTCCTGACACTGTTTTGGTTGAGGGCAATCTGGAGTGTGTGGTTGAGAAAATATTGGATTCTCGTTTTTCTAGACGGAAACTCCAGTATTTGGTTAAGTGGAGAGGTTATGGTCAGGAGGACAATTCTTGGGTGTTTGCTTCGGACATCCTGCTAGGAGACTGATCCGTGCCTATCACCGAGCTCATCCTGATTGGCCTGGTTGCACAAGTGAGGGTTCGGTGACCCCTCCTCAAGGGGGTACTGTTATGAATGTGCTAGAGATGGTTTCTGAGCAGAGGCTCCCTCTGGTGGTTACAAGACAGTACTGAACCTTTCAGCGAGGAATGGCAATCTGGGTTCACTGACTGGTCTGATATAAGGTGAGGTTCCTCTCCATGATGGTTCCGGTGATCACTTATTTTGCTTCTATATTCTGCTTTTATTTTTGTGCTTGCTTTTTGCATTGTTCCCTGCACTTCTGTGGAGGTCAGCCAGGTACCCTCCGGGGGGCTTGTGCTCCTCTCAGTTTATCTGAAGCCACTGTTATTTGTTCATTTTCTTTTTCCTGTTTTTTCAGTGGCTGCGGCTTGGTTTTGTTCACACTGAGATCTGATTTAGTGGGTGGCGAGATCGTGTGATCTCAGTATTTTTCTAATCAGAATTGTTGGATTTTTGTAGGGTTTTCTGGGTTGCAGAAAGTAATCTCTCCTGTCCTATCCTATTTAGTCAGCTTGTGGCCCCAGCGTTTGCTCATTCTATTTTCTGTCTGTGTTCGTGCTTTCTTCTTGTCTAACCGCCATTACATGTTTGGGGGTTCCTATTTTCTTTGGGGATCTGCTCCGGGCAGATAGCTTTCATCTTTCTGCCTTTAGGTGTAGTTATCTCTCAGGCTGTGACGAGGCGTCTAGGATCAATGTAGGAATGCTCCACGGCTACCTCTAGTTTGTGCGTTAGTTTAGGAATCTGCAACCCATTAGTTACCAACATCTCAGGTGTTCACCTGCCCGGCTATTGTTCCTGACCTCCTCAGCTACCTAACATAACAGGAGGATGTACATGGATAAATGAAAATACCAAACATACAAATATGCACTCACAAACAACAGAGTGGAACACCAGAGAGAAAAGGAAGGAAAACCAAGTAGGAGAGGAAGAGGATATGCACACAGCCAAAACACCAAACAGCAGTCACAGATCAAACCTCCAAACGCCTCTACCAACAATCGACACTTACACTCCACACCAGGCAGTATAAGACTAACACTGGCAATCCAGATTGCCAGAGGTGAGTATATATATAGGAGAGGGGAGTGGTCAATACTGAACAGCTGATATTATCCAAGCAGGAAAGCTTCAGAGACTCTAAGCTGAACAGTTGAAGCCCTGCACTGCTAACAGAATCTTGCAATGGTTAATATGAAGTAGAAGTGCTTCTAAATAGTGCAGGACTACATGGAATCAGACGCTGTGGTCTTCTGGCCACTCTGTCACTGTAAACCCGTAACAGGCAGGGAATATATAAAAGAGATAGCGTGTACGCAGTCTTATGAATGTTTCCTTTACAACTTGAAGCATTTTATAGTTTCCTTCCTTCTCTTCTCTGTTGTTCTCTATCTTCACCTCTAATCATTGCTCTCTCTGCTTGTCCTCTGTTTCCACTGTTTCTCACTACTTCACCACAACCCAGCTCGATATTACAGTCCTCTTTAGCAATAGTCATTTACTCAACCCATGGTTCCTCAACTTCTTTCCCCTTAGTGTCACGGGTGTGTCAGATACTACAGACAGTCACTCTGCATCTGGCTGCAGAAGGTCTCTGTATTTGGCATTGCACAGGCCTTCTTAATCCTTCTGACTTTTGGACCCAGTAGCAACCTCCCTTCAGCTCTAATTGACACACCTAGACCTCGGTATTTATAGACTCCCAGTCTGCTTCAGGGAGTCACTGGTGCTATTCACATTTTTCCTTGTGAAGGCTTGGATCGATATTAGTCGGCTAACTTCCTCTCTGGTGCTGTTAGAGGACGTTTGGTGTTACCTCTCTGAGTCTGCTCAAAATAAGCTTCTTCCCCCTTATTTGTCTCCATTCTTTTTGCGAATCTCCGTTGAAATGTATGATGCAAATACACCCCCTAACTGCATGAGTTCCTCCACCTTCCCCAAAACTGGTTCACCGCTAGACCGCTCCCCTGCAAAGGGCAATACCCCGAAAAAGAGGCTCCAGACAAGGTGGTTTGTCCACCTATCCCGAAGGCGTCTATCAACACGTATAGCCACTGACATAGCAGCATCCAAGGACTCAGGGGTTTCATACACTGCCAAAGCATCCTTCAATCTTTCAGTAAGGCCCTGAAGAAATTGGCTTCTGAGAGCTGGGTCATTCCATTTTGTATCAGTTGCCCATCTGCGGAATTCAGAGCTATACATCTCCACTGACCGATTTCCCTGCTGAAGGTGACACAGCCTGGACGCAGCCAAGGAGAGTCAGTCAGGGTCATCATAGATAAGGGCTCGAGCCCAAAACAATCCCTCCACAGACTGGAGACCAACCAAATCCTGCAGAAAAGAGAAAGACCAGGATTGAGGATCTCCTTGCAGCAGAGAGATCACAATACCAACTCGTTGATCCTCATTTCCAGAGGAGTGAGGACAAAGTTTAAAATACATTTTGCAAGCTTCCTTGAACACAAAAATCTTGTCTCTATGTGTAGCCCTGGTGTGAAGGCACACGCAGTACCCTGGAGAATGTGTGGAGAGATAGCAGTTTAATGCTCTATACCCATTCACTCAATATACACTAGACACACCCTTAGGGTAGTGTAGTGACTCGTAGGGAGTGGTCAGTGTAGATTCGTTGAGTGATTTAGAGTCAGTTTCCTGTCTTCGGACAGAGCAGACGTGTGGAGTCTAGCTGGGACTTGGAGGGAGGAAGCAGTCCAGCTTGGTTCTATCAGCAGTTCAGCAAGTGGAGGCCAGTAAGGGCGAGATATAGATCACCTCAGCCTGGTCAGAGCTGTACCTCACTTGAAGACATTGATAAAGAAAGAAGAGTTTAGTACAGAAATACTTCAGTCTCCTGTCTCAAAGACAGTGAAGGTTCAGAGACGTGCTCCTGCCTAGAAGATTACTGAGAGTCTGGTAACTAACTCTGAAGGAAGGAAAAGAAGGGAGTGATTATATGACTTTTTGCAAGTGTGAGTGTTTATGCTACAAGCGTGGACAAGGCGAAAGGCACAGTGGAAGATATATTTAAAAGTGCTTTTGGATTGGAGAAGTCCTGCACGTTGTTACCGGTCACTGGGGACCGAAGGATCACTATAGTTTCAAGCTTAGTGGTAAGAAAACCAGAGGCTTATCGGACCTTAGGTCGCGGCAAGCAGCCCCTAAATAGTCGGTACGTAACTGGGGTCAGGGGGAGTGAGGACCTTGAGTCTCTGCAGGACAAGATAGGAATTCAGCTCTCTCACAGGAAGGCTCCGACCACAAAACTGACTGGGCAGTACAGCTTGGAGAAGCTGGAGTTATAGAGGGAACTACGCTTCATGCTGGTTGTACTCATCGTTGTGAAAGTAAAGGAGGCCCCTAACTTGTCCAGCTGCTATCTCGAAATACATTCTCCTTGGATCAGCCTCCCTGGGACCTGCCTTACCATCTTACAAGTAAAAGGTATGGAAAGACGCTGACGGTGTGAGACTGAGTTATTTACTTGCATGCCTGCACAACCCTGCTTTAACTACCGACCTGAGGGAAGAGTCCCACCTGTAGGGGACCCGACATCTAGCTGCCTCACCATCCCCTCAGAGATCTACAGCAGCGCTGGTACAAATTACCAGAGACTACAGGTGGCGTCACGAACTGTAAATATATCTATCCCCTGTAAATATTCCCCCAACATACGCCAGACCGCCAGGGCCACAGACCGAGCCACCGCTACCTGTGACAAACCCCATAGACTTCCATGGGCTCGGCTCTGAGTACCCCATTGCCCTGGTAATCCACAATTGTGGTGGCGGGTCGAGACATTTTGGCGTCACGAACAGGATACGAAACTCGCAAAATTGCGAGCCCTGTGTGCCTATGGAGTTGTTTTTGTGAAAAGGACTGTTTGCACTTTTGGCGCCAAAAATCGCCATCTTTGTCGCCATATTCGCGCCCTCAGGCGCTGGAGAAGAAGGTGGGCGTACCTTCGTGGGCGTGTACCCCCTGTGGCGCGAAGAGAATGCCTGCCCTCTCAAAGTGCTATTACAACATGCGATCCTGCCCTACAGCAAAGGAGGTCCGCCTCCTCTTCACCTTCCCTGCGAGGAGGAGGAGACGCAAACCCCGCCTCCACGGAAGAGACCGGACGTCTCTGGAGGAAGATGAAAGAACGCTCTGGAACATCATGGAAGCAGGACGTGTGCAGCCGAGCAGGGAAGCGGTGGGAGGCAGGCCCCGCTCCCCAGCCAAGTTGCCACTAGAACCGGAGTCATCCGTGGTCCTGCACCTGCAGCAAGCATTGCTGGAAATCAAGGAAGAAAATGCACGACTAAGAAAGATGATTTTGCCACAACCTGGATTTGAGGAGATCGAGAGACGCCGGCGTACCCTGGAGCAGCGGCGGCTGTGGGACGCGGTGATCTCTCCCTTCGATGACCCCCTACGTCTGGAGTTACCAAAACTTCTGCTGCCCAAGGCAAAGGAGCAACCGGAGGCTGCCCCCGAAAGTACCAATCCTGATCCCACCGGTGAAGCGGTGGAGGCGAAGGAGGTTGAGGAGGTACCGCCAGTTCCGGAACGCCCGCCCGGCCAGGAGGCCGCAGCAGATGATCGATCCCCGACACCGGAGGGGTCCTGTCCGTCATTACCAGACGTGGACTGGGACGAGATGGCGCGCCTGGATGACGTCGCCTATACCGCCCAGTGGGAACGTGAGTGGCAGCGTCGTGAGGAGAAACAGCAACGCCAGCAGGAGGAAGAGCGGGAAGCTCAGCGAAACCGACAACGGCAGCATGCAGAGCTGATCGCGGACAAGGAGAGTGTCCGTCGAGAGAAAGGTACTCTGAGGGAACCGCGGCGGCAGGGGTGTGTGACTGAGTTCCAGCTCCGAAAGGGCTGGGGCTTCATCAGAGTACCGGGCCTCTACCCAGGGGTCTTTGTCAGTAGACGTGATGTAGAATCCCACCTACCGCAAGGCCATCCCGGGAGGGACTTAGTTAATGGAGACATTGTCACATATACACGGCACTGGGGAATGAAGGGATGGTATGCCCTTAACGTCGCCATCGTCCGTGACCCCGTCCCCGACGCTGGTAACGTCACCACTACCGCAGCGTCCCCGTCTCCAGCTCAAACAGCATTCGGCCGTGCCCCAGCATCGCCCCCTGCAGGTATCTCGCAAATAGAAGCAACACCTGTATACTCTCCACTAACTCGTTATTCTTCTACATCGCAACTTGCGACCCAGTTTCCATCGCAATCTATGACACGATCAATATCGCTAACTGTAACGCAAATTGAAACGCAATCGGTGTCTCGCAAGGAGAAAGTACCCGTTGCGCCCCTAGAGGTTCGCACGAGAACTGTGGCGACCCAGACCCTAATAGCAGCACACGACTTGTTAGTCCTGGGATCTAGGGACCATCGCATTGTTCCAGCCCCCGGGGTGGAAAATGTATTTGAATAGTTAAACAGTAAAAATCGGTGAGATCCAGATAGGGGTCTACCATAAGTAATGTTGTAAAAAGTTTAAGAAAGTTTGCCAATTTTGCACAAGTTAAATGTGTATATAACGAATATATATATTGCCAAAAGTAGAATGCCCGGCTGGGTAATCAGATAAAAAGTTTTTGCACTTTATTGTGATGTGATTTGATATAATGTGTCTTTTTCTTATTATGGACTCAGAGGCTGAGGACTGTGCCAGCCCAGAACTTATCTGTAAATAGTTGCACCTTGTGCCTTATCTTGGTTTTACATAAAACCACCACAACTACCTCTGAACATAAAACCCGTGTGGTGTGGCACTGAGTGAGGTCTGCATTCCTAAGTCCTGCAGCCCACCCAGGACCCACGTTGAAGGTTTGGTGCGGGTCCTTCACAAGAATTTTGCTGTGTATTAAATGAAAATGTATATTTAATATTTTGCACTTTTCTACATTTAATGTTTTGTTTGCAACGTTCAAGACATTCTTACCTCCCGGATGGGACGAATTAATGTTTAATGTTGATGTTTAATGCATAAACAAAATTGTCTCTTTGTATTTTACAGCCCGGGAGTGCTGTCTTTTACCATGGGGAATGTGTAGCCCTGGTGTGAAGGCACACGCAGTACCCTGGAGAATGTGTGGAGAGATAGCAGTTTAATGCTCTATACCCATTCACTCAATATACACTAGACACACCCTTAGGGTAGTGTAGTGACTCGTAGGGAGTGGTCAGTGTAGATTCGTTGAGTGATTTTAGCTGCAGCAAAACAGAAAGCAAAATGGCCGACGAACAAACTGAGTTTCAGAAACAGATACACAGAACCTTACATTACTCCCCCCTTAGGGACAACCTCCGGATGACCTCAGACCAGGCTTGTGTGGGTACCTCTGATGAAACTGACGGAGCAAGCGAGGAGCATTAACGTTATTGACTGGCTCCCATGAGTTGTCCTCCACTGGGTAGCCCTGCCATTTAATCAGATATTGTAACTGATTTCTATACAACCTGGAATCTAAAATCCTTTCCACCACAAATTCCTCCTGACCATCGACTAGCACTGGGTCAGGGCAAGGAGAAGAACGTCCAGGAAACGTATTGGGTGTCGCAGCCTTTAGTAGGGATACATGAAAGACAGGGTGGATTCTCATAGTTCTGGGCAATTGAAGACGACAAGCAACGGCACTTATAATTTTACTGATTTTATAGGGTCCAATGTACTTATGTCCCAACTTAGACGATGGAATCCTTAACTTAAGATTTCTGGTTGACAGCCAGACCAGGTCTCCTACCTTAAAAGCTGGTGCAGGTTTACGAAATTTATCTGCTGCCTTCTTGTACCTTTCCTGAGCCGATTCCAGATTCTCCTTTAGAAGATCCATATTCTTCTGTAAAGTCACTGCTGGCAAAGGCGTCTCTATGGGAAATCGTGGTAGAATGTTAGGATGATAACCTAGATTAGAGTAAAAAGGAGACTGTTTAGTGGAGGCACTCTGAGAGTTGTTGTAAGAGAACTCAGCCAATGGAAGTAGATCCACCCAATCATCCTGTAGGTGGCAGATAAAGCAGCGGAGATACTGCTCCAGGTTTGATTGGTTCGTTCGGTTTGTCCATTAGTCTGGGGATGAAAAGCAGAAGAAAGGTTTACTTTAATGTCCAATGCTGCACAGAAATTTTGCCAAAACCTAGAAGTGAATTGCACCCCTCGATCCGAAATAACCTCATCCGGTACTCCATGTAAGCGAAACACATCTTTAATCATCAAATCTGATGTCTGTTTTGCAGTGGGTAAGCCGACACAAGGGATAAAATGAGCTGCCTTTGTTAGACGGTCAACCACCACTAGAATAGTGTTCTTCCCTTGAGAGGTTGGTAATTCCACAATGAAGTCCATAGAAATGGATCCCCACGGGCGGGACGGGGTGGGAAGAGGCTGTAACAGACCAGTTGGTGAAGAGCGAGGTGTTTTGCATCTTGCACAAACCTCACACGAAGTGACATAGTCCAAAACATCCTTCCTACAAGTGGGCCACCAAAAGAAACGAGAAAGAAATTCCTGTGTCTTTAGAATTCCTCTATGCCCGGCTATTTTGGAATCGTGAATGAGTTGCAATACTCTCAATCTGACTGTTTCAGGTATATACAGACGTTGTCCCAGAATCCACACACCATTCTTAAAGACAAGACTTACGTCCCTTGGGGGTTGAGCCAAAAAAGAATCTGCATGGTATGCTTCCTTGATGTCTTTAATTAGGTCTTGATGATGAATCACTCCTAGGAATCTAGAGTCAGGAAGAATAGTCTTAGGAGGAGTAATTGGACGTGTCTCTGCTGAGTAAATCCTAGAGAGTGCATCAGCCTTTCCATTGCGCGATCCTGGTCTATAAGAAATAATAAAATTAAATTGGTTTAAGAAAAGATTCCAGCGAGCCTGGCGAGGAGTCAGGCACTTAGCCGACCTGATAAACTCAAGATTACGATGGTCTGTCAGAACGACTATTTGCTGTGCAGCTCCTTGAAGAAGGTGTCTCCATTCTTTGAAGGCGGCAATAATGGCCAACAACTCTCTATTGCCCACATCGTAGTTCTTCTCAGCCGAAGACAACTGCTGGGAAAAGAAGGCACAGGGATGCAAGACATTCTTCTCACCTGTTCTCTGAGAGAGTATAGCTCCCACGGCACAGTCTGAAGCATCCACCTCTATTATGAAGGCAAGCTCTGGGTTGGGATGTACTAGGATAGGTGCAGTGGTAAATTTATCTTTTAGACGGGAAAATGCTTCCTGGGCTTGGGGAGTCCAGGAGAACTTAGACTCTTTCCGGGTAAGTTGGGTGATAGGTGACACTACCTCAGAGAAATTTCTAATGAAACGTCTATAGAAGTTTGCAAACCCGATGAAGCGCTGTACCTCCTTCACATTTCTAGGACTTGGCCAATCATTGATGGCTTGGGTTTTACTTCCATCCATACTAATTCCTTGTGTAGACAGTACATACCCCAGAAATTGAATTTCGGTCTTATGGAATTCACACTTTTCAAGCTTGATGTAAAGATGATTTTGTCTTAGACGTTCCAAGACCATTCTCACATGTCCATGATGTTCCTCTGTGGAGTTAGAAAAAATTAAAATATCATCCAAATAAATTACCACGAATGTATCCAGGAGATCCCTGAAGATGTCATTCACCAAGTGTTGGAAAGTGGCTGGGGCGGTACTCAGACCAAAAGGCATAACTAGATATTCAAAGTGTCCATAGCGTGACCTGAATGCAGTCTTCCATTCATCCCAGGTCTAATACGGACTAAGTTATAGGCCCCACGAAGATCTAGTTTAGAAAAAATTTTGGCATGTCGCACTCTCTCCAATAACTCAGGGATTAAAGGCAATGGATAACGGTTTCTAATAGTAACCTTATTGAGTTCCCTATAGTCTACGCATGGTCTCAGGGATCCATCTTTCTTCTTTACAAAGAATATGGGTGCCCCTGCAGGAGATGAAGAGGGGCGTATGAAGCCTTGGCTAGATTTTCGTCTATGTACTCTTTTAAAGCCTTCAGCTCGGGCCCCGCCATGGGGTAGATCTTACCAAAAGGTATCTCTGCTCCAGGCAATAATTCAATTGGACAATCATATGGACGGTGAGGAGGAAGCTGGTCAGCGTTCTTCTTGTCACATAAATCCACATAGTCCTGGTATACAGCTGGTAGTTCAGGGACTGACATGGTTCCTTTAGGAACAGAGCAAGCTGAAATTTTTGGACTCATCTGTTTCTCTGGAAAGTGTAATTCCTTGGTCTCCCAGTTAATGGTAGGATTCTGAGCCTGCAGCCATGGTAGCCCTAGAATAATGGGAAAGTGAGGAGAAGAGATAAGCATAAAGGACAGTTTCTCTTGATGATCTTTACCCATAAGAACCTTTAAAGGCTCTGTTTCCTGATCCACTGGTCCAGAGGTCAGCAGGGAGCCATCCACAGTTTCCATCTGTACTGGAGTAGCCTTCTTCACTGAACGTATTCCCTGTTTCAGAGCAAAGGAGACATCCATAAAATTTCCACTTGCACCTGAGTCGATCATAGCAGAGCTAGACACCCAGGCTGAGTCAACCCAGAGTTTGATGGAAAGAAAACAGTGAGAATTGTTTTTTTTACAACTCAGCTGGGACACCGCTGAGGAAACTTGAAAGATGGCAGCATTTACACAGTCAACGTCCTCAGAGGTAACGGAGTTTAAGTCCGAGAAATCAAGATCTGTTGCTGCAGATCTCTCTGGAGCCTGAGGCTCGGACCTGACAGATCCCCTCTCGCAACACTCACAATGAATGAGTGCTGCAGTAGTCTTGCGAGAACGGCTGGGGCAGTTAATAATAAAGTGCCCTGACTTACCACAATAAAAACATAGATTCTCCTTAAAACGATGTTCCTTGCGTGCATCACTAACCCGTCGTAGTAAAGAGTCTACCTGCAGGGTTCAGGTTCAGGTTCCCGTGTAATCCTATTCAAAGGTTCCTTAGCTGGAGAGGAAGGTAGGAAAAGGTTAGTACGATTGCTTTCGAACCATCTCTCTTGCCTGCGTTCAGTTAAACGAGTATCAATACGGATGCAGTAGTTAATAAAGTCACCTAACGCAGTGGGAGGGTCGGCACGAGCAAGTTCATCCTTAATCAGTGGGGATAACCCATTTCGAAAAATAGATTTTTTGGCGGAATTGTCCCAGGTGGTATCAAGGGCCCATCTCCTGAAATCCAAGGCATATTCAGCTACCGAGTACTTACCTTGGCGCAAAGCTAACATGGCTGCTTCAGCTGTTGCACCTCGATTGGGGTCATCAAACACCTGCCCCATGGCTGAAATAAAATCATCAAGGTGATTCAAACAATCATCCTCAGTCTCAATCAGAGGGTTTGCCCACATCAAAGCCTTGTTGGTAAGCAACATAATTATAGTAAGCACCTTAGATCGTTCAGTAGGAAATTGTGAAGCATGTGCAGAAAAAAAAAGATTGCATTGATTAACAAATCCCCTGAATTTTTCACGTTCACCACCAAAACGAAAAGGGGGCAACTTGGGAATCCCAGAACTCGGGGCCACGGCAGGAGCCTGGACTCGCCCCTCCAGAACCTCAATCCTGGCTCGCAAATCCTGGGTAGTCTGTCCAACCACTTGCAAATTGTGATTATTTAGGTCCTGAAGATTTGTAAAACGGGTCTTTATATTCTGCAAATCTGCAAGGATATTATCAGTCACTCCGCAAAGTTCCTTTATGCGGGCCTCCATTTTCCAGATCTTTTAAGACAGGATACTGGAAGAAGAAAAAAAAAAAAAAAAAAAAAAAAACATAGTGTTCACCTGTGGCAACACTGAAGAAAGAAAAAACTTTAAGGGAACTGCTCACCTGGAATGGTTGTGAGAAGTCACAACCACTATCATCACAGAAAGCTTTCAACCAGACATCTGGAATGGTTGTGAGAAGTCACAACCACTGTCATCACAGAAAGTACAACCGGACATCCGATATCCACAGTACAGCAGACAAGCCTTTCCAGACCCAGCAGACACTAACGTTTGGCTTCAGAATCTTGTAATGTATGTGGTACAGTTCATATAGCGTCTTGTGCTTGGGTGCGATGAAAATACTTGAGACACAGGTTGATAAAGAAAGTCTTGTATTGCTTCATAAAAATTGGCAAAAATAAACACACAGGTTGCAAACACAGAAGCAGGAGACACAGCAGGCCAGAGTAATCTAAGCTCAGCAATAACTCTCCACAACAGATTCAGATCTTCTTCTCTGTTACCGCAAGTCCATGCAAACGTGAGGCTCTCAAGAGCAGAGTTCAGAGTCCACAAGTGCTTCAGAGTTCCTCAGTAGGAATGGCTGGAGTACAAGGTCCAAGGCTTCAGGAGTCAGAACACAGGTTCACTGCAGGCTAGATTCTGAAGCACTGATTGCTCAGCTGTGGCTGTTTAAGAAGCAAACGGAGAGAATCAGGGCGGGAACATGCAAGCTGGAAAACTCCATTTTGACTGAGGGCAAGATAGCTGCAGCAAAACAGAAAGCAAAATGGCCGACGAACAAACTGAGTTTCAGAAACAGATACACAGAACCTTACAGATTTAGAGTCAGTTTCCTGTCTTCGGACAGAGCAGACGTGTGGAGTCTAGCTGGGACTTGGAGGGAGGAAGCAGTCCAGCTTGGTTCTATCAGCAGTTCAGCAAGTGGAGGCCAGTAAGGGCGAGATATAGATCACCTCAGCCTGGTCAGAGCTGTACCTCACTTGAAGACATTGATAAAGAAAGAAGAGTTTAGTACAGAAATACTTCAGTCTCCTGTCTCAAAGACAGTGAAGGTTCAGAGACGTGCTCCTGCCTAGAAGATTACTGAGAGTCTGGTAACTAACTCTGAAGGAAGGAAAAGAAGGGAGTGATTATATGACTTTTTGCAAGTGTGAGTGTTTATGCTACAAGCGTGGACAAGGCGAAATGCACAGTGGAAGATATATTTAAAAGTGCTTTTGGATTGGAGAAGTCCTGCACGTTGTTACCGGTCACTGGGGACCGAAGGATCACTATAGTTTCAAGCTTAGTGGTAAGAAAACCAGAGGCTTATCGGACCTTAGGTCGCGGCAAGCAGCCCCTAAATAGTCGGTACGTAACTGGGGTCAGGGGGAGTGAGGACCTTGAGTCTCTGCAGGACTAGATAGGAATTCAGTTCTCTCACAGGAAGGCTCCGACCACAAAACTGACTGGGCAGTACAGCTTGGAGAAGCTGGAGTTATAGAAGGAACTACGCTTCATGCTGGTTGTACTCATCGTTGTGAAAGTAAAGGAGGCCCCTAACTTGTCCAGCTGCTATCTCGAAATACATTCTCCTTGGATCAGCCTCCCTGGGACCTGCCTTACCATCTTACAAGTAAAAGGTATGGAAAGACGCTGACGGTGTGAGACTGAGTTATTTACTTGCATGCCTGCACAACCCTGCTTTAACTACCGACCTGAGGGAAGAGTCCCACCTGTAGGGGACCCGACATCTAGCTGCCTCACCATCCCCTCAGAGATCTACAGCAGCGCTGGTACAAATTACCAGAGACTACAGGTGGCGTCACGAACTGTAAATATATCTATCCCCTGTAAATATTCCCCCAACATACGCCAGACCGCCAGGGCCACAGACCGAGCCACCGCTACCTGTGACAAACCCCATAGACTTCCATGGGCTCGGCTCTGAGTACCCCATTGCCCTGGTAATCCACAATTGTGGTGGCGGGTCGAGACATCTACCTCCGGAAAACCTGTCCAGGAGGGCAACCTTGGGTTCCAGCTGGACCGGCCTGCCTGCAGAGACCCCAACATCAGCGACCTGCAGCCGCTGTTGCTGCTGTTGAACCTCATGGCGGAGGTCATTCACCTCCGGTGACACACAGCATAGCTGCTCTGCCAGCCCTGCAACCAAGTCCATAACCAAGGGAGAAAAGGAAAAAAAAAACATGCCCAAATAAAAACATGTGTCTTTTTTTTTTCCTAAATATGCACAGCCGGGGATATTGTCACGCAATGAGTTGGAAGACTAAGTGCAACACGAGGGGAAGAGGGGAAGTAAGCCCAAACGCTAGGGAAAGGTGGAGTGGAGATCCCATAGGCAGATCTAATAGCACCCTGCCTCGCCTACCATCCCTATATTGGTTACACACCAATCGCTGAGCAGGAAGCTAAGCCCTGTATATCCCTAGAGCTAGGTCCTGAATAGGGAAGAAGGGGAAAATGAGCACTGGTCAGACCCCACTGTACACTAAAGAGAAGAAGGGAGACAAAAAGGATGAAGAAACTTAACTTGAGCAGACTCAGAGAGATAGCACCAAACGTCCTCCAACAGCACCAGAGAGGAAGTTAGCCGACTGCTATCGCTCCAAGCCTTCATAAGGGAAAATGTGAATGTCACCACAGACTGTGAGTCTGTTAACACCAGGTCCAGGTGTGTTAATTGGAGCCGGAGGGAGGTTGTGCTAAATGTACGCCGCTAGGTCCAGATAGGGGTGGGACATGTCTCATGAATTCTTTGTAACTCTAGGGGAACCATTACTCAGGGTGACCATGTGCTGCAGCTTCCTCAGTCATAAGATGGATCCACTTGCTCACACAGATACAATTGATAATAGTTCTCATGAACATGAACAGTGTAGTTTAATGTCACAGCACATTCAGTACAATTCAAGTCTCTTATCTTAGCGCAGGCTTCATAAACAGTACAGCTGCTTCTTAAAGGCACATTGACTAACAGTCTCTTTTGATAGCACAGTTCAGCACAGATCAAGACTCTTTACAAAGGCACAGCAGTACACAGAAATTCTTCTAGCACACCGAGATGGAGGAGGGGGGAGGGTTTGCTGAGGGAGATTCTCCATGTACGCAACTTCTTAGAGTACTTATCTTCCTGCTTCTGATGTGCTCTTCCTCATCGAAACTCTCAAGGTCACTATCCACCTCCGGAGCTTCAGTCTGGGGTAGTCCCATAGCCGATCTTGATCGATGTCGGTCTACCTCTGGGGAGACTTGTTGTGGTGGGAGATAATCACAGGGTAGTAGTATAGGAAAGATGTGTATCTTCGTACCGTGTTAGCCAGTAGATAGAAAAATATTTAGACTTGAGAGTAGTAGTAGTAAATTCCGGTGGACTATTCTGGTTTTCTTATTCCCCATTTCTGATCAGATTTCATACACTGGACTGTCATCGGCTTTCCTCCTTACGACCACATACACCTTGTCTTCCCAGTATGAACAAAGTTTTCCTAGACCACCTTTTTCACGTACGTTCTTGAATAGCACCCGACTTCCTGGTGTTAATTCTGCTCCATAACATTTCCGATCATAGTACTCTTTACTCTTGCTCTGTCCTTGTGTAGCCACTTTGGAGGCTATGTTGTATGCCTCTGTCATCCGTTCCTTCCATTTCCAAACGTACTCAGGATACATTTTGTAAGTCTCTGACACTGGAGTGTCGAACATGATGTCGATTGGCAGTCTTGGCGTTGCCTCGCTCTTGGTGCAGTTATATGCATGTACCACTTCTGACAGAACTCTTCCAATCTTTCT
>JARQOD010000005.1:308970386-309064630 GCA_033576555.1 Oophaga sylvatica | reverse complement strand
GCCAGTGGGCTGGTCCTTATCTCATTTTATGCTGACGCTCTGAAACTTCCGCCAGGGACATTTTACTAGTCTCATGTACTCAGGCATTCTATCCCAGTACCAGTGTCTGGTAGATCAGGGTTCCCCAACTCCAGTCCTCAAGACCCACCAACAGGTCATGTTTTTAGGATCTCCTTAGTCTTGCCCAAGTGATAATTGCATCACCTGTGCAATACAAAGGAAATCCCGAAAACATGACCTGTTGGTGGGCCTTGAGGACTGGAGTTGGGGAACCCTGTGGTAGATCACTCTGCCTCTTAGTCACTTCGGCTCCGGATCTCGCTACCTCTTTCTTTCGATCTCCTTTCACTTTAGGGACAAACCCAGATGGTGGCACTGCTCACATAGGACCTTAGGTCCTCTTTCTATGCACTCCAGGCCCTATCTGACTCTCTTACAGGAAACTGTCACTTTCCCTTCAACGTAGCACTGTCCACTCTGGGCTAATCCTAAACATTAACTCCCCTATTCCTACTGTTAAAAAAAACACACTATTGAGATTACTAACATCTTTAACGCACACCACAATTCACATTACATCACATAACATTATATTTGTTTCTTCAAGAGGAAACGTAAGCAGTTTGTCCATATCCTTACAGGTTCATGACTTGAAGCAGGTAAAAAAGGTTACAAATGCCGGAACATACAGTGTACGCAGCAAGTCGTTCTTAATTTGCTGTGCATATGTTATTCTTTTTAGCACTTTTTTAAAACAGTTTTCAAATGGAATCAACCTGAAAAATACATTGTGTGCACATACAGTCATGGCCAAAAGTTTTGAGAATGACACAAATATTAATTTTTACAAAGTCTACTGCTTCACTTTTTCTAATGGCAATTTGCATATACTCCAGAATGTTATAAAGAGTGATCAGCTTAACAGCAATTACTTGCAAAGTCAATATTTGGCTAGAAAATGAACTTTATCCCCCAAAACACATTTCAACATCATTGCAGCCCTGCATTAAAAGGACCAGCTAACCTCTTTTCAGTGATTGCTCCATTAACACAGGTGTGGGTGTTGATGAGGACATGGCTGGAGATCAATCTGTCATGATTAAGTAAGAATGACACCACTGGACACTTTAAAAGGAGGCTGGTGCTTGGCATCATTGTTTCTCTTCTGTTAACCATGGTTATCTCTAAAGAAACACGTGCAGTCATCATTGCAATGCACAAAATGGCCTAACAGGGAAGAGTATCGCAGCTAGAAAGATTGCACCTCAGTCAACAATCTATCGCATCATCAAGAACTTCAAGGAGAGAGGTTCCATTGTTGCCAAAAAGTCTCCAGGGCGCCCAAGAAAGACCAGCAAGCGCCAGGACCGTCTCTTAAAAGTGTTTCAGCTGCGGGATCGGGCTACCAGCAGTGCAGAGCTTGCTCAGGAATGGCAGCAGGCAGGTGTGAGTGCATCTGCACGCACTGTGAGGCGGAGACTCTTGGAGCAAGGCCTGGTCTCAAGGAGGGCAGCAAAGAAGCCACTTCTCCTTAGAAAAAAACATCATGGACAGACTGATATTCTGCAAAAGGTACAGGCAGTGGACTGCTGAGGACTGGGGTAAAGTTATTTTCTCTGATGAATCCCCTTTTCGATTGTTTGGGACATCAGGAAAACGCCTCATTCGGAGAAGACAAGGTGAGCGCTACCACCAGTCTTGTCTCATGCCAACTGTTAAGCATCCTGAAACCATTCATGTGTGGGGTTGCTTCTCAGCCAAGGGAATCGGCTCTCTCATAGTCTTGCCTAAAAACACAGCCATGAATAAAGAATGGTACCAGAATGTCCTCCAAGAGCAACTTCTCCCAACCCTCCAAGAGCAGTTTGGCGATCAACAATGCCTTTTCCAGCATGATGGAGCACCTTGCCATAAAGCAAAGGTGATAACTAAATGGCTCAGGGAACAAAACTTAGAGATTTTGGGTCCATGGCCTGGAAACTCCCCAGATCTTAATCCCATTGAGAACTTGTGGTCAATCATCAAGAGACGGACGGGTGGACAAACAAAAACCTAAAAATTCTGACAAAATGAAAGCATTGATTGTGCAAGAATGGACTGCTATCAGTCAGGATTTGGTCCAGAAGTTGATTGAGAGCATGCCAGGGAGAATTGCAGAGGTCCTGAAGAAGAAGGGTCAACACTGCAAATATTGACTTGCTGCATTAACTCATTCTAACTGTCAATATAAGCTTTGTGTTACTCATATGTTTACAATTATTATATTTCTGTCTGTGATAAAAACATCTGTCAAACACACATAAAAACCATAGGGCAGCAGATCATGTGAAAATATAATATTTGTGTCATTCTCAAAACTTTTGGCCATGACTGTACACTAAATGCTATTAATAGATCAACAGCTGCACTGAACATTTACAGTAACATTTTCCATTGATATTCTGAGTTCTCCAGGATCCCACTTTCCGAATGGTCATTGAGCATTTACTCACCGCTTTTCCATAAAGCTGCCATATAATTGGTCATATGCCCTTTGATTTACTGAAAAATGTAAAAAACATGGTGAACATTGCTGCACCTTAAACCCAGGGCTGTGGAGTCGTTAAGCCAAACCTCCGACTCCACAGCACTGCCTCACTACTGAGTATGTACATAAAGTGTAGGACAGATTCAACTCAACTAAAAGCTGAGATCTTTAGATCATGAATAGAACAGATATTTATAGGACATTTCATAACTTTCCCAAATTCTTATGAAAAAAATTACAGCACATCCTGCACTGAACTACTGTACCCAATGTATTATATTTTAGGAGTCGGAGTAGTTCCATTTTGTACCAAATTAGATTCCAACAATACGGAGAACTGACTCCGACTCCAGAGCCCTGCTTAAACCACTCCCTTTATTGGATATGTCACATCCTGTTATGCTAACCCCCATCACTGGACAAAGTGGAAAAAAATATCTAAAACAAGTATTAAAAGTGGCACTCGGCTTGTGCAGAATTCTGGCACATAAATCTGCAATGTATATTGCAAAGTTCAGGCGCTTCATAAACTGACATTTACAAACATGCACCTATATCAATATGGAAACCCTCTCATACTATTCTATTTATGTATGGCTTTTTTCTGTGAATTCTGTACATCACAGCTTTATTATAAATAATAAAGCTAATACCTCCTGTTTATCCACAGGCCTGGACAAAAAATAAGAGTTGCAGTAATTGGAGGAGGGCTGGTTGGTCTCTCGACAGCACTCTGTATCACGGAAAGTCTTCCGCAGTGCTCAGTCACTGTCATATCTGAGACATTCTCTCCAAACACCACAGGTGATGTTGCAGCAGGTTGTCTTATTCCTCACCCCTATCCCGGTAAGTATGAGCTAGTAAAATCTACAAGAATTTACTTGTCAATTAGCAAAAAATATAGATATAACATTTAAACCATTTTACTTTAAGTGAAAACATATTTTTCACCTGGTCCTCCACTATATCTCTAAGGATAAATATAGAGAAATTGCTTAGAGTGCTTAAATATGTGTGTGTGTGTGTGTGTGTGTGTGTGTGTGTGTGTGTGTGTGTGTGTGTGTGTGTGTGTATATACAAGTGCTTCTCAAAAAATTAGAATATCATCAAAAAGTTAATTTATTTTAGTTCTTCAATACCAAAAATGAAACTCATATTAAATAGTCATTACAGAGTGATCTATTTCAAGTGTTTATTTCTGTTAATGATGATTATGGCTTACAGCCAATAAAAACCCAAAAGTCATTATTCAGTAAATTAGAATACTTTATAACACCAGATTGAAAAATGACTTTAAAATCCGAAATAGTGGCCTACTTAAATGTATGTTCAGTAAACACACTCAATACTTGATCGAAGCTCCTTTTGCATCAATTACTGCATAAATGTGACATAGCATGGAAGCGATCAGCCTGTGGCACTGCTGAGGTGTTATGGAAGCCCAGGTTGCTTTGATAGCAGCCTTCAGCTCGTCTGTATTGTTGGGTCTGGTGTCTCTCGTCTTCCTCTTGACAATACCCCCTAGATTCTCTGTGGGGTTAAGGTCAGGCAAATTTGGTGAGAAGCACTTGTACAGTTGTGTGAAAAAGTGTTTGCCCTCTTTTATGATTTCCTATACTTTTGAATATTTGTCACACTTAAATGTTTCAGATCATCAAACAAATTTAAGTATTAAACAAAGATAACACAAGTAAACCCAAAATGCAGTTTTTAAATGAAGGTCTTCATTATTAAGGAAAAAGAAATCCAAATCTACAAGGCCCTATGTGAAAAAGTGATTGCCCTCTAAACCTAATAACTGGTTGGGTCACCTTTAGCAGCAACAACTGCAAACAAGCGTTTGTGATAACTGGCAATGAATCTTTTACAATGTTCTAGAGGAATTTTGCCCACTCACCTTTGCAGAATTGTTGTAATTCAGCCACATTACAGTGTTTCTGTAACCACCTTTTTAACATCATGCCACAGCATCTCCATTGGATTAAGGTCAGGACTCTGACTAAGCCACTACAAAGTCTTAATTTTGTTTTTCTTAAGCCATTCGGAGGTGGACTTGCTGGTGTGTTTTGGATCACTGTCCTGCTGCATAACCCAAGTGTGCTTCAGCTAGAGGTCACAAACAGATGACAGGACATTCTACCAGCCTCTAGTCAAGCTTTCTTCCACCTGCTATTCCTTCAAACAACATTGCAGTTGCTGATAATGACTTCTGACTTCCTAGACTACGATTCCTGCTTATTCTTTCAAACGACATTGCTTCTCCTGATATCGACCTCTGGCTTCCTTGACTACGATTCCTTCTTATTCCTTCAAACAACATTGTTTCTCCTGATATCGACCTCTGGGACCCTGACTATGCTACCTGGCGGTGCTACCCCTAGTGGTTGCAATATCACTACTAAGGACACAGTATCGCGCCATAAAAACACAGAAGGTTTTTTAATCCACTCCCCTGTTTTTAGAAGCACTTTATGTCTGAATAAAGGAACAATCTTTTTCGCCAACCTCGTTGGAGTGCCTGAGAAATCCTTTCCTTTTCTTACTGTTCACGGCTGTGTTCACCAGCAGGATCGGCACCCATCTGGTTTCATTACTCCCAGCCTCAGCATATGTGTTAGGATTAGAGTTGTGTTGGGATTAGGGTTGTGTTGGGGTAAGGATTGTGTTGGAGTTGGGGCTAGAATTGGGATTAGGGTTAGGGTTGGGATTAGGGTCAGGGGTAGGGCTGTGTTAGTGTTAGAGTTAAAATTGGGTGTTTCCACTGTTTAGGTGCATCAGGAGGTCTCCAAACGCGACATGGCACCCGCCGCTGATTCCAGCCAATTTTGCGTTCAAAAGATCAAATGGTGCTCCTTCCCTTCTGAGCCCCTGCCATGCTCCCAAAGAGTGGCTTTTCCCTACAAACGGGGTATCAGCGTACTCTGGAGAAATTTCACAACAAATTTTGTGGCCCATTTTCTTCTGTTACCCTTGTGAAAATAAAAAAATTGGAGCTAAAGATCATTTTACGGAAAAAATGTATTTTTTTTATTTTTACAACTCAATGTTATAATTATTTGTGAGGCACTTGGAGGTTCACGGTGCTCACCACATAGCTCAATAACTTCATTGTGAGGTCTAGTTTCCAAAATAGGGTCACTTGTGGGATATTTCCACTGTTTTGGCACATTAGGGGCTCTGCAAACGCAACATGACGCCTGCAGAACATGCCATCAAAGTCTGCAATCCAAAACGTCACTCCTTCCCTTCCGACCCCTGCCGTGTGCCCAAACAGTGGTTTTCCTCCACATATGTGGTATCAGCATACTCGGAAGAAATTGCACAACAACTTTAAAAACATTTGGGTCTAAAGGAATTTTTTTGTGAAAAAGTAAAATGTTAATTTTTTCCTTCCATATTTCTTTAGTTCTCGTGAAGCACCTGAAGGGTTAATAAACATCTTGAATGTTGTTTTGAGCACCTTGAGGTGTGCAGTTTTTAGAATGGCGTCACTTTTTGGTATTTTCTGTTATATTGACCCCCCAAAATCACTTCAAATGTGATGTGGTTCGTAAAAAAATGGTTTTGTAAATTTTGTTGGAAAAAATGAGAAATTGATGGTCAATTTTTAACCCTTATAACTTTGTAACAAAAGAAATTATGCTTCCAAAATTGTGCTGATGTAAAGTAGACTTGTGGGAAATGTTATTTTATAACTATTTTGTGTGACACGACTCTCTGATTTAAGGGCACAAAAATTGAAATTTTGAAAATTGCAAAATTTTCCAAATTTTTGACAAATTTCCATTTTTTCATAAATAAGCGCAAGTTATATCGAAGAAATGTTACTGCTAACATGAAGTACAATATGTCACAAAAAACATTCTCAGAATCAGAGAGATCCGTTGAAACATTCCAGAGTTATAACCTCATAAAGTGACAGTGGTCAGAATTGTAAAAATGGTCTCTGTCACTAAGGGGTTAAGTGACTCTGTCAAGTCTATTGTGTCTCCCTAGTTAAAGTAAGAACATGATAAAGAGGAAGATACTAATTTCAGCAATGTATACTGTAGGTTCTACGATTTTATTTAGTATTTTCATCTTTCTCTATCCACGCACTGCATATTAACAACTCTCACAGTTCTAAAATTTAGGAAATTAATATGAAAAGCTGGCTAACACTTGGTCAGGGCCAGAGTTAGAAGGAGAGAGCAGTTGTCCTTCATCACCATAAGGGCCCCAACTGTTTCAAGCAGAAACTGCACTGATAATACTTGTTTTGCATTATCAGTGTAGTTTCTGAGGTTTCCCTGTGGGATTCTAGAGGAACTGACGAGAAGGGTACAGGCTGCTAAGTCCTCTACAGTGTGTGTATTATGTATTTGTCATTTTCACACTAGTCCTGTTTCGCTACTCCAATATGTGCAGAGCATGGGTGCGGCATGGCTATGCCCTCCAGTGAAATTAATGAAAGTTTGGCTAGTTTAGCGACAAGACTAACTCCAGAAATGTTCTCCAGTCCTAGACAGGGGTGAACCTAGCCTCTGTGCTGCCTTAAGCGAAGTGCAGAATGGCGCCCCCCCATAGTAAATTTTTTAAAATCGGTAGGAATAAATCTGGTTCTTACAGATTTTTGTCTATCCTGTAAAAATGAGGACAATGGTGGACATTTTAATTTAGAGAAATAGAAAAAAAGGTGTCCAAACTCAAAGATGTCAGTGCCATCACACTCACATACAAGAACCGCACAGAAGAATCCAGAACAAGGGTTATTAATGGCAATGGCAGGCCTGGCACAAGCATACAGACACACAAAGATGGCTGGCAGAGCTGTGGCCCTGTAGGCAGAAACAGTCCTGCATCCTTATAGCACAGGAGACAGCACTGATTACCAACCTATTCGCACAAGCCTACAAAACTCTGGGCAGCTCCAATGTGGCGGCTGCCTGGCACTGACCAGTCAGACATGTCCACCATGCAGCACCGTCCACACACCACATACAACAACTTGGGGTCTGAGCATCAACAATCAGCAACTGCACTAAGCTGGTAAAATGGTGCGTTTTCCCCAACAGACAACGCCTCCTTCTCCCAAAACGCTTAGCCAATCACAAGCACCACACATGGGGCTGTCCAGAGCTAATAGCAGGGGCCTTCCTATTGGGTTGAGTAAGTGATGTGAGAGCGGGAAGGGGGACGAGAGCAACCAATGCTCGATGAAACATGGCTGAATGCCTGTATGTACCAAGGGGCAGCATTGGACGTATGTGAAAGGAACAATGCATCCTTCACCAGGATGTACAAAGAGATCATGGGGCCCAAAAGCAGAAGTTCAGTTTGGCGCCCCCCCTCCAAGGACATATGCGATTTGCACACTTAGTCATGTACCGACGAGCTGCTCTCCCTAATGCTCTCAATGTTCAGTGAAAAACAAAGAAGCAGGAAGAGAAGCTCATTGTCACAGGACCATAAGTATGAAAATCGCATATGAGTGAAGTGTCCATGTGATGACTACTGGAACCTGCAGAGCTGAATCCTGACATTGCAGCTTCTGAATTCTCACAACTAATGCACTGCACACTTTTAGGATTTTCCCTTGCCTGTGGATGGTCCTGTCAGCACAAGCATGCAATTTGTATACTTCTGGCCACATTCGACTAGACGTGTCTGGCCTCGCTCTGTTCATTTTCATTGAGTGAGGCCACACATGTCTAGTCAGCATGTGACCGCATGTATGTAAATCACTAGCACGACAGAACCCTGACAGTGTGCAGTGAGCACTGTGAGAATTCAGAAGTCTACAGTCAAATAGAATGACTGCAGACTCCGCACAAACCTGGAGATCCCCTCTAATGCTCCTAACATAAATAAAAACATGAGAATTAGTCAGTGTGACAAATAACATTTACACCCAGGTACCTCATAGATGACGTCGTCTCTGGAGTTGTTCTTCTTTTCCTCATCTTGTCCACACCCCATGATAAGTTTTCTCATCCACAGCCGTCTCTGCAGACCTCCATCTTCTCCAACCTTCTTCAGCACATCCTCACACGATGCCCTTAAAGACAGAAGTGTCATAATAATGCTCCTGAATAAAAAATTGCTCCTCACTATATTGTGTGCACAAATATGACCCCCACACTGTCCCTCTTCTGGTACATGCTCTTCACACTGACCTATCATTTCCATACCGGCCCCCCTCTTCACACTGTCCTCTCACACTGTGTCCTCCCTACAGGGCCCAGTCTTTATACTCATCACACTCCCCCTCCTTGGTATACTGTCTCCTCCTGGCTGTGTCCTTACACTGTCCCCCCATGCTATGCCCCCACTACTCCGTTTTTATTCCGTGCCCACTCACTTTTCTGCCCCCATACTGTCTCCTCTTACATCCCCCTGTTCACCATACTGTCTCCTCATATATTTAACCCCTCACTTTCTATACTGCCTACTCACACATACCCCTGACTCCCCATACTGTGTCTGCAAACATCCCATCACCCTCACTCCCCATACATTTTTCACATTGCTACTCATAGTGTCCGCATACATTCCCCGTTCGCTCCCCATACTGTCTGCACCCATCCCCTATACTGTTTCCTCATACATGTCCCTCATTCCCCTATACTGTTTGCTCATACATGCCCCCCATTCCCCCCATACTGTTTCCTCATACATGCCCCAATTCTCACATACTGTTTCCTCATACATTCCCCCATACCCACATACTGTTTTCTCGTACATGCCCCCATTCTCCCGTAGTTTTCTCGTACATGCCTCTATTCCCCTGTACTGTTTTCTCGTACATGCCCTCCATTCCCGCGTACTGTTTCCTCGTACATGCCCCACATTCCCCACGACTGTTTCCTCGTACATGTCACACATACCGTTTCCTCATACAAGCCCCCATTCTCGCATACTGTTTCCTCATACATGCTCCCATTCCCCCATACTATTTCCTCATACATGCCCCCATTCCCCCATACTGTTTCCTCATACATGCCCCTAATCCCACATACTGTTTTCTCGTACATGCCCCCATTACCCCGTAGTTTTCTTGTACATGCTCCCATTCCCCCATACTGTTTCCTCATACATGCCCTCATTCCCCCATACATGCCCCCATTCCCACATACTGTTTTCTAGTACATGCCCTCCATTTCCACATACTGCTTCCTCATACATGCCCTCCATTCCCACATACTGTTTCCTCGTACATGCCCCCATTCTCCTGTACTGTTTCCTCGTACATGCCCCACATTCCGTTTCCTCATACAAGCCCCCCATTCTCGCATACTGTTTCCTCATACATGCCCCATTACCCTGTACTGTTTCCTCGAACATGCCCCACATTCCCCACGACTGTTTTCTCGTTCATGCCCCACATTCCGTTTCCTCATTCAAGCCCCCCATTCTCTCATTCTGTTTCCTCATACATGCCCACATTACCCTGTACTGTTTCCTCATACATGCCCCCATTCCCACATACTGTTTTCTCGTACATGCCCCCATTACCCCGCAGTTTTCTCGTACATGCCCTCCATTCCCCCATACTGTTTCCTCATACATGCCCCCATTCCCACATACTGTTTTCTAGTACATGCTCTCCATTCCCCATACTGTTTCCTCATACATGCCCTCCATTCCCGCATACTGTTTCCTCGTACATGCCTGTTGTGAATGTGCTAGAAGTGAATTCTGAGCAGAAGCTCCCTCTGGTGGTTACAGACAGTGCTGAACTGTTCAGTGAGGATTGTGAAGATTGGCGATCAGGTGTTACTGACTGGTCTTATATAAGGGAGGTTCCCTCCCATCAGGGTTGCCGGTGATCAATTGTTCTGGTTTCATCTTTGATTCCTGTTCACTTTGAAGCTTGCTGTTTCGTGCCTGCATCTTCTGCTAACAGATAAGACATTTTCTTCTTTTAGTTTTTTGGTGCTTGCTTTTTGCATTTTGTCCTGCACTTCTGTGGGGGTCTGCCGGGTCCCCTCCGGGGGCTTGTGCTCCTCTCAGTTTAGTTCAGCCACTGTTGTTTGTTCATTTGCCTTTTCCAGTTTTTTCAGTGGCTGCTGTTTAGTTTTGTTACACCAGAGAACTAATTTAGGTGGTAGAGGTCGTGTGATCTCTGGTGTTTTTGTAATTAGTAGTGTTGGTACTTTTTAGGGTTTTTTGGGATTGCAGTAAGTGTCCTTCCTATCCTTTTCTATCTAGCAAGTTTGGGCCCCAACGTTTGCTCATACTATTTTCTGTCTGTGTCTGTATCTCCTCTTGTCTAACCGCCATTACATGTTTGGGGGCTTTCTATGTTCTTTGGGGATCTGCTCCGGGGCAGATAGTTTTCCTCTTTCTGTCTTTAGGTGTAGTTAGCTTCTCAGGCTGTGACGAGGCGTCTAGGACCAACGTAGGTACGCTCCACGGCTGCCTTTAGTTGTGGTGGTTAGTCAGGGTACTGCAATCCAATAGATTCCAACCTCTCTGGTGTATTTCCTTTTTTGCCTGCTCTCCTCAGCTACCAAATCATAACAGTATCACCGGCCAAAAAACTGATATTTATATGGTACTCACAGAAGGGAAAAATAGTGTTAAAGAAAGAAGATTGTCAGAGTTGTCAGAGATTTTTTTTTTTTTCCCTCTGTATCTCTGGGTGCTGAGGAGGATTTTTTTTTCTCTCAATGGAGTTTGCACAGTTGTCTGGCCGTGTGGATCAGCTTGCCACTGAAGTTCGGAGTATTGCTACCTATCTTGCAGGGTTGCCTGTTGTGGAACCTAGGATTCCCATGCCAGATTTGTTTTTAGGGGATCAAGCTAAATTTCTGAATTTCAAAAATAACTGTAAGTTGTTTTTTGCCTTAAAATCTAAGTCCTCAGGGAACGCAGCACAGCAGGTTCAAATTGTCATCTCTCTCCTGCGTGGCGATCCTCAGGATTGGGCTTTTTCCCTGACACCTGGGGATCCTGTTTTGAGTAATGTTGATGCATTTTTTCAGGCTCTGGGGTTATTGTACGATGAGCCTAATGTCACTGATCAAGCTGAAAAAGCCTTGTTGGCATTAAATCAGGGGCTTGAGGACGCTGAGTTATACTGTCAGAGATTCCGAAGGTGGGCAGTCCTGACCAAATGGAATGACGATGCTTTGGCAGCCCTTTTTCGGAAGGGTCTGTCAGAGAATGTAAAGGATGTTATGGTGGGATTCCCTGTCCCCTCTGGTCTCAATGATTCTATGTCATTAGCGATTCAAATTGACAGAGGTTTGCGTGAGTGTAGAGGTATTCGTGGAATAGTGTTGCCTTGTGAACCAGCTTCTGAACCCATGCAGTGTGATAGAGTGGCTTCTGGGGCACAGCGTCATGAGTTTCGAAAACGCAATGGGTTATGTTTCTACTGTGGTGATGCGTCTCATGCTATTTCAGTCTGCCCTAAGCGGGGAAGACGTTTTGCACGTTCAGTTGTCTTGGGTAGTGTTCAGACTAAATTTTTGTTGACTGTTACCCTGATTTGCTCCCTGTCCACATTTTCTGCTCAGGTTTTGTTGATTCGGGAGCAGCTATTAACCTGATGGATTTTGATTTTGCTAAACGTTGTGGGTTTCCCTTGATACCCCTACGGAGGTCTATTCCCCTACTGGGGATCGATTCTACCCCTTTGGCTGAGAATAAACCTCAGTTCTCTACTCAGGTGATAATGAGGGTTGAACCTGATCATCAGGAGAGTTGCAAATTTTTGGTGCTGTATAATCTGCATGACATTATCGTACTGGGTTTCCCTTGGTTACAGTCTCATAATCCTGTTTTGGATTGGAAATCTGTGTCTGTAACCAATTGAAATATCAATATCCGTTACCCTTGATTTCTGACCTGTTTTCCAGGGTGAAAAGTGCTACTTGGTTTACCAAGCTTGACCTCAGGGGGGCATATAACCTTATTCGCATTAAGCACTGGGATGAATGGAAGACGGCATTTAATACGCCAGAGGGGCATTTTGAGTACCTAGTGATGCCCTTTGGGCTCACTAATGCTCCTTCTGTCTTCCAGTCCTTCATGAATGACATTTTCAGGGATTTTGTGGATAAATTTCTGATTGTTTATTTGGATGATATCTTGATTTTTTCCAATGACTGGGACTCTCATGTGAAACATGTTCGGACTGTGTTCCAGATTTTGAGCGAGAATGCTCTGTATGTGAAGGGATCAAAGTGTCTTTTTGGAGTACAGAGGATCTCATTTCTGGGATTCATTTTGTCCCCATCTGTTATTGAAATGGACCCGGTCAAGGTTCAGGCCATCTGTGATTGGGTCCAACCTACTTCATTAAAGGCTCTTCAGAGATTCTTGGGTTTTGCCAATTTTTATCGTAAATTTATTGGTAATTTCTCTGTTATTGTTAAACCATTGACTGATTTGACCAAAAAGGGTTCTGATGTGGTGAATTGGCCTCCTGAGGCAGTCTCTGCGTTTCAGGAACTTAAGCAGAGATTCACTTCTGCTCCTGTTCTACGGCAGCCTGATGTTTCTCTGCCATTTCAGGTGGAGGTTGATGTCTCTGAAATTGGGCAGGTGCCGTTTTGTCCCAAAGAGATCCAGAGAACTCTAAAAGTAACCCTTGTGCCTTTTTCTCTCGAAAATGTTCTCCAACTGAACGTAATTATGACGTGGGTAATCGGGAGTTATTGGCCATGAAGTGGGCTTTTGAAGAGTGGAGACATTGGCTGGAGGGAGCCTGTAATGTGTGTAGTACAGTTCATATAGCGTCTTGTGCTTGGGTGCGATGAAAATACATGAGACCAGGTTTGATATAGAAAGTCTTGTATTACTTCATACAAGTTGGCAAAAATAGTCACACAGTTTGCAGACACAGAAGCAGGAGACACAGAGGCCAGAGTAATCTAAGCTCAGCAATCACTCTCCACAACAGGTTCAGGATCTTCTTCTCTGTTACCGTAAGTCCATGCAAACGTGGGTCTTTCAAAGAGCAGGGTTCAGAGTCCACAAGTGCTTCAGAGTTCCTCAGTAGGAATAGCTGGAGTACAAGGTCAAGGCTTCAGGAGTCAGGTCACAGGTTCACTGCAGGCTAGATTCTGAAGCACTGATTGCTCAGCTGTGGCTGCTTAAGAAGCAAAAGGAGAGAATCAGGGCGGGAACATGCAAGCTGGAAACTCCATATTGACTGAGGGCAGATAGCTGCAGCAAGACAGAAAGTAAAATGGCTGACGAACAAACTGAGTTTCAGGAACATGTACACAGAACCTTACATTACTCCCCCCTTAGGGACAACCTCCGGATGACCTCAGACCAGGCTTGTGTGGGTACCTCTGATGAAACTGACAGAGCAAGCGAGGGCATTAACGTTATTGACTGGTTCCCATGAGTTGTCTCCACGGGTAGCCCTGCCATTTAATCAGATATTGTAACTGATTTCTATACAACCTGGAATCTAAAATCCTTTCCACCACAAATTCTTCCTGACCATCGACTAGCACTGGGTCAGGGCAAGGAGAAGAACGTCCAGGAAACGTATTGGGTGTCGCAGCCTTTAGTAGGGATACATGAAAGACAGGGTGGATTCTCATAGTTCTGGGCAGTTGAAGACGACAAGCAACGGCACTTTTAATTTTACTGATTTTTATAGGGTCCAATGTAACTTATGTCCCAACTTAGACGATGGAATCCTTAACTTAAGATTTCTGGTTGACAGCCAGACCAAGTCTCCTACCTTGAAAGCTGGTGCAGGTTTACGAAATTTATCTGCTGCTTTCTTGTACCTTTCCTGAGCCGATTCCAGATTCTCTTTAGAAGATCCATATTCTTCTGTAAAGACGTGATTCTTTCAGCCACTGCTGGTAAAGGCGTTTCTATGGGAAATCGTGGTAAATGTTAGGATGATAACCTAGATTAGAGTAAAAAGGAGACTGCTTAGTGGAGGCACTCTGAGAGTTGTTATAAGAGAACTCAGCTAATGGAAGTAGATCCACCCAATCATCCTGTAGGTGGCAGATAAAGCAGCGGAGATACTGCTCCAGGGTTTGATTGGTTTTCGTTCGGTCTGTCCATTAGTCTGGGGATGAAAAGCAGAAGAAAGGTTTACTTTAATGTCCAATGCTGCACAGAAATTTTGCCAAAACCTAGAAGTGAATTGCACCCCTCGATCCGAAATAACCTCATCCGGTACTCCATGTAAGCGAAACACATCTTTAATCATCAAATCTGATGTCTGTTTTGCAGTGGGTAAGCCGACACAAGGGATAAATGAGCTGCCTTTGTTAGACGGTCAACCACCACTAGAATGGTGTTCTTCCCTTGAGAGGTTGGTAACTCCACAATGAAGTCCATAGAAATGGATCCCACGGGCGGGACGGGGTGGGAAGAGGCTGTAACAGACCAGTTGGTGAGGAGCGAGGTGTTTTGCATCTTGCACAGACTTCACATGAAAGTGACATAGTTTAAAACATCCTTCCTGCAAGTGGGCCACAAAAGAAACGAGAAAGAAATTCCTGTGTCTTTAGAATTCCTCTATGCCCAGCTATCTTGGAATCGTGAATGAGTTGCAATACTCTCAATCTGACTGTTTCAGGAATATACAGGCGTTGTCCCTGAATCCACACACCATTCTAAAAGACAAGACTTACGTCCCTTGGGGGTTGTGCCAAAAAGGAATCCGCATGGTATGCTTCCTTGATGTCCTTAAGTAGGTCTTGATTATGAATCACTCCTAGGAATCTAGAGTCAGGAAGAATAGTCTTAGGAGGAGTAATTGGACGTGTCTCTGCTGAGTAAATCCTAGAGAGTGCATCAGCCTTTCCATTGCGCGATCCTGGTCTATAAGAAATGGAAAATTAAATTGGTTTAAGAAAAGATTCCAGCGAGCCTGGCGAGGAGTCAGGCACTTAGCCGACCCTGATAAATTCAAGGTTACGATGGTCTGTCAGGACGGACTATTTGCTGTGCAGCTCCTGAAGAAGGTGTCTCCATTCTTTGAAGGCGGCAATAATGGCCAACAACTCTCTATTGCCCACATCGTAGTTCCTCTCAGCCGAAGACAACTGCTGGGAAAAGAAGGCACAGGGATGCAAGACATTCTTCTCACCTGTTCTCTGAGAGAGTATAGCTCCAACGGCACAGTCTGAAAACATCCACCTTTATTATGAAGGCAAGCTCGGGGTTGGGATTTTACTAGGATAGGTGCAGTGGTAAATTTATCTTTTAGACGGGAAAATGCTTCCTGGCTTGGGGAGTCCAGGAGAACCTAGACTTTTCCGGGTAAGTTGGGTGATAGGTGACACTACCTCAGAGAAATTTCCTAATGAAACGTCTATAGAAGTTGGCAAACCCGTGAAGCGCTGTACATCCCCTTTACATTTTAGGACTTGGCCAATTTGATGGCTTGGGTTTTGCTTCCTTTCCTTTACTTATTCCTTGTGTAGACAGTACTTTCCCCAGAAATTTGAATTTCGGTCCTTGGAATTTACACTTTAAGTTGTGTAAAGATGATTTTGTCTTAGACGTTCCAAGACCCATTTCACTTGTCCATGATGTTTCCTTCTGTGGAGTTAGAAAAATTAGAATATCATCCAAAAAAATCACACGAATGTATACAGGAGATCCCTAAGATGTCATTCACCAAGTGTTGGAAAGTGGCTGGGGCGGGTTACTCAACAAAGGCATAATTAGATATTCAAAGTGTCCAATAGCGTGACCTGAATGCAGTCTTCCATTTTTCCCCAGGTCTAATCGGCTAAGTTATAGGACAAAGCAAAGGGATCTATTTTTGAGAAAATTTTGGAATGTCGCACTCTCTCCAATAACTCAGGGTTTTTAAAGGCAATGGATAAACGGTTTCAATTGAACCCTTATTGAGTTCCCTATAGTCTACGCAGGGTCTCAGAGAACCATCTTTTCTTCTTTACAAAGAAGATGGGTGCACCTGCAGGAGATGAAGAGGGGGTATGAAGCCCTTGGCTAGATTTTCGTCTATGTAATCTTTAAAGCCTTTAGCTCGGCCCGCCAGGGGGTAGATCTTACCCAAAAGGTATCTCTGCTCCAGGCAATAATTCAATTGGACAATCATATGGACGGTGAGGAGGAAGCTGGTCGCGTTCTTCTTGTCACATAAATCTACATAGTCCTGGTATACAGCTGGGAGTTCAGGGACTGACATGGTTCCTTTAGGAAAAGAGCAAGCTGAAACTTTTGGACTCATCTGTTTCTCTGGAAAGTGTAATTCCTTGGTCTCCCAGTTAATGGTAGGATTTGAGCCTGCAGCCATGGTAGCCCTTAGAATATTGGGAAAGTGGGGAGAAAGATAAGCATAAAGGACAGTTTCTTTGATGATCTTTAACCCATAAGAACCCTCAAAGGTCTGTTTCCTGATCCACTGGTCCAGAGGTCAGCAGGGAGCCATCCACAGTTTTCCATCTGTACTGGAGTAGCCTTCTTCACTGAACGTATCCCCTGTTTCAGAGCAAAGGAGACATCCATAAAATTTCCACTTGCCCTGATGTCGATCATAGCAGAGCTAGACACCCAAAGCTGAGTCAACCCAGAGTTTGATGGAAAGAAAGCAATGAGAATTGTTTTTTCTTACAACTCAGCTGGGACACCGCTGAGGAAACTTGAAAAAATGGCAGCGTTTACACAGTCAACGTCCTCAGAGGTAACGGAGTTTAAGTCCGAGAAATCAAAGATTTGTTGCTGCCAGATCTCTCTGGAGCCTGAGGGGCTCGGGACCTGACAGATCCCCTCTCGCAACATCTCAGTGAAATGGTGCTGAAGTAGTCTTACGAGAACGGCTGGGGCAGTTTATAATGAAGTGCCCCTGACTTACCACAATAGAAACATAGATTCTCCTTAAAATGATGTTCCTTGCGTGCATCACAACCCGTCGTTGTAAAGAGTTACCTGATGGGTTCAGGTTCGGTTCCGTGTATTCCTATCAAAGGTTCCTTAGCTGGAGAGGAAAGGTAGGAAAAGGTTAGTGCGATTGCTTTCGAACCATCTCTCTTGCCTGCGTTCAGTCAGACGAGTATCAATACGGATGCAGTAGTTAATAAAGTCACCTAACGCGTGGGAGGGTCGGCACGAGCAAGTTCATCCTTATCAGTGGAGATAACCCCTTTCGAAAAATAGATTTTTTGGCGGAACTGTCCCAGGTGGTATCAAGGGCCCATCTCCTGGAAATCCAAAGGCATATTCGCTACTGAGTGCTTACCTTGGCGCAAAGCTAACATGGCTGCTTCAGCTGTTGCACCTCGATTGGGGTCATCAAACACCTGCCCATGGCTGAAATAAAATCATCAAGGTGATTCAAACAATCATCCTCGTCTCAATCAGAGGGTTTGCCCACATCAAAGCCTTGTTGGTAAGCAACATAATTATAGTAAGCACCTTAGATCGTTCAGTGGGAAATTGTGAAGCATGTGCAGAAAAAAAAAGATTGCATTGTTAATAAATCCCCTGAATTTCTCACGTTCCCCGCCAAAACGAAAAGGGGGCAACTTGGGAATCCCAGAACTCGGGGCTACGGCAGGAGCCTGGACTCGCTCCTCTAGAACCCAATCCTGGCTCGCAAATCCTGGGCAGTCTGTCCAAACACTTGCAAATTGTGATTAGTGAGGTCCTGTAGGTTTGTAAAACGGGTCTTTATATTCTGCAAATTGCAAGGATATTATCAGTCACTCCGCAAAGTTCCTTTATGCGGGCTCCATTTTCCAGATCTTTTAAGGACAGGAGTACTGGAAGAGAGGAGAGAAAAAAAAAACAATAGTGTTTACCTGTGGTAACACTGCAGAGAGAAAAAAAATTAAGGGAACTGCTCACCTGGAATGGTTTGTGAAAGTCACAACCACTATCATCACAGAAAGTTCAACCGGACATCTGATATCCACAGTTACAGCAGACAAAAAAGAGAAAAGAGAAAAAAAAAAAAATGTGTTTACCTGTGGTAACACTGCAGAAAAAAAAACACTTAAGGGAATTGCTCACCTGGAATGGTTGTGAGAAGTCACAACCACTGTCATCACAGAAAGTACAACCGGACATCTGATATCCACAGTTACAGCAGACACAGCCTTTCCAGACCCAGCAGACACTAACGTTTGGCTTCAGAATCTTGTAATGTGTGTAGTACAGTTCATATAGCGTCTTGTGCTTGGGTGCGATGAAAATACATGAGACACAGGTTTGATATAGAAAGTTTTGTATTACTTCATACAAGTTGGCAAAAATAGTCACACAGTTTGCAGACACAGAAGCAGGAGACACAGCAGGCCAGAGTAATCTAAGCTCAGCAATCACTCTCCACAACAGGTTCAGGATCTTCTTCTCTGTTACCGTAAGTCCATGCAAACGTGGGTCTTTCAAAGAGCAGGGTTCAGAGTCCACAAGTGCTTCAGAGTTCCTCAGTAGGAATAGCTGGAGTACAAGGTCCAAGGCTTCAGGAGTCAGGTCACAGGTTCACTGCAGGCTAGATTCTGAAGCACTGATTGCTCAGCTGTGGCTGCTTAAGAAGCAAAAGGAGAGAATCAGGGCGGGAACATGCAAGCTGGAAACTCCATATTGACTGAGGGCAAGATAGCTGCAGCAAGACAGAAAGTAAAATGGCTGACGAACAAACTGAGTTTCAGGAACATGTACACAGAACCTTACAGAGCCAAACATCAGGTGGTGGTCCTCACGGACCATAAGAATCTGGTTTATCTGGAATCAGCCAAGCGACTTAATCCTAGACAGGCCAGGTGGGCCTTGTTTTTCACACGTTTTAATTTTGTGGTTTCCTTTCTTCCTGGCACTAAGAATGTTAAGGCGGATGCCCTCTCGAGGAGTTTCCTTGCGGACTCTCCTGAGTTATCTGATCCTGCTGTTATTTTGAAAGAGGGTGTAGTTCTTTCCGCCATCTCGCCCAATTTGAGACTGGCTCTGGAAGGGTGTCAGGAGGATAAACCCGAGCGCTGCCCTATTGGGAAATTGTTTGTCCCAGACCGGTGGAAAAAGAGTGTGATGTCTGAGATTCATTGTTCCGCGTTGGCCGGTCATCCCGGAATTTTTGGTACCAGAGACTTGGTTAGTCGGTCCTTTTGGTGGCCTACTTTGTCTCGTGACGTCAGGAAATTTGTGCAGTCTTGCGGGACTTGCTCTCGCTCCAAGCCTTGCTCTCGCTCTAGTGGTTTGTTGATGCCATTGCCTGTGCCCAGGAGACCATGGACCCATGTCTCTATGGATTTCGTTTCCGACCTCCCTGTTTCTCAGAGAATGACCGTTATCTGGGTGATTTGTGATAGGTTTTCCAAAATGATACATCTTGTGCCATTACCTAAGTTGCCTTCCTCCTCTGAATTGGTGCCTTTGTTCCTTCAGCACGTGGTTCGGTTACACGGCATTCCTGAGAACATTGTGTCTGACAGAGGAGTCCAGTTTGTTTCCAGATTTGGAGGACTTTTTGTTCTAAACTTGGTGTTCAATTGTCTTTCTCCTCGGCTTTTCATCCTCAGACCAATGGACAAACTGAGAGAACAAACCAGACATTGGAGACTTATCTGAGATGCTTTGTGACTGCTGATCAGGATGACTGGGTCTCTTTTTTGCCTTTGGCTGAGTTTGCTCTTAATAATAGGGCTAGCTCTGCCACTTTGATGTCTCCATTTTTCTGCAATTTTGGGTTTCACCCTCGATTTTCTTCAGGACAGACGGAGGCTTCTGTCTGTCCAGGTGTTGACTCTGTTGTGGAGCGTATGCAGCAGATTTGGGACCAGGTAGTGGAGAGGTTGTCCCTCTCTCAGGAGAGGGCCCAGCGGTTTGCCAACCGGCATAGGACTGATGGTCCTCCATTTAAAGTGGGGGACTTGGTCTGGTTGTCCTCAAGAAATATCTCTATGAGAGTTGCATCTCCTAAGTTTAAGCCTAGGTTCATTGGACCTTATAAGATCATGGAGATTCTTAATCCTGTTACCTTTCGTTTACTTCTTCCAGGGACATTTAAGATCCATAACGTGTTCCACAAGTCCTTATTGAAGAGGTTTGTCAAGCCAGTGGTTCCTATGGCTGTGCCTCCTGACCCTGTTTTGGTTGAGGGCAATCTGGAGTATGTGGTTGAGAAAATATTGGATTCTCGTTTTTCTAGACGGAAACTCCAGTATTTGGTTAAGTGGAGAGGTTATGGTCAGGAGGACAATTCTTGGGTGTTTGCTTCGGACATCCATGCTAGGAGACTCATCCGTGCGTATCACAGAGCTCATCCTGACTGACCTGGTTGCTCAAATGAGGGTTCGGTGACCCCTCCTCAAGGGGGGGGTACTGTTGTGAATGTGCTAGAAGTGAATTCTGAGCAGAAGCTCCCTCTGGTGGTTACAGACAGTGCTGAACTGTTCAGTGAGGATTGTGAAGATTGGCGATCAGGTGTTACTGACTGGTCTTATATAAGGGAGGTTCCCTCCCATCAGGGTTGCCGGTGATCAATTGTTCTGGTCTCATCTTTGATTCTTGTTCACTTTGAAGCTTGCTGTTTCGTGCCTGCATCTTCTGCTAACAGATAAGACATTTTCTTCTTTTAGTTTTTTGGTGCTTGCTTTTTGCATTTTGTCCTGCACTTCTGTGGGGGTCTGCCGGGTCCCCTCCGGGGGCTTGTGCTCCTCTCAGTTTAGTTCAGCCACTGTTGTTTGTTCATTTGCCTTTTCCAGTTTTTTCAATGGCTGCTGTTTAGTTTTGTTACACCAGAGAACTAATTTAGGTGGTAGAGGTCGTGTGATCTCAGGTGTTTTTGTAATTAGTAGTGTTGGTACTTTTTAGGGTTTTTTGGGATTGCAGTAAGTGTCCTTCCTATCCTTTTCTATCTAGCAAGTTTGGGCCCCAACGTTTGCTCACACTATTTTCTGTCTGTGTCTGTATCTCCTCTTATCTAATCGCCATTACATGTTTGGGGGCTTTCTATGTTCTTTGGGGATCTGCTCCGGGGCAGATAGTTTTCCTCTTTCTGTCTTTAGGTGTAGTTAGCTTCTCAGGCTGTGACGAGGCGTCTAGGACCAACGTAGGTACGCTCCACGGCTGCCTTTAGTTGTGGTGGTTAGTCAGGGTACTGCAATCCAATAGATTCCAACCTCTCTGGTGTATTTCCTTTTTTGCCTGCTCTCCTCAGCTACCAAATCATAACACATGCCCCATTCCCCCATACTGTTTCCTCGTACATGCCCCACATTCCGTTTCCTCATACAAGCCCCCATTCTCGCATATTGTTTCCTCATACATGCCCCCATTTCCCTGTACTGTTTTCTCGTACATGCCCCCCATTCCCGCGTACTGTTTCCTCGTACATGCCCCACATTCCCCACGACTGTTTCCTCATACATGCCCCACATTCCCTCGACTGTTTCCTCGTACATGCCCCACATTCCGTTTCCTCATACTAGCCCCCCATTCTCGCATACTCTTTCCTCATACATGCCCCATTACCCTGTACTGTTTTCTCGTACATGCCCCCCATTCCCACGTACTGTTTCCTCGTACATGCCCCACATTCCCCACGACTGTTTCCTCGTACATGCCCCACATTCCCCACGACTGTTTCCTCGTACATGCCCCACATTCCGTTTCCTCATACAAGCCCCCCATTCTCTCATACTGTTTCCTCATACATGCCCACATTACCCTGTACTGTTTCCTCATACATGACCCCATTCCCACATCTGTTTCCTCATACATGCCCCCATTCCCCCATACTGTTTCCTCATACATGCCCCATTACCACATACTGTTTCCTCGTACATGCCCCCATTCCCCCGTAGTTTTCATGTACATGCCCTCCATTCCCGCATACTGTTTCCTTGTACATGCCCCCATTCCCCCATACTGTTTTCTCGTACATGCCCTCCATTCCCGCGTACTGTTACCTCATGCATGCCCCCCCATTCCTGCGTACTGTTTCCTCGTACATGCCCCACATTCCCCAGTACTGTTTCCTCGTACATGCCCCCATTCCGTTTCCTCATACAAGCCCCCCATTCTCACATACTGTTTCCTCATACATGCCCCCATTACCCTGTACTGTTACCTCATACATGCCCCCCATTCATCATACTGTTTCCTTGTACATGCCCCCCATTCCCTAGTAATATTTCCTCATACATGACCCCATTCCCCTGTACTATTTCCTCATACATGCCCCCATCTCCCCCTTTGCTCCTCATTTTGTGTCCTCAAATCTCCTTTCATACATTAAATCCCCCAACCCACTACAAATTTCCCCACACACAATAAATCCCCCATCCCCATGACAAGTCTCACTCCACACACATTAAATCCCCCATCCCGACTCCAATTCTCCCCACACACAATAAATCCCCCATCCCTAAGACACATGTCCCCCACACACATTAAACACCCCCATGCCCATGACAAATCTCCCTCCTACACACATTAAACACCCCCATCCCCACTCAAATTCTCCCCACACACAATAAATCCCCCACCCCCACTCAAATTCTCCCCCCCATGCACTTAATCTTCGGTGTCTTCAGCTCCACTGGAGCACTTACCACCAGAGTGCGCCTCTGCAGTGCCGGCGAGTGACGTCAGCAACGTGATCACATGATCTGAACACGCTGCAGACGTCGCTCTGACCCAGCGGTCAGAGCTTCAATTGTACTTGCGTCTCTAAGATGCAAGTACAATTGATCCCTGGGAGCCGGCGCGCTGCAGGTTCTTTGTGCCGGCTGTCAGCTTGACAGCCGGCACAGGGAACCGCCGACTCCCAGGCCGGGGGCAGCAGAATGCAGCCGCAGGGGAGACACTGTGGACCGCTGTATCAGGCGGTCCGACTGCGCCCCCTGACGGCTGCACCCGGGGCATATGCCCCGGCTGCCCCCCAGATACAAGGAGTGACAGGATCCCCACAGGCCACAGCTATCATTAGTATCAGAGCTGGGCGGTGAAGACTCAGCATGACAGGAGGGTGGAGCTGCCATATTGTCCACATATACAGGAGGGAGGGAGATATGGCTAGGGGGCGGTGCACCTATCATGAGGCAGCTGTGAAAGAACAGCCCCCAGCAGATGCCGCCCCCCTTTTTATCAGCAGGTGGCGCCACCTGAGGCAACCGACTCAAGTTGCCTCATGATAGGTGCGCCCCTGGTCCTAGACTAGCGTTTATTTCTGCCAGAGTTGTAAGATTCCTAATTCATTAGGCCGGTTTCACATGTCAGTGTCTCCGGTACGTGTAGTGACAGTTTTCTCATGTACCGAGACACTGACACACGTACACCCATTCAAGTGAATGGGTCTATGCACATGTCAGCGTGTTTTCACAGACAGTGTCTGTGTGCAAAACACGCAGACATTTCCTGTTGTGAATGGGTTTGAGATGAGTTCTGAGCAGGGGCTCCCTCTGGTGGTTACAAGCGGTGCTAGTGAAGGTTGTGAGGACTGGGAATCAGGTGTTACTGACTGGTCTTATATAAGGGAGTCATTCTCCCATCAGGGTTGCCGGTGATCAATTGTTCTGGTCTGAATCCTTCATTCCAGTTTCCCTTGTGGCCTGCTGTGTCGTGTCTGCATCTCCTGCTTACAGATAAGACTTTTGCTTCTTTTGTGTTTTTGCTATATTTTTGCATTTTGTCCTGCACTTCTTTGGGGGCCTTCAGGGTCCCCTCCGGGGGCTTCTGCCCTCTCAGTTTAGTTCAGCCACTGAGTTTTGTTCTTTTGCTTTTTTCAGTTTTTTCAGTGGCTGCTGTTTTGATTTTGTTACACCAGAGAACTAATTTAGGTGGTAGAGGTCGTGTGATCTCAGGTGATTTTGAAATTAGTAGAGTTGGTGCTTTTCAGGGTTTTCTGGGATTGCAGTAAGTACCCTTCCTATCCTTTTCTATTTAGATAGTTTGGGCCCCAGCGTTTGCTCATATTATTTTCTTTCTGTGTCAGTATTTCCTCTTGTCTAACCGCCATTACATGTTTGGGGGCTTTCTATTATCTTTGGGGTTCTGCTCCGGGGCAGATAGCTTTCCTATTTCTATCTTTAGGTGTAGTTAGTTTCTCAGGCTGTGACGAGGCGTCTAGGACCAACGTAGGAACGCTCCACGGCTGCCTCTAGTTGTGGTGGTTAGTCAGGGTACTGCAATCTCATAGATTCCAACTGCTCTGGTGTATTGCCTTTTTGCCTGCTCTCCTCAGCTACCGAAATATAACAGTATCACCGGCCTAAACTGAAAATTATATTGTACTCTCAGAAGGGAAAAATATTGTGAAAGAAAAAAGTTGTCAGAGTTGCCAGAGATTTTTTTTTTTTGTTTGTTGCATTTTTTTTTTTCCCTCTGTATCTCTGGGTGCTGAGGAGGATTTTTTTTTTTTTTTTTTTCCTCTCAATGGAGTTTGCACAGTTGTCTGGCAGTGTGGATCAGCTTGCCACTGAGGTTCGGAGTATTGCAACCTATCTTGCTAGGTTGCCTGTTGTGGAACCTAGGATTCCCATGCCAGATTTGTTTTTGGGGGATCGAGCTAAGTTTCTGAATTTCAAAAATAACTGTAAATTGTTTTTTGCCTTAAAATCTAAGTCCTCAGGGTACGCAGCGCAGCAGGTTCAAATTGTCATCTCTCTCCTGCGCGGCGACCCTCAGGATTGGGCTTTTTCCCTGACACCTGGGGATCCTGTTTTGAGTGATGTTGATGCGTTTTTTCATGCTTTGGGGTTATTGTACGATGTCACTGATCAGGCTGAAAAAACTTTGTTGGCATTAAGTCAGGGGCTTGAGGACGCTGAGTTATACTGTCAGAGATTCCGTAGGTGGGCAGTCCTGACCAAATGGAATGACGACGCTTTGGCGGCCTTTTCCGGAAGGGTCTGTCAGATAATGTAAAGGATGTTATGGTGGGATTCCCTGTCCCCTCTGGTCTCAATGATTCTATGTCATTAGCGATTCAAATTGACAGACGTTTGCGTGAGAGGAGAGGTATGCGTGGAATGGTGTTGCCTTGTGAGCCAGCTTCTGAACCCATGCAGTGTGATAGAGTGGTGTCTGGGGCACAGCGTCATGAGTTTCGAAAGCGCAATGGGTTATGTTTCTACTGTGGTGATGTCACGCGGTCTTATGATATGTGTACGATGTCAGTAAACTATTCTTAAAAGAACAACACTCTATACAACATATAGATTAGCAATATCAGCATGTAAATATAGAATAGATTTACCTGACACGATATCCGTTGAACTCAGGGTTAATCTTGAGGACTTGATACACTGTCACAGGAAAGAGGAGGACCGGGGGTCTAACCTGACCCTAAACTGGGGTCCTAACTAATCCCTCACCTTGGAGGTACTGATAAAGGTTCAGAGGTCCAAGTCTCCAGCCTAACCCTGTCTCCTATCAGTCCCTGAACCCTGTAATCAGTCCTAAGAAGGATACTGATTACCACCAAAGGAATATGGGCTGATCTCTGCTAAATACACAGATTAGACATATTAGACAGACTGGAGAAAACACAGACTTGCATACACACTCAAACACAGAAGGAACATAAATGATCTGGGATATTAAACTCTAAGCAAGGTGAGCTTAAAACAACTAAGGAGCTCTTTAACTTAAGTCTATACAGATACAATCCTATCTGTGGTCTGCATGAAGAATTTCACTGGCAACTCCCAACACAGACAACCAGAGATTTAAAGGAAACCAATCAACAAATAATTAATTGCAGCCGGGAGAAACTGCACCCAGTCCCAGAACTGAGCACAGACAGAATTAACTCCCTAACTGCCAAACACAAAGAAACAGCAACTCAGCTGTGAGAAGTCAGAATGTGCAACCGCGACGATCTTCGTGGCAATGCACACATGACAGTACCCCCCCTTCTACGAGGGGCCTCCGGACCCTCAGGGCCAGGTTTGCCCGGGTGAGTTCTGTGGAAGGTCCGCACCAAACGATCTGCGTTAATGTCAGACGCAGGAACCCACGTCCTCTCCTCTGGACCATACCCCTTCCAATGCACCAAGTACTGAAGGGACCGGCGATTCAGACGTGAGTCAATGATCTTTGACACTTGAAACTCCAAGTTACCATTGACCACCACTGGAGGAGGAGGTAGAGGTGATGGTATGACTGGTGCCACGTACCTCTTAAGTAATGACTTGTGGAACACATTGTGGATTTTAAACGTAGGAGGGAGGTCCAGACGAAATGCCACAGGATTAATTATGGAACTGATCCTGTACGGCCCGATGAATCTGGGGCCCAGCTTCCAGGAGGGAACTTTAAGTTTTATATTCCTGGTAGACAACCATACCAGATCGTTCACATTAAGATCTGGACCAGAAACTCTCCTCCTATCAGCCATACGTTTATAACGGTTCCCCATAGCACTCAGATTATTCAATACACCTCTCCACACTGAAGCAAGTGACGACGAGAAACGCTCCTCCTCAGGAACCCCAGAAGGGACCCCCCCATTGAATGTACAAAACTGGGGATGAAAACCATATGCCCAAAAAACGGGGACTTACCAGTGGACTCGCTCCGCCTGTTGTTAAGAGCGAACTCTGCCAGAGGCAGAAAGAAGACCAGTCCTCCTGGTTCTCTGAGACAAAACACCGAAGATAAGTCTCTAGGCTTTGATTCAGACGCTCTGTCTGACCATTGGTCTGCGGATGAAAAGCCGAGGAAAATGACAATTGCATCCCCGACGTAAACAAAATGCCCTCCAAAACTTGGACACAAACTGAGACCCCCTATCTGACACCACATCAGAAGGCAACCATGAAGTCTCACAATCTCCCCAATGAACACCTGCGCCAGAGTTTTAGCATTAGGGAGGGCAGGAAGAGCAATGAAATGTGCCATCTTACTGAACCTGTCAACAACCACCAGTATGACAGTCTTCCCTGACGACTGAGGAAGGTCCGTGATGAAGTCCATAGACAAATGAGTCCATGGACGCTCCGGAAGTTTCAAGGGTAAGAGGGTCCCAGACGGACGGGTATGAGGGGTCTTAGAGCGAGCACAAACCCCACAGGACGCGACAAAAGTTAAAACATCTTTATTAACGTTAGGCCACCAAAACCGGCGAGAAAGGAGATCTAAAGTAGCCTTACTCCCTGGATGTCCTGCTAAAGCAGAATTATGATGTGCCTCAATAACCTTTTGTCTCAACTGATTTGGGACAAACAGTCTCCCTGGAGGTCCTGCAGGGGCGTCCCCTGAGCCTCTAACACCTCCTCCTCAAGCTCAGAACATACAGCCGACACTACCACCCCCTCCTGAAGGATAGGAATCGGGTCATCCATTTTCCCGGCCCCTGGGAAACTGCGAGACAAGGCATCCGCCTTAACATTCTTAGATCCAGGGCGATAAGTGACAACAAAATTAAACCTGGTAAAAAACAACGACCATCGAGCTTGTCTGGAATTCAGACGCTTAGCAGATTCCAAATACAGCAGGTTCTTGTGATCAGTAATGACGGTGACCGGGTGGACTGCCCCCTCCAAAAAGTGACGCCATTCTTCAAAAGCCAACTTAATGGCCAAAAGTTCCCTATTGCCGATATCATAATTCCTTTCGGCGGACGACAATTTTTTAGAAAAGAAAGCGCACGGATGCCATTTACCAGGGGACGGACCCTGGGACAATATTGCACCCACCCCTACGTCAGACGCGTCCACCTCCACAACGAACGGCTGTGATGCATCTGGTTGGATGAGAACGGGTGCCGAAGCAAAACATTTTTTCAAAGAGGAAAAAGCTTGGCAAGCTTTGTCCGACCATTTAGAAAAATCCGTCCCTTTTCTTGTCATGTCAGTGAGAGGTTTGACAACAGATGAGAAATTACAAATAAATTTCCGGTAGTAGTTAGCAAACCCCAGAAAACGCTGCAGAGCCTTAAGATCCTCTGGCTGATCCCATTCAAGCACTGCTCTCACCTTTTCAGGGTCCATACGGAAACCGGAGGCTGACACCAAGAAACCCAAAAACTGAAGTTCCTGTACGGCGAATACACACTTTTCCAGTTTGGCGTATAGTTTATTGTCTCGCAAGATCTGCAACACCTGTCTCACATGCTCCTGGTGAGACCAAGATCTGGTGAGTAAATTAAAATGTCATCCAAATATACGACCACAAACAGCCCCACCAGATGACGAAAAATGTCATTAACAAAATGTTGGAACACTGCTGGTGCAGTAGTCAGACCAAAAGGCATGACAAGGTTCTCATAATGTCCCTCCGGCGTGTTAAACGCCGTTTTCCACTCATCCCCCTCTTTTATCCTAATCAGATTATACGCCCCCCTGAGATCCAATTTAGAGAACCATTTGGCGCCAACAATTTGATTGAAGAGATCAGGAATCAGAGGGAGTGGATACGGATCTCGAACAGTAATCCGATTAAGTTCGCGGAAATCCAAGCAAGGGCGTAGGCCTCCATCTTTTTTCTTCACAAAGAAGAACCCCGCGGCCACTGGGGAAGATGAAGGTCTAATATGCCCTTTGGCCAGACTTCCGAAATATAATCTTTCATAGCCTGCCTCTCAGGACCAGAAAGGTTATATAACCTAGCTTTAGGTAACTTAGCATCAGGAAGTAAATTAATAGAGCAGTCATACACGCGATGAGGAGGCAACTCCTGACACCCCTCCTCAGAGAACACATCCCCAAAGTCCTCCAAAAAAGGAGGCAAAGTACTAGGCACGACCGCACTGATGACTGTGTTCATGCAGTTACTTTTGCAAAACTCCCCCATTGGCTTATATCTCTGGACTGCCAATTAATCACAGGGTTATGTTTAACCAACCAAGGAAGTCCCAACACAATAGGAGTAGGTAGACCCTCCAACACATAACAAGATAATAGTTCCCTATGTATTGCCCCTACCCGAAGGTCAATGTTATGAACCTCATGAACAAAGCTACCTTGGCCGAGAGGCCTGGCGTCAATGGAGAATATAGGGATCGGTTTGACCAATACACTCAGATGCATACCTTGAGCCTGAGCAAACTGAGCGTCAACCAGATTAGCCCCGGACCCACTATCAAGAAGAACAGAAAATCTCTCCACTCTCGTACCAACCACCACCTCCACTGGTACAAGGAACTGAGAAGAACTAGCGGACGAAATACATACTCCCAGGTTGTCGTCCACCACACAACCTGGGATTAACAGTTTTCGGCGACTTTTTGCTCAACAAGGCACGGGATGGACATCCCCAACAAAATGTCCCTCTTTCCCGCAGAAGAAACACCTTCTAGTCCTGCGGCGTACCGCCAATCCCCTCCTACGAAATGATGTCCCTCCCAACTGCATAGGCTCCTCCGAACAGACAAGGGGAACCTCAACATAAGGGACTTTAGTAGTAGGTGGAGTAACAACAGGGGGCGGAGTTACCTCGCACCTCTCCCGGAGCCGTCTATCAGTACGGATAGCTAGGGCCATAGCAGCCTCCAGTGATGGAGGAGAATCATACTGAGCCAAAACGTCCTTTAATTTGTCAGAAAGCCCATGACAAAACTGGCTTCTAAGAGCTGGGTCATTCCACTGAGTATCTGTGGCCCATCTACGAACTCAGAAGCAAATTCCTCCGCCGGACGATCTCCCTGCTGTATCTTACGTAATTTTGTCTCAGCAAGAGAGACCCGATCTGGGTCATCATATACCAAACCCAGGGCAGTAAAAAATCGATCTACTGACTGTAGAGCCGGGGATCCCGGAGGAAGGGAGAAGGCCCAGGATTGAGGGTCCCCTTGTAGGAGCGAGATAACAATTCCCACTCTCTGCTCTTCACTCCCTGATGATCGAGGCCGAAGCCGAAAATACAATTTACATGCTTCCCTGAAGGTAAAAAATTTGTCTCGCCCACCAGTGAACCTGTCCGGGAGAGCTACTTTAGGTTCAAATCTGGTTTGCTCCGAGGGAGACAAAACTTTGGACTTAATGTCCGTCAGCTCCATGGATAATCCCTGCAACTGCAGAGCCAGCTGGGCTACTGGATCCATGGCAACTGGGAATAATTTTATGGGCCAGTGAAAATGTCACGCGGTCTTATGATATGTGTACGATGTCAGTAAACTATTCTTAAAAGAACAACACTCTATACAACATATAGATTAGCAATATCAGCATGTAAATATAGAATAGATTTACCTGACACGATATCCGTTGAACTCAGGGTTAATCTTGAGGACTTGATACACTGTCACAGGAAAGAGGAGGACCGGGGGTCTAACCTGACCCTAAACTGGGGTCCTAACTAATCCCTCACCTTGGAGGTACTGATAAGGTTCAGAGGTCCAAGTCTCCAGCCTAACCCTGTCTCCTATCAGTCCCTGAACCCTGTAATCAGTCCTAAGAAGGATACTGATTACCACCAAAGGGATATGGGCTGATCTCTGCTAAATACACAGATTAGACATATTAGACAGACTGGAGAAAACACAGACTTGCATACACACTCAAACACAGAAGGAACATAAATGATCTGGGATATTAAACTCTAAGCAAGGTGAGCTTAAAACAACTAAGGAGCTCTTTAACTTAAGTCTATACAGATACAATCCTATCTGTGGTCTGCATGAAGAATTTCACTGGCAACTCCCAACACAGACAACCAGAGATTTAAAGGAAACCAATCAACAAATAATTAATTGCAGCCGGGAGAAACTGCACCCAGTCCCAGAAACTGAGCACAGACAGAATTAACTCCCTAACTGCCAAACACAAAGAAACAGCAACTCAGCTATGAGAAGTCAGAATGTGCAACCGCGACGATCTTCGTGGCAATGCACACATGACAGGTGTATGCCCTCTCATGCTATTTCAGTCTGCCCTAAGCGGGGAAGATGTTTTGCACGCTCAGTTGTCTTGGGTAGTGTTCAGACTAAGTTTTTATTAACTGTCACTCTGATATGCTCTCTGTCCCATTTTCTGCTCAGGCTTTCGTTGATTCTGGAGCAGCTATTAACCTGATGGATTATGATTTTGCTAAACGTTGTGGGTTTCCCTTGATACCCCTGCAGAAGTCTATTCCCTACTGGGGATCGATTCTACCCCTTTGGCTGAGAATAAACCCAGTTTTCTACTCAGGTGATAATGAGGGTTGAACCTGATCACCAGGAGTGCTGCAAATTTTTGGTTCTATATAATCTGCATGACATTATCGTGCTGGGTTTCCCTTGGTTACAGTCTCATAATCCTGTTTTGGATTGGAAATCTGTGTCTGTAACCAGTTGGGGCTGCCAATGTGTTAATACAACACTCCTGTTTTTTCTGCCTCCCCCCAGGCTCAGGATGGTTCCTGACTTTTTGTTGATTTTTCTGATGTGTTTAGCGAAAGTAAATCTGCATCCTTGCCTCCCCATAGGAGCTATGACTGCGCTATTGAATTAGTGCCGGGTAGTAAATTCCCTAAAGGTCGCCTTTTTAACTTGTCTGTACCTGAACATGACGCTATGCGGTCTTATATCAAGGAATCATTGGAGAAGGGTCATATCAGACCATCCTCTTCACCCTTAGGTGCCGGTTTTTTCTTTGTGGCCAAAAAAGATGGTTCATTAAGGCCGTGTATTGATTATCGTCTCTTGAACAATATTACTGTGAAATATCAATACCCGTTACCCTTGATTTCTGACCTGTTTTCCAGGGTGAAAAACGCTACTTGGTTTACCAAGCTTGACCTCAGGGGGGCGTATAACCTTATTCGCATTAAGCACGGGGATGAATGAAGACGGCATTCAATACCCTGAAGGGCATTTTGAGTACCTAGTGATGCCCTTTGGGCTCACTAATGCTCCTTCCGTCTTCCAGTCCTTCATGAATGACATTTTCAGGGATTTTGTGGATAAATTTCTGATTGTTTATTTGGATGATATCTTGATTTTTTCTAATGACTGGGACTCTCATGTGAAAACATGTTCGAACTGTATTCCAGATTTTGAGAGAGAATGCTCTGTATGTGAAGGGATCAAAGTGTCTTTTTGGCGTACAGAGGATCTCATTTCTGGGATTCATTTTGTCCCCATCTGTTATTGAAATGGACCCGGTCAAGGTTCAGGCCATCTGTGATTGGGTCCAACCTACTTCATTAAAGGCTCTTCAGAGATTTTTGGGTTTTGCCAATTTTTATCGTAAATTTATTGGTAATTTCTCGGTTATTGTTAAACCATTAACTGATTTGACCAGAAAGGGTTCTGATGTGGTGAATTGGCCTCCTGAGGCAGTCTCTGCATTTCAGGAACTTAAGCAGAGATTCACTTCTGCTCCTGTTCTACGGCAGCCTGATGTTTCTCTGCCATTTCAGGTGGAGGTTGATGCCTCTGAAATTGGGGCAGGTGCCGTTTTGTCCCAAAAAGATCCAGAGACCTCTAAAAGTAACCCTTGTGCCTTTTTCTCTCGAAAATTTTCTCCTACTGAACGTAATTATGACGTGGGTAATCGGGAGTTATTGGCCATGAAGTGGGCTTTTGAAGAGTGGAGACATTGGCTGGAGGGAGCCAAACATCAGGTGGTGGTCCTTACGGACCATAAGAATCTGGTCTATCTGGAATCTGCCAAGCGACTCAATCCTAGACAGGCCAGGTGGGCCTTGTTTTTCACACGTTTTAATTTTGTGGTTTCCTTTCTTCCTGGCACTAAAATGTTAAGGCGGATGCCCTCTCGAGGAGTTTCCTTGCGGACTCTCCTGAGTTATCTGATCCTTCTGTTATTTTGAAAGAGGGTGTAGTTCTTTCCGCCATCTCGCCCAATTTGAGACTTGCTCTGGAGGGGTGTCAGGAGGATAGGCCCGAGCGCTGCCCTGTTGGAAAATTGTTTGTCCCGGACCAATGGAAAAAGAGTGTGATGTCTGAGATTCATTGTTCCGCATTGGCTGGGCATCCCGGAATTTTTGGTACCAGAGACTTGGTTAGTCGGTCCTTTTGGTGGCCTACCTTGTCTCGTGATGTCAGGGAATTTGTGCAGTCCTGCGGGACTTGCTCTCGCTCCAAGCCTTGCTCTCGCTCTAGTGGTTTGTTGATGCCATTGCCTGTGCCCAAGAGACCATGGACCCATATCTCTATGGATTTCATTTCCGATCTTCCTGTTTCTCAGAGAATGACCACCATCTGGGTAATTTGTGATAGGTTTTCCAAAATGATACATCTTGTGCCATTACCTAAGTTGCCTTCCTCCTCTGAATTGGTGCCGTTGTTCCTTCAGCACGTGGTTCGTTTACACGGCATTCTGAGAACATTGTGTCTGACAGAGGAGTCAGTTTGTTTCCAGATTTTGGAGGACTTTTTGTTCTAAACTGGGTGTTCAATTGTCTTTCTCCTCGGCATTTCATCCTCAGACCAATGGTCAAACTGAGAGAACAAACCAGACATTGGAGACTTATCTAAGATGCTTTGTGTCTGCTGATCAGGATGACTGGGTCTCTTTTTTGCCTTTGGCTGAGTTTGCTCTTAATAATAGGGCTAGCTCTGCCACTTTGATGTCTCGTTTTTCTGTAATTCTGGGTTTCACCCTCGATTTTCTTCAGGACAGACGGAGGCTTCTGTCTGTCCAGGTGTTGACTCTGTTGTGGAGCGTATGCAACAGATTTGGGACCAGGTAGTGGAGAGGTTGTCCCTCTCTCAGGAGAAGGCCCAGCGGTTTGCTAACCCGGCATAGGACTGATGGTCCTCGGTTTAAAGTGGGGGACTTGGTCTGGTTGTCCTCAAAGAATATTCCTATGAGAGTAGCATCTCCTAAATTTAAGCCTAGGTTCATTGGACCTTATAAGATCATGGAGATTATTAATCCTGTTTCTTTTCGTTTGCTTCTTCCAGGGACATTTAAGATCCATAACGTGTTCCACAAGTCCTTGTTGAAGAGGTTTGTTGAGCCAGTGGTTCCTGCTGCTGTGCCTCTTGACCCTGTTTTGGTTGAGGGCAATCTGGAGTATGTGGTTGAGAAAATATTGGATTCTCGTTTTTCTAGACGGAAACTCCAGTATTTGGTTAAATGGAGAGGTTATGGTCAGGAGGACAATTCTTGGGTGTTTGCTTCGGACATCCATGCTAGGAGACTTATCCGTGCGTATCATAGAACTCATCCTGACCGACCTGGTTGCTCAAATGAGGGTTCGGTGACCCCTCCTCAAGGGGGGGGTACTGTTGTGAATGGGTTTGAGATGAGTTCTGAGCAGAGGCTCCCTCTGGTGGTTACAAGCGGTGCTAGTGAAGATTGTGAGGACTGGGAATCAGGTGTTACTGACTGGTCTTATATAAGGGAGTCATTTTCCCATCAGGGTTGCCGGTGATCAATTGTTCTGGTCTGAATCCTTCATTCCAGTTTCCCTTGTGGCCTGCTGTGTCGTGTCTGCATCTCCTGCTTACAGATAAGACTTTTGCTTCTTTTGTGTTTTTGCTATATTTTTGCATTTTGTCCTGCACTTCTTTGGGGGCCTTCAGGGTCCCCTCCGGGGGCTTCTGCCCTCTCAGTTTAGTTCAGCCACTGAGTTTTGTTCTTTTGCTTTTTTCAGTTTTTTCAGTGGCTGCTGTTTTGATTTTGTTACACCAGAGAACTAATTTAGGTGGTAGAGGTCGTGTGATCTCAGGTGATTTTGAAATTAGTAGAGTTGGTGCTTTTCAGGGTTTTCTGGATTGCAGTAAGTACCCTTCCTATCCTTTTCTATTTAGATAGTTTGGGCCCCAGCGTTTGCTCATATTATTTTCTTTCTGTGTCAGTATTTCCTCTTGTCTAACCGCCATTACATGTTTGGGGGCTTTCTATTATCTTTGGGGTTCTGCTCCGGGGCAGATAGCTTTCCTATTTCTATCTTTAGGTGTAGTTAGTTTCTCAGGCTGTGACGAGGCGTCTAGGACCAACGTAGGAACGCTCCACGGCTGCCTCTAGTTGTGGTGGTTAGTCAGGGTACTGCAATCTCATAGATTCCAACTGCTCTGGTGTATTGCCTTTTTGCCTGCTCTCCTCAGCTACCGAAATATAACAATTTCCGTTTTCACCTGGACACACGGGCCACAAAATGTGCCGCACACATGCACATGGAGAACAGTGCACACTGTTCCTTTGTGTGCATGGATGGCCACAGGGAAAGAAGCGGCTGCTGTAAGTGCTCTTCCCCGGCGGGCAGGTGCTGAAGTCGGCTGCCATTCTCCCCTGCTCTGCCGCCGGAATATTTCCTCCAGGAATTCCCGGCTCAGAGCTTCTGTAGCTGGAGCCCACACTCAATCGCGGACTCCCCGGTACCCGCTCCCCTCTCAGACGGCAACCGGCAGAGCTGGTGAGAATGACAGCCAGCTTCAGCACCTGCCCCTGGGGAACAGCTCTTACAGTAGCGCTTCTTCCCCGGCGGCCATCCGTGTGGTACTGATGCGGCACACGGGTGGCACACGGTTGCCACACATGTGCCGCACGTAGTACACACACGGACACACAGACACTGATCTCCAGTACCGGTTTTTCCGGTACCGGAAATATCAGGACTAGAGATGAGCGACTTTGCCTCCGGGAGGGTCGAGTCAGGTTTCGGTCGGCTCAACTTTTACAAAAGTCGGGTCGAACGAAGTCGGCCGACTAACGGAAACTGTTGAGTCGGTGTCGGAAACCCGACCCCAATGCAAGTCAATGGCGAATAAAAGTTGCCAGTGAGTGGAGGACAGTAAACACACCTACAGTAGCCATTTCAGTGCCAACGACATCAATTCTTATTACTTAAGCTTGTCAACCTTAATTTACTTTATAATAACAGTAACGCATTGAAAACTGGGGATTATTTGGCTAAAGTTGTGGGGGGTACAGCTCAGTTAGGGAGGTGGAAAAACTGGCATATGTTGAGGCAGGGCCTGCGTCAGCACCCAGGCAAGTGCCGGGGCCCTGAGCAGGCGGGGGGGGTTCACTCACAGTCGGGGACACCGGCATGCTATGGGGGCCCAGTGCCTGTGCCAGTACCGGGGGCCGGTGACTCGAGCAGAGCAGCTGCCAGCGAGGAGAGGTGAGTAGTTCATTTTTTTTTATGTTTGGCGCAATATATGGAGACCATCATATGGGGCACATCATACACTGGAGTATCATATATGGGGCCCATCATACACTGGAGCATCATATATGGAGCATTACATGGGGCCCATCATACACTGGAGCATCATATATGGGGCCCATTATATATGGAGCATTATATGGGGCTCATTATTCTGTATAGACCTCTATGTGGTGCCCATAATTGTGTATGAAGCAATATATGGAGCTCATTATACTGTATGGAGCAATATATGGGCTCATTATTCTGCATGGAGCACTATGGGGTGTCCATAATATTGTATGGAGCAATATATGGAGCTCATTATTCTGTATGGAGCACTATGTGGTGCCCATAATACTGTATGGATGACTATACTTTTGATCGATTTTAGAATTTACAATAGATATCACTCATGTAATGTATGAAGTAAGTGAAATACTATTGTACTATACCTATATTTCTCTGCCGTATCTGTGCATCATGAATTGTGGTATGTGTTAAAGGGCCCACTGAGACTCTTTCACCCGGGGCGCACGAAAACATGGAGCCGACCCTGTGTTGAGGTGTAGGCTGGACATTCAGCAGCTGAAAATGGAGGAATTGGAGAAGTCGGAGAAAGAGGAGGACAAAGCGAGCCATTTTGCTGGCAACCTATGTGTCATTAGGGGAAGGTGGTACAAAATCCTTTGAAACCCAGGCATGGTTCATTTTAATGAAGGTGAGATCACCAACATTTTGGGTCGACAGCCGGGTCCTTCTTTCTGTCAGGTTTGATCCTGCAGCACTGAAGACTCTTTCCGATAGCACACTACCAGCAGGGAAAGCGAGCTCCTGTAAGGCATATTGTGCCAATTCAGGCCAGGTGCCCAGTTTACAGGCCCAGTAGTCAAAGGGGAATGAACTGTGAACGAGAACATCGATAGGGGAGGAGAGGTAATTTTGAACCATAGTTGACAACTGCTGTCTCCTGTCTGTTGCAATCGATTCAGATCAGTCATGTGAGCGTTACTCGAGAAATCAGACCACAACATGGTCATGAAACCCGTCTCCAACGCCACTTCGGCTGTGTGCACCACGAACACCTCTTCCATTTGGCCCAGTACGGCTCGCGGTAGAATCTGCACCGCTGCTGTGTGCTGGGAATGCCTCTAACAAACGGTTTACCAGAGTTGCTTGTTTGTTCCCCAATATTAGCTCTAGGTTCTCCTGTGGCATGATGTTATGTAATTTGCCTTTATAGCGTGGATCGAGGATGCTGGCCAACCAGTAGTCGTCATCCTTCATAATTTTGGCATTGCGGGGGTCCCTTTTTAGGATCCGCAAGACATAATCACACATGTGGGCCAATGTTACAGGTGTCAATGATGCACTGCCAGTGGTGGGTGGAGGAGCACTTCTACCAAATCCACATCCCTCCAGTCATGCAGAAACCCTGTACCTGACCTTGGCAAGCCAGCATTTTCTCTTGCCCCCTGAGAAGCATCCTCCTCCCAAAATAATCATCCCCCTCATCCTCCTCCTCTTCCTCGTCTTCCTCCACCTCGTCCAGGACAGTTCCCTGAGCAGACAATGCCTGACTGTCAATACTTCCCTCCTCCTCTGCTGCAGACGCCTGATCCTTAATGTGCGTCAAAGTTTGCATGAGCAGACACATAAGTGGGATGCTCATGCTTATGATGGCGTCATCTGCGCTTACCAGCCGTGTGCATTCCTCAAAACACTGAAGGACTTTATAGAGGTCTTTCAGCTTTGACCACTGCACACGGACAACTCGATGTCTGCCCTCAAATTGCTGCCTGTGTATCCTCCCACAAATGCATTACAGCCTGCCTCTGTTAGCACAGCCTCTCAACCATGTGCATGGTGGAGTTCCACCTTGTTGCAACGTCTATGAATAGGCGGTGCTTTGGGAGGTGGAGCGATCGCTGCAGCCTCTGCATACGACTGGAGTCTACGGGCGAGCGACGGATGTGCGAGCACAGTCTTCGCACCTTATGGAGCAGGGCTTGTAACTCCGGATAATTATTTATGAAGCACTGCACCACCAGGTTCAAGGTGTGAGCCAGGCAAGGTATGTGTCTGAGTTTTGCCAGGGCTATGGCCGCCACAAAATTACGGCCGTTATCACTGACTACCTTGCCTGGCTCAAGATGTAGACAGCCCAGCCATGACTCAGTCTCTCGTTGCAAGTAGTGGGCCAGTACCTCCATGGGTGTCTGTTGTCGCCCAAAGACATCATCTTTAAAACAGCCTGCTGACATTTACCACTAGCTGTTCGATAGTGGAACACCTCGTGTGCAACACTGGCAGCTGCTGATGGAGTGCTCGTGCGACTGCGCTCTGTCGATGAGCTTTTGCTTCTGGAGGAGGAGGAGGGTCGAACGCCTACAGCCATCTGTTGCCCTATACCGTGGGCTAGGCAGCACTGTCCCACCGCCGCTGTCCCCTGTGGACCCTGCATCCACCACATTAACCCAGTGCGCAGTGATGGAGATGTAACGGCCCTGGCCATGCCTACTGGCCCATTCATCTGTTGTGAGGTGCACCTTTCCACTCACTGATTGTTTGAGTGCATGGACAATGCGGTCTTTCACATGCAGGTGGAGGGCAGGGATGGATTTTCTAGAAAGAAGTGCTGACTGGGTAGGTCATAGCGTGGGACAGCGTATGCCATGAGCTCTCAGAACGCTGTGCTTTCAACCAAACAGAAGGGCATCATCTCTAATGAGATCAGTTTGGCAATGTAGGCATTCAAAGCCAGTGTACACGGATGAGAGGATGAGTGCTTTCTTGTCCTACTCAGAGTGTCTGCTAGGGTGAGCTGGACTTGAGAGCTGCATATGGGGGAACTAGCGGTGGACATGTCGGGTTGGTGATGGTGATGGTGGTGGTGGTGATGGCCTAAATTCAGTCTTGGTTGCAAAAACATTGTGAATTCCTGACTGCTTTGGCCTTGCGACGACACCTCAACATTTCTTGCTGATGGTGTGCTAACCGGTGTGATTACAGTGGGGGAAGCGATGTAGCGTTGCTGGCTACCTTCAGTCGGAGCATGGTGCACATGTGCTACCTGAGGTTTTGTAGTCCGTCCACGCTTGCAAGTGCATCGTGTTTAAATGTCTAACATGCCACTGGTATTCAAATTTCGGAGATTTTTCCCTCGGTCTAAAGGTCCTTCCGCACTTTTTACAGATAACCTTTGCCTCATCAATAGGATTTTGGTAAAAAAAAGTGCCACACTGCCCTCTTCCTACTATGGGATAAATTTTCAGGGCTTGCACGCTGTGCTAATTTGACCGTCTGGCCAGCTGTCCTGCAACTCTTTTTGTTTTTTTAACACGTTTTTGGACTGCTACGGGCCTGCCAGATAACCGCAGCTGCGATGTCGATGCCTTGCTGCGGATCCTCCTCCTCTTCTGAACTATTGCCACCTGCACCCTCTTCCCCCAATGGATGCCAATCCGGGTCAACAACTGGGTTAACCATCACCTCCTCTTCAATTTCATCTGCACCTTCCTCTGTGTCACCGTGTAATGTGTGTATAGTATGCGGGAAGGGGCACTGAGTTTCATCTGGGTCAGATTCTGGCTCAGTAGACTGCGAGGGCAATGTAGTGCTCTGGGTGAATGTACCAGCAGAATCATATAGCAGTGGCTGTGCATCAGTGCACTCCATGTCAGATTCATCTTGTCAGATTCATCTTGAACTGGGGAATTCAGGATTTGACTTGATAACCCAGGCATGGTATGTGAAAAGAGCTCCATGGAGTAATCTGAAGTGTGGTCTGCCGCATCCTTCACTTTTGGTGGGGGTGAAGGACACAAGGAAAGGTATTGTTCCTGACCAGGATCCTGCACTGACGACTCAGTGCTTGCATTTTTTGAAACTTCAGAAGAGGAGGCGATAGAGCTGGAAGCTGTTTCGGGAATGTAAACCAAAACCTGTTCCTGATGCTCCGGCTTTAAAAGCGGTTTACCTACTCCCAGAAAAGGGAGGCCTCCAGGCCTTCTGGAGCCAGATGATGACGCAGGCTCAACACCTCCTGCCTTAGGTGCTATTGTGCTTTTGGCACTACCAGCAGATGCACCACCACCACCATCAGTACCAGCTGCTTCCCCCCCGCCCACATCCGCGGCCTCTTCCACCATACTTCCTCATGTTTGGGAAAATGTACCAAAAATACCAGCAGATATATAGTACTGTATCAGAAGCGTACGCTGTATACGGTGAAGGGGAAAATGTAAATCTCCGTATATATTTCTGGAGTCACACACAGACGCTCACAAGCTCAGTATGGATTAGACCAGAATATAAAAGCAGAAAAAGAGTACTGTATCAGAAGCATACAGTGTATACAGTGTAGGGGAATTGTAAATCTCCGTATATATTTCCAGAGTCACACACAGACGCTCACTCAGTATGGATTTGACCAGAATACAAAAAGCAGAAAAAAGGTACTGTATCAGAAGATACCAGGTGTATATAGTATAGGGTAAAATTTAAATCTCCGTATATATTTCCGGAGTCACACACAAACGCTCTCTCAGTATGGATTTGACCGTAATAAAAAAGGCAGAAAACAGGTACTGTATCAGAAGATACCAGATGTATATAGTATAGGTTAAAATTGAAATCTCCGTATATGTTGCCGGAGTCACCGACAGATGCTCACAGGCTCAGTATGGATTAGATCAGAATATAAAAAGCAGAAAAAGGGTACTATATCAGAAGCGTACAGCTGTATTACAGTGTAGGGGTAATTGTAATCTCCGTATATATTTCCGGAGTCACACCAGATGCTCACAGGCTCAGTATGGATTAGACCAGAATATAAAAAGCAGAAAAAGGGTACTGTATCAGAAGCGTACAGCTGTATACAGTGTAGGGGTAATTGTAAATCTCCGTATATATTTCCGGAGTCACACACAGATGCTCACAGGCTCAGTATGGATTAGACCAGAATATAAAAAGCAGAAAAAGGGGACTGTATCAGAAGCGTACAGCTGTATACAGTGTAGGGGAAATTGTAAATTTCCGTATATATTTCCATAGTCACACACAGATAGTCAGCATATATTTGTCCGTGATACCAGCCGGTACACGGTAGTGTGTGAGGAGCGTACAGCTCTATACAGTGTGGGAAAAAATGAACGCTCGGTAACTACAGAAAAAAAAGAATAAAAGTATTTGTGCTGTGTAAAAAGCAGTCTGCACAGCAGTGTACACACAGCAACACAGCTAGCAGGCAGCCTAATAACCAGCGCTGCTGCACACAAGAAAATCCTCCCGTCACTGCACACTAAACTGTACAGCACAATTGCTATCAGCACAAGCACATAAGAACTTCTCGTTCCAGTCCTAAATCTCTCCCTCTACTGATAAACAGCATCAGCAACCTCTCCCTACTGTTAAGATCGGCAGAAGTAAAATGGCGGTCGGCGGTCAGGGCTTTTATAGACACTATGACGCCCCCCCAAAGCAAGCCAATCACTGCCATGCCCTTCTTTAAGATGGTGGTGGATGCTGCCCATGTCATCTCATTGCCCACAGTGTACATCCTTGCTCATTGGCTGAAAAAAGGCGCCTGCAAGCATTATGGGAAAATCGACTTTGGCGCTCGGGTCGACGTCTGCATGGCCGACTTCACGCTATGGTCGGGTTTCGATCGGCGTAACCCGACTTTGGCGAAAGTCGGGACTTATGAATCTGACCGACCTGTTTTGCTCAACTCTAGTCTCAAGCTTTCTACTCCGCAATATAGGTGACAGCCCCGACGGTTCCGGACCCTAAACGGGGTTAGTTCCTTATTCACCTTACAATAACAATAGCCCCACCTTGGTCTGCTGGCTTTATAAGGATATTTTTGTTATTTTTAAGAAAGCTGATAGCCTGCTTTTCAGTATGTGACAGGTTATTATGTTTAGGGATGGCGCCCATTTTATGTTTAAGTAGAGTATCTATATCCCTGTGTTTGAAGTCAATACAAGTCTCTGTAGAGTGATTAGTATGTGGGGGATTGAATTTACTGGGATTCTGAAGACCCAGTTGGAATATAGATTAGTCCGGAAGAGAGCTGCCCTCATTCAGAGGGATTCTATTCCCTTGAAGTTCTTGCTGAAGTCAGAATTAAGTCTTCAGACTGATGTTGCGGGAAAAGTGTTGGAGATCCTGTTCCAAACTTGAACTTGTCGCAGAAAGGTGTCAGATAGAAGGAGAGACCATGCTGGAGTACCATCAATTTGGTGGGGTTCAAGGTATGTGATGATATGCTGACCACAGAGTTTGAGGTCTTACCTGTGATGGTGTGGTCATACGATCTCGTGTTTGCGAGCAGACAATCTGGTCAGTCTACTCTTCACCTGGTGGTCAGGCACTCCTCTGCTGGTTGTCGATTGGCTATAAAACTATTTGGTTGAGCGCGAGCCAGTGGGAACTATCGCTGCCTGAACTTAACGATCCATGTACGTCTCCTCCGTAATTTGGTACGCCATTCGCTCGTATTGAATGAGTCGTTCCATTCGTATTACAGTCCTGTAGATTATCCTCAGAATCCCTTTGGTCTTTTTCTTAATGTTTTACCATGCTCCTCAATGATCTTGTCTGTCTTGATTCTTAAACTTTCCCACTCAAGGGTGGAGATGTTTGTTGTCAGTTAACTTTTTTTTATCCTCCATAGGCATGCTTTAGACAGTTATTAACTTGCAGATCAACCCCATATCTACAGATTACTAGCCTTTTGAGACATGACAGGTTTCCTTTTAAGAATTATGAACCTCTGAATTCTAGTTAACTTCCCATACCCTGCTTATTAACGCCTTATCCAGTATAGTAAATTTAGGAAATTGACGTGAAAAGCTGGCAAACACTCAGATTACGCTTCTTCCCAAAAAATTAGCCTCAATTATGGAAGAATGGAGACAAATAAACTGTGTTGTTTCAGCTCCCATCTCTGTTGTAGGGATTTGTCAAGGTGAATTGATAAAATCAGAGTCAGTCTACTTGCAGCCAATAAAGGAGGAAACAAAAATTCATAGCAAAATTAGTTCCCATAAAATAATCCAGTTTCATTCAGACATATTTATAAGTCCATATGCAGAGCCTCAGTGACAGGCTGTATACCCTGAGGCTATCTGCACCTTTGTGTGCCTCGCCAGAAATGCTACTCTTTTCAAGGGACTGATTTAACATATGTGAAGTAAGTTACACCACAAAAGTGCTGTAATAAAAAAAAGGTTGTAGTCAGCTTATCGATCTTCAGTGAAATCCCCGAGCTGCCAACACCAGCACGGATAGTGGTGAGCATCCACATCGAATGGGAACAAGGGAAGAAGCAGTGTGAATCCAGCTCAGGGACATAGGCGGCTACAAACTTTACAAAGCTTTATTGGACAACTTTAAAAATATATATGTTCTTAAAAACTATATACATTGCAAACACGAGCACACCAGTACGGAGGTCAACACGTATGAGTAAGGATTTTTAGTTGTGAAACTCGTTGATCCTCCATACTGGTGTGCTCGGCGTTTGCTATGTATATATTTTTAAGAACATATATATTTTTAAAGTTGTCAATAAGCTTTGTAAGTAGTAGTAGCCACCTCCGGCCTGAGCTGGATCACACTCCATCTTCCTTTGTTCACAAAAGTGCTATAGTTTATGATGAATTTGGCAATGCAGGTGCTGCCACATTCAATCCAATCTTGTCCATGTCCTATTTGGTGGAGCTGACCAGGACATGCGTTGAAAAACTCCAAAACTTGCACAATTGTTATGCAACTTCTCATTGCTCTAAAATTTCTAGACTTTTCAAAGTTCTTCACATCAGTTTAACCCCTTCACGAGATGTGCGTATATATACGGCGTAAGTCGGAAGCGTGTGTGTATGTAGTAGGGTCTCACACAGCAAGCCCATCCATACCAGGCAGGCAATGGATGTGAATTATAACCAGGACCTGCCGCAAACAATCACAGGTGGGAGCTGAGCTCTGTTCGCGATTGTTAACCTGTTTAAATGCTGCTGTCAATCTCTGACAATGACTTTTAACTCATGTCGACTAGCTCGCGTATTCTTTCTTCCGCCCATCGGTGCACCGTGAGGTGATCAGGGTCGCCGATGGGTTGTCATGACAGCTGGGAGTCAGTGATGACCCGGGTGACTGTCATTACGGAACTCCTTTGAAACCCTGCCTGTGGCAGAATTTTAAAAAGAGACTGGATTTTCTGCTATATGCTGAGGCATCGCTGCATATAGCACAAGCGACTGGATGATCGCATGTTAAAGCCTCCTAAGGGAGCTAAGATAAATCAGTAAAAAGTAAAAAAAAAAGTTTTAAAAAACAAGAAAAAAATAAAAGAAATTTTTTTTTAAATACACCCCTTTGCCCACACCAGTGAAAATAAAGACATTAAAAAAAAAATAAAAATATTAACATTTGGTATCGCCGTTCTGATCTATCAAAATATAAAAACAATTTAAACTGATCGATAAACACCATAAACGGAAAAAATTCAAGAACATCAAAATTAAGGTTTTTTAGTCTCCACAATTACACAAAATGCTGCGATCAAAAAGTCAATCTATCCCAAAATCGCACTAATAAAAACGTTTTCACCCCACAAAAAATAGGTTATCATACAGCTCCATCAGAGAAAAAGAAAAATTTTTTTTTACACTAAAATAATTTAAAAAACTGGACATGTTTGGTATTACTGTTATCGTCTTGAGGTGGTGTCACAGACAACGTATAAAAAAAAAAAATCAAATCGGTCATTTTTCACGGATGAGAATCGCACAAAATCTTTGCAGTTGAGTCCGTGTGTACGGGGCAGTTGTAGAAATGCAGGGGACAACTAACTGGGCCCTGAACTGCCCCTAAAGCTAAGGGAGGACTGTCTTTCCTTAACTTGGGGTATGCTTAATGATCGCAAGGCCAAGTCCCCGACCTGTCCTGTCTCCTGTTTAGCCCTGAGCTAAACCCACCAAGCCCCTCCCCCGGAGGTGAGACAGGAATAATGTAAATTACACCAAAAACAACCAAAAGGAATGACAGACACTAAAAGGTTAATAAACTAAAAAATAAACACAGCTTTCTTTATGTTAGCTTCGCACAGTAGAGTAAGGCACCAAAGTTGGGGAATGGTAGAAGCACCTCTGCACTCAAGCAGCTCCTGGCTCCAAACTGGGTTTTGGTCTCATAGGAAGCAATATTACCAACACCAGCTGACAACTCAGGTGACCTTTTTAATGGAAGTGGAGTGGTCCCACCTACTCCTGACAAGCAATCAGACATGCAATTCGACCCAGCGGCCACCCCGGGGGAAAAAGGGACAGGGATTAATCCTCGCTGGCCAGACAGAAAACACGGTTTCAACAGCAGAGAGAGCAATGCCACAGATCCAAATGTGGATCGTGACAGTACCCCCCCTTTAATGAGGGGCCTCTGGACCCTCAACACGCACCTCATATACCACCTATGGTGAGGATGCCTCGATCACCAGGGTTCACCCCAGCAGTAACCTGACTCTCAGGTCTATGACAAACCAGGACAGATGGAAGTGGCCATAACTATGCTCCGGAGGTACCACAAATCTCCAGAGCGCCCGCCCTGGGGAATGAGTTATGTTACGGGCATAACTGGGGGTAACTCCAGCTGGTAAGTTCCCGGACCAAGAATGGCTGACACCCAATACGGCCCGATCACCTGAGAACTCCAGACTCCAGCAGCACACTTCCACTGGATGTTTTTTGGTGGACACCATACATAATCGTTCACACACAGGTCCGGACCTGAACGTTCATTGCCACACACACATTTGCCACAGACTGTGAACTCTTTGAGGAACTGACAACAGAGGCGCCCACTGTGTCACCACACTCACACATTTCTTAGAGGAAACCACACCCTCCCCTGACCCATCCTCCCAAGAGGGCTCCGACTCACAGGGTTGGCTAGTGGTGAGGGTTGGGACTTGCCCTACTCCTTTGCAGCACCTCTACTGCCCTGTTATGTTTTGGTAGCTGAGGAGGCAGGAGCAAAAAAACCAGAGAGGTTGGAACAAAATAGGTTGCAGACCCCTAAACTAACCGCACAACTAGAAGCAGACGTGGGACTTTCCTACGGTGCCCTAGACACATCGTCACGCGGAGTAGATTAGCTACCCCTGAAGATGGAAAGAGGAAAGCTAACTGCCCGGAGTAGGGGCCCCAAAACAATAGGAAGCCCCAAACATATAATGGCAGTTAGACAAGATGAAAACACGAACACAGACAGAAAATAGAATGAGCAAACGCTGGGGCCCAAAACTGTCACAGGAGACAATACTGTCTGCAACCCAGAAAAACCTAGGAAAAACTCCAAACACTTCTGAATCCAAAAATGCAGAGACCACACGTCTCGCCACCTATATCAGATCTTGGTGTGAACACGCAGCTACCCAGCAGTAAAATATCACAAGAACTGAGCAAATGAACAAATACAAAAAGAGAACAGAGACCAGCACAAGCCTGCAAAGGGGGCCTGCTGAACTCAAAAGCAAGGCAGCAAGAAAACAAGGAAAATCACACCAAAAAAAAAAACAGAAAGTAACTTATCTATTGATAGCAGGAGACAGCAGAAAAGCTAGCTGAATTCCCAAACCCAGACCAGGAAGTAACATTGATTACCGGCGAGGATCATGGGAGGTCAGCTCACTATATATCAGGCCAGTCCGTCCACCTGATAACCATTCATTTAATTGCAGGTGGTGGACTTTTGTTGTTCAACATAGGTTCAATACCCTCAGCAACCACCAGAGGGAGCCTCAGCTCCGAAGTCATCTCCAACACGTTCACAAAAAATACTCTCCCTTGGGAGGGGTCACGAACCCTCACGTGCGCCCCCAGACCGATCGGATGAGCTTGGCGATAGGTACAGACCAGTCTTTCAGCATGAATGTCAGAAGCAAACACTCAAGAATTGTCCTATGACCATAGCCTTTCACTTAACCAGTACTGGATTCTCCGCCTAGCCAAACAAGAAGCCAATATCTTCTAAACCTCATACCAAATTGCCCTCATCCAAAACAGGATCAGGAAGCGCAGCCATAGGAACCCTGGCTCAACAACCTCTTCAATAAAGATTTGTGAAATTACGTTGTGAATCTTAAATGTTCACTGGAAGAAGCAACGGAAGGAAACAGGATTAAGAATTTCCTACGTTTTATAAGGTCCATGACCTTGGCTTAAATTTTGGAGATGCAACCTTTATAGGGATATTTTTTGAGGACAACCAAACCAAGTAACGTACTTTAAACCGAGGACCATCAGTCTATGCCGGTTAGCAAAACGCTGGGCCTTCTCCTGAGAGAGAGACAACTTATCCACAACTTGACCCCAAAAATCTGCTGCATTCTCTCCACAATAGAGTCAACATCCCAGACAGACAGAAGCCCCCACCTTCCCTGAAGAAAATCGAGGATTGAACCTGAAATTGCAGAAAATGGAGTCATTAAGGTGGCAGAAACTAGCCCTATTATTCAAAGCAAACTCAGCCAAAGGCAAAAAAGAGACCCAGTCATCTTGATAAGCAGACACAAAACATCTCAATAAGTCTCCAAGGTCTGGTTTGTTCTCTCAGTTTGTCCATTGGTCTGAGGGTGGAACGCAGAGGAAAAAGACAGCTGAACTCCCAGTTTGGAAACAAAATGTCCTCCAAAATCTGGAAACAAACTGGACTCCTCTGTCAGACACAATGTTCGCTGGAATGCCGTGCAACCGAACCACCTGTTGAAAACATAAGGGCACCAACTCAGAGGAGGATGGAACTTAGGCAGTGGCACAAGATGTATTATCTTGGAAAACCTATCACAGATCACCCAAATACGGTCATTCTGAGAGACAGGGAGATCGGAATTAAAATCCATAGAGATATGGGTTCCTGGCCTCTTGGGCAAAGGCAATGGCATTAACAAACCACTAGAGCGATAAAAAGGTTTGGACCAAGAACAAGTCCCACAGGACTGCACAAAGTCCCTGACGTCACGAGACAAAGTAGGCCACCAAAAGGACCGACTCACCAAATCTCTGGTACCAAAAATTCCAGGATGGCCAGCCAACGTGGAGCAATGAATCTCAGACATACATTCTTCCTCCACTGGTCTGGGGCAAACAATTTCCCAGCCGGGCAGCATTCAGGTTTATCCTCCTGAAATTCATCCAAAGCCAGTCTCAAATTGGGCGAGATAGCGGAAAGAACCACACCCTCCTTCAGAATAACAGCAGGCTCAGTTACCTCAGGAGAAACCTGAAAGAAATTCCTCGAGAGGGCATCCGCCTTAACATTCTTAGTGCCGGGAGAAAAGAGACCACAAAATTAAAAGTGTGAAAAACAAGGCCCACCTGGCTTGTCTAGGATTAAGTCGCTTGGCTGATTCAAGTTAAACCAGGTTCGTATGGTCCGTGAGGACCACCACCTGATGTTTGGCTCCTTCCAGCCAATGTCTCCACTCTTCAAAGCCCACTTCATAGCCAATAACTCCCAATTTCCCACATCACATTACGTTCCTCTGGGGAAAATTTTCGAGAGAAAAAGGCACAAGGGTTACTCTTAGAGGTCTCGATCCCTTTGGGACAAAACGGCTCGTGCATCAATCTCAGAAGCATCAACCCCCACCTGAAATGGTAGAGAAACATCAGGTTGCCGCAGAACAGGAGCAGAAGTGAATCTCCGCTTAAGCTCCTGAAATGCAGAAACTGCCTCAGGAGACCAATTCACTACATCAGAACCCTTCTTGGTCAAATCAGTCAGTGGTTTTACAATACCAGAGAAATTACCTATAAATTTACGATAAATATTAGCAAAACCCAAAATCTCTGAAGAGCCTTCAATGTAGTGGGTTGAACCCAATCACAAATGGCCAGAACTTTGACGGGTCCATTTCAATAACAGGACGGAGACAAAATGAATCCCAGAAATGAAACCTTCTGTACGCCAAAAAGACATTTTGATCCCTTCACATACAATGCATTTTTCTATCAAAATCCGGAATACAGTCCGAACATGTTCCACATGAGAATCCAGTCATTGGAAAAAATCAAGATATCGTCCAAATAAACTATCAGAAATTTATCCACGAAATCCCGGAAAATATCGTTCATAAAGGATTGGAAGACGGAAGGGGCATTAGTGAGCCCAAAAGGCATCACTAGGTACTCAAAATGCCCTCGGGGGTATTAAACGCCGTCTTCCATTCATCACCGTGCTTGATGCGAATAAGATTATACGCCCCTGAGGTCAAGCTTGGTAAACCAACTAGCACCTTTCACTCTGGAAAATAGGTCAGAAATCAAGGGTAACGGATATTGATGTTTCAACAGTGATCTTATTCAGGAGACGATAGTCAATACACGGCCTATGAGCCATTTCCCTTTTGGCCACAAAGAAAAAGACGGCGCCCAAGGGTGAAGAGGATGGTCTGATATGACCCTTCTCTAAAGACTCTTTGATATAAGATCACATAGCATCATGCTCAGGTACAGATAAATTAAAGAGCCGACCCTTGGGAAATTTACAACCAGATACTAAGTCAATAGCGCAATCATAACTCCTATGAGGAGGTAAGGATGCAGACTTACTCTCACTAAACACATCAGAAAATCAGTCAAATAGTCAGGGACATCTTGAGACTGGGGAGAGGCAGAAAGACAGGAGTGTCAGTACGAGCACATTGACAACCTCAACTGGTCACAAACACAGATTTCCAATCCAAAACAGGATTATGAGTCTGTAACCAAGGAAAACCCAGCACAATAAAATCATGTAAATTATGTAACACCAAAAATTTGCAATTCTCTTGGTGGTCCGAGTCAACCCGCATTATCACCTGGGTAGAAAACTGGTGTTTATTCTCCGCCAAAGGGGTAGAATCAATGCCAGCAAAGGAATAGACTTCTGCAGGGGTATCATGGGAAAACCACAACGTTTGGCAAAATCAAAATCCATCAGGTTTATTAGCTGCTCCTGAATCAACAAAAGCCTGAGTCGAAAATGTGGACATGGAGCAAATCAAGATAACAGTCAACAGAAATTTAGTCTGAACACTACCCAAAACAACTGAGCGTGCAAAACGTCTTCCCGATTGGGGCAGACGGAAATAACATGAGAAGCGTCACCACAGCAGAAGCACAACTTATTACACTTTCGAAACTCATGACGCTGTGCCCCGAAGTCACTCCATCACACTGCATGGGCTCAGGGGCTGGCCCGCAAGGCATCACAATCTCATGCATATTTCTACGCTCACGCAAACGTCTGTCAATTGAATAGCTAATGACACAGAGTCATTGAGACCAGATGGGGACAGAGAATCCCACCATAACATCCTTTATAGTCTCTGCCGACCCTTCCGAAAAAGAGCTGCCAGAGCATCATCATTCCATTTAGTAAGAACTGAACACTTTCTGAATTTCTGACAATACAGTTCAGCGGCTTCTTGACCCTGATTCAATGCCAACAAGGTTTTCTCAGCTTGATCAGTAACATTAGGTGCATCGTACAACAACCCAGAGCCTGAAAAAAAACACATCAACATCGTTTAAAACAGGATCCCCAGGTGTCAGGGAAATGCCCAATCCTGAGGGTCGCCACGCAACAGGGAGATGACAATTTGAACCTGCTGCGCTGCATTCCCTGAGGACTTAGGCTTCAAGACAAAAAACAACTTACAGTTATTTTTAAAATTCAAAAATTTAGACCGATCTCCCAAAAATAAATCTAGCAGAGGGATCCTAGGTTCCACAACAGGCAACCCAGCAAGATAGATAGCAACACTCCGAACTTCAGCAGCAAGCTGCTCCACACGATCGGACAAATGCTTGACTTCCATTGGGGAAAAATTCCTCCTCAGCCCCAGAGAAAAAAGAGGAAAAAATGTAACAAAAAAAAAATTTCTGACAACTCTGACTTTTTTTTTTTTATTTACTATTTTCTCCCTTCTGTTGAGTCACCATAGAATTTCAGTAAGGCCGGTGATTCTGTTATGTTTTGGTAGCTGAGGAGGCAGGAGCAAAAAACAGCAAAGGCAGCCAAATACCAGAGATAGTAACATAAGAAGCAATTGGGAGCTTAAATCCCTAATATATAGAAAAACTAATGTAAATAAGAAATACATACACAATCAAGAAATAAAGTGATTGCAAAAATAGTTCAAAATATATATATACTTTATTTCAAAATACAATACATAAAAACATCATTACACACCATATACAAAATAATAAAAAAACAGTGAAAAGATGACATGACCATGGTGTGGCAACTGCAGACATATATGTATATATATATATACATACTAAAAGATCCAGTGATTAAGATGAGTCACAAAAGTGTGCACATTACCAATGACCAAAAATATAATAAATAGAACGTATAATAATACATTTATATGTATGTAAGGCATAGGGGTATATTCCTCCTGATCAAACAATGTAAAGACTATGTCTTGAATAAAGAGAGGGGAGAAAAGCCCACATATAGAAAAAGAAAAATACATACGCTCACAATTGCTTATAATGGTCACTGACTGACTGCCTCGGCGTAGCACGCAGGCTTTATACAATGGGTGAGCTCTTATGTGTGCCTTAGTTACAATGGAAGCGACTGCTTTTTCTTTTATCATGGCAGTCAGTCAGTGACCATTATAAGCAATTGTGAGCGTATGTATTTTTCTTTTTCTATATGTGGGCTTTTCTCCCCTCTCTTTATTCAAGACATAGTCTTTACATTGTTTGATCAGGAGGAATATACCCCTATGCCTTAAATACATATGAATGTATTATTATACGTTCTATTTATTATATTTTTGGTCATTGGTAATGTGCACACTTTTGTGACTCATCTTAATCACTGGATCTTTTAGTATGTTATATATATACATATATGTCTGCAGTTGCCCACACATGGTCATGTCATCTTTTCACTGTTTTTTTATTATTTTTGTATATGGTGTGTAATGATGTTTTTATGTAATTGTATTTAAAATAAAGTATATATATATATTTTTTTAACTATTTTTTGCAATCACTTTATTTCTTGATTGGTTATGTATTTCTTATTTACATTAGTTTTTCTATATATTAGGGATTTAAGCTCCCAATTGCTTCTTATGTTACTATGTATTGTCTAGGAGAGCATCTCGCCTTATAAAAATGGTTTTTTCAATTTTCTCTGTTCCAGAGTATGTTTCTACAAATACCAGAGATGTTGGAACTAATAGGTTGCAGACCCCTAAACATATAATGGCGGTTAGACAAGATGAAAACACGAACACAGACAGAAAATAGAATGAGCAAACGCTGGGGCCCAAAACTGTCTAGATAGGACAGCACAGGAGAGAATACTGTCTTCAACCCAGAAAAACCCTAGGAAAAACTCCAACACTTCTGAATCAAAAAATGCTGAGACACACGGTCTTGACCACCTATGTCAGATATCTGGTGTGAACACGCAGCTACCCAGCAGCAAAATATCACAAGAAACTGAGCAAATGAACAAATGCAAAAAAGAACAGAGACCAGCACAAGCCCCCAAAGGAGACCGGCTGAACTCAAAAGCAAGGCAGCAAAAAACAAGGAAAATCACACCATAAAAAAAAAACAGAAAGTAACTTATCTGAATGATAGCAGGAGACAGCAGAAAAGCTAGCTGAATTCCAACCTAGAACAGGAAGTAAACAATTGATCACCGGCGAGGATCATGGGAGGTCAGCTCACTTATATCAGGCCAGTCTGTCCCACCTAATAACCATTCATCAATTGCAGGTGGTGGACTTTTGCTGTTCAGCATAGGTTCAATACCCTCAGCAACCACCAGAGGGAGCCTCAGCTCCGAAGTCGTCTCCAACACGTTCACAACACTGCCCCCACTGGAGAAGAAGGGGAAGGTTTCAGAAAGACGGCAGAGACAGTAGCCCCCAGGCAACAGCCCTCACACGACTGTCCCAGCTCACTACCTCCCTGGAACGCCAATCTATGACCGGGTTGTGTTTTGTCAGCCAAGGGAGGCCTAAAACGATGGGTATTGACATACCCTCCAAGACGTAGCATGACAGGGACTCCTCATGACGAGTTCCTATACGCAGGCGTATATCATGCATGACCTGGGTCACACTCCCCTGGCTGAGTGGGACAGAGTCAAAGGTCTGGACGCCTAGTGGTTTGGCTAGCGTCTTAGATATCATGCCGTTGGTATGGACAAAGTGAGCATCCACCAAATTGACTCCTGCTCCACTGTCCACAAGCACCGGTATACCCTTAGATACCCCGCCAATCACCACTCTCGCTGTCAGGGTACACTGAGGGGAAGAAGTAGAGGAAATATACACTCCCTGGTCGCCTCCCCCCACACGACCAGGGGGATATGGCTTCTTAGATGGCATAGGTATTTTGGCGCGAGCTGGGCAGACCCCAATAAAATGACCAGTCTGCGCACAAAAAAAAACATGCCCCCCACACCACATCCAACCGCAGGCAACCCTGTTTTGGAACCAACTGCTCCCACCTGCATAGGTTCATCCGGCTGCTCAACTGTGTCCTCCTCCCTAGTAAGGAGAACAGGGGGCAGTTTTGGTGTATGCCTCTCCCTGAGGCGTCTATCCACCGGGATGGCAAGGGACATGGCGGCCTCCAATGACCTGGGGGCGGCGTACTGCACCAGAGTATCCTGCAACCTTGGGGACAGACCCTGCACAAAATGACTCCTAAGGGCAGGATCATTCCACTGTGTGTCAGTGACCCATCTCCTGAACTCCGAGCAGTACTCCTCAACCGGCCGGTCCCCCTGCTTAATTTTACGGAGTCGGGATTCCGCCAAGGAGACGCCATCAGGATCTCCATACACCAGCACCAGGGCTGCAAAAAACCCGTCCACTGACCGTAAAGATGGTGAATCGGCCAGCAGGGAGAAGGCCCAGAATTGGGGATCATCGCTAAGTTGGGAGACAATAATCCAAACACACTGTTCCTCACTCCCTGATGAATAGGGCAAAGCCTGAAGTATAATTTACAGGCCTCCTGAAAGACCAAAAATTAATCTCTCCCTTCAGAAAACCTTCAGGAGAGATATCTTAGGTTCTGGTAGAGCCTGCACCTGAACCGAGGCCCATAATCCCACCAACTGCTGTAACTGCTGCACCACCTCACCCCGCAGCACCTTAAGCTCATCTGTGAGGGTCTGAAGCAGCTGGACAAAGGCCTGCATTTGGGCCATGGCTCACAGGAAAGGGAAAGGGGAAAAAAAAAACTGTGTTCGGTTGGTAATAATGTAACGGGGCAGTTGTAGAAATGCAGGGGACAAGGAACCTGGGCCCCTGAACTGCCCCTAAAGCTAAGGGAGGACCTGTCTTTCCTTAACTTGGGGGTATGCTTAATGGTAGCAAGGCCCAAGTCCCGACCTATCCCTGTCTCCTGTTTAGCCCTGAGCTAAACCCACCAACCCCCTCCCCCGGAGGTGAGACAGGGAATAATGTAAATTACACCAAAAACAACCAAAAGGAAAGACAGACACTAAAAGGTTAATAAACTAAACAATAAACACTTAGCTTTCTTTACTGTTAGCTCCGCACAGTAGAGTAAGGCACCAAAGTTGGGGAATGGTAGAAGCACCACTGCACTCAGCAGCTCCCGGCTCCAACTAGGTTGGTCTCCATAGGAAGCAACAGTACCAACACCAGCTGACAACTCAGGTGACCTTATAAAGGAAGTGGGAGTGTCCCACCTACTCCTGACAAGCAATCAGACATGCAATTCGACCAGCGGCCACCGGGGGCAAAGACAGGGATTAACCCCCGCTGGCCAGACAGAAACACGGTTTCAACATGCAGAGACAGCAATGGCACAGATCCAAATGTTTATTTTGACACCGTGGTTGTGTTGTGTTACTTCTGCTTTGTCCAAAACATGTCAGACAGACTTACTTTTAACACAACTGAGCGTGTGCTTTACAAATGTGTTTTATCCCGACGATTTGGGGAGCCATACCCAGTGATTGTGGATCCAAGGAGGCGGAGACGAATGTGGGCCCATCCGCTTTTGAGACGACGGCTCAGTAAAGACAATTTCCACCGTTTCTACGCATCTCAAGTTGTTTGATTATTGTTGGATGACCCTTGCCACATTTGATATTTTGTTGGACATTGTGCGCCCTGGGATCACCTTTAAGGACACCAGGATGCAAAAATCTATTTCTGCAGAGGAGCGCCTTATCCTTACGTTACGGTATGTATTAAACCTCTATGTTGATGATGTATTTTACACACTAGTGTATTTCATGGCCTTATATCTTAGTATTTTTCAAATTTATTTGGGTATGTGTCAAAACCCACATTTATAAATTGGCAATGTATGCTTGTCTAATCAACACCAAACCAATTGCATGTAATTTAATATTGTTAATGCATGGTTTCTTAGTTATAGACTATAACTTTGACCAATTTATAAACTGGTATTTGGTTGCATGGCTTCTAATTGTATTATTTTTGTTTTGTTTACTTTTAGCTTCCTTTCCACTGGCCTCTCATGCAGCACTGCAGTTAGAATTTTTAATTGGAAAGTCAACCATCTCAGGGATTGTCCGGTCTACATGCGCAGAAATCTGGTCCCGACTCCATCAAGTGGTCATGCCTGAGCCCAAAATGGAAGACTGGTTGCGTATAGAACATGGATTTAAGGAGACGTGCCAGTTTCCACACTGTATTGGAGCCCTGGATGGGAAGAACATCTGTGTGCGTAAGCAGCCGAACTCAGGGTCCCAATATTACAATTACAAACAATATTTTTCTGTAGTACTGTTGGCCCTGGTCGACAGTAGCTACAGGTTTATAATTGTAGATATTGGAGCTATGGAAGAGCTGGAGACTCCCGAGTCTTCAATTCTTCCATTATGGGTCGGCGGCTGCGCAATAATGAGTTGAATCTCCAACCCCCACATAACCTACCAGGGACTAATATTGAACCATTGCCTTATGTGATGGTTGCAGATGATGCTTTTCAGTTATTACGCAACCTCATGAGACCCTATCCACGGAGAGGCATGAACCACCGGCGCAGTATATTTAATTATCGTCTTTCCCGTGCCCAAAGTCTGGTTGAGTGTGCATTCTGCATTCTCTGTGCCAAATGGAGGGTCCTGCAGTCCGCAATTCAACTTGGTGAAGGCAATGTGAATGTTGTGATAAAACCGTGTGTTGTACTTCATAATTTCACCAAATACCATGAGTGTCCATCCAATGGTGCTGATGAAGTGGAGTATGCAAATACTGGGTTGACTACTACTACACATGTCCTTCATCAACATCGTCAGCCCTCTGGGGAAAAAGTGCATGATGTATTAAACAATTATTTTGTTTCACCTGAGGGATTTAAGGGTATGCCACACTAAACAGCGTCGCTAACGAGATCGCTAAAAAACGTCACTATTTAGCGATCTCGTTAGTGACGCTGTTGTGTGTGGCATGTAGCAACGACGTGGCCCTGCTGTGATCTCGCTGATCGTTCACTAGGGTTCTGGACCGTATTTTAATCGTTGGCGTCCCGCTGGTGAGCCTATATCGCTGTGTCTGGCACGTTTTGTGAACGATTTGCGCTGTTTTTTACATCGCAAAGTCGTTAAGGAGATCGCTAACCGCTTATGCGTCGTTAACGAGATCGCTAAATGTGGCAGCTACTAGCGACATTAAAACGATCACAAAAACGATCGCATTAGTATGCGTCGTTATTGTGATCGTTAGCGGGAGCGTTTAGTGTGGCAGTACCTTTACTCCCTGGCAACAGAATGCTGTATCTATGTAGTTTGTTGTTCCATTTGTTACCAATTAAATATAGTTATGTTAGTGTTTGAAGTGTGCAATTTTTTTGAATAAACCTTTGGATATACTTTCATCAAAAACACATAATGTATCAATAGATCACACTCATGTTGTTTTAAATTGTTTAACTTCAAAACTTGTTTTTGTAAAACATCTTTACATCATATTTACATCATATGGCAGTTAAGGCCTACTAACCAGGGCCAATAATACATTTTTAAAGGACAATGGAAATATTTAAGGCCAAAAGAAAATAAAAAATCAAAAATATATAAACAAGAATATAAAAAAATAAAAAATACAGGACAGGCACAAAACACAATTACAGGTTGTGGTAAGTTGGGGGTGGTGGTGATGGCGGGAGGTCACCATGTGCCGAACTAGGCCTAGATGGTTGGCCAACCTGACTGTCAACCTGGGGTATGGTAGATGGGCAGGCAGGATTCTGGGCCAAGGTGCGATCCTGTGTCTGACAATAATAGTGGGGTGGTGGGTATGGCTGCAGTAACTCCTGGGTAAGGGAATAACTCATTTGTTCAAACCCGCAAATATGGCCATGTCGAGCACACACATGTCGGGACCAGCCTCCAACAGTGGGTCTGCTCAAGTGACCATAGTGGGCAGGTGCTTTATACTCATACATGTGTCCAGGTTGGGGTTGTACTTGGGTTTGGGTGGCCTGTGACTGGGATGCCATACGTGGCAGAGGTGCTGAAGCTACTGCTCCACACTGCTGTTCTTGAATATCTTGCAGCGGCAGAAGGTTGCTGGATGACATTTGCCACCTTTCAAGAAAAAGAAACACATGAGTTGGGTTGTTTGTGGGTGTACAGGCATTGATGAGGATTTGTATGGCACCTCTGGCCGCAGCCTCACCGAACGCGGAAGGGGCCGCAAGTATCATACCAGACTGCGGAAGTATACTTCCTCCCCATCGTCATGGGCAGCCCTGGATAAATAATCCAACACCCTTGTGTCAACTTACCTCCTTGTGCCAGTGGTGGAAAGCACCCTTCTGCGCCGGCCACGACGTGGTATTGCTGAAGGCTGGGGTGACATATCCAGAGGCATGGTTGGACTGCTGCTGTGGGCCCCTTCTTCATCCTGGGGATTAGCCTCCTATGTGGCAGAAGATGCTGCTGCTGCTGGTGGTGGTGGTTGGTTGGTGTCTGTGGGTGCTGAAGATGTGCCAGCCACTTTGTCACCTTCACCAACGGGGTCAATGTTGACCTCGGAGTCTGAAGCTGTCTCCCTTTCTGTAAGGTTTGACTCTGTTCTGTTGAATTTGAAAAATTTAACATTAGAAACAAGTTAAAATATTAAAGTTACAGCATGTGTAAAAGATGTGCCTTCATGCATGCACTTACGGTCTGATATCCATGCTCGGTGCAAGAAAATTTAGACAATCAAAATAATCATATTTCCTTTTCATGGGGGCTGCATCGTCACTCCACCCAAAATGCTGCCGTTCCCTCTAGTACTGGCCCCGGTAACTCCGCCAGCGTCTAGTGACATCTGTTATGTTTCGATAGCTGAGGAGAAATTGCAAAATAGCCAAAGTAGTAATACACCAGAGAGGCTGGAAACTATTGGATTGCAGTACCCTAAACTAACCGCCACACTAGAAGTAGCCGTGGAGCATACCTACGGTGATCCTAGACGCCTCGTCACAGCCGGAGAGATAACTACACCTAAAGGCAGAAAGATGAAAGCTATCTGCCCCGGAGCAGTAACCCCAAAGAAATAGGAAGCCCCCAAACATGTAATGGCGGTTAGACAAGAAGAAAATACAGACACAGACAGAAAGTAGAATGAGCAAACGCTGGGGCCCAATCTGTCTAGATAGAAAAGTATAGGAAAGAATTCTGACTGCAACCCAAAAAAAACCCTGACAAAAATACCAACACTTCTGATTAACAAAAACCTGAGATTACACAATCTCTACCACCTAAATCAGATCTCTGGTGTAACACACAGCAATTCAGCAAATAAAAAGTGACAAAGGAACAGAGCAAAAGTGCAAATACAAAATGAGCACAATTGCAGCGCCAGACCCCAAAAGGGGACCAGGCTGAAATCCACTGCAAGCAGCAAACAAGCAAGGAAAATCCAACCAGAGGAAAAAAATCAGCTTATCTGAATGAGAGCAGGAATGCAAGCTGAGCTCCAAGCAAGACCAGAAGAACAATTGATTACCAGCAAGGCTGAAGGGAGTTCAGGTCACTTATATCAGACCATTCAGAGCCAGCTGAAGGCCATTCAGCAATTAGTTTATTACACTCAGCAAACACCGGAGGGAGCTCCAGCTCAGAAGTCACCTCCAGAGTATTCACAACAGACATCACTCACTGCAAATTTAACAAAAAATTAATTAACTATCAATCACATTGTGTGTCTTACAACATGTAGGCTTCAGTGTAATGTGGCCTGCTATTTTTAGCATGTGTATAGTCTGAAATATGCCACATATACTAAATATATCACATATGCTGCGGTTAAGGTATTTTGTTAACTCATGTTAAACTTTATTTCACATTTGTTTTATGATTCTACTTACTAATTTTTTGCTGAACTTCACGAGGTCGCTCCTCAAAATTGGGGAACATGTGGGCACAGATTGACCTCCATGCTGCCTCCTTCCGTGTGCGGTCTGCATAATGTGCGTCGCGTTGGTCCCAAAGCTCAGGCCTCTCCTGGACCAATGCAATAAGCATCTCGACATTTATATGTCTAGCCATGATGCTATACTCCGTGGAGGCGTGCTTCCTGGTTTGGTGTCGAGTGTGCCCGGGTAACTTGCATGTCAAAACTTCCTGATAATGGATGATTGAATTTCCTGCCATCTCGAGAACTCTTCCGTATTACTCGGAAGTCACACGAATGGTCCGTGTGTAATCCGATTTTTTTCTCGCACCCATAGACTTGAATTGGGGAGTCTCGGTCGTAATACGGTGCAAATCGCAGCATGCTGCGATTTCTCTCGCATGTATAAAATGGAAGAGAAAAAAATCGGCTCCTGGGAGCTGCTCCATAGATTAACATTGGTCTGAGTGCAATGCGATTTTTTCTCGCATTGTACTCGTCCGAATTTCTCGCTAGTGTGACTCCGGCCTGATGAGGAGAATCGGATTCCATGGTCATTTTTGCTACAGAATGTACACTGTAAAAACAATTCCCAAACAACAATGTCAGAATTTTGGGGGGTTTCTTCACTTTCACTGCAATTTTTTTCCCATTTTCGAGTACATTATGTAGTAAAATGGTGTCATTCAAAAGTACAACTCATCCTGCAAAAAAACAAGCCCTCATATGTCTATGTGAACATAAAAAAAAATTATGACTTTGGGAAGAACGGCAGGAAAAAACTGAAGTGTTTAGGGTATCTAGTAAAAAAACAAAACCAATTGGCCAGGGCTTTATACAGAAATCACATTGCCCTATGGCAAAATTCAGCATTGGCCTCATGCAGAGCACTTATAAATATACATATTTTTTGCTAACTTTAAGTTTGATGGAAAAGATTGTTGTAGAGGGAGCTCTGTAAATAGTGATGTACTGTGTGAGAGGTGTGCAAACTTCCCTCTCCTGTGCAGAGGGAACAGATTTATCAACTAGGTGCATGTTGATGAATCTGGCTTGGGCACAAAATGCCAGGTAAAAAATTTTCCAAAACTTTTCTCTGGCTATGTGCACATGTTGCGAAATTGCCGCAGAAATTTCCTCGGCAATCCCGCACCTCCCTGCCTCAGTTTCTGCTGCGTTGTACAGTACCATTACAATCAATATTAAAATATAAAAAAATAACGCTGTGCACATGCTGCGGATTTTTCCGTGGATTTAAATCCACAGCATGTAAATTCTTTGTGCGGAATCCGCAGCGGTTTTACACCTGCTCCATTATAGAAATCCGCAGGTGTAAAACCGCAGGGGAAATCCGCATAAAAGCCGCAGAAAATCCGCCAGTAGAAAGCAGGTCATTTTGCCTACGGATTTAGTAAAATCCGCTCGGAAAAATCCGCAAGTGAATCCGCAACATGTGCACTCACCTTAGGCTGGAGTCACACACAACATATAAAAAAATCAGTCCGTATTTTATGGACGAGAATCGCACAAAACTTCCCTGAACAGTGATCCGTATGTCATCTGTGTGCAATGCAAGGATGCGATTTCCTCGCATCAAAATATCCGTGTTTCATCCGTATGTAGCAGGGCTGGTCGCATTGGCATCGGTCCCTGCTGTAAACCTGTTAACCCCTTCAGATAGATTTCAGCGGGGGACCTGACTGAATGCCAGAGAGGTAAGGATATTGTTGCTTTTTTATTTTATTTTTATTACAGAACAAGGGATTCAGAAGGATTACCAGTACAATAAAATATGGTCAAAAACGATGTGTATTTATTTCATTAAAATAATTTTAAATTAATGTGTGTGTTTTTTTTAACCATTTCCTACAATAGGATTAATATTGGATAGTTGTCTAATTGACAGCTCTCCATTATTAACCTGGTTTAATGTCACCTTTCAATAGCAAGGTGGAATTAACCCATTATTAACCCATTAGCCACCGCTAAAGGCAATGGGAATAGACCATTTCTAAGTGCCAGAAAAGGCGCATCTAATAATAGATGTGCCTTTTCTGGGGTGGCTGGAGGCAGATGTTAGGCCTCTTTCACACATCCGTTTTTTTGTATCAGGCATGATCCGTCGAACACCTGAAGGGACGGATCTGGCACTGAAATAAAAAAACTGATGCAACGGATCCGTTTTTTTGCTGGATCCAACCTGAACTTTTGAACCCAGAAAAAGAGGGTTTTGGATGCCCGGAGACACTGGAAAATGTAGTAGTAGTAAGAGTAGACCTTGGTTTCCAGAATCTGGATCAGACTTTTGACGGATTGCACAAAAATCTGATCCGGTTCCATTGACTTCTATTATTTCTGGCAGCCTGATGCGCCGCTTCAGGCACTATCAGGCGGCTCCGGCAACCAAAAAAAAGTTACATGCACTGTTTTGTCCGGCCACTGGAATGTACATTTCCGCCGGATCCGGACAAAAACGGATACAATGCAATGACATCAGGCACGATCCGGCGCTAATGAAAGTCAATGGTAAAAAAACGCATCCGGTACCGGATCCTTTTTTATACTAACACGCCGGATCATGCCTGATACAAAAAAACGGATGTGTGAAAGAGGCCTTAGTAGCCAAGGGGGGCACAAAAACAATGGTCCCTCCCTAGGCTATTATTATCTGTCTTTAGTCACTGACTTTCCCTGTCTGGTGGAGCCCACGCATTTTTTTTCAACGAATTTACACATTAAATTAACACCCACATGTATGAAATTTTGCACACATACACTCATGTAATTGTTAGTGAAAACCATATATCAAACTACATGAAATGACATGGTTTCCTGTATGTAAACCATGTATCATTTTATGTCGGGTTCTGTAATGATTTTACAGAAGCCGGCTATTGAATTAGCGGCTATTATGCTATGTAGAAGTGTATAAACTATAAATATATATATGTGTCACAAAGACATGTATGTATATATATATATATATATTATATATACAGTACAGACCAAAAGTTTGGACACACCTTCTCATTTAAAGATTTTTCTGTATTTTCATGACTATGAAATTGTACATTCACCCTGAAGGCATCAAAACTATGAATTAACACATGTGGAATTATATACTTAACAAAAAAGTGTGTAACAACTGAAAATATGTCTTATATTCTAGGTTCTTCAAAGTAGCCACCTTTTGCTTTGCACACTCTTGGTATTCTCTTGATGAGCTTCAAGATATAGTCACCGGAAATGGTCTTCCAACAATCTTGAAGGAGTTCCCAGAGATGCTTAGCACTTGTTGGCCCTTTTGCCTTCACTCTGCGGTCCAGCTCACCCCAAACCATCTCGATTGGGTTCAGGTCTCATGACTGTGGAGGCCAGGTCATCTGGCGTAGTACCCCATCACTCTCCTTCTTGGTCAAATAGCCCTTACACAGCCTGGAGGTGTGTTTAGGGTCATTGTCCTGTTGAAAAATAAATGATGGTCCAACTAAACGCAAACCGGATGGAATAGCATGCCGCTTCAAGATACTGTGGTAGCCATGCTGGTTCAGTATGCCTTCAATTTTGAATAAATCCCCAACAGTGTCACCAGCAAAGCACCCCCGCACCATCCCACCTCCTCCTCCATGCTTCACGGTGGGAACCAGGCATGTAGAGTCCATCCATTCACCTTTTCTGCGTCACACAAAGACACGGTGGTTGGAACCAAAGATCTCAAATTTGGACTCATCAGACCAAAGCACAGATTTCCACTGGTCTAATGTCCATTCCTTGTGTTCTTTAGCCCAAACAAGTCTCTTCTGCTTGTTGCCTGTCCTTAGCAGTGGTTTCCTAGCAGCTATTTTACCATGAAGGCCTGCTGCACAAAGTCTCCTCTTAACAGTTGTTGTAGAGATGTGTCTGCTGCTAGAACTCTGTGTGGCATTGACCTGATCTCTAATCTGAGCTGCTGTAAAGCTGCAATTTCTGAGGCTGGTGACTCGGATAAACTTATCCTCAGAAGCAGAGGTGACTCTTGGTCTTCCTTTCCTGGGGCGGTCCTCATGTGAGCCAGTTTCTTTGTAGCGCTTGATGGTTTTTGCAACTGCACTTGGGGACACTTTCAAAGTTTTCCCAATTTTTCGCATTTACTGACCTTCATTTCTTAAAGTAATGATGGCCACTCGTTTCTTAGCTGCTTTTTTCTGGCCATAATACAAATTCTAACAGTCTATTCAGTAGGACTATCAGCTGTGTATCCACCAGACTTCTGCACAACACAACTGATGGTCCCAACCATGGGCGTACCCACCGTTGGGCAGGAGAGGCAGGTGCCCCCCCCCCCTAGATGCAGGGGCGCACAGTGAAAGAACCGGCCCGTCGGCCCCGCCGACATTGAACTGGCCCTTTAATTGCGGGCGGAATGTGGTGAGGAAGGCCTTGCGGCCTTCCATATGCAGCACAGGTGACGTCACGCCGCCTGTGCCAGGAGAAGATGGAGTCCAGCGCGCGCTTCTTCAGAGCAGCGGGGGAGATAGGTGAGTACTGGCATTTTTTTTTTTTGACGCCGGGCCCGGCCTATGGGGGATTATGCTGGCTATTGTGGGATTATGCTGGCTATTGGGGGATTATGCTGGCTATGGGGGATTATGCTGGCTATTGTGGGATTATGCTGGCTATGGGGGATTATGCTGGCTATTGGGGGATTATGCTGGCTATGGGGGATTATGCTGGCTATTGTGGGATTATGCTGGCTATGGGGGATTATGCTGGCTATTGGGGGATTATGCTGGCTATTGGGGGATTATCTGACTATGGGGATAATGCTGGCTATTGGGGGATTATGCTGGATATTGGGGATTATGCTGACTATGGGGGGGATTATGCTGGCTATTGGGGGATTATGGTGGCTATTGGGGATTATGCTGGCTATTGGGGGATTATGCTGGCTATGGGGGATTATGCTGGTTATGGGGGTTTTATGCTGGCTATGGGGGATTATGCTGGCTATGGGGGATTATGCTGGCTATTGGGGATTATGCTGACTATTGGGGGATTATGCTGGCTATTGGGGGATTATGCTGGCTATGGGGGATTATGCTGGCTATGGGGGATTATGCTGGCTATTGTGGGATTATGCTGCCTATGGGGGATTATGCTGGCTATTGGGGGATTATGCTGGCTATGGGGGATTATGCTGGCTATTGTGGGATTATGCTGGCTATGGGGGATTATGCTGGCTATTGGGGGATTATGCTGGCTATTAGGGACTATGCTGCTTATGGGGTATTATGCTGCCTACTGGGGACTACTATGCTGCCTATTAGGGACTATGCTGCCTATGGGGGATTATGCTGCCTATTGAGGACATATGCTGCGTATTGGGGACCTATGCTGCCTATTGGGACATTTACCTGCCTATTGGGGACCTATGCTGCCTATTGGGGACCTATGCTGTCTATTGAGGACATATGCTGTCTATTGAGGACATATGCTGCCTATTGGGGACATATGCTGCCTATTGAGGACATATGCTGTCTATTGAGGACATATGCTGTCTATTGAGGACATATGCTGCCTATTGGGACCTATGCTGCCTATTGAGGACATATGCTGCCTATTGGGGACCTATGCTGCCTATTGAGGACATATGCTGCCTATTGGGGATCAATGCTGCCTATTGGGGACATTTACCTGCCTATTGGGGACTCTCGCACCACACCAGTCTGAGCCTGAGCTAAAAGCGGAGTTGCGCCAATATGTGCACTGATGAGGATGAAATTATATGGATTGGCAAGGCTGCAGTGATGGGCAGTGCAGGCTGTATGTCTGTGTGTGGGCAGTTTTATTGCTGGTATATTGTTTTTGTAGCGCTGTACATATATTTGTATTTACTAATAACAATTTGGAATCCCTAGGAAATAATGATATCAAGAAAGAGAAAAAATGCTTCACTTGTGACAAATATGGAACCGAACATTGACCATCTCATTAGCCAAAAGCAGGCCCATAGTTCCCATTGAAATACCAGTAAGTTTGTTGATTTTTAACTTTACTTGTTCTTTATTTTAAGTATTGTATTTGATCCTGTTTTATTTTTATTTTTTTTACTTCAAAATAAGAGTGTAGTATATGGTGTATACAGGGTCATACACATCGTGTGCGGTATATAGAGTGTAGTATATGGTGTATACAGGGTCATACACATCGTGTGCGGTATATAGAGTGTATATACACTGCTGTATTATACTTTTCATATACAGGTTATAATGCCTCTTATTCTTTGTATAGAGGTGAGTGTGCCACGTATAATATATGGTATATACAGCGTAGTGTCGCATACACTGCTGTATTATACAATATACAACAGTTCTAATGCTCCATGCCTAATATGCAGTATAATGTACAGTGTATATGATGTAACCTGTATAAGATGTGACATTGGCTTGCCCCCCCCCCAGTTTTGTTCCTGGGTACACCCATGGTCCCAACCCCATTTATAAGGTCAGAAATTCCACTTATTAAACCTGACAGGGCACACCTGTGACGTGAAAACCATTTCCGGTGACTACCTCTTGAAGCTCATCAAGAGAATGCCAAGAGTGTGCAAAGCAGTCATCAAAGCAAAAGGTGGCTACTTTGAAGAACCTAGAATATAAGACATATTTTCAGTTGTTTCACACTTTTTTGTAAAGTGTAATGTATAATTCCACATGTGTTAATTCATAGTTTTGATGCCTTCAGTGTGATTCTACAATTTTCATAGTCACGAAAATACAGAAAAATCTTTAAATGAGAAGGTGTGTCCAAACTTTTGGTCTGTACTGTATATATTCTATGTGTGTATATGTATTCTTTCCATTCTTTATTAAACTTGTCAGTGTGATTTTACAGTATAGCGCACTGAATTGCCGGCTTTTCTAAAGGACACCGTATTTCCTGCAAGGCAACATGTGGTCCGTGTGTAATCCATATTTTTCTCGCCCCCATAGACTTGCATTGGTGAAAATCGGCTGATGGGAGCTGGCCCATAGATTAACATTGGTCCAAGTGCAATGCAATTTTTTTTCTCGCATTGCACTCGTTCGTATTTCTTGCTAGTGTGACTCCGGCCTTACTGTTACCTTACCACTGAACACTACTGAAGCTGTCAAAATGATCATGCATTAAGTTCCCTCTAGTGGTGTACTGCAGGAAAATTACTAAGATCTACAAAAAGCAGTTCTAACCCTGGGCCCTTTCTCACCATGGATTTTAGAGAGGGTTTTGTTTTTGTTCTTTTCATAAATCAATAGTACAAGCAAAGATTTAAATACAATGTAATATATTTTAGAAGATAAATCTGCTTCTTTCATCTTGTGGATTGATCTGTCACTATCAATGGATGGATAAAATACCTAAAATCTGTATTCAATGTAGACAGAGTTTCCCATTACAGAGATATAAGATGATGGTTCACGCTTTTAAAATTCTATGTAGGGGGAAGGAGAGAGGAGCTAGAGGCAGACATAGTCAAATTCTGCTGATACAACAGTTACAGTTCTCCATGGACCTTTATGAGTACCAACTGTCATCTATTTTAGTAATGAGAAAATCTGTATTCGTTAACCTCTTCACCCCCAAGCCAGTCTTCATCTTCATAACCAGGCCAAATTTTACAATTCAGACCAGTGTCTCTTTATGGGGTAATAACTCTAGAACGCTCTAATGGATCCCATTGATTCTGAAACTGTTTTTGTGACATATTGTACTTCATGATAATGGTAAAATTTGTTTGATATGACTAGTGTTTATTTGTGAAAATATCGAAAATTTGGACAAAACTTTGAAAATGTCGCAATTTTCAAATTTTTAATTGTAATGCACCTAAACCAGAGAGTTATGTCACACAATATAGTTAATAAATAACATTTCCCACATCTCTACTTTATATCAGAATAATTTCTTAAACATAATTTTTTTTTGTTAGGACGTTAGCAGAGTTAAAAATTAATCAGCAATTTCTCATTTTTCCAACACAATTTACAAAACAAGTTTTTTAGGTACCACATCACATTTGAAGTATCTTTGCTGGGCTTATATAACAGAAAATACCCACAAGTGACAATTCTAAAAACTACACTCATCAAAGTCCTCAAAACCACATTCAAGAAGTTTCTTAACCCTTCATGTGCTTCACAGGAATTATTGCAACTTGGAAGCAAAAAAATTAACATTTTATTTTTTTTACACAAAAATGTTTTCTTTAGACCACATTTTTTTATTTTCACAAGAGTTAGGCCTCTTTAACACATCAGTTTTTTGCCATCAGTCACAATCCGTCGAATTTTGAAAAAAAATGCATCCGGCGACTGATGCCGCTGGATCCGTTTTTTTCTCATAGACTTGTATTAGCGACGGATGGCCTCACGTTTCATCCGTCATCCGCCAGATCCATGGAAATTGTTTGTTCAGCGGCCGGTGACAACGGAGAAAGGAACGTTTTTTATGTACGTCGAAAAACCAGACAGCGACGGATCCGTTGCTGTCCGTCGTTTGCTAGAATGGAAGCCTATGGGTGACAGATTCCGTTTTTTTAACTGAGCATGCTTGGATCCAATTGCCAGCCCCCAAGTAGGAAAGGTACCTGCCTCAAATATTTGTGAAAACATATATACATATACACATATAATGCGACCGGCCCAGCTGTAAACTACGGAGGAATGAAGGAAAAGCTGCCTGTGCAGCTTCCCGCCTGTCAGGAGATGAACTGATTAGCGTGGGAAAGTTTCTGAATGCATTTGCATGCAAGTGTAAAGGGTTGGCCGAGGGGTTAACTTACTAGGAGCTGCTGTATTCTTTACCTCTGTTATCTCTATTCTTCTGGGATGTTCTTCTCCAGTGACAGAGCGTATAGAACAATCAGAGTCCAGAATCACGTCAAACAGTTCTGCTTTATTTTTCTCCGGACACAGCACATCCAAGACACCATAAGCATGTCTAAAACGATACCAGCAATGCATTCTTCACAACTCCACTTCTTCTCCTCTGCTACACCAGAATGGACAACAAAGTATTGACGGGACGAGGAGCCCAGTGAAAACGGCTCTTCGATCTCTTCCCCTGGAGACACTTCAATCCAGTATAGAAAGACACATCTATTAGGTTGTCCACCCCTCTCTGGTTATCCTGCCCGGATACTTGCTGGTGGCCTACTCGCTACTACGCTCAGGCACGACCTCTTCTGCTAAGCGTTCCCACAGTGGTTCTTCCACTGGACTACTGCTACGTAAACCCACTCACTTTGGGCTCACACTACCATGGTGAATCCTTCACCAGCTTCTCAGGGGTTGCTGGTCCCCTCTCTCTTCTTTCCTATGCTCAGGGCCCAGGAACGTGGACGTCGTCACACTAGCAAGGTCCACCCCCCCCCCACTGACTTCCACTTGGAGGAAATCTTCCTGACAGATTCCCGCTTTGAGGCAATCTTTCCCTAGCAAAAAGTGCCTAACCTATTGTCCCTATTGGACTGGATGTGCTCAATGCCCCCCTCTAGTGTCCAAACCAAATACTGCATTGACATATTTTTCTAACTTTATAATGGATCTCTAACGTGCCCCCATTAGTGATAACTCGCAAACTATATCTAAACCCATATATATACACTACCCTATTAGTGCCCTCCTCTAGTGACCCCTAGGATGCACTATCTACCTATAACTAAACACCAACTAATCAGACATACCACTAAGAAATGACATCATACAATACATACAAGGCATACATTTACACACATAAAGAGAATGCAACATTTAAAGGGTTAATACCCTTGACCTCCTTACACATGGCAGGGCTCGGAAGGCAAAACGTTTGATTTTTTTTACCCTAAAATGTCTGGAATCGAGAGTGGACGCCATGTCACATTTGGAAAGCCACTGATGTGCCTAAACAGTGGAATCCCCCCACAAGTTACCCCATTTTGGATACTAGACCCTTCAAGGAATGTATATAGATATGTTCTGAGCACCTTGAACCCCCAGGTGCTTCACAGAAGTTTATATCATAGAGCCATGAAAATAAAATATCAAATTTTTCCCACAAAAATGATCTTTTAGCCCTAAATTTAGCATTTTCACAAGGGTAACAGGAGAAAATGCACCATAAAATTAGTTCTGTAATTTCTCAAGAGAACACCAATACCCCATATATGTAGGAAACTACTGTTTGGCGCATGGCAGGGCTCGGAAGGGAAGGAGAGCTATTTGACTTTTTGAATGCAAAATTTGCTGAAATCATTAGAAGACGCCATGTCGGGTTTGGCGAGTTCCTGATGTGCCTAAACAGTGGAAACCCCCACTAGTGATACCATTTTGGAAACTAGACCCCTCAAGGAATTTATCTAGATGTGTGGTGAGCACTTTCAACACCCATGTGCTTCACAGAAGTTTATAAAGTTGAACAGTGAAAATGAAAAATGCATTTTTCCCACCTGTTGGTTTTGCCTCAAATTTTTCATTTTCACAAGTGTAACAGAAGCAAAATGAACCATACAATTTGTTGTGCAATTTCTCCTGCATACATTGATATCCCATATGGGGTCGAAAACTACTTTGCACAGTGCAAAGCTCAGTAGGGAAGAATAGCCATATTGGAGTTCAGATTTTGCAGGAATGGTTTGAGGGTGCCATGTCCCTTTGGCAGAGCCTCTGAGGTGGTGCCAGAACAGAAGGAACCCTCCATAAGTGACAAAATTTTTCAAACTACACCTCTGAATGAATTCATCTAGGGGTGCAGTGAGCATGTTGTCACCACATAGAAATTTATACCATTAAGTGGCGAAGAATGAATAATTATATTATAGTTACTGCTAATATGATGTTTTAGCCCCAGATTTTAAATTTTTATAAGGGCTAATAGGAAGAAATGGTCCTCTAAGTGTGTTGTACAATTTCTATTGAGTATGCCAATATCCTACATGAAATCAGAAACTACTTTTGAGGCACAGAAGGGAAAGAGCGCCATAATTTAGTGCAGATTTTACTGTTATGGTTTACGAGGGCCGTGACCCACTGGGAAAGCCCCTGAGGTGCCAGAAAAGCAGATACCCCCATAAGTGACCCCATTTTACAAACTAAACTTCTCAGTGAATTCATCTAAGGTTCAGAGATTACCGTATATTGGGTGTGTCACAGAATTTTATGCCATTGAGCAGTGAAGAAAAAATAATTACATTTTTTTACCACAAACATTTTGTTTTAGCCTCTTTTTTTACAATTTCACAAGGGGAAATGGGTAAAATGGCACCAAAATTTGTCCTACAATTTCTGCTGAACGTGGAAATACCCCATATGTGGCTGTACAGTACTGCTTCGCCACGTGGCGAGATCGGGAGGGATAGAGAGCTATTTGCCTCCTGGAGCGCAGAGTTTCCTAAAATAATTTGCAGGTTCCATATACAGAGCCCCTAAGTGCTAGAAGAGCAGAATCCATTTCAATTGACCCCATTTTGGAAATTATACCCTTTTAGGAATTTATCTATAGTGATTATTTGACTCCATGGGTGTTTTCCGGAAACAAGCAGAAGTGCATGTTGCTGAGTGAAAATTGTAAATCGGTTATTGTTGTTCCTGCACATTGTAGTGCCCACAGTATGTTGTAGCACCCAGTATGTTATGCCCAGCTCGTGCTTCTGATGAAATCCACCCGTAAATTAGGCGGGTTCTCATCGCTATAGAAATGCCAAACATGTAGACGCTAAATGTGGTTTAGGCACATTATGGGTCTCAGAAGGGAAGGATGCATTTGTATTTGGGAGTGCAGAATTCGCTGTATTTCTTTTGGGGGGTGAGCAGGGCCGGACTGGCCATCTGGCAATTCGGGCAAATGCCAGAAGGGCCTGTCTGGCCGTGGGCCGCCTTGTCTGCTATGTTGTTAACAGAATAGGTGTTCTCAAGACACCCACACTGTTAAGAGTTGTAATGGAGCACAAAGTCACTTACCCCACCAGGCCATGGGTGTCATTAGAAATATTCGTCTTGTAGTAAATCTTGCTTTCTTCAATCTAGGGTAATATATTCCATCTGGTGCTTGGGGATGGGGACAGCATGGACCTTTGTGATTTCAATTGCCAGGGCTGAATTTGCAGCCCCAGTCCGTACATGGGGTGAGGAGCCATTTTGCTTTTCCAGAGCCTTTGTACTACCAGTAACGTGGCAGCCCCCTATATTTCCGTTAACAGATGACGGACCAGAGTGAGAACATTTTATTGGGAACATTTTACATAACATTTGTGATTACATTTATCGCTTTACACTGAGTACTTACATCGGGGTTTTCATCTAAATCTCCGAATGACATGATTCAGATGAAACTCCCAAGAGATCCATTCACTGTAATGAGGCACCAGAGTTACTCTGGACTCCTATGTAGCGCAAAAAAAGTCCTCCAAACATGGGTTGCACAACAAGTAAATAATTTTTATTAGATCGCACAATTTAAAAAGAATCATTAAAAAGTGATTGGAGATGAAAACAGACCATACAGAATTGGAACAAGCAAACACTGGACAAAAAAGTAGGCTTGTGTCGGGGAATTTAGATAAAGGTGTATCACATCCAAAAATGTAGCTACCTATAAAGTAAATTTTTAGTCACTATAGAAAAATATACAGGATAAATAGCAGTAATATTTTAAATAGATAAAGTGCATAGTGCAAATAATTATAGTACAAAGAAGGATGCAAGATAGGTAAATCAATAAATAAATGGACACTGCTGGGTTTTGTCTTTGTTGACTCCTAATGAGATAAGTACTGCATGTACACTGCTCAAAAAAATAAAGGGAACACTCAAATAACATATCCTAGATCTAAATGAATGAAATATTTTCATTAAATACTTTGTTCTATACAAAGTTGAATGTGCTGTCAACATAATCACACAAAAATCATCAATGGAAATCAAATTTTTGAACCATTGGAGGCCTGGATTTGGAGAGACCCCCAAAATGAAAGTGGAAACAAGTCAAAATAAATATCAAAACAAGACAAAATTAAAGTGGAAACAAGTCAAAATGATGCTCAGTATTGTGTGTGGCCTCCACGTGCCTGTATGGCCTCCCTACAGCGCCTGGACATGCTCCTGATGAGGTTGCAAATGTTCTCCTGAGGGATCTCCTCCCAGACCTGGAATCAAGCATCCGTCAACTCCTGGACAGTCTGTGGTGCAACGTGAAGTTGGTGGATGGAGCGAGACATGCTGTCCCAGATGTGCTCAAGCGGATTCAGGTCTGGGGAACGGGCAGGCCAGTCCATAGCTTCAATGCCTTCATCTTGTAGGAACTGCTGACACACTCCAGCCACATGAGGTCTGGCATTGTCCTGCATTAGGAGGAACCCAGGGCCAACCGCACCAGCATATGGTCTCACAAGGGTTCTGAGGATCTCATCTCGGTACCTAATGGCAGTCAGGCTACCTCTGGCAAGCACATGGAGGGCTGTGTGGCCCTCCAAAGAAATGCCACCCCACACCATTACTGACCCACTGCCAAACCGGTCATGCTGAAGGATGTTGCAGGCAGCAGGTTCACACTCAGCACATGTGACAGAGTCTGGAGACGCCGTGGAGAGCGATCTGCTGCCTGCAACATCCTGCAGGCAGGAGGCGTGGTTACAGCTGCCGCTCTGTAAACTCAGAGCATGATGGAACCGGCACTGCCCCTGCCCCTATGACTGAATACCGAATGCTGGCAAGGAGAATTAAGTTAATTTTCAGTCCTCTGCATTCGGCTACATGCAGGTGCCAGGTAACATAATAACGCTGTTAACCTGCAGATTAACCGCATATTTGCAGGTTAACAATGTTATTTCTGGTGACAGGTTCCCTCTAAAACCTTGCTCACAGTGAGAAGTTTGGAACATTTGCAGACTTTTTTTTTTATCCAAAGTCAATAGATGATACTGGACAGAATTAAAGTTTCCATTCTTGGTTTTGGCTAAAAAATGTTTGCAAAAGTTTCATTAAAGCTGCACAGTTTTAGGCTTCATGCAGTCAACTGTTTTTCTTATACGTGAGAAAAACTGACATCTGAATGAGGCCTAAACAAAATGTGCCTCCAGAATGTCATATGAACTATAAAATATAGTGGCCAGATTTATCAATGGATCAATTTCCAGGTGTAAAGACAGTGAAAAGTAGCCCCTGTGCCAATTATTCTGACACATTTGAGAAAGGCTTCAGAGTTACCTGAAGCACAGCTCAATTATTTACAGAGAGAGGTAGTGGGATACTGCTTACAGTAGTACTTACAGTATATTAATAACTAGATGGAGGCCCGATGCTATTGCATCAGGAAGGCGGTAATGTCACGATGGGGGCAGGCTTTGCAAAGCTATAGTAGTGAAGTTGCGTTTTTCTTCGGGCACTATTTCAGTTGCTTCTTCAAGAGTCTTATTTGCCCTTTGTTGTCTTCGACGTTGTGCCTTTGCTGCTTTCCTTTCATTGTCATTGGTGTACTTTTTAGGAGGAGCCATGTTGGCATTGATATTTGCTTTTTAAAGGGGTTTTCCCACGAACAAAAGTTAATTTTAAAAATTGTCTGTGTCTGACCATGTACAGAATATACCACAGCTCCTGGGCAGGGGAGGAAGCAAAAGACAATACTGACATTACAGCAGGAGATCACAAAGGATACATTTTATGAGGTAAAATATTGCTTAAAAACAGTCAGTGAAATATTTTATCTCACAAAATGAATCCTCTGTGATCCCCTGCTGTAATGTCAGTATTGTCTTTTACCTCCTCCTCTGCCCAGGAGATGTGGTATGAACAGTACACGGTCAGACACAGACAATTTTTAAAATGAACTTTTGTTCGTGGGAAAACCCCTTTAATGTGACCGGCTTCATCTGCCTGTAGATACGTCACACATCTGCCACCAGGATCAGCCAAATGATTCACTGCGCCTGTGAGAAATTTGTGCAGGCGCAATAAATCAGACCACCGCCATCTTTGTGCAGACAGATAGAGGCAGTCACATTAAAGCTGCGCATCTGCTTCTCCTGTACAAAGATGGTGGCGGTCAGTGAATCAGTCGGCTGATCCCGGAGGAAGCGTGTTTGTGACGGTGTTCCACTGGTGGTACCGCGCAAAAGGCTCCGTACCGCATATACAGTGTGTGTGTGTGTGTGGTGCGTGTGGCATATAGAGTGTGTATGTGGTGTGTACGGCGTATACAGAATGTGTGTGTGTATGTGGTGGTGCGTACAGCGCATACAGTGTGTGTGGTGCGTACGGCATATACAGTGTGTTGTGTGTGGTGCGTACGGTGTATGCATGTGTGTGTGTGTGTGTGTGTGGTACGTACGACGTATACAGTGTGTGTGTGTGTGGTGCGTACGGCGTATACATTGTGTGTGTATGGCTTATACAGTGTGTGTGGTGCGTACGGCGTATACAGTGTGTGCGTGTGTGTGTGTGTGGTGTGTACGGCGTATACATTGTGTGTACGGCTTATACAGTGTGTGTGTGTGGTGCGTATGGCGTATACAGAGTGTGTCTATGTGGTGCGTACAACGTATACAGTGTGTGTGCGTGGTACGCATGTGTGTACCTGGTGTTAGGCACACGCATACCCTGGATGAGTGTGTGGCGAGACAGCAGGTTTAATGCTAAATACCCATTCACGTCAACATACACTGGACACACCCTTAGGGTAGTGTAGTTTACTATTGTGGATGGTCAGGGTGTATGTTTGTGGAGTGATTTTAGTGTGTTTCCTGTCTTCGGACAGAGCAGACGTCTGGAGTTTAGCTGGAGGGAGGAAGCAGTCCAGCCTGCTCTATCATCAGTTTCAGAACGTGGAGGCTGGTACAGGTGGTCTAATTCACCTTAGTCTAGTCAGAGCTGTACCTCATCAGACTACATTGAAAGAAAGAAGGAGATTATTGCAGAAAGACTTCAGTCACCTGTCTAAAGGACAGTGAAAGGTTCAGAGACGTGCTCCTGCCTATTGATAACTGAGCATCTGTAACTAACTTTGAAGAAAGTGAATGAAGGAAGTAACTACCCGACTTTATGCTAGTGTGAGTGCTTATGCTACCAGCGAGGACAAGGCGAAAGCACAGTGGATTATTGGAAAGGTGCGTTTGGGATTGAAGAAGTCCTGCACATTGCAACCGGTCACTGGGGACCGAAGGATCACTATTAGCTTCAAGCATAGTGGTAAGAAAACCAGGAATTTACCGGACCTTAGGTCGCGGCAAACAAGCCCCTTATAGTCAGTACGTAACTGGGGTCAGGGGGAGTGAAGACTTTGAGTCAGGCGCAGACAAAATAAGAATTCAGCTCTCTCGCAGGAAGGCTCCTAACACAAAACTGACTGGGCAGCACAGCTATGGATTAGCTGGAGTTATTGAGGGAACTACGCTTCAGGCTGGTTGTACTCATTGTATTGGGAGTAAAGGAGGCCCCTAACTTGTCCAGCTGCTGTCTCAAGATACACTCTCCTTGGATCAGCCTCCCTGGGACCTGCCTGAACATCTTACAAGTAAAGGTATGGAAAGACGCTGACCGTGTGAGACTGTGTTATTTATCTGCACCCGACTTCACTAACTTCATAGACTTTGAGGGACCAGTCCCACCTGTAGGGGACTCGACATCTAGCTGCATCACCATCCCCTCAGAGATCTACAGCAGCGCTGGTACTAATTACCAGAAGACTACAGGTGGCGTCACGAACTGTACATAAATCAATCCCCTGTAAATATATCCCCAACATACGCCAGACCGCCAGGGCCACAGACCGAGCCACAGCTACCTGTGACAATCCCCATAGACTTCTACGGGCTGGGCTCTGAGTACCCCATTGCCCTGGTAACCCACAATTGTGGTGGCGGGTCGACACAAAACTTTGGCGTCACGAACAGGATGCGAAACTCGCAAAATTGCGAGCCCTGTGTGCCTAAGGAATTGTTTTTGTGAAAAAGGACTGTTTGCACTCTTGGCGCCAAAATCGCCATTTTTGTCGCCATATTCGCGCCCTCAGGCGCTGGAGAAGGTGGGCGTACCTTCGTGGCGTGTACCCCCCTGTGGCGCGAAGAAAATGCCTGCCCTCTCAAAGTGCTATTACAACATGCGATCCTGCCCTACAGCAAAGGAGGTCCGCCTCCTCTTCACCTTCCCTGCGAGGAGGAGGAGACGCAAACCCCACCTCCACGGAAGAGACCGGATGTCTCCGCAGGAAGAAGAAAGAATCTTCTGGAACATCATGGAAGCAGGACGTGTGCAGCCGAGCAGGGAAGCGGAGGAAGGCAGGCCCCGTGCCCCAGCCAAGCTGCCACCAGCACCGGAGTTATCCGTGGTCCTGCACCTGCAGCAGGCGTTGCTAGAGATTCAAGAAGAAAATGCACGCCTGAAGAAGATGGTCCAGTACCAACCTGGCTTTGAAGAGATCGAGAGACGCCGGCGTACCCTGGAGCAGCGGAGGCTGTGGGACACGGTGATCTCTCCCCTCAACGACCCCCCACGATTCCAATTACCGAAGATTCTGCTGCCCAAGGCGAAGGAGCAACCGGAGGCTGCCCCCGAAAGTACCAATCCTGATCCCACCGGTGAAGCGGTGGAGGCGAAGGAGGTTGAGGAGGTATCGCCAGTTCCGGAACGCCCGCCCGGCCAGGAGGCCGCAGCAGATGATCGGTCCCCGGCAGGGACACCGGAGGGGTCCTGTCCGTCGTTACCAAAGACGTCGACTGGGACGAGATGGCGCGCCTGGATGACGTCGCCTACACCGCCCAGTGGGAATATGAGTGGCAGCGTCGTGAGGAGAAGCAGAAACGCCAGCAGGAGGAAGAGCGGGAAGCTCAGCGGAACCGTCAGCGACAACATGCAGAGCTGATCGCGGACAAAGAGAGTGTCCGGAGAGAGAAAGGTACCCTGAGGGAACCGCGGCGGCAGGGGTGTGTTGACTGAGTTTCAGCTCCGGAAGGGCTGGGGCTTCATCCGTGAACCGGGCCTCTACCCAGGGTCTTTGTCAGCAGGCGTGATGTAGAATCCCACCTACCGCAAGGTCATCCCGGGAGGGACTTAGTAAATGGAGACATTGTCACGTACACACGGCATTGGGGAATGAAGGGATGGTATGCCCTTAACGTCACCATCGTCCGTGACCCCGTCCCCGACGCAGGTAACGTCATCACTACCGCAGCGTCCCCGTCTCCAGCTCAAGCAGTATCCGGCCGTGCCCCAGCATCGCCCCCTGCAAGTACTTCGCAAGTGGAAGCGACACCTGTACACTGTTATCCTTCCACATCGCAACTAGCGACCCAGATTTCATCACAAAGGAAAGCCACCTCTACATCGCAACATGCGACCCAGTCTCAATCGCAATCCATGACACGGTCCATATCGTTAACTGTGATTGAAACGCAATCGGTGTCACGTGAAGAGAATGTACCCGTTGCGCCCCTAGAGGTTCGCACAAGAACTGTGGCGACTCAGACCCTAATCGCAGCGCATGATTTGCTAGTCCTGGGATCTAGGGCCCATTGCATTGTTCCAGCCCCCGGGGTGGAAAGTGTATTTGAAAATGAATAAATAGTAAAGAAGAATCGGTGAGATCCCTATAGGATCTACCATAAGTAATATTGTAGAAAGTTTGAAAATGTTTTACAAAATTTTGCAAAAGTTGAAGAGTATAATGCATATATATTTCTAACCGTAGAATGCCCGGCTGGGTAACCAGAAAAAGTTTTGCACTTTAGTATTATGAAAATGTGAAATTATATCTGTGTCTTTGGTTTTACGATGGACTTTGAGGTTGAGGACTGTGCCAACCCAGAACTTATTTGTACATAGTTGCGCTTCGGTGCCTTATTTTGGTTTTACATAAACCAGCACAACTACCTCTGAATACAAAACCCGTGTGGTGTGGCACTGAGTGAGGTCTGCATTCGGATGTCCTGCAGCCCACCCAGGACCTACGTTGAAGGTTTGGTGCGGGTCCTTCACAAGAATACTGTATATTTATTGAATGCTATTTAATACTTTTGTATTTCTATATATAATGTTATTGTTTGCAACGTTCAAGATATCCTCACCTCCCGGATGGGACGAACCAATGTTTATTGTTTAATGTTTTCATGCATAAACAAATGTCTCTTTTGTATTTTACAGCCCGGGAGTGCTGTCTTTTACCATGGGGGAATGTGTAGCCCTGTGTTAGGCACACGCAGTACCCTGGAGAGTGTGTGGCGAGACAGCAGTTTAATGCTAAATACCCATTCACTCAACATACACTGGACACACCCTTAGGGTAGTGTAGTTTACTATTGAGGGAGTGGTCAGGGTGTATGTTTGTGGAGTGATTTTAGTGTGTTTCCTGTCTTCGGACAGAGCAGACGTCTGGAGTTTAGCTGGAGGGAGGAAGCAGTCCAGCCTGCTCTATCATCAGTTCAGAACGTGGAGGCTGGTACAGGTGGTCTAATTCACCTTAGTCTAGTCAGAGCTGTACCTCATCAGACTACATTGAAAGAAAGAAGGAGATTATTGCAGAAAGACTTCAGTCACCTGTCTAAAGGACAGTGAAAGGTTCAGAGACGTGCTCCTGCCTATTGATAACTGAGCATCTGTAACTAACTTTGAAGAAAGTGAATGAAGGAAGTAACTACCCGACTTTATGCTAGTGTGAGTGCTTATGCTACCAGCGAGGACAAGGCGAAAGGCACAGTGGATTATTGGAAAGGTGCGTTTGGGATTGAAGAAGTCCTGCACATTGCAACCGGTCACTGGGGACCGAAGGATCACTATTAGCTTCAAGCATAGTGTACAGAACCAGAAATTTATGAACTTTGTTCGGGGAACAAGCCCCTTTATGTGACGCTTCAATGCCTGTAGGTAGTCAAACTTTGCATCAGGATCAGCCAAATGATTCACTCTGTGAGGAAGGCACCAAACAATCAACTGATTTGGCAGACAGATAGGAGTCACATTAAAAGTGATGGAACTTCTCTTCAGTGGCGGTAGTAATCATGTATTGGAGAAGGAGGCCCTACTTGTCGACTGCTGTTCCAAGATGGTACCGCACAAAAGCTCCCGTACCGCATAACAGTTGTAAGTGTAGTGGTGGTATGGAAAGAGTGAGTGTTGAGGGACAGATGTGTTTGTATTGTGCACAGCGCATATTCATGATTTGAGGGACCAGTCACAGTGTAGGGGGTCGACGTTATGCAGTGTGTGTCCTTGGGACTACAGTAACAGTGTGGTGTGATGTCCGTACGGCGATACATGGTGTGTTGGCTACGAACAGTGTGTGTGGTTTACGGCCTGTAATATGTCCCGTCGGCTGTGTAGGGGCCAACAGTCGTGTCACGGCTTACATGTGACATCCCTGGTGTCTACGGCCCGTATAGAGTTGTCCCATTGGTGGTAACCCACAAATGTGTGTGCGTGGTGACCATGGTGTATATAGTGTGTGTGGTGCATACAGCATATACAGTGTGTGTGTGTGGTGCGTACGACATATACAGTGTGTGTGTGTGTGTACGGCGTATACAGTGTGTGTATGGTGCGTACGGCGTATACAGTGTGTGTGTGTGTGTGTGTGGGGTGCGTACAGCATATACAGTGTGTGTTTGTGTGTGAGTGTGTGGTGCGTATGGCATATACAGTGTGTGTGTGTGTGTGTGTGTGTGGTTGTGTGTGTGTGTGGTGTGTGTGTGTGCGTGTTGGGTGTTACGCTGGTTGTACCGCGCAAGAGGCTGGTACCACCATCAGTTTCCATATTGAGACACCCATCACTTGGGTGTCCCAATATGGCGGTCGGTGAACTTCCGCCACTTAGAATTCTGGGATCCGGACACATCTGGACCGAACAGGATGTGAAGACATTACAAGGTAAGTATATATTAGATTCTCCCCCATTGCATTATCACAAAATCAAAACTAGCAAACGTACGATCATAAAGAATGAGAACATTTTACCACTGCAGTTGGTAGTTTGGGTATATGTAATAAAATTGATATACAAACTATTGCATAACACTTGAGAAGCGACGTGCATTAAATATGAAAACTTAACCCTCAGATATTAAGTAATTTATATTTATGATTTTCCATTCTGTTTCGTTAAGACACGCCACTTCATCAACAAAAAGACTGGTTCAAAGAAACTTTTATTTACTTGTTTAAACTTGCTAATTCCTCAGAGGCTGGTGAAGCTGGCATCCATTTGATTTCAGGGTAAGTAAATCAAAATTACAAGGAAATTTTACCTCTGTGCCATTAACTGCCAGTGTGACATGGTTTGTGTACCTAAAAAATATTACTTGTTATTTCTCTGCTAGAATGTACAAATTGTATACATGTTTGTTAATGTGGGTTACATATGCAATAATGGCACAAAGCAGATTATGAAAGACTACTGTATGTATCTTTGTAATCATCTTGCTTTTATATTATTCTAGTATTGAACATGAAACATTTTGCAACAAATTCTAACACCTCTTAGGCCTGTTTCACACATCAGGTGGGTTCCGGCATGTTTTCTGAAAACCAGATCCGGTAAAAAATAAAACCGGATCCGGTATTTTACCATAGACTAAAATTAGTGCCGGATCGCGCCGCATTGGCATGCAGCGTGTCCGTTTTTCGCCAGATCCAATCCGGCGTCTGGAAAAAATGTCTCATGTAACGCTTTTTGTCTCTGGCTCTTCCGGCTTTTTTTTACAATGAAAGTCTATGAGCGCCGCAATGCGCCGGATCCGTTTTTTGCCGGATCCAGCGTCTGGATCCATTTTTTTTGTCTGGTTTTGGTTCTGTAGCCCAGCCCACAGCCAATCTATATAAACAGTGCCAGTGGGACCACCCTCAGCCATAACCATGCAGCCAGCGAAGAAAGCAGGAGGACGATATGGAGCCAGCCGCCGAGGAGCCAGTCGCAGGAGAGGACAGGAGACCAGACCACCAGCACCAGCACAACCAGAAGAATTTGGGGCCATGATGCAGCTGGGACCAGATGCAAGACGGTAAATATCACAGACAAGCACTTTCAGCGAGGGCTATGCAATATCAATATATTCATGGCCCTTTTTTTCCTCTTTATTCAACAGCACAAGCAGGTCACCAGGAGCACCTACACCCCCAGGACTCCAACAGATGCGGCTGCTGATGGAGAGCATGGGAGCAGAGGCCAGACGGTAAATATCACACACTACCCCTTCCAGCCAGGGCCATGCAATATCAATTGATATTGCATGGCCTTTTTTCCTCCTTATTCCAGAGAACAAGCCGACCAACAACGCCGACGCCAGCAGTACCACCACCACCACCAGCCCATGAAGATCAGGAGCGCACGTCAGCAGACAGCAGACAGTAAATATCACACACTACCCCTTCCAGCCAGGCCATGCAATATCACTTGATATTGCATGGCCTTTGTTTGTCTTTATTCCACAGCAGAAGACGGCCATCAACGCCAGCACAAATTCATGGGAAAAAAGAAGTTTTCAGCAGGCCATATGAGCGTTGTTCTTACCACAGCAGAGACGATCACCAGACAGAAGTTACACATAGAGACCACACAACACTGTAAAACACTACCCCTTCCAGCCAGGGTCATGCAATATCACTTGATATTGCATGGCCTTTGTTTGTCTTTATTCCACAACAGAAGACGGCCATCAACGGCACCAGCACAGGACACGTCTTCTTCTGGGAGCCCTCCGACGCATCATCAGCGTTTAGAGGGGTTTTTTTGTTTGTTTTTGCACAATCACATCTCTGTTATTTATATATTAATGGCATTACTTTTTATTTATAACAGGAAATGGAACCTGAAGAGGAGCTCCCAGGAGAAGAACGAAGGGGTGGAGAGATACCCGGAGTGGGCTCGCAATTTGTAAGCTTCCTGCATGCATCGCTCAAACACAACATCACACTAGACACAACACATAGAAAACAATTTAGTACAGACATCACACTGCACCCAAACACATATGCCTACATCCAGGCACATAATTTTTTTTTTTTATAGTGTTCCGGAAATGGTGCTCGGCAAAGAGGTCCTCGCAGTGCCTCCCAGGGTCGTCAGCGTGAGCAACGCGGTGGTCACCATCATGTAAGTATTTTTTTTTATTTTTTTGGTAAACTTTTTTGTTTTACTTTTTTATTTACATGTTTTTTCCTTGGTAGTTTGGAGACTAATGTATATTTTTCTCTTTTTCTTTAACAGGCTTCACAGCGTGCTCCCGCCTCGGACGGTGAGGAGGGGGTTCTCAGGGCCTGTGCACACATTGCGGATTTGCCTGCGGATTTTGACGCGGTTTTGGCGCGGTTTTGACGCGGTTTTTCATGCGGTTTTGTATGCGGTTTTGACAGCTAAATAAAGATATGTTGTTTAACAAAAAAAAAAGATTTGTGATGTCATTTCTTGTCCAACCTCCTCTTTACATTTGTCCAACCCACACTCCATTACACACACACAGATAGAGATAGGCCGGCGTCACACTTGCGAGTGTGATGCGAGTAAGTCGCACGACTTTCTCGCATCAACACCCGGCACGGCAGCCCACTCTCAGACCCGAGTGTACGGCTGCATGTATTTCTATGCAGCCGCACACTCGGGTCCGAGAGTGGGCGACCGTGCCGGGTGTTGACGCGAGAAAGTCGTGCGACTTACTCGCATCACACTCGCAAGTGTGACGCCGGCCATAGATAGATAATAGATACCAGTAGTTAGATAGATAGATAGAAAATACATAGATAGATGGATAATAGATAGTTAGAAATATATATAGAAAGATAGATATATATAGACAGAAAGATATATAGGCAGATAGATAGATAAAATGGTACATAAATAGTTAAAGACACACACGCGCACACACACACAAAATAACGCAATAGTTAATAAAAAAAAAAAATAGGAAAAAAAATGGTGTGGGCTCCCGCGCAATTTTCTGCGCCAGAGGGGGAAAGCCAACAGCCGGGGCCAATATTTCTAGCCTGGGAAGGGGTTAATACCCATGGATCTACCCAGGCTATGAATATCAGCCCGCAGCTAGCGTTCACCGGCTATTAAAATAGGGGGACCCCCCCAAAAAAATGACGTGGGGTCCCCCTATAATTTATAGCCAGAAAGGCTAGGCAGACAGCTGCGGGCTGATATTCATAGCCTAGGAAGGGGCCATGGATATTGGCGCCCCCCTGGCTAAAAATACTAGCACCCAGCCGCCCCAGAATTGGCGCATCTGTACGATGCGCCAATTCTGGCACTTAGCCCCTCTCTTCCCACTCCCCTGTAGCGGTGGGATATGGGGGTAATAAGGGGTTGATATCACCTTGCTATTGTAAGGTGATATTAAGCCCGGTTAATAATAGAGAGGCGTCAATAAGACTCCTATCCATTATTAATCTTATATTACTAAAGGGTTATAAAAAACACACGCATAAGAATAAATTATTATAATGAAATAAAACACAAGACGGTTTTCATTATTCTTTATTATACGCTCAGATCCAAGCGATGCCCTCGATCTCCTGTAATAAAATGTAAAAAAATAAAACAACTGTATACTCCTTGTCCGATGCAGTCCAATTAATAACGAATGTCCCACGACGGTCTCCCTATAGAACAGTGACATCAGGTGATGCCACTGCTCTGTAGGGCCTCCCAGTGATGCACTGACAGGAGACAATGGCTCCTGCAGTGCATCCCTGAGGTTACCTGAGTTTATTGTCTCACTTTATGGGAATTTTCTCACCCAGCATTGAGAGAATGAACTGTAGTGACGTCATTCTCTCCCGGCGGCAGAGCGGTACACAGATGGATGGCGTCGGGGAATAGGTGAGTATATACTCTATGTGTTGTATGTCATGTGTATGTTCTGTATGTCATGTGTATGGTATATGTTGTATGTAATGTATGTGTTTTTTTTTTTTTTACTTTCAGCACATTAGCCGGATGATGGGTCTACTACTGTCCCATCATTGGCTAATGTGTCAGTCACTGTCACTGTAGCAGGCATAGCCGGATGGGACTTGTAGTCCCATCCGACGATGCCTGCATACACAGATCACCCACACAGCCCCGCACACCGCCGCACATACACTGATCACGCACACAGGCCGGCACACCGATCACGCACACAGCCCCGCACACCGATCACGCACACAGCCCCGCACACCGATCCCGCGCACAGGCCCGCACACCGATCACGCAGACACCGGCACACAATCACCGCCCACACACACAGCGCCACACACTATACACGCCCACGCACCACCCACACACATAGCACCGCACACTATACACGCCCACGCACCGCCCACACACATAGCGCCGCACACTATACATGCCCACGCACCGCCCACACGCTTCCCTCCTCCCGAACTGCAGCGTTTTCACCCGCAGCAAAACCGCAGATCTTTTTTAGCTCTGCGGTTTTGCTGCGGAAGTGCCCGATTCAATGCAAGTCAATGAGCGCCGAAACGCTGCAGTTCCGCACAAAGAATTGACATGCTGTGGAAAATAAAATGCGGCGAAACCGCGCTTTTTTTTCCGCAGCATGTGCACAGCAGACATGCGGTTCCCATTAGATTACATTGGTAGTGCACTGTGCTGCGGGTTGGATGCGTTTCTGCACGTTGAAAAACGCAGCGAATACGCATCTAAAAACGCAAAGTGTGCACAGGGCCTCAACGTGGACCTCCTCATTGATCTGGTCTGAGAAAGGGAGCCACTGTGGAACATGGGGGACCTCCGCCATGCTGATGTCATAGTGACCCGGCGGCTCTGGAGGAGATCTTTTCACAACTCGTGGACCGCTGGGAGGACCTCGACGCTCGAGCCAAGATTGAACACAGTAAGAATATACAGTTCAGGTTGCTGGATTCAAAGCTGTGTTTCCCAAACTCCCGTCCTCGTGGCCCCCACAGGTCATGTTTTCATGATTTACTTTTGTGCAACACTGGAAATCATGAGAACATAACCGGTGTGGTCTGTGAGGACTGGAGTTTGGGAAACACTGATGTTGTATATTAACCAATGTTTGCTATCTCGTTTCAGGGGACAGAATTGTGAAGCGGTGGCGGTCTGTGAGGGATCGCTTCAAGAAGGAGTTCAACAAAGAGATGCGGGCCCTGAGTGGATCTGGAGGACGCAGGAGCAAATACAAGTACGCGGAAGCCCTGTCGTTCCTCCGGGTAACAATGGTCACCAGAAGGTAAATATTACCCACCCTAAGTTTTACAAAATGATAACGTCTAACTAAGTTTTTTTTTTTCAGCCAGGGCCATTCAATAACAGTATATTAATTGCATTTTTTCTCTTTATTCCACAGAACGGTGACCAGCACTCGGGCGCCGGCAGAGTTGGACCCTTCTGGGGCTATCCCTCAGGAAACCGGCACCGAGGGACCCTTTGACAGCCCCGGACGATCTGCACCTTCCCAGACACGTGAGCCCTCTGTCCCCTCCACCAGCGCTACAGCATCGTGGCCGAGTGCATTGCATGAGGTTGCTGTTCAGGAGATAGATTTCCCTTTACCCCACCCTTCTGCCGCTGCCACCTCTAGTACACCTGTGGCTACTGGACGGCTGCGGCAGAGGGGTTAGGAAAAGAACTATGCGCCCGAATTCTTGCATCTTAATGCATCATTTCAGAACTGTCTTAAAGTCTTGTCAGAGCAAATGGCTGCAGGCTTTAATCAGCTCAGCTCCAGCATTCTGGAGCTTAACCCCTTAGTGACAGAGCCATTTTGCAGCTTAATGACAGGGCCAATTTTTACAATTCTGACCACTGTCACTTTATGAGGTTATAACTCTGGAACGCTTTAACGAATCCAGCTGATTCTGAGAGTGCTTTTTCATGACATATTGTACTTCAAGTTAATGGTAAAAAAAAATTTATATGACTTGCTTTTATTTATGAAAAAAACGGAAATATGGCAAAAATTTAGAAAATTTCGCAATTTTCAAACTTGAAATTTTTATGCCCTTAAATCAGAGAGATATGTCACACAAATTTCTTAATAAATAACATTTCCCACATATCTACTTTACATCAGCACAATTTTGGGAACAAAATTTTCTTTTGTTACGAAGTTATAAGGGTTAAAAGTTGACCAGCGATTTCTCATTTTTACACCATTTTTTTTAGGGACCACATCACATTTGAAGTCACTTTGAGGGGTCTATATGATAGAAAATACCCAAAAGTGACACCATTCTAAAAACTGCATCCCTCAAGGTGCTCAAAACCACATTCAAGAAGTTTATTAACCCTTCAGGTGCTTCACAGGAGCTGAAGCAATGTGGAAGGAAAAAATTGACATTTAACTTTTTTTGCAAATGCTTTACTTCGGAACCAATTTTTTTTATTTTCACAAGTGTTAAAAGAAAAAATGAACCACAAAATTTGTTGTGCAATTTCTCCTGAATACGCCGATACCCCATATGTGGGGGTAAACCACTTTTTGGGTGCACGGCAGAGGTCGCAAGGGAAGGAGCGCCGTTTGACTTTTTCAACGCAGAATTGGCTGGATGCCATGTCGCGTTTAGAAAGCCCTGATGTGCCTAAACAGTGGAAAGCCCAACAAGTGACCCCATTTTGGAAACTAGACCCCTTAAGGAACTTATCTAGATGTGTGGTGAGCACTTTGAACCGCCAAGTGCTTCACACAAGTTTATAACGTAGAGCAGTAAAAATAAAAAATCATATTTTTTCCACAAAAATGATCTTTTCACCCCAATTTTTATTTTCCCAAGGGTAACAAGACCCCAAAAATTTTGTGCAATTTGTCATGAGCATGCTGATACCCCATATGTGGGGGTAAACCACTGTTTGGGTGCATGGCAGTGCTTGGAAGGGAAGGAGCGGCGTTTGACTTTTTCAACGCAGAATTGGCTGGACGCCATGTCGCGTTTGTAGAGGCCCTGATGTGTCTAAACAGTGGAAACCCCCCACAAGTGACCCCATTTTGGAAACTAGACCCCCTAAGGAACTTATCTAGATGTGTGGTGAGCACTTTGAACCCCCAAGTGCTTCACAGAAGTTTATAACGCCCGGGCGTGAAAATAAAAAATCATATTTTTTCCACAAACCTGATCGTTTAGTCCCCAATTTTTTATTTTCCAAAGGGTAACAGGAGAAATTAGACCACAAAAGTAGTCCAATTTGTCCTGAGTACGCTGATACCCCATATGTGAGGGGGAACAATGTTTGGGCGCACGGCAGGGCTTGGAAGGGAAGCAGCGCCGTTTGCCTTTTTCAAAACAAAATTGGCTGGAATTGAGATTGGACAACATGTCACATTTGGAGAGCCCCTAATGCGCCTAAACAGTGGAAACTCCCCACAAGTAACACCATTTTGGAAACTAGACCCCCTATGGAACTTATCTAGATCTGTTGTGAGCACTTTGAACCCCCAAGTGTTTCACAAAAGTTTGTAATGCCTGGGTGTGAAAAAAAACACAATTTTCCACAAAATGATTTTAGTCCCAAATTTTTGATTTTTCACAAGGAAATTGGACCCTAAAAGTTGTTGTCCAATTTGTCCTGAGTACGCTGATACCAAATATGTGGGGAGAAACTGTTTGGGTGCACGGCAGGGCTTGGAAAGGAAGTAACAATGTTTTGGAATACAGACGTTGATGGGGTCATGTTCCGTTTGCAGTGCCCCAGATGTGCCTAAACAGTGGAAAACCCCCACAAGTGACCCCATTTTGGAAACTAGAACCCCTAAGGAACTTATAGATCTGTGATGAGCACTTTGAACCCAAAAGTGCTTCACAGAAATTTATAAACGCAGAGCCGTGAAAATAAAAATCATTTTTTTCCTCAAAAAATGATTTTTTTAGCCAGCTATTTTTTATTTTCCCAAGGGTAACAAGAGAAATTAGAACCCCAAAATTGGTGTGCAATTTGTCCTGAGTACGCTGATACCCCATATGTTGGTGTAAACCACTGTTTGGGCACACGGCAGGGCTCGGAAGGGAGGGAGCGCCATTTGACTTTTTGAACGCCACGTCGTGTTTGGAGACCCGCTGATGTGCCTAAATAGTGGAAACCCCTCAATTCTAGCTCCAACCCTAACCCCAACACACCCCTAACCCTAATCCCAACCCTAACCCTAATCCTAAACCTAATCCCAACCCTAATTCCAACCCTAAGTGTAACCCTAACCCTAATTGTAACCCTAACCCTAATTGTAACCCTAATTATAACCCTAACCCTAGGTTCATTTTGCATTTTACCAGCTCAGTCAACACATAGCGTTGGCGGGCTGGTAACGGTATAGCATAACGCGATCGCGTTATGCTATACCCGCTAGCGCAGAGGAATCAGCAGATGATTCATCTGCGCTATCGGTGACGGATCCCAGACGCTGCAGGCGCGATGCGCCCTCAAATGGGGGTGAATGGCAGCATTAACGGACTGCGTAAAACCGCGTTATACCGGGTGTAACGCAGTCCATCTAACGGACTGCCATAATGCAGTATGAACCCAGCCTAACCCTAATGCTAACCCTAACCCTAATTATAGCCCTAACCCTAACCCTAGCCCTAACCCTAACGGAAAAATGAAAATAAATACAATTTCTACATTTTATTATATGTCCCTAACTAAGGGGGTGATAAAGGGGGGTTATGTACTGTTTTTTTTTTTATTTTGATCACTGTGATAGTTTATCACAGTGATCAAAATCTACTTTTGGAGAATGAATGAAACAGTTTTTGAATCTGCCACCAGGCAGATTCGGCGGGTGCACTGCGCATGCGCCCGCCATTTTTTATTTACAGGAAGAAGACCCGGGAGGATCTGAGGACACGGGGACATGGGGAACACCTACAGGTACAGGGGGGATCGGGGGTCCTGGGACACTATTTCTCACCCCTCTGATGTGCAATCACATCAGAGGGGAGAGAATTTTTTTTTTTTTTTGCGGTCGCCGTTATACTCCGTAAATACCGACTCGGATCATGTTCTCTGGGGTCTCGGCTACCCCCGGCAGCCGAGACCCCGAGAAAATTGCCCAAGCCCCCCCAGCACATCGTGGCGGGCGCACTAAGCATGCGCCCGCCATTTTCTCGGCCTCAAAGATGGCGGCGCCCAACGGAGGAGGCAGGAGGGCCTGGGGGCCACATGGAGGGGATCGGGGGCCACAAGCAGGGCTGCCACTAGGAATTTCGGGGCCCCATACTGGCAAAATTTTCGGGGCCCCCTTGGGACTCCACCCCAACCCCGCCTCCACCCCAGCCCCGCCTCCACCCCTCAAACTGTCCACAGTCCCATCGCTCTCTCTTGGAAAAACTCCAGTTCTCACCAATCACACATTAACAGTTCCCATCACCAGATCACCCATATAGCTGGCAGCTCTAGTTTTGACCAAAAGATTTTTTTAAGCTGCCACCATAACAAATTAGACACTTTTGGCCGGGCCCTACTCTACTGTAACCTATTAAATATTTGTTAAAATATCCAATACAATTTAGGTATATTTTTTATTTATTTTTCAATTTTTAAAATGACCAATAATATCACATACAAGGATCAAATACCACCGCACCATGACCAGACCACATATTACCACCACAGTGACCAAAATAATATCACATACAATGAACAAATACCGCTGCAACATGACCAGACACCATATTACCACCACATAGTGACCTATAATACCACCGTACCATGTCCAGACCACAAATTACCACCACATAGTGACTGAATACTACAATACTGATCAGTAATAAAAAAAAAAGCAATACTATCACCATAAGTGCCATTATACACAGGAGATCTGTACTTAGTATGCAGTGTCTGTGTACAGGTAATATAGTGATCACTGGTGACATTATACACAGGACTTCTGTATATAGTATACAGTGTATAGTGTCAGTGTACAGGTAACACTGACTCACCAGTGACGTCTCTAGGTGAAGTCCTTCATCTTTGCTTTTTATCTTTCATCCAGCACAGACCGCCATAACATCTTCCAGCCAGGGTTCGTCTCTGCAGGAAATAACACAGTTATCTAGAGCTCCACATGCAGAACACATTACTTATTTTTTTCCCAACTTCTAAACTACACCAGATGAAGAAAAAAAGGCAACATAGTGTCGCTCTGCACAGTAACAGGACCGCCTCCCCATCTAAAACAGTATTCTCAAAAAAATAAAATACATCACTGCAGTAATAATATCCCTTAATTAGCCCCTATGGTAATAATATCCCTCATCCTGGCCCCGTGTGTCTCATTCCTGGCTTCAGCCATATGTTCTCCCATCCCGCCCTCATGAGTATCCATTCTGCCCCATATGATCTCCCCATCCTGCCCCATCTGTCTCCAACCCTGCCCCATGTCTTTTATCCTGCCCCCAGTGTCTCCAATCCTGCCCCCAGTGCCTCCAATCCTGCCCCCAGTGTCTCCAATCCTGTCCCCAGTGTCTCCAATCCTGCCCCCAGTGCCTCCAATCCTGCCCCCAGTGTCTCCAATCCTGCCCCAGTGCCTCCAATCCTGCCCCCAGTGTCTCCAATCCTGCCCCCAGTGTCTCCAAATCTGCCCTGTCTCCAATCCTGCCCCAGTGTCTCCAATAATGCCTCCATGTCTTTCATTCTGCCCCCTGTCTGTATGGCCAATCCTGCCCCCATTGTCTCCAATCCTGCTCCATCTCCATTCTGCCCCAGTGTCTCCAATCCTGCCTCCAATCATGCCCCCAGTGTCTCCAATCCTGCCCCTTCTCCATCCTGCCCTGTCTCCAATCCTGCCCCTTCTCCATTCTGCCCCCAGTGTCTCCAATAATGCCTCCATGTCTTTCATTCTGCCCCCTGTCTGTATGGCCAATCCTGCCCCCAGTGTCTCCAATCCTGCTCCGTCTCCATTCTGCCCGCAGTGTCTCCCATTCTGCCCTGTCTCCATCCTTCCCCGTCCAGTCTTCATTCTGCCCCCAGTCCTGCCCCATCTCCATTCTGCCCCCAGTCCTGCCCAGTCTCCATCCTGATTCCTGCCCAGTCTCCATTCTGCCCCGTCTCCATCCTTCCCCGTCCAGTTTTCATTCTGCCCCCAGTCCTGCCCCATCTCCATTCTGCCCCGTCTCCATTCTGCCCACAGTCCTACCCAGTCTCCATCCTTCCCCCTGTCCTGCCCCGTCTCCATTCTGCCCCCAGTCCTGGCCCATCTCCATTCTGCCCCCAGTCCTGCCCTGTCCATTCTGCCCCAGTCCTGCCCCATCTCCATTCTGCCCCCAGTATTGCCCCATCTCCATTCTGCCCCCAGTCCTGCCCAGTCTCCATTCTGCCCCCAGTCCTGCCCCATCTCCATTCTGCCCCCAGTCCTGCCCAGTCTCCATTCTGCCCCCAGTCCTGCCCAGTCTCCATTCTGCCCCCAGTCCTGCCCCGTCTCCATTCTGCCCAAAGTCCTGCCCGTCTCCATTCTGCCCCCAGTCCTGCCCACTCTCCATTCTGCCCCCAGTCCTGCCCCATCTCCATTCTGCCCCCAGTCTTGCCCACTCTCCATTCTGCCCCATCTCCATTCTGCCCCGTCTCCATTTTGCCCAAAGTCCTGCCCAGTCTCCATTCTGCCCCCAGTCCTGCCCCGTCTCCATTCTGCCCCCAGTCCTGGCCCATCTCCATTCTGCCCCCAGTCCTGCCCTGTCTCCATTCTGCCCCCAGTCCTGCCCCATCTCCATTCTGCCCCCAGTCCTGCCCCATCTCCATTCTGCCCCAGTCCTGCCCAGTCTCCATTCTGCCCCCAGTCCTGCCCCGTCTCCATTCTGCCCCAGTCCTGCCCCATCTCCATTCTGCCCCCAGTCTTGCCCACTCTCCACTCTGCCCCCAGTCCTGCCCATCTCCATTCTGCCCCATCTCCATTTTGCCCAAAGTCCTGCCCAGTCTCCATTCTGCCCCCAGTCCTGCCCAGTCTCCATTCTGCCCCGTCCTCCCCGTCTCATCTGCCCCAGTCCTGCCCAGTCTCCATTCTGCCCAAAGTCCTGCCCCGTCTCCATTCTGCCCCCAGTCATGTCCACTCTCCATTCTGCCCCCAGTCCTGCCCCATCTCCATTCTGCCCCAGTCTTGCCCACTCTCCATTCTGCCCCCAGTCCTGCCCACTCTCCATTCTGCCTCGGCTCCAGCTTGCAATATTAAAAAAAAAAAAAATCTTTCTCCTTACCTTGCCGCGTTTGAGCGGCGAGAGATCCACACTCCACAGAAAGCGCGCACTCGCCGGCAACTGACAATGACGTCAGGCGCCGGCGATGTGCGGGCTGACATCACCTGCCAGCCTCCGATTGGCTGGCAGCGTTAACTATTACTGTGCGGGCCCGCACGGTAATAGAGTAACTGAACCTGCGTCCTGGATGCAGGTTCAGTTACTTGAGCGGCAGAATTCTGCCGCTGGGGGTGGGGCAGTGGGGCCCGATCGGTAGGTGACGGGGCCCGAAGCGGGCCCCCTCTGCTGATCGGGCCCCATACGCCAGTCAGGGCTGTAATGCCCTGATGGCGGCCCTGGCCACAAGGGGGGGATCGGGGACCCTTTTTCTCTCTCCTCTGATGTCCGATCACATCAGAGGAGAGAGAAATTAAATGGCACATTATTATTTTTTTTTTTTGGCGATCGGCGTTATAGGGTTAATAACAGCAATAGCAACACCGGGGTCGGTAAAAACCGACCCGATTCATGTTCTCTGGGGTCTCGGCTACCCCCGGCAGCCAAAACCCCGGAGAAAATGCGACTGCGGGGGGTGCTATTCACTTTTTCCACAGCGCCGTTAATTAACGGCGCTGTGGCTTAAGTACCCTTAATGACCACCGTTAAAAGGCGTATCAGCGGTCGTTAAGGGGTTAGACACTTCTGCAAACGATGCATTCAGAAGCAAGAAGTTTGCCAAACCACAGTTTTTTCCGGTCTGTAGCCGAGCGCATGGATACGCTATCTCCTAGCCAGCATATGCATTAATGCATACGTGCCACGGTGCTCTAGAGCAGGTTACCTCCCAACCTACACGCACCCCAGTCGTTCCTCCCACACCTGCCCCCCCATTCAATACCAACAACCTCCCCAATATCAACAACCTCCCCAGTACCAACAACCTTCCCACTTCCAGCAACCTTCCCACTTCCAGCAACCTTCCCACTTACAGCAACCTCTCCACTTACAGCAACCTCTCTACTTCCAACAACCTGCCCCATACCAACACCCTGCCCAATACCAGTTCCCAACCACATCTGCTCCAGTACTACCTGCCCAATCCTCCTCTCCACCACCTACCTGTTCTGCCTCCCACCTCTCCACCATTCCATTTATTTTTCAACCCCTTCACCTCTTTTACCTGATCCTTACCCAACACCATCCCAGTCCACTGTCCACACTCCCACTTTCGAAGGGTCCCACAGCCCCCCCAGTAGTATCTCCACCC
>JARQOD010000005.1:308933784-308970286 GCA_033576555.1 Oophaga sylvatica | reverse complement strand
CCCCAAAGCCCCCCCCTTTCCCCTTTTCCCCCCCCGCCCTCCCCGCTCCTTCCCCCCCAGTCCGGCCCCTCCCATTCTCCCCCAGTCCTCCCTGTTCCTTTCTCCCCCAAAGTCCTGCCCATCCCCTTTTTCCCCCTCCCCCCCCATCTCCATTTGCCCAGTCCTCCCCCAGTCTCCTTCGCCCCCCCCCTGCCCCGTCTCCATTCTGCCCCAGTCCCCCCACCCCTTTTTCCCCCCGTTTGCCCACTCTCCCTCTGCCCCAGTCCTGCCCATCCCATTTCCCCCATCCCTTTTTGCCCAAATCCTGCCCAGTCTCCATTCTGCCCCCCCAGTCCTCCCAGTCTCCATTCTGCCCCCAGTCCTCCCGTCCCCATTCTCCCCCGCCTGCCGTCTCCTTTGCCCAAAGTCCCCCCTCCCCTTTCCCCCCGTCATCCCCTCTCCTTCGCCCCAAAGTCCTGCCCCTCCATTCCCCCCCAGTCTTCCCACTCTCCATTCTCCCCCCAGTCCGCCCACTCCCCATTCTGCCTCGGCCCGCTTGCAATTTTAAAAAAAAAAAAAATTTTTTCCCTTACCTTGCGGTTTGAGCGGGGAGGCCCCACATCCCAGAAAGGCGCACTCCCGGGGAACTGACAATGACGTGGGGGCCCCGGGGCGGTGCGGGGACATCACTGCCAGCCTCCGATGGCTGGCAGCGTTAACTATTCTGTGCGGGCCCGACGGTTGGGGTTTATCCTGCCCCCTTTTTTGCGGTTCAGTTACTTGGCGGAAAAATTTGCCGGGGGGTGGGGCAGGGGGCCCTTGGTGGTGACGGGGCCGAGGGGCCCCCCCCTCTGCTGATCGGGCCCCATACCCAGTCGGGGTGTAACCCCCTGTGGGGGCCCCGGGGCCACAAGGGGGGGATCGGGGCCCCTTTTTCTCTCTCCTCTGTGTCCATTCACACAGGAGAGAGAAATTAAATGCACATTATTATTTTTTTTTTTTTGGCGTTCGGCGTTTGGGTTAATAACAGAATAGCAACAGGGGTCGGTAAAAACCGACCCTTTTCTGTTTTGGGGGTCGGGGCTACCCCGGCACCCAAAACCCCGGGGAAAAGCGACTGGGGGGGGGGCTTTCACTTTTTCCAAACCCCTTTAAATTTTCGGCGCGGGGGGGTTTACCCTTAAAAAACCCCTTTTTTTAAGGGTATCAGCGGTCGTTAAGGGGTTAGACACTTCTCAAACGATGCTTTCAGAAGCAAGAAGTTTCCCAAACCCCGTTTTTCCGGTTGTGGGGCGCAGGGTTGCATTCCTAGCCAGCAATGCATATAAGCTAGTGCCAGGGTGCCTAAACGGGTTTCCCCCCCAACCTCCCGACCCCGTGTTCCTCCCCACCTGCCCCCCCTTCAATCCAAACCTCCCCAATATCAAAACCTCCCCTTTCCAAAAAACCTTCCCACTTCCAGCAAACCTCCCACTTCCAGCAACCTTCCCCACTTACGCAACCTTCCACTTACAGCAACCTCTCTACTTCAAAAACCTGCCCCTTCCAACACCCGCCCAATACCCAGTTCCAACCCATCTGCTCAGTCTCCTGCCCAATCCCCCTCCACCACCTACCTGTTCTGCCTCCCCCTCTCCACCCCATTCCATTATTTTTCAACCCCTTCACCCTTTTACCTGATCCTTACCCAACACCACCCAGTCCACTGTAACTCCCACTTTCGAAGGGTCCCACAGCCCCCCGTATTTATCTCCCCCCCACAGTACACAAACCTGTGGTTTTGATAATAAAAAATTTTTATTAAAAAAAAAATTATTTTCACATTGAAAAAAATAAAGCTTTTTCTCATTGAAAACAAAGAAGTTAAACATTTTTGACATTGTTAAACATTTTCAAAAAATTAAAAGTTTATTTGGTTGATTAAAATGGTTGTCTGTCATTTATTTCTAAGGTAAAATTAAAGGTAAAATTTATTGGTTATACAAAAGCAGGCACATAACTTTTGGGTAAAAGGTAAATATTTTTACCTTTTGTCCAAAGTTGTGTCCCTGGTTGTGTAAAGTATTTCACCTTTCAAACAGAGTTCTGTACCTTGTTGGGGATTACCTAACAATGTACAGAACTCGTTTAAAAGGTGAAATACTTTGGTAATACACAACCAGGACACAACTTTGAAAAAAAGGTAACATACTGTACATATACATACAAGGTAGACAACTTGGTTGTCAAAGGTAAAATGTGGGTACAAGGTCACAGAGCAGTTTATTAACTCTGTCATCCTGCCAGTCTACTCTTCCTTCAGGGGACATAAATATTGGGCAAATTTGTCCCTCATTCGGGAAACAGTCACAGAAAATTTCTATTGGTAACGTTCTGGTAAATCATGCAAGGTGGTTTTCTTCACAGTGTTCCTCAATGGAAACTGTTCCTTGCTGATGACAAAATTGTGTAGGACCACACAAGCTTTGATTACCTTGTCCACAGTTTCAGTTTTTAGGTTGATAGCGGTCATTAGAACACGCCATTTTGCTGTCAGAATCCCAAAAGCGCACTCCACCATTCTTCTGGCTCTTGTGAGGCGGTAATTAAAAATTCTTTTGGTGTGTGTCAATCCTCTGCTGGAGTACGGTTTTTTTAGCAGGTGTTCTTAAAAGCGGAAGGCTTCATCCCCTACACAAACAAAAGGCATTGGTGGGCCAGAAGTTTGAGGCAGCGGTCTAGGGGGTGGGAAATGGAAGTTGTTTCCATACAGCTGACGGCCCATTGCTGACAGTTTGAAAAACTTGAGAGTCATTGGAGGGGCCCATAGGCACCAATATCTACGGCAATAAATTTGTATTCTGCGTCAGCGATGGCCATGAGGACAATGGAGAAATAGTTCTTGTAATTAAAATATTCGGATCCAGATCCTGCTGGGTTGTAATCTGATATTTTTCCCCTCCACAGCGCCCAGGCAATTAGGAAACTGAGATATTTGAAGAAACTTTTCTGCAATTGCAATCCAAACTGTCTGTTGTGGGCTTTTTGTAGAAATTCCGCAACTAGAGAGTCCCACAATGCACGGCATGTGTGCTTCACAATTCCAGAGAAGGTGGAAATCCAGTCTGTATTGAAAATGCAGTGAGGAAAGAGATTCTCCAGTTGCCAGGAATCTGTGTATAAACAAAAAAAAAAAGTTTAAAATCACAGCATTACATACCAGACATCAGCTATAACAATTGGAGATACTATTAAAAATAAATATTTTTATAGTATCTCCAATTGTTTTAAAGCTGAGTCTGATTGCCATATACAAACTCCCAGCAACAACATTCCAGGACAAGTGTGCTCTGAAGCAAGCAGATGCAATAAATATGGCTTACCCAAGAGTCACCATCAGACGCTCCGCCGGTGAAATGGAGAAGCGGCAATAGGGGTCGATCTTCTTATGAGGTCTCCAACACGCTCCACCAACAAAAACAAAGTTCTCCATTTTCATGCGAAGATATCAAAAAATTTCTGAGGGTTTCCTCGTTAGCTCTATGTAGAGTGTAGAAAAAACACCCACTGACAATCTCTGGGCTGTGATGGGGTGGATCCAGAAACGGCATCGTCGTCGTTGTCGCTGCAGTGTCTTTCTCTCCTTCTCCAGAACAATCGCTTTCAGACGATTCGCCTCCACCATGAAATCCACCAGATTCTTCAGAATGTTTCCTATCACAACGTCCATCTTCAGCAGCCACTTGCTCTTCTCTCCAAACCGGCACTTGCTCCTATAGAACAAGATGGGCTATAGGAACAGTGTATATATAGGTTTTCAGTAGCTAATCATGTTTTGAACCCCAAAAAGGGCGTTTTTTTTAAATACCGGATCCGGCGTAATCCGTTTAAAAAAACGGGTAAAAAAACGGATTTCACCGGATGAGACGGATTGGTTTTCCACCGGATCCCTTAGAATTACGGCCGAAAACCGGATCCGGCAATCAGGCGAGACGTCGCATCGCGCTGATTTCCAAAAAACTGATGTGTGAAGAGGCCTTATATAGTCTTTTGCATCAACAAGCAAACCCCGCATAGTCTCATCCCGCAGTCGTCATATCCTGCAGTCAGTTTTCATCTGTTTCCAAAATTTAAGCTAACATACATTCGGTGGGTTAGAAAAAAGTACAGGACAGATGTATGATTGTTTGACCTGAATACAAAGGGTTGGTAGTCCGTTACCCTGGAGACACATTTTAGTTCAAAATTATTGCAATGTTTCATACTAGATGCATTGTGACACGGATAAAAGGGAATCTGTCAGCAGGATTTTATTCCCCAAACTATTTATATTTTGCATGTAGCGCTTTCAAAGACCAGTTCAGCAATACCTTTACATGGCTGGTCAGTTTTTCCATTACTGAGAAATCAGCATTTGAATTGAAATGCAAATAGAGCTCTAGATCTGAAGCCTCTGGCACTCCAGCTCTATTTCCCACACAGCACTGCCTCCTACAGCCTGGCTGACAGCCTCTATGCTATGTGACTTCAGACAAAGGAGTTGTGAGTCAACAAAGAGGAAGTGGCACTGAACATGCGCTAGAGCTGGAGTGACAAATCTTTTATATCTAGAGGTCCATTTGCATATAAATTCAAATGCAAATTTTTTCAGTAACAGATCAATGGACTGGCCAAGTAATGATATTTATGGACTTGTTATTGAAAGCGAGACATGCACATATAAATACCTTGGGGGTGTAATCCTGCTGACAGTTCCCCTTTTAAGAAGGTGTATAGGACATGTCTTCAAGAGTAATCACTCAATTTTCCTTTGGGGACAAATTTTCCTTTTAAGAAATGTGCAGTCATAAAATTAATAAAATATGTAAAAGTAGGGTACAATACCAAGGTTCTTATCCTAAATATAAATGGTTATTTATATTTAAAATGGTTCCCAAGACTTTGTGGGGGTACTGGGAGTCAGACCCCCAACAAACTGATAGCATAGACCTAATGATAGGTTTAGCAATATTAAGGTCAAGGAAAAAAACCTTTAAAGAGAACCTGACAGCAGGATCAATACCTACTAACTAATTACATGGCTTTCATTTGTTTTTTAATGGGGATTTTAGGCAACCATATTATTTGGGCAAAGTTCAGTGTACAGATAAGCCCCCGTCACACACAGCGATCTCGCTGGCGAGTTCACTGCTGAGTCACTAGTTTTATACGCAACAGTGATCTCCCCAGTGATATCGCTGTGTGTGACATTCAGCGACGATCAGCCCTCTGCTGAGTATCCTGATCGTCGCTGAATGTCCTGGACATTTTTTTGATCGTTGGTCTCCTGCTGGCAGGCATGCATCGCTGCATGTGGCAGGCAGGAGACCAGCGATCAGCTGGTAACCAAGGTACACATCGGGTTTCCAGGCGCCGGGCGGCGCCTGGAACCCGATGTGTACGTTGGTTACCAGCGCGCTGCTGCAGGGGAGCTGGTAAGCAAGGTACATATGGGTTTCCAGGTGCCGCACAGCGCCTGGAAAACCCGATGTGTACCTTGGTTACCAGCTCCCTGCACAAGCGGGCTGGTATCCAAACGTACACTGCGGGTAACTAAGCGACGTTACCGCAGTGTCGCTGTCCTGATCGCTGCCTGAGCTGCTTGTTTGGCAGCTCACCAGCGATCATGTAGTGACACTCCAGCGATCATGACAAGTGCATATCGTTGTCGGGATCGCTGGTGTGTCGCTATGTGTGACGGGGCCCTTATTCTCACCTTTTCAAAGTTCTTTGGAAGTTCAGCTTTTGCTTATCTTTCAGTTCCCAATGAATACCTACAAGGGAGATATCATCTACCCCTATGAGAGGGACACTATTATCTCCTTAAAAATTTTAACCCCTCCTTTATTCATGACAAGCTTTTATACCTTCTAGATAAGGTTTGTTACATTTTATGTTGTTTTTTTCATCACTTTTTGTACCTATCTTTTCCCACCTGCCCAGAACAGGACAGATTGGGAAGGCAGAGTCAGCCACTGACGAGTGGAGGTGCTACATCTCGTAACTCTTAGGGTGCCAACTTCCACGGTCAGGTAGGATCCGTCTAGGATACTTCTAAGGACCGTGTAGGTATTTGGGTTATGCTAAAGGTATATGGAACCATCCATGGGCTGATATTTTACACTGTTGAAATTAATTTACATATTCTTTTTGAGTGTCTGCTACACTGGATTTTGGTGTTTTTTAAGGAATCAAAATAAAATTTAAAGGTTTCAAGGGATTATATGTTCACAAACAATACCTCATTCCCTTGTCCTATGAACATTTTTTCAAATGATTTTAGGGAACCTCATTATTTTGGTCAAAGTTCAGTGTACAGTTATTCTCATCTTTTCAAAGTTCTTTCTCCATTAGTTCTAATGAATTGGATTAATCACAGAGACATCTGCTAAGTACAGACAAGTCCTGCCCAGGCTCCTGATAACATGCACACTGAGGTGGGACTGAAATATCAGTTCTGCCCTTATACTCTCCTTCCTGAATTCAAAATCTCACGGATGCTCATGAACACCACAACTTTGGCCATACATAGTGGACTTGTCCATAACTAGTGGACTTTTTCCACATGCCAGAGGTCTGTGGACCACGGCGCATGACAAAAGTTGTGGTGTTCATAAGCATCCATGTGATTTAGAAATCAGGGAGGAAAATGTAATGGCAGGTCAACCTCAGTCACGACTTAGTGGTCGTGCTACTGGGAGACAGGGCAGGACTGGTCTGTGCACCCCACCTGGACTAGTCTTATTCACCAGAAAATATAGAGCGAGAACTATATATAGGTGAGAATCGTTATATGCTGTTTATTTTCCCCAACAATGTGGTTGCTTGAAATCGCTGTTAAAAGACAAATACAATATGTACATAATTAATAAGTGTTGATCCTGCTTTTGGGTTCTCTTGAAAAGCCTACTGACTCATGCAGTCCTTATTACTTGCCTTAGCTGTAGTCTTGATAGTTAGTTCACATTGGATCTGATAATACATGTGTTTTTTTGTAAACAGATGGCAGATTTTCAAGTCAGCCCCTAAAGAAACCCACCCATTTTGGTGGCAAATCGTCCTTGGCTTCCGCGTTATGAGCGATGCAGAGCTGGCAAAGTTCTCATCTTACACATTTGGTCAGGCTTTCACAACATTAAAATGTCAAGCTTCACAATATTTACCATGGATGGAGAAAAGGTATGTTTTAGTCTGTTTTAGAAATGTTTGTTTTTTTTAATTAAAGTATTTTTTATTGAAATTTTCAATACAAAAACAAAAAAAAAAGGAAAACAACAACTCGCAATAGAGGTACATACACTTCTAACCCCACTCTCCCCTTCCACCCAGTTTAAAACCCCAATGCAAACAATATTTTAATGGAAAAATGGTACAGCTGATTACATATAGTGCCGCTCCCAAAATTGTTTCAATAGTACAAAGGAGGATCATAACAACAGGTTAATATAAGTCTCAGTTAAAGAGCTACATATCTGAAGTCTCCTTATTATAAGCCAGATCAAATTATCATGTGATAATCTGTGTCAGAGTCAAATCTTGTTCCAACTTTATATCTTCGTATTTAGAAAGACCCAACCTGAACCTGGTCAGCTCTCTCGACCCAAGACCAGAATGATCAATCCAATATGCCCATATTTTTTCAAATTTGAGAATAGAATTTCTTTTGCGATATATACCTTTTTCTAAATTAACTAGCCAGTTAATTTTGATTACATATTCTGCAATTGTGGGGGTTTGCTGGGAGATCCAGTACTGGGCTATTAATTTTCTGGCCATAAAAAGCATTCTAGATACAGCTAGCTTCCCAGCCTCTTCCGTTGGCAAGTCTTCTATATATCCTAGAATACATACAAAGGGGGTTCTGCTCAGCTCAATCGAATATACCCTATTAATTATCCCTATTACTCCTCTCCAGAACGCTTCAAGATTTGGACACGACCATAACATGTGCAGTAGGGTGGCTGTGTTTGTTCGACACCTTGGACAAAGAGGATCGGGCCTAACTCAAATATGGAACAAAAACTAGGGAGTGCGATAAACTTGATGAATTACATATAAATGTGACAGGTAATGGGCTTCTCCCAGTGAGAGACCGAGGACTCTTTCTAATATTTCTGACCATAAATTGTCCTCAATAGGACCAATATCTCGCTCCCACCTCTCCTTCGCACGTACTGGATGATTCAGAAGCACCAAATGCAGTATGTCCTAATATAAATGAGAAATCATCCCAGCTCAGCTGTTCCTGTCAATTGTTCAATACGCTGTATAATCGTATTTTGTTGCATGGGTTTTCCTGCAATGAGACTTTCTGCTTGGTATGCATGTGTAAGTTGTTAGTACTTGTAAAATTCTGAATTCTGGATCCCAAATTCCATATGCAAATAAGTAAAATCTCTAATTCTATCTCCCTCCAATATATGTTCAAATCTACGTATCCCTCTTCGGGCCCAACTTTCAAAACCCTCAAAGTGGCTGAGATTAGAAAGGGAAGAGGTATTCCATATAGAAGTATATTGAGACACCCCATGGATATCCTGCATTTCTTTTACTTTTTCCCATAGCTTGTGTATTAACAGCAGAATAGGGAATCCATGTGATTTTGTGCCAAACCCCCCCCCCCCCGAGTCAAATACCTCGTAGAGACTACCTGAGTCAAATTATTGTTGCAAAAGTTGATGCTGAGCTCCCCCTCCCCCAGGATCATCCCAAACACGTATGTATTGTAACTGTGCTGCCGTGTAGTAAACCCATGGGTTAGGGACAGCCAAACCCCCATTGCTTTTTTCTCTTTGTAAAAGTTCCAATCTGATCCATGGAGGTCCTTTACCCCATATTAGCTCTCTAAATAATGAGTTTATCTTATGGAAAAATATCTGCGGAATCCATTGTGGTGAATTGTGTAGCATATATAGTAATTGAGGCATCCAAATCATTTTGACTAGGTTAGTTCGTCCCACCACCGATAAAGGCAAACGTAGCCAGATATCTTTCTTAAGCTTAAACTTAGAAAGAATGGGGAGGAGATTGAGGCTCTCATAATCACTGACCCGTGGGGTAATCTGTACCCTCAAATATTTAAATTGTGAGCCCATTCGTAGGCCTGAAAAATTATAATTAGATGTATTGTTTTAGAAATGTTTAGCTGCATCGTGCTTCATTCACATGTATGTTTTTGTCACTGACCACACACTGACACATTATATTCTATGGCGTTATTCACAAGTCAGATTTTTTTGGTTGATCAATGGACTGCATAAATAAAAATCTAACAGTGACCTTCTTTGGTCCAATTTATAGACCCATCTTGCTAAAAAATACAAATTGAACCTGCTAAGAGGACAATTAGTGAAAAATGCACCAAAAATAATGCTCATATACACACACTGAAATGACAGATACAATTTATAGAATGGTATTGTCAGAAGTCTCTTTGTGTAAGAAATACAAGTTATAATTTAGGTTTAGGGACATTTTTACAATTGGTTGTGAAGGATGGCAGCAACGCACAGCTACTTGGTGTGATACAGAAATGAAAATTATTGCTATAGTGTGTAAGATTGTGAAAGGTGTCTTTTTTTCAGAATATACAGTACAGACCAAAAGTTTGGACACACCTTCTCATTCAAAGATTTTTCTGTATTTTCATGACTATGAAAATTGTAGAATCACACTGAAGGCATCAAAACTATGAATTAACACATGTGGAATTATACATTACACTTTACAAAAAAGTGTGGAACAACTGAAAATATGTCTTATATTCTAGGTTCTTCAAAGTAGCCACCTTTTGCTTTGATTACTGCTTTGCACGCAGAAAGGTGAACGGATGGACTCTACATGCCTGGTTCCCACAGTGAAGCATGGAGGAGGTGGTGTGATGGTGTGGGGGTGCTTTGCTGGTGACACTGTTGGGGATTTATTCAAAATTGAAGCGGTGAGCGGTCCAGCTCACCCCAAACCATCTCGATTAGGTTCAGGTCTGGTGACTGTGGAGGCCAGGTCATCTGGCGTAGCACACCAACGCTCTCCTTCTTGGTCAAATAGCCCTTACACAGCCTGGAGGTGTGTTTGGGGTCATTGTCCTGTTGAAAAATAAATGATGGTCCAACTAAATGCAAACCGGATGGAATAGCATGCTGTTGCAAGATGCTGTAGTAGCCATGCTGGTTCAGTATGCCTTCAATTTTGAATAAATCCCCAACAGTGTCACCAGCAAAGCATCCCCACACCATCACACCTCCTCCATGCTTCACGGTGGGAACCAGCCATGTAAAGTCCATCCGTTCACCTTTTCTGAGCGCAAAGCAGTAATCAAAGCAAAAAGTGGTACTATGAAGAACCTAGAATATAAGACATATTTTCAGTTGTTTCACACTTTTTTGTAAAGTGTAATGTATAATTCCACATGTGTTACTCATAGTTTTGATGTCTTCACTGTGATTCTACAATTTTCATTGTCATGAAAATACAGAAAAATCTTTGAATGAGAAGGTGTGTCCAAACTTTTGGTCTGTACTGTATATATTTAGTGATATCTGCTATTTAGTTATACCTGTTGTTTATCTACTATTTTTAATTTTCTATAACAGATTTAAAAGCAATGAGGACATTTAGAAAGCAGAAAAGTAAACAATGTCTGGGATCTGCACGGAACATATGACGTGGTTGTTAACTGTTCAGCACTAGGCTCAAGGGATCTGTTTGGTGATCAGTCTATATATCCTGTCAAAGGACAAGTACTGGAGGTCAATGCTCCTTGGATAAAACATTTCATTAGAGATGGAGATGGGAATTCTTACATTTACCCTGGAATATCGGTGGTTACTCTTGGAGGAACAAGACAAAAGGATGACTGGAGTTGCTTACCAAATGCTCAGGCCACTAAAGGTATCTTAGATCGATGTTGTCACCTGGAACCTTCTCTGTGTGCGGTCTCAGTAATTCAAGAGAAGGTGGGCCTAAGGCCAACTCGATCGGCCATAAGGATTGAAAAAGAAATTCTAATTAAAAATGGCCAACAGCTCCTGATTATTCACAACTATGGTCATGGTGGAGGTGGGTTTTCTATTCATTGGGGAACTGCCAAAACAGCTACAAAACTACTGCAAGAGTTGATTCCATTAATACATAATGTTCTACAAAGTCAAAATTATAATAACAAGAAAAATATTTGTGAGATTTACACTTGCATAATTCAAATTATGTTTTCAATGCAAAGTTTACATCCATCATTTCTTAATTCTAATTTGGAATAGAAGATGATTATAAATTAATACAAAGTGTTTTAATGCAAACTGAATAAACTGTCTTTATTAATAAAAAAAAATGTATTTGAAATTTGATTACAATTGTTCCTACATGCAAAATTACAAGTAAAACAAGTACAAACAAATTTAATTATTTTTCCCTTTTGTTTGTCATTATCCTCCAAACCAAGTATGTGTCTTTTGTGTCTTTTTTAGTTATTTCCATCAACAATAAAGGTGAAAACATTTTAAAAGTTTGTGTTGAAAAGGAGCAGCCGTCTTTCCTGCAGAAAAAGACAATTCATGCAGTTGCGTAGCTACCAGGGGGCAGAGTGTGTGGCTGGCTCAAGCCCCGTGCTCATAAGGGCCCACCTGAAGATGTCCTACCCTTAACTGTATCGGCAAGCACAGCACGTCAATATAGTTAAACCCCATAGTAGAGCAGGGAGACTCAGTCTCCCTGCACTACCACTCTCTGTTCTGTAGATTGCATGTCTCTCTAAGATCTAGAGCAGGGGTCTCAAACTCGCGGGCCGCGGGCCAACTGCGGCCCTTGGGACACTAGTTTGCAGCCCTCACCTCCTGGGCCCTCGGTACAGTACTTTGCGGCCCTCGGCTGGGATCACACATGCGAGAAACACCGCATGTGAAATCCCAGTCACTCGTAGTACCGCTCATTAAGGCCATGAAAATGGACGCCACTCCACTCTCATAGGCGTGGTGCCCATATTCATGAGCTTAATGAGCGGTACCACAGAAAGATCTCAGCGCTCCGGGCGGCAGCAGCAGGAGATGAGGTGAGTATGAGGATCCTTCCTGCCCAGCGCCCGCGCTTCCTGTCTCTGACACAGAGAGCAGCGCCACTGGATGACGTCATCATTCAGCGGCCTGCTCTGTCAGACGAGGAAGCACAGGCTCCGGTAATGCTGCGGACAGGTGAGAGGTGGTGTGTGTGTGTACAAGTGAGAGGTGGTGTGTGTGTGTACAGGTGAGAGGTGGTTGTGTGTGTGTGGAGGAGAGTGATGGGGAAAAAGCAGTGATGGGGAAAAGCAATGGGGAAAAACAGTGATGGGGAAAAGCAATGATGGGAGTGATGGGGAAAAGCAATGGGGAAAAACAGTGATGGGGAAAACCAATGATGGGAGTGATGGGGAAAGCAATGGGGAAAAAAATGATAGGAGTGATGGGCAAAAGCAATGATGGGAGTGATGGGGAAAAGCAGTGATGGGGAAAGTCCCGGAGAGGATTGGACATGACACTGGACATGAACATGCTGAGGGATCTAGACCATCATCTCTAATTATTGGCAATGGGTGACCATACACTGGCTGACTCAGAAGAATCTGCAGCAGATGGTGAGGAGCTGTAGTCTGCAAAAGAGCACCTTGTGTGGCCAGCCTGTTGGAAAAGTCAGGATGTTGCCAAGGACTCTGGTGAAGATCCTGCCATAGCAAGAACAGATGTTGATGCTGCCGGTGGGAGCTGGGCACTGACTAAGTGGACCGGAGGTCCTGATCAAGCCTGTCACCCAGGGGGAGGATGTTGACCAGACTACTGGTAGGCCGGGCCCTTGCCACTGTGAAGGACAGGTGCATCCCCGTACATTGTATTAATGTTCTAGACAGCAAGTTAACCGTCCCTGGAGGTACCCTGCTGGTCAAAGTCTATGTGTCTGATGGGAAAGACTTACGTAGGAGAGACTTCACGTTACAGCCAGATAGGAGGTCGGCCTGGAACTATGCTGTAGATGTCCAACGAACAGTAGGAGCCCACACATAGCCTCCTATATACAGTAGGAGCCCCCATATATCCTCCTATATACAGTATGATCCCGTACATAGCCTTCTATGTACAGTGAGCCCCTATATATCCTCCTAGATACAGTGTGAGCCCCTATATAGCCTCCTGTACACAGTGTGAAACCCGTATAGCCTCCTATGTTCAGAATGAGCCCGCACATAGCCTCCTGTATACAGTGTGAGGTCGCACATAACCTTCTATACACAGTGTGAGCCCCTATATAGCCTCCTGTATACAGTGTGACCCCATATAGCCTCTTATATGCAGTGTCAGTGCCCATATAGCCTCCTGTATACAGTGTGAGCCTGCACCTCCCATACACATATTAATTAAAAAAAAACACACATGTAGATATACCTTGCTTTGTTCCACTGGCGCTCTGCAGCGGACCCTGAAGCTTCCACTTCTGGTCTGGCCAGCGTGTACATGTTAGCGCAATGACATCATCACACCATCGCCAGCTGATGACGTCATTGCGCCGACACAGCAGAGGTGACAGGAGCGCCCCTTCAGTTGCGCTGACATTCTGCATAGTCTGCAGCACAGCACCATGAAAGCTGGGGTATGTGCACCAGCTGGGGGTGCTCAAAACATTATGAGGGCAATCTGGTGATGGGCCCTCCCTCAGGCCCCGGGCGAGAGTCCAGATTGACCTCACTATAATCCTCCTATGTAAAGCACAATTATAACAATTTCATAGGTTTTTAAACTTCTATTGACAAATACATCAACTTTATGCAAATAATCAATTTTTATAGTGTTGAGCCTTTGGCAGAGAAAATAACTTTACCCCAGTCCTCTGCAGTCCAATCCCTGTACTTATTGCAAAGTTATTTGCTGTGATGAAGCCCTCTGTCACAATGGTAACTCACATGCATTCCCGTCACTGTGCTACTCACTACGTTCGCCGCTCTGCATATCCTCATGTCTGGCCGCCGCTGAGTCCAAACAGTACTTCCAACTCTGCTGCATATCTCTGATGTCTCCACATGGCTATAGGGTGTGAGGCCAGATTCTGAAGAATTTAACCCTGCTGTGTCCTGGTTTTGGATTCCCCAGCCAATCACCAACAACAGGTGCTATATCAGGTAGCTCCTCACTCCTTGCCTTTGCCTGAGCTGAAGTTCCAGTAGCTGTTTGCCTCTAGTTCCTGTAAAGGTGTTTTGTTGTTTATCTCCCATTATCAACCTGGTTTGTCTTCTTGTCCTGTCTGAACTTTCGCTCCTGGCCTCGGCTACGTATCCTGAATCTGTGCTGCCTGCTCTGACCTCGGATTGTCTCATTACGCTTCTGTCTCTCCCTTCTGTACCTCGCATACCTGCTCTACCCATGGGTCAACTGCTGCAGGTATGGACACTGCCAAGGAGTGGTGCATTGTGGCTATCCTGTGACCCAAATCTATCCTCACCATAAGAGTTGCTAGTAAAGACCAGGTAGCCACTTACTCACACCCCTCCAGGGTAAGTCTGGCCAGAGGCACAGTGGGTCCACACCCACAAGCATTACAGTAAGCTCAGACCATGGACCCCGCTGACAAAACAGGACCTAGAGACACCAAGTCTCTTGTGCAAGTCCTGTATGAGGAGGTCAGTTCGTAATGTGCAAGTTAAGACCAGCTGATGCAGACGATTAATGTGATGGCAACTCAGTTGCAAGATTTGTCCACCTCTGTGTCCACCCTGCATTGTCATCATCTCCTGGGGAGCCTCTTGGAGTTCAAGTGTCTGGTGGAGTAGCTACTGTAAGCTTCATCTTCCACTTCCTTCCCACTTTGATGAAGACCCCAAAGGAAGCCACGGATTCATAAACCAGTGCCAGATCCACTTTACTCTCCATGCTCATCCTTTTCTTTTTGACCAGACCAAGATTGCATTCATAGCTTCTCTGCTTAAAACAGGAACACATGAGCCGTGCACACAGCGGACAACCCTGTAGGGAAATTATCCACACCACCAGAAGACTGAAAACAGGAAAAGACTGCTTCAATACGGGTATACCTTTGACGTTTGGTAGAGCGGCTTAATACTACATTTTTTGTAAAAAATGTATTAACCAAATACCCTGTGTTTTTCCATCCTTTTGTTAGCACTTGCTGTTTACTGTTATTTTTTTGCAACAGAGTATTTATTTGTTTTACTGTGCCTTTTTTGTGTTTCCATAGTCTCTCTGCTAACTGGGTGTGCCCTGGCTTTGACAAACCCCATTTGGGAGAATGGTGGTCCAGAGCTCACAATGCTGGGAGATTCTTGGAGATTTTTAGGGCAGTATTCTAGGAACCTGGCAGCACCTTATGTTCCGTGGCTCAGTATGCCTTACGCTTCTGCACTCTGGCACGAAACTGGCCTAGAATGAAAAGACCCTGGTGGTGACCTCCTTCTGGCATGGTCTGTCTGGTTGAATAAAGGATGAGATGGCAGGCAGAGATCTACTATCCTCTCTGGATGTCATTATACACCTCGCTACTAGGAATGATATCCATTCACATAAGCAAGCTCTGGAACAGGCTCAAGTGTTTTCTCTTTTCTGGGAACTTCCAGGTGGATTCCTACCTTGCTGCCACAAGCTCCACCTGAGGCAATAGAGCGATGCAGGTAGAGCAAGCCAAACTCTCTGTACAAGAGTTACAGTGAAGGTATCGTGACATGTGCATGTACGTGGTAGCAAGGACATTATGTTCATCAGTGCCCAGTAAATCCCGGAGAATCGCTGCTTCTAGGGTTGGTCAGAGAGGTGACCCTAGGTAAGATAGACTGCTCTCCAAAACCGGTGATTGAAGTTATCTTGTCCTAGCAGGACAGGTTCTGTAGTGCCCGCATCTCTGCCTGCAGACCCTCTCTACCTGCAGAGACACCAGAGAGAACCTGACATGTCTGTTATGAATGTGCTAGAGATGCTTTCTGAGCAGAGGCTCCCTCTGGTGGTTACAGACAGTACTGAACCTTTCAGCGAGGAATGGCAATTTGGGATCACGGACTGGTCTGATATAAGGGAGGTTCCCTCCCATGATGGTTGCCGGTGATCAATTGTTCTTGTCTCAATTGTGGTTCCTGTTTCATTTGGAAGTTTGCTGAGTCTTGCCTGCATCTTCTGCTATCAGATAAGATATTTTCTGCTTTATTTTTGTGCTTGCTTTTTACATTGTTCCGCACTGACCGTCCTCGGGGGCTTGTGCTCCTCTCAGTTTATCTGGAGCCACTGTTGTTTGTTCATTTGCTTTTTCCTGTTTTTTCAGTGGCTGCGGCTTAGTTTTGTTACACCAGAGAACGGGATTTAGGTGGTAGAGATCGTGTGATCTCAGGTGTTTTTGCAATCAGAAGAGTTGGTATTTTTTAGGGTTTTTTTTGGATTGCAGTGAGTATCCTTTCCTGTACTTTTCTGTCTAGACAGATTGGGCCCCAGCGTTTGCTCATTCGATTTTCTGTCTGTGTCCGTGCTTCTTCTTGTCTAACCGCCATTACATGTTTGGGGGCTTCCTATTTTCTTTGGGGATCTGCTCCAGGGCAGATGCTTTCATCTTTCTGCCTTTAGGTGTAGTTATCTCTCAGGCTGTGACGAGGCGTCTGGGATAACGTAGGAACGCTCCACGGCTACCTCTAGTTGTGTGGTTAGTTCAGGTTACTGCAATCCATTAGGTTCCAGCCTCTCTGGTGTATTGCCGTTTTTGCTTATTCTCCTCAGCTACCAAAACATAACAGTATCACCGCCCAAACTGAAAATTATATGGTACTCACAGAAGGGAAAAATAGTGTAAAAAAAAAAAAAAAAAAGTTGTCAGAGTTGTCAGAGATTTTTTTTTCCGTTTGCTGCATTTTTTTTTCCCTCTTTTCTCTGGGTGCTGAGGAGGATTTTTTTTTTCTCTCAATGGAGCTTGCACAGTTGTCTGGCCATGTGGATCAGCTTGCCACTGAGGTTCGGATATTGCTACCTATCTTGCTGGGTTGCCGGTTGTGGAACCTAGGATTCCCATGCCAGATTTGTTTTTGGGGGATCGGGCTAAATTTCTGAATTTCAAAAATAACTGTAAATTGTTTTTTGCCTTAAAGCCTAAGTCCTCAGGGAACGCAGCACAGCAGGTTCAAATTGTCATCTCTCTCCTGCGCAGCGACCCTTAGGATTGGGCTTTTTCCCTGACACCTGGGGATCCTGTTTTGAATGATATTGATGTATTTTTTCTGGCTCTGGGGTTATTGTACGATGAACCTAATGTCACTGATCAAGCTGAAAAAACCTTGTTGGCATTAAATCAGGGTCTTGAAGACGCTGAGTTGTACTGTCAGAAATTCCGAAAGTGGGCAGTTCTGACCAAATGAAATGTTGATGCTTTGGAAGCCCTTTTTCGGATGGGGCTGTCAGAGAATGTAAAGGATGTTATGGTGGGATTCCCTGCTCCCTCTGGTCTCAATGATTCTATGTCATTGGCTATTCAAATTGACAGACGTTTAGTGAGCGCAGAGGTATGCGTGAGATAGTGTTGCCTTGTGAGCCAGCTTCTGAGCCCATGCAGTGTGATAGAGTGACTTCTGGGGCACAGCATCATGAGTTTCGAAAGCGCAATGGGTTATGTTTCTACTGTGGTGACGCCTCTCATGCTATTTCAGTCTGCCCTAAGCGGGGAAGACGTTTTGTACGCTCAGTTGTCTTGGGTAGTGTTCAGACTAAATTTCTGTTGACTGTTACCCTGATTTGCTCCCTGTCCACATTTTTGGCTCAGGCTTTTGTTGATTCAGGAGCAGCTATTAACCTGATGGATTTTGACTTTGTCAAACATTGTGGATTTCCCATGATACCCCTGTGAAGGCTATTCCCCTACTGGGCATTGATTCTACCCCTTTGGCGGAGAATAAACCCCAGTTTTCTACTCAGGTGATAATGAGGGTTGAACCAGATCATCAGGAGAGTTGCAAATTTCTAGTGCTGTATAATCTACATGACATTATTGTACTAGGTTTCCCTTGGTTACAGTCTCATAATCCTGTTTTGGATTGGAAATCTGTGTCTGTGACCAGTTGGGGCTGCCAATGTGTTAATGCCGACACTCCTGTTTTTTCTGCCTCTCCCCAGTCTCAGGATGTTCCTGACTTTTTGACTGATTTTTTGGATGTATTTAGTGAAAGTAAATCTGCATCCTTGCCCCCTCACAGGAGCTATGATTGCGCTATTGAATTAGTGCCTGGTGGTAAATTTCCTAAAGGTCGCCTTTTTAACTTGTCTGTACCTGAACACGATGCTATGCGATCTTATATCAAGGAGTCATTGGAGAAGGGTCATATCAGACCATCCTCTTCACCCTTGGGTGCCGTTTTTTCTTTGTGGCCAAAAAGGATGGTTCATTGAGGCCGTGGATTGATTATCGTCTCTTGAATAAGATCACTGTGAAGTATCAATATCAGTTACCCTTGATTTCTGACCTGTTTTCCAGGGTGAAAAGTGCTAGTTGGTTTACCAAGCTTGACCTCAGGGGGGCATATAACCTTATTCACATTAAGGACGGGGATGAATGGAAGACGGCGTTTAATACCCCAGAGGGGCATTTTGAGTACCTAGTGATGCCCTTTGGGCTCACTAATGCTCCTTCCATCTTCCAATTCTTTATGAATGATATTTTCAGGGATTTTGTGGATACATTTATGATTGTTTATTTGGATGATATCTTGATTTTTTCCAATGACTGGGACTCTCATATGAAACATGTTCGGACTGTGTTCCAGATTTTGAGAGAGAATGCACTGTATGTGAAGGGATCAAAGTGTCTTTTTGGCGTACAGAAGGTCTCATTTCTGGGATTCATTTTGTCTCCGTCTGTTATTGAAATGGACCCGGTCAAGGTTCAGGCCATCTGTGATTGGTCCAACCTACTTCATTAAAGGCTCTTCAGAGATTTTTGGGTTTTGCCAATTTTTATCGTAAATTTATTGGTAATTTCTCCGGTATTGTTAAACCATTGACTGATTTGACCAAAAAGGGTTCTGATGTGGTAATTGGCCTCCTGAGGCAGTCTCTGCATTTCAGGAACTTAAGCAGAGATTCACTTCTGCTCCTGTTCTACGGCAGCCTGATGTTTCTCTACCGTTTCAGGTGGAGGTTGATGCCTCTGAAATTGGGGCAGGTGCCGTTTTGTCCCAAAGAGATCCAGAGACCTCTAAGAGTAACCCTTGTGCCTTTTTCTCTCGAAAATTTTCTCCAACTGAACGTAATTATGACGTGGGTAATCGGGAGTTATTGGCCATGAAGTGGGCCTTTGAAGAGTGGAGACATTGGCTGGAAGGAGCCAAACATCAGGTGGTGGTTCTCACGGACCATAAGAATCTGGTTTATCTCGAATCAGCCAAGCGACTTAATCCTAGACAGGCCAGGTGGGCCTTGTTTTTCACACGTTTTAATTTTGTGGTTTCTTTTCTTCCTGGCACTAAGAATGTTAAGGCGGATGCCCTCTCGAGGACTTTCTTTGCGGACTCTCCTGAGTTATCTGATCCTACTGTTATTTTGAAAGAGGGTGTAGTTCTTTCCGCCATTTCGCCCAATCTGAGACTGGCTCTGGAAGGGTGTCAGGAGGATAAACCTGAGCGCTGCCCTATTGGGAAATTGTCGCAGACCAGTGGAAGAAGAGTGTGATGTCTGAGATTCTTGTTCCGCATTGGCTGGTCATCCCGGGATTTTTGGTACCAGAGACTTGGTGAGTCAATCTTTTTGGTGGCCTACTTCGTCTCGTGACGTCAGGGAATTTGTGCAGTCCTGTGGTACTTGCTCTCGCTCCAAGCCTTGCTCTCGCTCTAGTGGTTTGTTAATGCCATTACCTGTGCCCAAGAGGCCATGGACCCATATCTCTATGGATTTTATTTCCGACCTCCCTGTTTCTCAGAGAATGACCATTATCTGGGTAATCTGTGATAGGTTTTCCAAGATGATACATCTTGTGCCATTACCTAAGTTACCTTCCTCCTCCGAATTGGTGCCTTTGTTCCTTCAGCACGTGGTTCGGTTACATGGCATTCCGGAGAACATTGTGTCTGACAGAGGAGTCCAGTTTGTTTCCAGATTTTGGAGGACATTTTGTTCTAAACTTGGTGTTCAATTATCTTTCTCCTCTGCTTTTCATCCTCAGACCAATGGACAAACCGAGAGAACAAACCAGACCTTGGAGACTTATTTGAGATGTTTTGTGTCTGCTGATCAAGATGACTGGGTCTCTTTTTTGCCTTTGGCTGAGTTTGCTCTTAATAATAGGGCTAGCTCTGCCACCTTGATGTCTCCATTTTTCTGCAATTTTGGGTTTCACTCTCGATTTTCTTCGGGACAGGCGGAGGCTTCTGTCTGTCCGGGTGTTGACTCTGTTGTGGAGCGAATGCAGCAGATTTGGGACCAGGTAGTGGAGAGGTTGTCTCTCTCTCAGGAGAAGGCCCAACGGTTTGTCAACCGGCATAGGACTGATGGTCCTCGGTTTAAAGTGGGGGACTTGGTTTGGTTGTCCTCAAGAAATATCCCTATGAGGGTTGCATCTCCAAAGTTTAAGCCTAGGTTCATTGGACCTTATAAGATCATGGAGATTCTTAATCCTGTTTCCTTCCGTTTGATTCTTCCAGGGACATTTAAGATCCATAACGTGTTCCACAAGTCCTTATTGAAGAGGTTTGTCGAGCCAGTGGTTCCTATGGCTGCGCCTCCTGATCCTGTTTTGGTTGAGGGCAATCTGGAGTATGTGGTTGAGAAAATATTGGATTCTCGTTTTTCTAGACAGAAACTCCAGTATTTGGTTAAGTGGAGAGGTTATGGTCAGGAAGACAATTCTTGGGTGTTTGCTTCGGACATCCATGCTAGGAGACTGATCCATGCCTATTTACCGAGCTCATCCTGATCGACCTGGTTGCACAAGTGAGGGTTCGGTGACCCCTCCTCAAGGGGGGTACTGTTATGAATGTGCTAGAGATGGTTTCTGAGCAGAGGCTCCTCTCTCTGGTGGTTACAGACAGTACTGAACATTTCAGCGAGGAATGGCAATCTGGGATCACGGACTGGTCTGATATAAGGGAGGTTCCCTCCCATGATGGTTGCCGGTGATCAATTGTTCTTGTCTCAATTGTGGTTCCTGTTTCATTTGGAAGTTTGCTGAGTCTTGCCTGCATCTTCTGCTATCAGATAAGATATTTTCTGCTTTTATTTTTGTGCTTGCTTTTTGCATTTTCCCTGCACTTCTATGGAGGTCAGCCAGGTCCTCTCCGGGGGCTTGTGCTCCTCTCAGTTTATCTGGAGCCACTGTTGTTTGTTCATTTGCTTTTTCCTGTTTTTTCAGTGGCTGCGGCTTAGTTTTGTTACACCAGAGAACTGATTTAGGTGGGAGAGATCATGTGATCTCAGGTGTTTTTGCAATCAGAAGAGTTGGTATTTTTTAGGGTTTTTTTTGGATTGCAGTGAGTATCCTTTCCTGTACTTTTCTGTCTAGACAGATTGGGCCCCAGCGTTTGCTCATTCGATTTTCTGTCTGTGTCCGTGCTTCTTCTTGTCTAACCGCCATTACATGTTTGGGGCTTCCTATTTTCTTTGGGGATCTGCTCCGGGGCAGATAGCTTTCATCTTTCTGCCTTTAGGTGTAGTTATCTCTCAGCTGTGACGAGGCGTCTAGGATCAACGTAGGAAACACTCCACGGCTACCTCTAGTTGTGTGGTTAGTTCAGGTTACTGCAATCCAATAGGTTCCAGCCTCTCTGGTGTATTGCCGTTTTTGCTTTTCTCCTCTGCTACCAAAACATAACACATGTCAGTTCGGCCTCAATCAAGATGTCCGTGTTTGGTAAGTATCTAACAGCACATCAGTATTTGTAACCAATACCAGTCGTGGTAAAAAATGCAGAAGTGGTGTCATGTTTCTATTATACTTTTCCTCTGATTGTTCCACTCCTGATTTAGGTTTACAGATACTGACCAAATACTGAATGTGTGGACGTGGCTTTATTATAAAACGCAGTTCTGTAGTGAGATCAGAAGAGCAGAGAGTGGCCATTACACATCACACTGGTAACTCCTTCTTCAGGTAAAATAAGTTATCTTCCGGCAACGTTGTAAGGAGATAGACCAGACCTCGGGTACCTGCATGCCGGGTCCGGAACTAGAAAGGATGCATCCTCTGTTCCCGAGGGGAAGCCTGAGTGGGGCGGACCTTTCCCTGCTGTCTGAGGGAAGGAGGAGTGAGACGGGCTTCCTGCTAGCAGGAGGAGGCGGGGAGAGCCAGAAAAGGGCGCGCAGCAGCAGAGAGATAAAAGGAAAAAGCGCGCGAAGCAAAGCAGTTTGGCACCAGGGCAGAGCAGTGTGCAAGCAGTGAGTGGCGCGCTCTGCATCCCTTGTCCCTGCACGGAGTACCGGCATTGCGGCAGGGTCCGACCGTTTAGAGGGGGACCGCTGCAAGGAGAGAAGCCGGCTGCAGAGCGGAGCAGAGCCACTGCAGGACAGAGCAGAGCCAGTTGTGCCGCAGCCAGAAAGAGAGAAGTGCTTTGTCCGTGGAGTACCAGCGCCCCGCAGACCAGTGACCGTCATTTCCCACCACCAGTAGCCGTGGACAGATGACGCGCACCACATTGGTGGTACCAGGGCTATGGGGTACTCGGAACCGAGCCCATGGAAGTCTATGGGAGTTGTCACGGGCAGCAGAGCTCGGTCCGTGGCCCTGGCGGTCATGCAATGGGGGATATTTTACAGGGGATTGTAGATTAGAATAGTTCGTGACGCCACCTGGGGTTTTTCTGATCTGATTGACCAGCGCTGCAGGGTAGATCTCTGGGGGGATGTTATGGCAGCTGGGTGTTAAGTCCCCCACAGGTGGGACTGGTCCCTCAAAGTCTATGGTGGTGATGCAGGGTGCAGATAAGAATTCAGTCACACACAATGCAATCTCTTTCCATACCTTTACTTGTAGATGTTGCAGGTATGTCCCGGGAAGTGGTTAGGCTGGAGAATGCACATTCAGGAGAACTGTTGAGCAGGTTAGAGGCCTTCTTTATCCTTTTTCTGTGTGTGAGTACAACTTGCATAAAGTCAAGTGAAACTCTTTTAATAACAACTGCCCGGCAATATTGTGGTGGAGCCTTCTATGTCTCTGATTATCAGATGTTGAGAGAACTAAGTCCTTACTTTTGCAGGGGCCTGCTCAAAGTCCCTGTTCTCCCTGACTCCGGTTACATATCAGCGCTTAGGGCTACCTTCTGCGACTTGTAGTCCAGAAAGCCTCCGGTTTTCTTATTACTAGGCGTGAAGCACTAGCAACGCTTCGGACCCCGGTGTCGGCTAATTTGAGTGAGGGTGATCTGTCCCTTTGTCACTCTTACTTCTCCACTCGCCCTTCACCCTGCTCTCGCTCTTAACATAAGCACGTGTAGCAATCGTGCCAAGGTCAGATTTCCTTCAGTGCTCACTGACCTGTTCTCAGTTGACTCGTTGGTATAACTGCTGTAATTCCTTTCCTTCCTTCTTAGGAACGCAGGCAGATTGTTCTGAGTAGCAGGTTAAGGGTAGCTCTGACTAGGCTAGGATGATTCACTTCACCCGTACTAGCCTCCACTTTCTTGTCAGATGAGCTACACAAGCTCTGTGTGGGTTCAGTCTTCTCTCCTCTCCTCCAAGACTGATCTGATTGGAATCAAGATGGATGGGATGACTCACTCCTGAGCCACCCAAGGCTTGACTGCACTGTCCTAAGACAGGAAACAGACTGAACACTAACTTTGCTACGTCACACTACTAAATAGTCTGATATGCCTCTAGTGGCAATGCTGAGAAGTGTGCGTGAATGAATATCAAGCTTTACAGTTACCTTCCTGTGCATTTTCCAGAAGATATGTGTGCCTTGCGAAGCTGGGCCACACACAGAGAGCGAGAGGGACGTACAGTATGTGCCAGTGACTTCCAGTAAGTGAGACGAAGAGCATTCCGGGTCCGTGAGTACTACACACGTGCCCCATACGAGTGACCGAGTACAAGACAGACCTGTACCCTGACCATGCCGTTAAACAACTTCTGAACCACGTGGGGCCCATACCAGATCGTGACCCCCTTTACCGTCAGCCACTTTGGGCTCGCTTGACCGAAAAAGTCAGGAGAGTTGTGCAGGAGTCAAATCGGACTTAGACAGTACCGTAGCCTGTAACCTTTGCAGGAAACTACAGTATATGGACTAGGGGCAGTGGAAAGTACCGGAGACCAAACCAATGTCACCAGAAGACATTGTTGTCTGTTTGACCCCATTAATGAGACACTGCATTGGCCGTTGCCGGCACCATTGAGTTCGCAGCAGGAGCTGCAGTATTAGGACTTCCTTTACGTTTGCTAATATTTGAACCGTTGTATTGTATTGTATCTTTAATACTGTTTAACTCTTCACCTCCCTGCATGGAGTATTTCTCCTGTACATAAACCTGTTAACCATTGATCTGTTGCCTGCGTACCGTCACTGCATTCCACGTTCCTGCTCATACTCTTACAATGTCATTCCCATAGCCTGGAAGAGGCCATTTACATAAAGTGATAAAAGATGATTTATCACTTCATGCACATCACTGATCAGCATCCGGTCGCTTTTTTTTTCAAAAAATTTAAAAAAAATAATAATTTAGATTAGTTGATAGGACTACATTAGGAACAGTAAAACCATACTGTAGTAATTAGCTTATATTACAGTATTTTTTCTAAAATATAATCAGAATTAGCATCAGATATAAAGTGTAAAAAAAAAAATTCTATTTTTCCTCCTCCTCTTCTTCTTTCTCCAGTGATAATGAACCCCCACACACAGCAAATTTGGCTTTCAGTACCATCTGCACCTGAAGAACATCTCTAGAATTCGCCCCTTTTCTAATCATGGAAACAACAATAACCCTCACTGTTGCACTGATCCACTCCTGCCTTGACTACTGTGATTCTCTATTAATTGTCCTCCCTCTCACTCGACTCTCCCCTCTCCAGTCCATCCTTAATGCAGCAGCCAGGATATCTGGCTAATCATTACTTGGACACTTCTGCTCTGTATCAGTCATTGCACTGGTTGCCCATATACTATAGGATCCAATTTCAATTGCTTGTTTCTCACCCACAAAGCTCTCCACTATGCAGCACTCCCTACTTCTACTCCCTCATTTCTGTTTATCGGCCTACCCGCTACCTACGCTCCGCAAGCAACTTTTGACTAATTTCCGCACTAATCCGTACCTCCCACTCCCGGCTCCAAGATTTTCCCTCGTTGCATCAGTTCTCTGGAATGCTCTACCACTAGAAATTAGGACTAACCACAACTTAGGCCAGTCTCACAAGTCCAGATATTTCCGGTACCCGGAAAAATCGGTACCGGAGATATCCGTGTGCGTGTGTCCGTGTAAATACGTGGTATATCGGTGTGGCACACGTGTGCCGCATCAGGACCACATGGATGGCATGGACAGCTACAGTAAACGCTGTCCCCTGCCTGTGGTGTTGAAGCTCCCTGTCATTTTCTCCTTGCTCTGCCGGCAACAGCGAGCAGGGAGAATAAATGAAAAACCCGGCGTGAGGTCCAACTGCGGGGGTCCAACAAGCAAAACTATACAGGTACGGGGTGCTATTCTCAGGCTGGTAAGGGGCCATGAATATGGTTCCCCCCAGCCTAAAAACAGCAGCCTGCAGCTGCCCAGAAAAGGAGCATCTATTAGATGCGCCTATTCTGGAGTTTTTGTCGGGTTCTTCTCACTTGCCCTGTAGCGGTGACAAGTGGGGTTAATAAGGGTTAATGTCACCTTTCTATTGTAAGGTGACATTAAGCCAGGCTTAGTAATGAAGGGTGTCAATAAGACGCTTATTCATTACTAATCCTATAGTAAATAAAGGGTTAAATAAACACAAACACAATAAGAATAAAGCCTTTTAATGAAAGAAAACACTTACACAGTTTTTAAATCTTTATTACACTTCCATTCCTTATCGAAGCCCTCGATCTCTTGTAAAAAATATAAAATAAAAAAGCAACAATATCCTATACCTGTCCGGCGTACAGTCAAGTTCCATGGCACAATCCATCTCAGGGGGTTAATCAGTTTACAGCGGAGCACTGCTAATGCAGCCGCTTGACTGTAAACTACTGGGGAATGACTGGGAAGCAGCGTGCACAGGCTCAGTGACTGGGTAGAACATCACTGAGTCTGTGCTTGCTGACAGCTGAACTCCTGTAACCTCAGCATCATCATTTTCCCACGGTGCTGAGGTTACAGGAGTTCAGCTGTCAGCGAGCAGAGACTCAGTGACGTCAACCACAGTTTTGTAAATTCTCTGGATTATGAGTTGGGGCTCCCTCTGGTGGCTGTTGATATTAATGAAGCTGTCTTGGCTGACAGAGACCTTTCAGCTGATGATTCAGCTGCGGACGATTGGCAATCTGGGAGTCATGACTGGGGAGATTTAAAGGGGGTAACTTCCCATGATCCTCGCCAGTGATTAGTTGTCTCTTCCTGTCCAGTTTGGAAGTCCGCTTGCTGCAGTCCCTGCAACTTTCAGATAAGCTATTTCTTGCATGTTTCTGTGTTTTGTTTTCTTTTGTTTTTCCGCCTTCTGAGTGAGGTCAGCTGGGTCCTCCTGCTGGGGCCTGCGCTGGTCTGTTTCTCAGTTATCGGTTCATTTGTTCAGTCCCTGTTATTTCAGTGGCTGCTGGGTAGCTACCTGTTCACACCAGAGTTTTGATATAGCGGGGAGAGATTGTGTGTCTCAGTATTTTTTGGAATCAGAAGTGTTGGAATTTTTCCTAGGGTTTTGCTGGTTTGGGCAGAAACTATTCTTTTCTGTCCTGTCCATCTAGACAGTTTTGGGCCCCAGCATTTGCTTACTCTATTTTCTGCCTGTGTTTGTATTGCATCTTTGTCTCCCGCCAATATAGTGTGGGGGTACCTATTCCTTCGGGGCGCTACTCCGGGGCAGGTATTTTCCCCCTTTCTATTCTTTAGACTTAGCTAACTCTCTGGCTGTGTCGAGGCGTCTAGGTCATTGTAGGTACGTCCCACGGCTGCTTCTAGTTGTGTGGTTAGTTTTGAGGTCTGCAATTATTAGTTACCAACCACTCTGGGTGACTGACTGCTTAGCTACTTTTGTTACAGCCCTCCTCAGCTACCATATCATAAACACCACAGTCACCAAGCCTGTGCACGCAGCTCCCATTCATTTCCCAGTATTTTACAGTCGGAGCGGCTGCATTACCAGCGCTCCGGTTTTTTAAACTGATTAACCCCCTGAGATGGACTGCGCCGTGGGACTTGACTGTACGCCGGACAGGTAATAGGATATTGTTGATTTTCTTTTTTATTTTTTTACAGGACATCGAGGGCTTCGATAAAGGGAATGGGAGTGTAATAAAGATTTAAAAAATGTGGAAGTGTATTCTTTCATTAAAAGACTTATTCTTATTGTGTTTGTGTTTATTTAACCCTTTATTTACTTAAGATTAGTAATGAATAGGGGGTCTTATTGACACCTTTTCATTACTAAGCCTGGCTTAATGTTACCTTACAGTAGAAAGGTGACATTAACCCCTTATTAACCCCACTTGCCACCCCTACAGGGTAGATGCGCCTTTTCTGGGCAGATGTGAGCTGCGTTTTTAGGCTGCGGGGGGCCCATATTCATGGCCCCTTTAAACAGCCTGAGAATAGCAGCCCGCACCTGTATAGTTTTGAAGGGTTGGTTCAAAACCTAGGGGGGACCCCACGTCGGGTTTTTCATTTATTCTCCTGCTCGCTGTTGCCAGTAGAGCAGGGAGAATAATGACGGGGAGCTTCAGACCACAGGCAGGGGACAGCGCTTACTGTAGCTGTCCCGTGCCGTCCGTGCGCACGGAGGACAGTGTGAACTGTTCTCCGTGTGCACATATACAGCACGTTTTGCAGTCCGTGTGCTCCCACAAACACTGACATGTCTCCGTGTTTTGCACACAGACACACGGTCCGTGAAAACACGCTGACATGTGCAGGACACATTCATTTTAATGTGTCTACGTGTGTCAATGTCTCCAGTACTGAGGAAACTGTCACTACACGTACCGAGCCACTTACGTGTGAAACCGGCCTTTAACAGTTTAAGCGCTCCCTAAAAAACATTGTTTTTTAGAGTGGCCTATCACATTCCATAATCAAATTCCTTTTATATATACCCAACTGACTATTCTCTGAACATAAACAAAAATTTGTATTATTATTTTTTATATAGCGCCATTAATTCCATGGTGCTGTACATGAGAAGGGGTTACATACAAAGTTATAGATATCGTTTACAGTAAACAAATTTACAATGACAGACTGGTAAAGAGGGGAGAGGACCCTGTCCTTGCGGATTTTACATTCTATGGGATAATGGGGAAAAACAGAAGGTCGGGGGTGCGGCAGCTCTGGTAGTGGTGGCGGCGAGGTGGAGCTCGGGTGGTGGCAGCGAGGCGGAAGCTCGGGTGGTGGCGGCGGGCGGATTGGGTATTGCAGGCTGTAGGCTTTCCTGAAGAGATGGGATTTCAGGTTCCGTCTGAAGGATCCAAGGGTGGTGGAAAATTGTACATGTTGAGGCATGGAATTCCAGAGGATGGGGATATTCGGGAGAAATCTTGGAGGCGGTTGTGTGAGGAACGAATAATTGTGGAGGATAGTAGGAGGTCTTGGGAGGATCGAAGATTACGTGAAGGAAGATATTGGGAGATTAGTTTTAGAGATATAGGGAGGGGACAGGTTGTGGACAGCTTTGTAGGTCCCGTGTTTGTAGTTTGAACTGGATTCGTTGGGGAATTGGGAGCCAGTGGAGGGATTTGCAGAGGGGAGAAGCAGGGGAGTAGCGAGGGGAGAGGTGGATTAGCAACAGAGTTGAGGACAGACTGGAGTGGTGTAAGAGAGTTGACGGGAAGGCCACAGAGGAGGGGGTTGCAGTAATCGAGGCGGGAGATGATGAGGGCATGCACAAGAGTTTTTTGTAAATTGAGGGTGAGGAAGGGGCGGATTCTGGAAATGTTTTTAAGTTGGAGGCGACAGGAGGTGGCAAGAGTTTGGATGTGGGTTTGAAGGAAGGGCAGAGTCGAGAGTTACTCCGAGGCAAACGGATTTCAGGTGCGGGAGAGATCGTGATGCCATTTACCATAATAGATAGATCGGGTAGGGAAGATACGTGCGGTGGAGGAAAGATGTTGAGTTCAGTTTTGTTTACATTGAGTTTTAGGAAGCGAGAGGTGAAGAAGGAGGATAGGCTGATAGACAAATCCGGGATTCTGGACAGCAGAGAGGTGACATTTTGGGCCAGAGAGGGAGATCTGAGTGTCGTCCGCATACAGGTGGTACTGAAGCCATGGGACTTTATGAGTTGTCCTAGGCCAAGGGTAAAAGATGGAAAAAAGTAGGGGCCCCAGGACAGAGCTTGAGGGACTCCAACAGACAGAGGGCGGGATGAGGAGGTAGTGTGGGAGTGGGAGAGCTGAATGTGCGGTCGGAAAGGTAAGTGGCGATCCAGGACTGGGCAAGGTCTTTGATGCCAAGGGAAGAAAGAATCTGTAGCAGTAGGCAGTGGTCGACTGTGTCAAAGGCAGAGGACAAATCAAGGAGGAGGAGGATGGAGAACTGTCTGTTAGCTTTGGCTGTGAGTAAGTCATTAGTAATTTTGGTCAGGGCAGTTTCAGTGGATTGGTGGGGGCGGAAGCCAGATTGGAGGCTGTCAAGGAGAGAGTTAGATGAGAGGTGGGAGGGAAAGTTGAGCGTGGACATGCTGCTCAAGGAGTTTGGAAGCAAACGGGAGCAATGATATTGGGCGATAGCTGGGCATAGCAGTTGGGTCAAGGTTTGTTTTTTTTGAGGATGGGTGTGATGGTGGCATGTTTGAAGGCAGAGGAAAGGTTTCAGAAGATAGCGATAGGTTGAAGAGATGGGGTTTGGGCTGGATGAGCGTGTTAGTGAGGTTGGGGAGCAGGTGGGAAGGGATGGGGTCAAGTGACAGGTGGTAAGGTGTGATTTGAAAAGGAGATGAGTAAGCTCTCCTTCAGTGATGTTGGAGAGGGAGGTTAGTAGGGAAGGGCAGAGGTCTGGTATACGGAGTGGTTGGGGTGGTGGAACAGTAAAGGTTTGCCTTGTTTGGTCGATCTTATTTTTGAAGTAGGTGGCAAAGTCCTCGGCAGAGATGAGGGGAGTTGGAGGTGGCAGTGGTGGCGGAGGAGAGAGTTGAATGTGCTGAACAGTTGTTTTGGGTTGTAGGATAATGAAGATACAAGGTTTGTGAAATAGGGCTGTTTAGCAGATGTGAGGGCTATTTGGAGGCAAGTGTAGCTTGTCTGAAAGTAGAGAAGTCGTCTGGTAGACGTGTTTTTCTTCCAATGCCGCTCCGCGACCCTGGATGATTGTCAAGTTTTTTGGTGAGATTGTTGTGCCAGGGTTGCCTATTGGTTCGTCGCACTTTGCCGTGCATAAGAGGGGCGACTGAGTCTATGGCAGATGTGAGGGTGGTGTTATAGAAAGTGGTGGCGCTGTCTGTGTCGTGGAGTGAAGATATGGAGGACAGAGGTAGAAGAGAGTCTGAGAGTCTGTGAATGTCTAGGTGTGCGAGGTTTCTGCGAGGATGTGCCAGTGGCTGGACATAGGGGGCAGGTGAAGAGGACAGGGATGAGAAGGTGAGAAAGTGGTGGTCTGATAGGGAAGGGGAGAGATTGTGAGATTAGATAGGAACAGAGGCGGGTGAAGATGAGGTCTAATGTATGTCCATCTGTGTGGGTGGCTGTGGAGGACCACTGAGTAAGTCCAAAGGATGAAATAAGTGACAGGAGTTTGGAGGCTGCTGGCTGGGGGTGTCAATAGGGATATTAAAGTCACCCATGATGATGGTGGGGATGTCAGCAGAGAGAAAGTGGAGAAGCCAGCTGGAGAATTGGTCAATGAAGGCAGTGGCTGAGCCCAGTGGTCGGTATATGATGGCCATTTGGAGATTAGAGGGAGAGTAGATACGGACCGAGTGGACTCAAAGGAAGGGAGGATGAGGGAGGGTGGGGGTTGGATAGGGTTGAAGGAGCAGTTATTAGAAAGAAGGAAACCCACGCTCCACCATGTCTGTTGCCAGAGCGAGGAGTGTGGTGAAGTGGAGGTCACGTAACTCAGTGCAGCTGGGGGAGGCCGTGTCATGGGGCGTTAGCCAGGTCTCAGAGAGGGCAGGAAGGAGAGATTGCGGGAGGTAAAGAGATCGTGGGTCAAGTGGAGCTTGTTGCAGATGGAGCGGGCGTTCCAGAGTGCTCCAGAGAGAGAAAGCTGGGGGGTAGGGGTCAGTGGCACAGGTTTTAAGTGTGAGGGATTGTGATATTTTCTCTTACTGTGAGAAGTATAGGGGTGAGGATTAGTGGGATGTATGAGGCAGGGGGCCAGGATTGGGGGATATGTCGCCAGCAGTAAGAAGAAGCAGAGAAAGGGAAAGAAGATGGATGAAGGAGAGTGACCGGCTTACGTTATATTTTAGTGGAGAGGTCTGAGGTTAAGAAGCAGGTCTGCAGATGAGCGATGTGGGGGGGATAAGTGAGAGGGGGAGACAGTTATTTGGTTGGAGCTTGCAGGGTTTGGGGATAGCGAAGGAGAGTGAAGATTAGTGGAGCAAAAACGGTGAGGGCAAATGTGAGCATGGTTAAGGAGCAGGGTAAAAGAAAGGCAAGTAAAAATAGAAGACAGTGATTAGTCCTACCTTCTGACCGATTTCTGGACTATTTCTGGATATATTTCTGATGTAAAACTTCAAAGATGTCACACTTAAAATGATGTCACATCTGACCAAGGCCATATCTGACCTGCTCCATTCAACTTATACCATTCAAATGTCCAAGAAATGAAGCCAGGTGTGAAGGAGAGAGGGGAGGAGAAAGGAGGAGGACAGTTCACAGCAGGGAGCAATTAACAGATTGTAGTTAATGGAACATTTGCCTAGCATGGGGGATAGGTCTATGAGTGAGGATCACAGACATATCAATATGTATTCAGTAAATCTGAAGTATGCTACATGGAATTAAAATCAGGGAAAAAGCAGCAGCGTACAGTTAAAGCAGAAGAATAGGAGTACATAGGATTCTGGGGTGCAGTGGGTATTCTGGATAGAGAGAAGGTTCAGACGTACCAGTTAAAGCAAAAGAATAGGAGTACATAGGATTCTGGGGTGCAGTGGGTATTCTGGATAGAGAGAAGGTTCAGACGTACCAGTTAAAGCAAAAGAATAGGAGTACATAGGATTCTGGGGTGCAGTGGGTATTCTGGATAGAGAGAAGGTTCAGACGTACCAGTTAAAGCAGAAGAATAGGAGTACATAGGATTCTGGGGTGCAGTGGGTATTCTGGATAGAGAGAAGGTACAGACGTACCTGTGGATGAAAGTAGATGGATCAGGACACGACAGCATGAAGGGGAATATACCATGCGCTATCATTCTGGATATATTTCTGATGTAATACTTCAAAGATGTCACACTTAAAATGATGTCATGATTGTAAATAAGCACCTGTACTTTCTGTCACCCCCACCTCATTGTAGATTGTAAGCTCTTACAAGAAGGTCATTATTGTTTTTGTGCATACAATAGAAAGACAGATGAATGGCACTAAAGCAATGCTCAATTTTCATGTCCGCATGAGATCCTAATAAAAATGATATTTATCGTGAAGCCGGTAACTGGTGCTCAGCATTAAAAAACATCCATGTATTCAAATAAATGTGAAGAAGTGATGCGGCACTCACCGGGTTACTGTGAAAAACAAAGCCTTTTATTGTTCCATCAAAGGTGTAGACATGGTTTTAAAATCGGGCAGGTACACGCAGAGGCATGCAGGGGAACACAGACAGATGACGGCTGTTTCGCACAATCAGCGCTTCAAGAGGTCCAAATTCGTTTGTGGTTAGTTATAACAAATTATAATGATTATCCTCCATCCCATAGTCCCGTGCCCATAAACCCATCACACATCCTCCATCCCATAGTCCCGAGCTGGGTGGCGCTGAGCAGAGAGTTCCTGGAGATGTTCTGTTATGTAACCTAGCAGTGTGACTCTATGTGTGGCTCTGTGTGCGGCGCTGATGATGCGATTTTCTACACCGGTAACAATAGAGCCCGGCAGTAATAGAGGAGGGGTGATTCATTTCTGTCATGTGCTCTCTGCTCCTTTCTGGGGGGCAGACAACGGCTGGGAGCTTATGTTCCCAGAGATGCTAGATTTCTCCCACCCAGTCAGTGTCTGCTGAGGTGTTTGGAGTGGGAAAACTGTTGCTCATAGAAACCAATCACAGCTCAGCTTTCATCTTTTAAAACAGCTCTGGTGAAATGAAGATGCTTAATGATTAGTTGCTATAGGCAACACAGGCAATGTAACCTGTTGTGTCAAGAAGATGTGCCTATGAAACATATTATATTAGATATTTATTAAATATAAATATATATTATATAGAGAGAGAGAGAGAGAGAGAGAGAGAGAGAGAGGAGAGCTCTGGTAAAATTAAGAGACCACTGCACAGTTTTATAAAAATCAGCTTCTCTACATGTCTGACAGCCATTCCATTCCAGTGTCATTGAATTCCAACCAGAATACACCTCATTCTACTTAATATGCTTCTGATTAGGTGATCACCTGAACCAAATCTTATTTAAACGAAGGAAAGTATAAAAAAAAAACTGCTGTGGTGTTCACAATCCTCTTGCAATAGGACAAGCTAGATGGAAAACAAGTGCTAGTAATATCCCAAAATAATAGGAATGAAAAATAACTTTTAACCATGTCAAAGGAGTTGAAAAGAAAATTCTTGAGTGAGGAAAAGAAGGGCTCAATTCTGGCTTTACTACAGAGGGGTACAGTGAGCGTCATGTTGCCTCCATCTTAAAATTTCTAAGGCGGCAGTCCATTACAACAAGGTCAAGCAGCAGACATTGTGGACAACAAAGCTGCAGATTGGCAGAGGGGGATAACGACTCTCCACTGACCGGGATGACGGTCATCTTATTCGAATGTCACTCAGCAACCGCAGATAACATCAAGTGACCTACAAATAGAATAGCAAATGGCAGCTGGGTTGAAGTGCATGGCAAAGAACAGTTTGTAACAGGCTCCTAGAGGCAGGCTCAAGTCATGTAAAACTAGAAAAAAGCCTTTCATCAATGAGAAGCAAAGGAGAGCCGGGCTGAAGTTTGCCAAAGACCATAAGGATTGGACCATAGAGGACTGGAGCAAGGTAATGTTCTCTGATGAGTCAAATTTTCTGCTTTGCCCAACACCTGGTCGTCCAATGGTTAGACGGAGACCTGGAGAGGCGTACAAGCTACAGTGTCTTGCACCCACTGTGAAATTTGGTGGAGGATCGGTGATGATCTGGGGATGCTTCAGCAAGGCTGGAATTGAGCAGGTTATTCTTTGAGAAGGACATATGAATCAAGCCGCATACAAGGTTATCCTGGAAAAAACAGTTGATTCCTTCTGTCGGGCAATGTTCCCCAACTCTGAGGACTAGTTTTTCCCATCAGGACAATGCACCATGCCACACAGCTAGGTCAATCAATGTGTGGATGAAGGACCACCACATCAAATCCCTGTCATGGTCAGCCCAATCTCCAGACCTGAACCCCATTGAAAACCTCTGAAATGTAATCAAGAGGAAGATGGATAGTCACAAGCCATCAAACCCAAAAAAGAACTGCTTAAATATTTGTAGCTCATCAAGAGGAATGCCAAGAGTGTGCAAAGCAGTAATCAAAGCAAAAGAAGGCTACTTTGAAGAACCTAAAAATATAAAACATATTTTCAGTTGTTTCACACTTTTTTGTTAAGTATAAAATTCCACATGTGTTAATTCATAGTTTTGATGCCTTCAGTGTGAATGTACAATTTTCATAGTCATGAAAATACAGAAAAATCTTTGAATGAGAAGGTGTGTAAAAAACTTTTGGTCTGTACTGTACCTATAAAAAGAAAAATCAAACAAACTGAAAATTTTTCAGTGGTCTCTTAATTTTTGCCAGAGCTGTATGTATATATATAAAAAATGAAACAGCACAATACCACATGACGGGTGCCCAGGCCTCCTCAGCAATATCCCATGTTGCCATATCCAGACCAAAACATATAGGAGGGCAGCACTCCAAGACTCAAGATGCAATGGTGAAAAAAGTGGAGTTTATTTAGATCCACATAGCATGGCGACGTTTTCATCTCACAATGAGTCTTGTTAAAGTCCCCCCGCAGCATCGGACACCTCCGGGGACCCCTGCAGCAGCGTCGGGCACTCGCAGCACCGCCAGAGACCCCCGAAGCACCAAAGGGACCCCCACAGCACAAGTTTTGGGTATTGTGCTTCACATAGGGATAGTGAAGAAGCCAAAAGTTTGGCAATATTGGAGTGTTGAGTTTATATATTACTCCCATTTTCCACATGGAAATGCTTTGAAGCCAATCACAAATTTTTACATTTCAACGACAAAGCAAAGTCTACATAGAGATGACCCCAATTTTGACCAACTTTTCAAAATTCGGACGGTCATTGATCATTTCAGCAACAAATTTGCTGAGGTGTACATTCCCCAAAGGGACATCTGCATAGATGAGGCCCAAAAACACTTCAAGGGGAGGCTTAATTTCCAACAATACTTGCAAGGTACAGAATAAAATTGTACAAACTGTACGAAAATACCTCAGGGTAACCCACAGATTTAGGGTTTATGAAGGGAAGGACTCCCTGATTCAGCCATATGAATGCCTGCCTATCATGAGAGTGAGTGGGAAAATTGTGTGGGATTTGATGCATTCACTGCTGAATTAGAGTTATCATCACCTCTACATAGATCATTTCTACATCAGCTTCCAACTTTTCAAATCTTTCTCTGCCAGAGCTACCACAGCATGTGGTACTGTGTGTAAAAAGCAGAGAGGCCTCCTAGGTCTCTAACTGGGCAGCTGCCCAGAAAGGTTGTGCCAGCACCAGTAGAAGTCCATAAGCAGCACCAGAAGCAGACCGTGAGCAGCACAGTAGAAGTCCGTGACCAGACTGAACCAAGCTCGGGAGACTATCCAACTGCAGCAGATGACTGTTCCTGCAAGCTAGTAGAAGAAGAATAACGGGGATGCTCACTTATTAATATGGGTGCTCAGGAGAACAAATCATATAATGTAAATAATAATATATTCCGGCACTCCAAATGTTAGTAAGATGCAAAGAATAAATCTTTATTGAAGATGATGATAGCTCATTTATGAAAAACGTATCTCCATGAAAAAATAATGCATATAAGTATATTACAGGTACACCATTTCTCAACGTTTCGGCATTTCACGCCTTTTTCAAGAGGTACCTTTTACTGTATATAAAAAGGAAGACAATAAAACATAAAATAAATAAATGAAAAATGCAAGAAAACAAATATATATGTACAAAGACCACAAATGAGCGTATAAGCAATTACATAATATAAGCAAAAAAGGTTGGGACACAGGAAAACAAA
>JARQOD010000005.1:308888844-308933684 GCA_033576555.1 Oophaga sylvatica | reverse complement strand
TATATATGTATTCTATGTGTGTATATTTAGTGTTTACAACGAAAGAAAGGGTTTTTTTTGTTGCGATATTTTGTTCCCATAGACTTACATGGGACTTCCGGTATCGAAATCGGATATCGACGATATTTTGTGCTATCGGCGATACAATTTCGATACGATATTTTTAGATATCGAGCAATATCGCTCAATACTAGTCAAGGGATGAAAACATTAGATAATTCTCGAAAACTTAAGCGTGATCATCGTACCATTAAGAGATTTGTGGCTGATTCTGAGCACAGACGTGTTCGCGCTGATAAAGGCAGAATGAGGAAGGTTTCTGCCAGGCAAGTTCATCGGATTAAGATAGCAGCTGCTAAAAAGCCATTACAAACCAGCAAACAGATATTTGAAGCTGCTGGTGCCTCTGGAGTCCCTCGAACCTCAAGGTGTAGGATCCTTCAAAGGCTTGCTGTGGTGCATAATCCTACTATTCGTCCACCCCTAAACAGTGCTCACAAGCAGAAATGGTTGCAGTGGGCCCAGACATACATGAAGACTAATTTTCAAACAGTCTTGTATACTGATGAGTGTCGAGCAACCCTGGATGGTCCAGATGGATGGTTGGTGGATGGTTACCATGTCCCAACAAGGCTGCGACATCAGCAAGGAGGTGGAGAAGTCATGTTTTGGGCCAGAATCATGGGGAAACAGCTGATAGGGCCCTTTAAGGTTCCTGAAGGTGTGAAAATGACCTCTGCAAACTATATAGAGTTTCTGACTGACAACTTTCTTCCATGGTATAAAAAGCCGAAACGTTCCTTCAGGAGCAAAATCATCTTCATGCATGACAATACTCCATCTCATGCTGCAAAGAATACCTCTGAGTCATTGGCTGCTATGGGCATAAAAGGAGATAAACTCATGGAGTGGCCACCATCTTCCCCTGACCTCAACCCTATAGAGAACCTTTGGAGTATCATCAAGCAAAAGATGTATGAGGGTGGGAGGCAGTTCACATCAAAACAGCAGCTCTGGGAAGCTATTCTGACTTCATGCAAAGAAACACAAGCAGAAACTCTACAAAAACTCACAAGTTCAATGGATGCAAGAATTGTGAAGGTGATATCAAAGAAGGTTTCCTATTAGTGTTGAGCGATACGATACTGCAAATATCGGATATCGGCCGATATTGGCTGTATCGGAATTCCGATTCCGAGTTCCGATATTTTCGTCATATCGGATACCGGAATCGGAATGTCACTGTCACTGTCAGTGTCCGTCGGTCGGGTCTGTCAGGAGTCAGCGGCACTTACCCGGCAGAAGATCTCCGGCGGTCACATCCCGGGCTGCTTAATGGCCGCCATCCTCTTCTCCCCGGCGGTCACATGCAGTATCTCGCGATAACTGCAGTGACTGCTGGGTAATCGCGGCCGTAAAGCAGTCCGATGACGTCACCGCCGGGGAAGCTGGTAAGCAGCTGTGCTGCGCCGGGATGTCAGGCTCTGCCTGTCATTCCGATGTAGCAGAGCTGGATCGTCGTGGGACAATCGTTACTATGGACTGCGTCGGACAGGTGGTATACTGTTGGTTTTGTTTTTTTATTTTTTTACAGGAGATCGATGGCGTCGCAGGAATGAGAGAGTAATAAAAAAAATGAAAACTGTGTTGTCTCTTTTATTTCATTAAAAGACTTTTTTCTTGCTGTGTCTTTTTTTTAAACATTTAATAACTTTGGGATTAATAATGGATCGGTGTCTTATTGACGCCTCTCCATTATTAACTGGGCTTATTGTCACCGTGCAATCAACGGTGACAATAACCCCTTATTACCCCGCTTGCCACCGCTACAGGGCAAGTGGGAAGAGCCGGGTAAAGTGCCACAATTGGCACATCTTTTGATGCGCCAAATGTGGGCTGCTGTAGCCTGGTATTATCAGGCTGTTGAGGGCCAAAATCCATGGGCCTTGACAGTCTTTTAATACCAGGCCGCAGCAGTCTGCATTTTACTTGGCTGGTTAACAAAAATAGGGGGGACCCCACGCTAATATTTTTTCGAGGGGATCCCCTATTTTTGTTAATCAGCCAAGATATGCAGACTGCTGTGGCCTGGTATTATCAGGCTGGCAAGGTCCATGGATCTTGGCTCCTTAACAGCCTGAAAATCCAGGCCTCAGCGGTCTGCTTCATCTGGCTGGTTAACAAAAATAGGGGGGACCCCACGCTAATTTTTTTCGAGGGGATCCCCTATTTTTGTTAATCAGCCAAGATATGCAGACTGCTGTGGCCTGGTATTATCAGGCTGGCAAGGTCCATGGATCTTGGCTCCTTAACAGCCTGAAAATCCAGGCCTCAGCGGTCTGCTTCATCTGGCTGGTTAACAAAAATAGGGGGGACCCCACGCCATTTTTTTTTCGAAGGGAACCCCTATTTTTGTTAATCAGTTCCCTCTGACGTCACTGATGGTGTCCCTGGCTGACCTGAAGTGAAAGTGGAAAGCAATCAATTAAGCTTTCCACTTCCTCTCCTGTCAGCCAGGAGAGGAACTCATTCATTTGGGGGTTTACTGTGAGGCGCAGCATTAGCTGCGGTCCCTGCAGTAAACATTAACCCTTTCTGAAGGATTACACCGTGGGACCTGACTGTGCATCGGATTGGTAAGAATAATTTTGCTTTATTATTTTATTTTTATTACAGGAAATGGTTTTAGCAGGTAAATAAAATATGGTCAAAAACTGTGTGATTATTTCATTAAACTTCTTTTTTATTAAAGTGTGTGTGTTTGATTTTTCTTTCATACAATAGGATTAATAATTGATAGTTGTCTAATTGACAGCTCTCAATTATTAACCTGGCTTAAAGTGACCTTTCAATTGCAAGGTCATTTTAACCCCTTATTAACCCATTCGCCACCGCTACAGGGCAATGGGAATAGACGGGCAAAGTGCCAGAAAGGGCAAATCTAATTAGAGATTTGCCCTTTCTGGGGTGTCTGGGGGCAGATGTTAGTAGCCGGGGGGGGCCAAAAATAATGGTCCCTCTCTGGGCTATTATTATCTGCCCCCACTCACTGGCTTTGTCTGTCTGGTTGCAAAATAGGGCGGGAGCCCACGCATTTTTTTTCAGCAATTTCACACCTCATATATATATATACATGTCATTGAGTTTGTGACACATATATATATATATATATTTATAGTTCATACACTTCTACATAGTATAATAGCCGCTAATTCAATTGCCGGCTTTTGTGAAAATGCAGAACCCGACATGAAATGACACTTGGTGTACATAGGGTTAACCATGTCCTTTGCTATCTGATTTGCACAAACAATTAAATCAGTCTATGTGTGCAAAATTTCACTCCTGTAGGGGTTAATTAAAGGTGTAAATTCGCAGCAAAAAAGTCCGTTTTTTTTACAACGAATTTACACCTTTAATTAACCCCTACAGGTGTGAAATTTTGCACACATAGACTGATTTAATTGTTTGTGCAAATCAGATAGCAAACGACATGAAAAGACATGGTTAACCCTATGTACACCAAGTGTCATTTCATGTCGGGTGCTTCTGTCTTTTCACTGAAGCCGGCTTTACCCGGCAATTGAATCAGAGGATATTTTACTATGTAGAAGTGTATAAACTATACATATATGTATATATATATGTCACAATGACATTATATATATATATATATATATGTATTCTATTTGTGTATATTTAGTGTTTACAAGGAAAGAATGGGGTTTTTTTAGTTCCGATATTTTGTTCCCATAGACTTACATGGGACTTCCGGTATCGTGTATCGGGTATCGGCGATACCATTCCGATTCTGATACTTAGGGATATCGGAAAGTATCGCTCAACTCTAGTTCCTATGTTAACATGTAACTTGGCCTGTTAGGATGTTTTGGAGTTAAATAGTTTTTTTGTTCAGTGAATGTGACCTCCAAATGCTGCAAATTCCACAAATGAGCTTTTTCAGTTCTATAAAACATCAAATGTTTGTGAAAAGGATTTGAAAGAACTTTCTTCCTATAAAACCTTCCCTCTTTATGAGGCCCTGTATAGGGATACTAACAGGAATCTAGAAGTCTTTGAGAATGGTTTAATAGAAACTAAAACAAAAAAAGTCAGAAGGGATTTTCTGTGAATTAGAAGGGTGAATTCTGTGAATTAGACTAGAATTTCACTGGAATTTGGCTGCAAGGTAACATAATTTAAAACCACTATGTTTCAGTTTCTTTTCACTGTCACCCCCATCCTCCTTTGTTTCTTCCTATCTCCTGTAATCCCCCCACCTAGTAAGGAAGTAGTCATTTCTCCCTCCATCCTCCCCAGCCATCTCACCTCCTCCTCAGAACTGTTCCTCCACATACAATCCTTTTTACCAAGACACACACGACCTCATCATGTCCTATCCTGCTCTCACCTTCTAATGCTCTGTCTGCTACTCCTCATCGCTGGCGACATATCCCCAAATCCTGGCCCTCCTCAACACATCCCCACACTCATTTCTAACACCCTGCCACGATCCTCCACACGTTTCTGCAACCATGACAACCTCATACCTATCCATCCACACCCTCCTCCCCCGGTCCCCCTACCCGGAGCACTATGGAACGCACGCTCCGTCTGCAATCAACGGTCATTTATTCACGACCCCTTTATCACCAACAAACTCTCCTTCCTTGCCATCACTGAAACCTGGCTCACTCCCTCTGACACAGCCTTTCCAGCTGCGCTTTCCTATGGCGGATTCCATCTCTCTCACACCCCTTGCCCCAGCAACAAACGTGGTGGAGGGGTTGGCTTGCTCCTGTCTGATACCTGTTCCTTTACCCCTATTCAACTTCCACCCTCCACTGCTATTCCCTCGTTTGAGGTGCACACCGTCCGCATCTATTCCCCCTCCAACCTCCAACTGGCTGTCATCTACCGCCCCCCGGAACTAGCCATCTCCACCTTTCTCGACCACTTCACCACCTGGCTACTCCATTTCCTCTATGCTGACATCCCCACCATCATCATGGGCGATTTCAACATCCCCATTGACACTTCCATCCCGGCTGCCTCTAAACTTCTATCGCTCACGGCTTCCCTCGGCCTCACTCAATGGTCCTCTGCGGCCACTCACACAGATGGTCACACGCTGGACCTTATCTTCACCTGTCTCTGTTCCCTCACTAATCTCACTATCTTCCCACTCCCCCTGTCTGACCACAACCTACTGACATTCTCTTCCCTCTCCTCTGTTAGTACGCATCCCCCACTCCATGAACTCACCCACCCTCGCAGAAATCTCAAACACCTCAATTTACAATCGCTCTCTGAGTCCCTCCTCCCTCTCACAGACATAGCCTCACTTAATGACACAGATGCTGCTGCCACATTTTATAACACCACAATAAAAGCCACACTTGATTCGGCCGCCCCCCTCACGCAGAGCAAAACTCTACAATCAACAGGCAGCCCTGGCTGACCGGCCTGACCAAAGAACTGAGACGGGCTTCCAGGGCTGCCGAGCGGAGATGGAAGAGAACCCATTCTACCGAGCACTTCAACGCATACAAGCAGTCCCTTGCCAGCTTCAAGTCCACCTCTCTGCCGCAAAACAAACTTACTTCGCATCTCTCATATCCTCCCTGTCTCACAACCCTAAACAGCTCTTCAACACTTTCAATTCTCTAATCCATCCCACAGCACCTCCTCCCTCTCCTCTCATTTCTGCTGAAGACTTTGCCTCCTTCTTTAAGCAAAAGATTGATACTATCAGAGAAGGCTTTGGCCCGCAGCCCCCAATGCCCCTCTTAGCCACTCAGCCTTGTTCTTCCAAAACCAGCTTCACCACCATGACAGAAGATCAGCTCTCCACTCTCCTGTCAAGATCACACCTCACCACTTGTGCGCTTGACCCACTCCCGTCCCACCTCATCCCTAACTTTGCCACAGTCTTCATCCCTACTCTCACACACCTCTTCAACCTTTCACTTACAAATGGTGTCTTTCCTTCATCCTTCAAACATGCTTCAATCACACCCATCCTCAAAAAGCCCTCCCTCGATCCATCCTCTGTGTCTAACTATCGCCGATATCTCTTCTCCCCTACGCCTCAAAACTACTGGAACAGCATGTATATGTCGAACCGTCCTCCCACCTCTCCTCCTGTTCCCTCTTTGACCGGTTACAATCTGGCTTCTGACCGCATCACTCAACTGAAACTGCCCTAACTAAAGTCACTAACGACCTGCTAACCGCCAAGAGCAAGCGACACTACTCTGTCCTCTTTCTCCTGAATCTGTCTTCTGTCTTTGACACCGTGGACTGTTATGAATGTGCTAGAGATGGTTTCTGAGCAGAGGCTCCCTCTGGTGGTTACAGACAGTACTGAACCTTTCAGCGAGGAATGGCAATCTGGGATCACTGACTGGTCTGATATAAGGGAGGTTCCCTCCCATGATGGTTGCCGGTGATCAATTGTTCTTGTCTCAATTGTGGTTCCTGGTCCATTTGGAAGTTTGCTGAGTCTTGCCTGCATCTTCTGCTATCAGATAAGATATTTTCTGCTTTTATTTTTGTGCTTACTTTTTGTATTGTTCCCTGCACTTCTGTGGAGGTCAGCCAGGTCCCCTCCGGGGGGCTTGTGCTCCTCTCAGTTTATCTGAAGCCACTGTTATTTGTTCAATTGCTATTTCCTGTTTTTTCAGTGGCTGCGGCTTAGTTTTGTTACACCAGAGATCTGATTTAGGTGGTAGAGATCGTGTGATCTCAGGTGTTTTTGCAATCAGAAGAGTTGGTATTTTTTAGGGGTTTTTTGGATTGCAGTGAGTACCCTTTCCTGTACTTTTCTGTCTAGACAGATTGGGCCCCAGCGTTTGCTCATTCTATTTTCTGTCTGTGTCCGTGCTTCTTCTTGTCTAACCGCCATTACATGTTTGGGGGCTTCCTATTTTCTTTGGGGATATGCTCCGGCGCAGATGGCTTTCATTTTTCAGCCTTTGGGTGTAGTTGTCTCTCAGGCTGTGACGAGGCGTCTGGGATCAACGTGGGAACGCTCCACGGCTGCCTCTAGTTGTGTGGTTAGTTCAGGTTACTGCAATCCAATAGGTTCCAGCCTCTCTGGTGTATTGCCGTTTTTGCTTATTCTCCTCAGCTACCAGAACACAACAGTATCACCGGCCCAAACTGAAAATTATATGGTACTCACAGAAGGGAAAAATAGTGTGGAAAGAAAAAAAAAAGTTGTCAGAATTGTTAGAGATTTTTTTTTTCCTGTTTGTTGCATTTTTTCCCTCTTTTCTCTGGGTGCTGAGGAGGATTTTTTTTCTCTCAATGGAGCTTGCACAGTTGTCTGGCCGTGTGGATCAGCTTGCCACTGAGGTTCGGAGTATTGCTGCCTATCTTGCTGGGTTGCTGGTTGTGGAACCTAGGATTCCCATGCCAGATTTGTTTTTGGGGGATCGGGCTAAATTTCTGAATTTCAAAAATAACTGTAAGTTTTTTTTGCCTTAAAGCCTAAGTCCTCAGGGAACGCAGCACAGCAGGTTCAAATTGTCATCTCTCTCCTGCGCGGCGACCCTCAGGATTGGGCTTTTTCCCTGACACCTGGGGATCCTGTTTTGAATGATGTTGATGTATTTTTTCTGGCTCTGGGGTTATTGTACGATGAACCTAATGTCACTGATCAAGCTGTAAAAACTTTGTTGGCATTAAATCAGGGTCTTGAAGACGCTGAGATGTACTGTCAGAAATTCCGAAAGTGGGCAGTCCTGACCAAATGGAATGATGATGCTTTGGCAGCCCTTTTTCGGAAGGGGCTGTCAGAGAATGTAAAGGATGTTATGGTGGGATTCCCTGCTCCCTCTGGTCTCAATGATTCTATGTCATTGGCTATTCAAATTGACAGACGTTTGCGTGAGCGCAGAGGTATGCGTGAGATAGTGTTGCCTTGTGAGCCAGCTTCTGAGCCCATGCAGTGTGATAGAGTGGCTTCTGGGGCACAGCGTCATGAGTTTCGAAAGCGCAATGGGTTATGTTTCTACTGTGATGACGCCTCTCATGCTATTTCAGTCTGCCCTAAGCGGGGAAGACGTTTTGCACGCTCAGTTGTCTTGGTTAGTGTTCAGACTAAATTTCTGTTGACTGTTACCCTGATTTGCTCCCTGTCCACATTTTCTGCTCAGGCTTTTGTTGATTCAGGAGCAGCTATTAACCTGATGGATTTTGACTTTGCCAAACGTTGTGGCTTTCCCATGATACTCCTGCGGAAGTCTATTCCCTTACTGGGCATTGATTCTACCCCTTTGGCAGAGAATAAACCCCAGAGGGGCATTTTGAGTATCTAGTGATGCCCTTTGGGCTCACTAATGCTCCTTCCGTCTTCCAATCCTTCATGAAAGATATTTTCAGGGATTTTGTGGATAAATTTCTGATTGTTTATTTGGATGATATCTTGATTTTTTCCAATGACTGGGACTCTCATGTGAAACATGTTCGGACTGTGTTCCAGATTTTGAGAGAGAATGCACTGTATGTGAAGGGATCAAAGTGTCTTTTTGGCGTACAGAAGGTCTCATTTCTGGGATTCATTTTGTCTCCGTCTGTTATTGAAATGTACCCGATCAAGGTACAGGCCATCTGTGATTGGGTCCAACCTACTTCATTAAAGGCTCTTCAGAGATTTTTGGGTTTTGCCAATTTTTATCGTAAATTTATTGGTAATTTCTCCGGTATTGTTAAACCATTGACTGATTTGACTAAAAAGGGTTCTGATGTGGTGAATTGGCCTCCTGAGGCAGTCTCTGCGTTTCAGGAACTTAAGCGGAGATTCACTTCTGCTCCTGTTCTACGGCAGCCTGGTGTTTCTCTACCGTTTCAGGTGGAGGTTGATGCCTCTGAAATTGGGACAGGTGCCGTTTTGTCCCAAAGAGATCCAGAGACCTCTAAGAGTAACCCTTGTGCCTTTTTCTCTCGAAAATTTTCTATAACTGAACGTAATTATGACGTGGGTAATCGGGAGTTATTGGCCATGAAGTGGGCATTTGAAGAGTGGAGATATTGGCTGGAAGTAGCCAAACATCAGGTGGTGGTCCTCACGGACCATAAGAATCTGGTTTATCTCGAATCAGCCATGCGACTTAATCCTAGACAGGCCAGGTGGGCCTTGTTTTTCACACGTTTTAATTTTGTTGTTTCTTTTCTTCCTGGCACTAAGAATGTTAAGGCGGATGCCCTCTCGAGGAGTTTCTTTGCGGACTCTCCTGAGTTATCTGATCCTACTGTTATTTTGAAAGAGTGTTATGATTTGGTAGCTGAGGAGAGCAGGCAAAAAAGGAAATACACCAGAGAGGTTGGAATCTATGGGATTGCAGTACCCTGACTAACCACCACAACTAAAGGCAGCCATGGAGCGTACCTACGTTGGTCCGAGACGCCTCGTCACAGCCTGAGAAGCTAACTACACCTAAAGACAGAAAGAGGAAAACTATCTGCCCCGGAGCAGATCCCCAAAGAACATAGAAAGCCCCCAAACATGTAATGGCGGTTAGACAAGAGGAAAATACAGACACAGACAGAAAATAGTATGAGCAAACGTTGGGGCCCAAACTTCCTAAATAGAAAAGGATAGGAAGGGTACTTACTGCAATCCCAGAAAACCCTGAAAAGTACCAACTCTACTAATTACAAGAACACCTGAGATCACACGACCTCTACCACCTAAATTAGTTCTCTGGTGTAACAAAACTAAACAGCAGCCACTGAAAAAACTGGAAAAGGCAAATGAACAAACAACAGTGGCTGAACTAAACTGAGAGGAGCACAAGCCCCCGGAGGGGACCCGGCAGACCCTCACAGAAGTGCAGGACAAAATGCAAAAAGCAAGCACAAAAAACTAAAAGAAGAAAATGTCTTATCTGATAGCAGAAGATGCAGGCACGAAACAGCAAGCTACAAAGTGAACAGGAATCAAAGATGAGACCAGAACAATTGATCACCGGCAACCCTGATGGAAGGGAACCTCCCTTATATAAGACCAGTCAGTAACACCTGATCGCCAATCCTCACAATCTTCATTGGATAGTTCAGTACTGTTTGTAACCACCAGAGGGAGCTTCTGCTCAGAATTCATTTCTAGCACATTCACAACAGTACCCCCCCTTGAGGAGGGGTCACCGAACCCTCATTTGAGCAACCAGGTCGGTCAGGATGAGCTCTGTGATACGCACCGATGAGTCTCCTAGCATGGATGTCCGAAGCAAACACACCAAGAATTGTCCTCCTGACCATAACCTCTCCACTTAACCAAATACTGGAGTTTCCGTCTAGAAAAACGAGAATTCAATATTTTCTCAACCACATACTCCAGATTGCCCTCAACCAAAACAGGGTCAGGAGGCACAGCCATAGGAACCACTGGCTCGACAAACCTCTTCAATAAGGACTTGTGGAACACGTTATGGATCTTAAATGTCCCTGGAAGAAGTAAACGAAAGGAAACAGGATTAAAAATCTCCATGATCTTATAAGGTCCAATGAACCTAGACTTAAACTTAGGAGGTGCAACTCTCATAGGGATATTTCTTGAGGACAACCAGACCAAGTCCCCCACTTCAAACCGAGGACCATCAGTCCTATGCCGGTTGGCAAACCGATGGGCCCTCTCCTGAGAGAGGGACAACCTCTCCACTACCTGGTCCCAAATCTGCTGCATACGCTCCACAACAGAGTCAACACCTGGACAGACAGAAGCCTCCGTCTGTCCTGAAGAAAATCGAGGGTGAAACCCAAAATTGCAGAAAAATGGAGACATCAAAGTGGCAGAGCTAGCCCTATTATTAAGAGCAAACTCAGCCAAAGGCAAAAAAGAGACCCAGTCATCCTGATCAGCAGACACAAAGCATCTCAGATAAGTCTCCAATGTCTGGTTTGTTCTCTCCAGTTTGTCCATTGGTTTGAGGATGAAAAGCCGAGGAGAAAGACAATTGAACACCAAGTTTAGAACAAAAAGTCCTCCAAAATCTGGAAACAAACTGGACTCCTCTGTCAGACACAATGTTCTCAGGAATGCCGTGTAACCGAACCACGTGCTGAAGGAACAAAGGCACCAATTCAGAGGAGGAAGGCAACTTAGGTAATGGCACAAGATGTATCATTTTGGAAAACCTATCACAAATCACCCAGATAACGGTCATTCTCTGAAAAACAGGGAGGTCGGAAATGAAATCCATAGAGATATGGGTCCATGGTCTCTTGGGCACAGGCAATGGCATCAACAAACCACTAGAGCGAGAGCAAGGCTTGGAGCGAGAGCAAGTCCCGCAGGACTGCACAAATTCCCTGACGTCACGAGACAAAGTAGGCCACCAAAAGGACCGACTAACCAAGTCTCTGGTACCAAAAATTCCGGGATGACCGGCCAACGCAGAACAATGAATCTCAGATATCACACTCTTTTTCCACCGGTCTGGGACAAACAATTTCCCAATAGGGCAGCACTCGGGTTTATCCTCCTGACACCCTTCCAGAGCCAGTCTCAAATTAGGCGAGATGGTAGAAAGAACTACACCCTCTTTCAAAATAACAGCAGGATCAGATAACTCAGGAGAGTCCGCAAGGAAACTCCTCGAGAGGGCATCCGCCTTAACATTCTTAGTGCCAGGAAGAAAGGAAACCATGAAATGAAAACGTGTGAAAAACAAGGCCCACCTGGCCTGTCTAGGATTAAGTCGCTTGGCTGATTCCAGATAAACCAGATTCTTATGGTCCGTGAGGACCACCACCTGATGTTTGGCTCCCTCCAGCCAATGTCTCCACTCTTCAAAAGCCCACTTCATGGCCAATAACTCCCGATTACCCACGTCATAATTACGTTCAGTTGGAGAAAATTTTCGAGAGAAAAAGGCACAAGGGTTACTTTTAGAGGTCTCTGGATCTCTTTGGGACAAAACGGCACCTGCCCCAATTTCAGAGGCATCAACCTCCACCTGAAATGGCAGAGAAACATCAGGCTGCCGTAGAACAGGAGCAGAAGGGAATCTCTGCTTAAGTTCCTGAAACGCAGAGACTGCCTCAGGAGGCCAATTCACCACATCAGAACCCTTTTTGGTCAAATCAGTCAATGGTTTAACAATAACAGAGAAATTACCAATAAATTTACGATAAAAATTGGCAAAACCCAAGAATCTTTGAAGAGCCTTTAATGAAGTAGGTTGGACCCAATCACAGATGGCCTGAACCTTGACCGGGTCCATTTCAATAACAGATGGGGACAAAATGAATCCCAGAAATGAGATCCTCTGTATGCCAAAAAGACACTTTGATCCCTTCACATACAGAGCATTCTCTCTCAAAATCTGGAACACAGTCCGAACATGTTTCACATGAGAGTCCCAGTCATTGGAAAAAATCAAGATATCATCCAAATAATCAGAAATTTATCCACAAAATCCCTGAAAATGTCATTCATGAAGGACTGGAAGACAGAAGGAGCATTAGTGAGCCCAAAGGGCATCACTAGGTACTCAAAATGCCCCTCTGGGGTATTAAATGCCGTCTTCCATTCATCCCCGTGCTTAATGCGAATAAGGTTATATGCCCCCCTGAGGTCAAGCTTGGTAAACCAAGTAGCACTTTTCACCCTGGAAAACAGGTCAGAAATCAAGGGTAACGGATATTGATATTTCACAGTGATATTGTTCAAGAGACGATAATCAATACATGGCCTTAATAAACCATCCTTTTTGGCCACGAAAGAAAAAACCGGCACCCAAGGGCGAAGAGGATGGTCTGATATGACCCTTCTCCAATGACTCCTTGATATAAGACCGCATAGCGTCATGTTCAGGTACAGACAAGTTAAAAAGGCGACCTTTAGGGAATTTACTACCAGGCACTAATTCAATAGCGCAGTCATAGCTCCTATGGGGGGCAAGGATGCAGATTTACTTTCGCTAAACACATCAGAAAAATCAGTCAAAAAGTCAGGAACATCCTGAGCCTGGGGGGAGGCAGAAAAAACAGGAGTGTTGGTATTAACACATTGGCAGCCCCAATTGGTTACAGACACAGATTTCCAATCCAAAACAGGATTATGAGACTGTAACCAAGGGAAACCCAGTAAGATAATGTCATGCAGATTATACAGCACCAAAAATTTGCAACTCTCCTGATGATCAGGTTCAACCCTCATTATCACCTGAGTAGAGAACTGAGGTTTATTCTCAGCCAAAGGGGTAGAATCGATCCCCAGTAGGGGAATAGACTTCCGTAGGGGTATCAAGGGAAACCCACAACGTTTAGCAAAATCAAAATCCATCAGGTTAATAGCTGCTCCCGAATCAACGAAAGCCTGAGCAGAAAATGTGGACAGGGAGCAAATCAGGGTAACAGTCAACAAAAATTTAGTCTGAACACTACCCAAGACAACTGAGCGTGCAAAACGTCTTCCCCGCTTAGGGCAGACTGAAATAGCATGAGAGGCATCACCACAGTAGAAACATAACCCATTGCGTTTTCGAAACTCATGACGCTGTGCCCCAGAAGCCACTCTATCACACTGCATGGGTTCAGAAGCTGGTTTACAAGGCAACACTATTCCACGCATACCTCTACACTCACGCAAACGTCTGTCAATTTGAATCGCTAATGACATAGAATCATTGAGACCAGAGGGGACAGGGAATCCCACCATAACATCCTTTACATTCTCTGACAGACCCTTCCGAAATATGGCTGCCAAAGCATCGTCATTCCATTTGGTCAGGACTGCTCACCTTCGGAATCTCTGACAGTATAACTCAGCGTCCTCAAGCCCCTGATTTAATGCCAACAAGGCTTTTTCAGCTTGATCAGTGACATTAGGCTCATCATACAATAACCCCAGAGCCCGAAAAAATGCATCAACATTACTCAAAACTGGATCCCCAGGTGTCAGGGAAAAAGCCCAATCCTGAGGGTCGCCGCGCAGGAGAAGATGACAATTTGAACCTGCTGTGCTGCGTTCCCTGAGGACTTAGGCTTTAAGGCAAAAAACAACTTACAGTTATTTTTGAAATTCAGAAATTTAGCTTGATCCCCTAAAAATAAATCTGGCATGGGAATCCTAGGTTCCACAACAGGCAACCCTGCAAGATAGGTAGCAATACTCCGAACTTCAGTGGCAAGCTGATCCACACGGCCAGACAACTGTGCAAACTCCATTGAGAGAAAAAAATCCTCCTCAGCATTCAGAGAAACAGAGGGGAAAAAAAAAAAAATCTCTGACAACTCTGACAATCTTCTTTCTTTAACACTATTTTTCCCTTCTGTGAGTACCATACAAATATCAGTTTTAGGGCCGGTGATACTGTTATGATTTGGTAGCTGAGGAGAGCAGGCAAAAAAGGAAATACACCAGAGAGGTTGGAATCTATGGGATTGCAGTACCCTGACTAACCACCACAACTAAAGGCAGCCGTGGAGCGTACCTACGTTGGTCCTAGACGCCTCGTCACAGCCTGAGAAGCTAACTACACCTAAAGACAGAAAGAGGGAAACTATCTGCCCCGGAGCAGATCCCCAAAGAACATAGAAAGCCCCCAAACATGTAATGGCGGTTAGACAAGAGGAAAATACAGACAGAAAATAGTATGAGCAAACGTTGAGGCCCAAACTTCCTAAATAGAAAAGGATAGGAAGGACACTTACTGCAATCCCAAAAAACCCTGAAAAGTACCAACTCTACTAATTACAAAAACACCTGAGATCACACGACCTCTACCACCTAAATTAGTTCTCTGGTGTAGCAAAACTAAACAGCAGCCACTGAAAAAACTGGAAAAGGCAAATGAACAAACAACAGTGGCTGAACTAAACTGAGAGGAGCACAAGCCCCCGGAGGGGACCCGGCAGACCCCCACAGAAGTGCAGGACAAAATGCAAAATGCAAGCACAAAAAACTAAAAGAAGAAAATGTCTTATCTGATAGCAGAAGATGCAGGCACAAAACAGCAAGCTACAAAGTGAACAGGAATCAAAGATGAGACCAGAACAATTGATCACCGGCAACCCTGATGGGAGGGAACCTCCCTTATATAAGACCAGTCAGTAACACCTGATCGCCAATCCTCACAATCTTCATTGGATAGTTCAGTACTGTTTGTAACCACCAGAGGGAGCTTCTGCTCAGAATTCATTTCTAGCACATTCACAACAAAGAGGGTGTAGTTCTTTCCGCCATCTCGCCCAATTTGCGACTGGCTCTGGAAGGGTGTCAGGAGGATAAACCTGAGCACTGCCCTATTGGGAAATTGTTTGTCCCAGACCAGTGGAAGAAGAGTGTGATGTCTGAGATTCATTGTTCCGCGTTGGCTGGTTATCCCGGGATTTTTGGTACCAGAGACTTGGTGAGTGGGTCCTTTTGGTAGCTTACTTTGTCTCGTGACGTCAGGGAATTTGTGCAGTCCTGTGGGACTTGCTCTCGCTCCAAGCCTTGCTCTCGCTCTAGTGGTTTGTTAATGCCATTACCTGTGCCCAAGAGGCCATGGACCCATATCTCTATGGATTTTATTTCCGACCTCCCTGTTTCTCAGAGAATGACCGTTATCTGGGTAATCTGTGATAGGTTTTCCAAGATGATACATCTTGTGCCATTACCTATGTTGCCTTCCTCCTCCGAATTGGTGCCTTTGTTCCTTCAGCATGTGGTTCGCTTACATGGCATTCCGGAGAACATTGTGTCTGACAGAGGAGTCCAGTTTGTTTCCAGATTTTGGAGGACTTTTTTTTCTAAACTTGGTGTTCAATTATCTTTCTCCTCTACTTTTCATCCTCAGACCAATGGACAAACCGAGAGAACAAACCAGACCTTGGAGACTTATTTGAGATGTTTTGTGTCTGAAGATCAAGATGACTGGGTCTCTTTTTTGCCTTTGGCTGAGTTTTCTCTTAATAATAGGGCTAGCTCTGCCACCTTGATGTCTCCATTTTTCTGCAATTTTGGGTTTCATCCTCGATTTTCTTCGGGACAGGCGGAGGCTTCTGTCTGTCCGGGTGTTGACTCTGTTGTGGAACGAATGCAGCAGATTTGGGACCAGGTAGTTGAGAGGTCTCTCTCTCAGGAGAAGGCCCAACGGTTTGCCAACCGGCATAGGACTGATGGTCCTCGGTTTAAAGTGGAGGACTTGGTTTGGTTGTCCTCAAGAAATATCCCTATGAGGGTTGCATCTCCAAAGTTTAAGCCTAGGTTCATTGGACCTTATAAGATCATGGAGATTCTTAATCCTGTTTCCTTCCGTTTGCTTCTTCCAGGGACATTTAAGATCCATAACGTGTTCCACAAGTCCTTATTGAAGAGGTTTGTCGAGCCAGTGGTTCCTATGGCTGTGGATCCTGACCCTGTTTTGGTTGAGGGCAATCTGGAGTATGTGGTTGAGAAAATATTGAATTCTCGTTTTTCTAGACGGAAACTCCAGTATTTGGTTAAGTGGAGAGGTTATGGTCAGGAGGAAAATTCTTGGGTGTTTGCTTCGGACATCCATGCTAGGAGACTGATCCGTGCCTATCACCGAGCTCATCCTGATCGGCCTGGTTGCACAAGTGAGGGTTCGGTGACCCCTCCTCAAGGGGGGGTACTGTTATGAATGTGCTAGAGATGGTTTCTGAGCAGAGGCTCCCTCTGGTGGTTACAGACAGTACTGAACCTTTCAGCGAGGAATGGCACTCTGGGATCACGGACTGGTCTGATATAAGGGAGGTTCCCTCCCATGATGTTTGCCGGTGATCAATTGTTCTTGTCTCAATTGTGGTTCCTGGTTCATTTGGAAGTTTGCTGAGTCTTGCCTGCATCTTCTGCTATCAGATAAGATATTTTCTGCTTTTATTTTTGTGCTTGCTTTTTGCATTGTTCCCTGCACTTTTGTGGAGGTCAGCCAGGTCCCCTCCGGGGGCTTGTGCTCCTCTCAGTTTATCTGGAGCCACTGTTGTTTGTTCATTTGCTTTTTCCTGTTTTTTCAGTGGCTGCAGCTTAGTTTTGTTACAGCAGAGACCTGATTAGGTGGTAGAGATCGTGTGATCTCAGGTGTTTTTGCAATCAGAAGAGTTGGTATTTTTTAGGGGTTTTTTTGGATTGCAGTGAGTATCCTTTCCTGTACTTTTCTGTCTAGACAGATTGGGCCCCAGCGTTTGCTCATTCTATTTTCTATCTGTGTCCGTGCTTCTTCTTGTTTAACCGCCATTACATGTTTGGGGGCTTCCTATTTTCTTTGGGGATCTGCTCCGGGGCAGATAGCTTTCATCTTTCTGCCTTTAGGTGTAGTTATCTCTCAGGCTGTGACGAGGCGTCTAGGATCAGCGTAGGAACGCTCCACGGCTACCTCTAGTTGTGTGGTTAGTTCAGGTTACTGCAATCCAATAGGTTCCAGCCTCTCTGGTGTATTGCCGTTTTTGCTTTTTCTCCTCAGTTACCTAAACATAACAGTTGACCTACTGATATGTATGTTCAGTAAATACACTCAATGCTTGGTTGGGCTCCTTTTGCATCAATTACTGCATCAATGTGGCGTGGCATGGAGGTGATCAGCCTGTGGCAGTGCTGAGGTATTATTGAAGCCCAGGTTGTTTTGATAGCAGCCTTCAGCTCATCTGCATCATTGGGTCTGGTGTCTCTCATCTTCCTCTATGGGGTTAAGGTCAGGTGAGTTTGCTAGCCAATCAAGAACAATGATACTGTTGTTTTTAAACCATGTATTGGTACTTTTGGCAGTATGGACAGGTGCCAAGTCCTGCTGGAGAATGAAATTTCCATCTCCAAAAAGCTTGTTGGCAAAGGGAAGCATGAAGTACTCTAAAAATTTTCTGGTAGATGGCTGCGCTGAATTTGGTCTTGATAAAACACAGTGGACCTACACCAGCAGATGACATGGTTCCCCAAACCATCACTGATTATGGAAACTTAACACTTCCTGGATACGTCTGTGTGTGGTGGCTCTTGAAGCAATGACTCCAACAGCAGTCCACTCCTTGTGAATCTCCCCAAATTTTTGAATGGCCTTTTCTTATCAATCCTTTCAAGGCTGCGGTTATCCCGGTTGCTTGTGCAGCTTTTTCTACCACACTTTTTCCTTCCACTCAACTTTCCATTAATATGCTTGGATACAGCGCTCTGAACAGCCAGCTTCTTTAGCATTGACCTTTTGCGGCTTAGGCCTCTTTCACACATCCGGCGGGCGCCTAAACGGCGCCCCCGGCATTTAGCCGCAGCGCCGCATGTGAAAAGCTTTCACACTTCCGGCGCCCAAAATGCGTTTTTTTGCCGGATGGTTTCTGATGCTTGGAGAGATAAGAAACCATCCGGCAAAAAAAAAAAACGTTACATGCAGCGTTTTTTCCGGACGCCGCAATGTACATTTGCGCCGCATCCGGACAAAACCGCATGCAACGCATTGACATGCGGCGCTAATGCATGTCAATGCGAAAAAAGCCGCATGCGGCGCATCAGATTTTCAGATGCGGCGCTGCGGGAAAATGCCGGGGGCGCCGCAAGGGGAAAAACGGATGTGTGAAACTAGCCTTACCCTCCTTATGGAGTGTGTCAATGACTGCCTCCTGGACATCTCTCATGTCAGCAGTCTTCCCTATGATTGTGGAACCTACTGAAACAGACTAAGGGACTTTTTAAACACTTAGGAAGCTTTTGGTTAATTACTCTAATTTACTGAGATAATGACTTTTGGGTTTTCATTGGCTGTAAGCCATAATCCTCAACCAGTTCCTCGTTAGATATAAGCGTGATTATTATCGGGCCAGCCCCGGTAACATGGAAAGTTAAACTAAGAATACGGATGTATGGATTCGTCGATCGAGATAAAAGAGCAGCCCAAAGTTAAATGATCTATTTCATCACCTTAAGGCAGGGGTGGGCAATTAATTTTACCAAGGGGCCACTTAATTCAGCTCAATATTTTATTGTTTTTGAAAATATGGTTTTAATTAGATGTACATGTGATCAAAATTGTTGGTACCCCTCGTTTAATGACAGAAAAACCCACAATGGCGACAGAAATAACTTGAATCTGACAAAAGTAATAATAAATCAAAAATCTATGAAAATGAACAAATGAAAGTCAGACATTGCTTTTCAACCATGCTTCCACAGAATTAAAAAAAAAATAAAACACATGAAATAGGCCTGGACAGAAATGTACCCTTAACTTAATATTTTGTTGCACAACCTTTTGAGGCAATCACTGCAATCAAACGATTCCTGTAACTGTCAATGAGCCTCCTGTACCTCTCGACAGTTATATTGGCCCAATCCTCAAGAGCAAACTGCTCCATTTGTCTCATGTTTGAAGGTTACCATTTCCAGATGGCATGTTTCAGCTCTTTCCAAAGATGCTCAATAGGATTTAGGTCAGGGCTCATAGAAGGCCACTTCAGAATAGTCCAATGTTTTCATCTTAGCCATTCTTGGGTGTTTTTAGCTGTGTGTTTTGGGTCATTATCCTTTTGCAAGACCCATGACCTGCGACTGAGACCAAGCTTTCTGACACTGGGCAGGACATTTCTTCTTTAGAATCCCTTGATAGTCTTGAGATTTCATTTTACTCTGCACGGATTCTAGCCACCCTGTGCCAGATGCAGCAAAGCAGCCGCAGAACATAACAGAGCCTCCTCCATGTTTCACAGTAGGAACTGTGTTCTTTTTTGATAAGCTTCATTTTTCCATCTGTGAACATAAAGCTGATGTGCCTTGTCAAAAAGTTCAATTTTTGTCTCATCTGTCCATAGGACATTCTCTTAGAAGCTTTGTGGCTTGGCAACATGTAGTTTGGCAAATTACAGTCTGGCTTTTTTATGATTTTTTTTCAACAATGATGTCCTCCTTGGTCGTCTCCCATGAAGTCGACTTTGATTCAACCAACGACGGATGGTGCGATCTGACACTGATGTTCCTTGAGCTTGAAGTTCACCTTTAATCTGTTTAGAAGTTTTCTGGATCTTTTGTTACCATTCGTATAAGCCGTCTCTTTGATTTGTCATTAATTTTCCTCTTGCGGTCACGTCCGGGGAGGTTGGCTACAGTCTGATGGAGCTTAAATTTCTGAATAATATGAGCAACTGTAGTCACAGGAAGCTACTTGGAGATGGTCTTATAACTTTTACCTTTAACATGTTTGTCTACAATTTTCTTTGTAATCTCCTGAGTCCTGAGACAACTCTTTCCTTTGCTTCCTCTGGTCCATGTTGAGTGTGATACACACCATGTCACCAAATAGCACAGTGAGTATCTGTATCCCTCTATACAGGCCAACTCACTGATTCCAAGATTGTAGACATCTGTGATGGACACACCTTGATTTAACATGTTCCTTTTATCACATTATTTTCAGGGGTACCATCATTTTTGTCTAGGCCTCCTCTCTATCGCTATTCTCTGAGGTACTTGCAGCTGTAAACTCTATTCAAGTTCCTCTCTCTGCTACTTAAGTAGAACTCCACTCCCATGACAGGCAGCTGTAGCCTGCTTTAAGGATCGCTCCTATCTGGTGTCTCCGGCTCACATGTGCTGCTGTGTCATCAAGTATCAGTTGGGGACAGAGGATCTACGATCTTCTGCCCTCCGAATTCTGCTGTTGGTGCTTTAGTACCCAATCAGCCTCATACTCTGGGATCTGGTTTCTGGTGCTCAGGTCCAGGGGTGAGCTCAGCTATAGCTCCTGTCCCCCCAGCTCCTCTCCACACGTCCTTCCTCAACCCTGTCTACAGACTCTTCTAACTCCTCACCAAGCCAGAGTGTTCCAAGGAAGCTCCCCTATAATCAGGTGTTAGAGCTCCCTCTTCTTGTCTGGAGTAGGAAAACTGTTGTATGCTGTGTATTACCTGTTAAGGGGATCCCTTCCTTGCTCCCTGGAGGGAGGCTAGGTCACTGTGGCAACCAGGGCCGGCATTTGGGGCAGGCAGACAAGGCAGCTTCCTGGAGCCCCCACCCTCAAAGGGGGCCCCCTGTGTCTGCAGCACCTTTATGAAGTGGACAGAGGGTGTACAGTATTACTTACAGTGAATAATGCTGTGCATCCTCTGCAAGTCTGCAGTTCTTGATCATCTCTCCCAAACCCCCCCATCTCCCCTGCAGTGTCAGGATAGAAGATGAGAGTGAGGGGGAGGGGCAGGGGCACAGCAGAGGTCAGACCAGGGCAGGACCATGTCTGCAGCCCTGTGTGTCCCCTCCTCATCATGGCTGCTCCTACATCAGTGTCCTGAGATCTGCACAACTGACATCAGGACCTGGTAAGTATACATATACAGTATATGTATATCTGTGTGTGTACATGGGTAGTATACAGTGTGTGTGTCTGTATGTGTATATAGTATGTGGGTGCATATATATAGTATATAGTATGATTGTGTATATCTTTGGTGCATTTGTGTGTATGTATAATATAACAACCAGGGCCGGCTCCAGGTTTTTATGGGCCCCGGGCAAAAGAGTCTCAGTGGGCCCCTTTAACACAGACCACGATTCATGATGCACAGATACTGCAGAGAAATATAGGTACAGTACAATGCCAAACACTTCTCTTCTTCCATTACATGACTGATATCTATTGTAAATTGTACAATAGCTCAAAAACCGCCAAATACTCACAGCGCACAGTACAGACTGGACAGTACAGTCCTCCATACAATATTATGGGCACCACATAGTCTCCCCCTCATCACCCATATAATACCCCATGCAGGATGTCACCCCTCCATCCCCCATATAATGCTCCATACAGAATACTGGACCCAATATAATGCTCCATACAGGATACTGGTCCCCATATAAAGCTCCATACAAAATATGGAGCTCTCCTCTACACTGTGCTGCGTTCTGCACTGTTACGGCTCAGGAAAGGGTGCCGTGGAAAGACTCCCATCATCATCATTGCCTGCCCATTATCATCATCATTGCCTGCCCATTATCATCATCGCCTCCCCATCATCATCATCGCCTGCCCATCATCATCAATGCCTGCCCATCATCATCATTGCCTCCCCATCATCATCATCGCCTCCCCATAATCATCATTGCCTTCCCATCAGCATCAATGCCTGCCCATCATCATCATTGCCTGCCCATTATCATCATTGTCTCCCCATCATCATCATCGCCTCCCCATCATCATCACTGCCTGCCCATCATCATCAATGCCTGCCCATAATCATCATTGCCTCCCCATCAATATCATTGTCTGCCCATCATCATCACTGCCTGCCCATCATCATCAATGCCTGCCATAATAATTACTGCCTCCCCATCATCATCACTGCCTGTCCATCATCATCACTGCCTGCCCATCATCATCATTGCCTGCCCATTATCATCATCACCTCCCCATCATCATCATCGCCTCCCCATCATCATTACTGCCTGCCAATCATCATCAATGCCTGCCCATAATCATCATTGCCTCCCCATCATCATCACTGCCTGCCCATCATCATCACTGCCTGCCCATCATCATCAATGCCTGCCCATAATCATCATTGCCTCCCCATCAATATCATTGCCTGCCCATCATCATCAATGCCTGCCCATCATCATCAATCATCATTGCCTCCCAATCATCATCATCACTGCCCTCCCCACCACCATCACACATACAGCAGACACACACACACACACACAAAGCACCGCACTACATACACACACACTGATACACACAGAGACACATACACAGACACACACACAAACATCTCACCTGTCCGGCGTCCGCGCGCTCACTGCCACAGCCGGCCGCTGAATGATGACGCCATTCAGCGGCGCTGCTGTGAGAGGAAGCGCCGGCGTCCTGCAGGCGCCCCCTGGAGCCCGGAGCTGTGGCAGCAGAGGCACGGGGAGAGGTGAGTATTGCGCCGGCTGCTGCTGGGGCCCTGAGCAAGTGGGGGGGGCCCAGTGGCGGCGCTGACACTGCTAACAGGCGCCGGGGTGCCAGACGGCGAGTGGGCCCCCCCGCCTGCTCAGGGCCCCGGCACTTGCCCGGGTGTGCCGGGTGCTGACGCCGGCCCTGATAACAGCCACAGAAAAGTGGACACTTTTCGATGAAAAAACATAAACAGACTCTGAGGGTATGTGCACACGATCAGTAATCATGGCAGGTTGGACGCTGTGTACTTGTGCAGCATCCAGATGTTACAGCACAGTGGATGGGATCTCAAGAAACCCCATGCCCACCATGCGTCCACAGATGACCGCGGCTCACCCACAGAGACGGACATGCGGTGCGTCTTTTCAGATCACAACATGTCTATTTATCTTGCGGAGACGCGATAAATCTCACCCGTACAATGTATTGGATGCAGTGAATCCGCACGGGTCAGTGATCACATGTGGAGTCACCTGCGTTCAATAGATGGTAGCGGACATGTGCTGCGTCCAAAAGAGCTGCCAATTCCTGATTGTGTGCACCCGGCCTAAGAAAATAAATCAGTCACTTTCAGAAAAAAAAGACGTAGGCCGGACGTTTTTTTCGGGGGCCAGGAACGCATCACCGGGGCGGCAAGCGGGGAGGAGGCGTCCAGCATACCACGTGACTGATCCACGGCTGATCTGGGCCCCGGAAGCAAGACCCACAGAATCCGCGAGGCAACCCGTCCAGGACCAGTCCGACAGTGAGGACATCGAGGAATCCATACCCCTGACGGCCGGAGAGACATCAACGCTCTGGCGGCATGGTAACTATGACTCTGTGTTGTGTCCGTCGGGCGTAGTGGGCTCATCTAATGGGAGGGTGGTTAGTCCGGGGACACATAGTGACCAAACATTTCCCGTTACATCAACCCCTAGTTCCCCCAGCAATGAGTGGGTCATGTTGCTAACAACATTACGGGACAGGCTAGACCGCCTGGAAGGGTCCGGCCAAGGACACTTAGCAGCATGGACTAGCCCATACACCAATCAAAAGGGGGGCACCAGCAGGATAGAAGAGGCCATAGAACAGCCTGAAGCCGTACCGGCTGGTGAAGTAGAACAGGGCGGGCTGGACGACAAGGCCGGGGGGAGGTATACATTTGCTTTGCGTGCCCGTTAGGGCACACCTTAAGAAGGAAGTAAAAGAAAAAATTTGGAGGGATGAGTATGTCGACATGTTTTCACTATTGCCCCTGGAGAAGGCGAACCTCGAGAGAATGGGGAAAGTGGGGAACAAAAAGGTCGAGGAAGAGGCGCGGCGGGGTCCAGTAGTACCGCAGACATTTACAAACTGGTTGCAAGTCTGGCTAGCGTTATAGGGGAGAGAGCGCCTGGGAACTGCTCGCAGCTATTTTGCTTTATGGACTTCATCGGCGAGGCGTACAGGACATATGGGGGGTACGCATGGTTACGATACGACGAGCAGTTCCGCCAGCGTAAGGCCATTCGCCCCTCTATTAGATGGGACCAAAAGGACATCAGCCTCTGGCTAAAGTTCATGTACCACAATTACAGCAATCACAGACAGGTGATCCCCTTTCACGGGTGGGCCGGTAACTCCGGCCAAGGGGGGTATGGGGCACGGGGTCAGTCGGCAGGCAGTTTTCAGGCCAGAGGCAGCTGTCAAAAGGCCGGGCTGTGCTGGCAGTTCAACGACAGCCAGTGCAAGTTCGGCCCCGGCTGCAGGTTTAAACACGTGTGCGCAGCTTGCAACGGGTCCACCCACGGGTCCAGCAGATGTTTCAGCAGGAATAGCGCAAAAGGGGAACACCCGCTATGGTCAAGGGGCTAACGCCAATCAAACTCCACGCAATGCTCCCGTACCTAAATAAATACCCCGACGCAGCCAAAGCGGACCTACTAATACGAGGCTTTAGGGACGGCTTTATCATTCCCGCCCCACCATTTCAAATTCAAAAGAGTTTAAAAAACCTTCGTTCAGCCTACCAACACTCGGAGGTTGTGAAAGACAAGCTAAAGAAAGAGGTGTTGCTAGGCCAAATGGCTGGGCCGTTCAAATCCCCACCTGTTCCCGATTTAGTCATCTCCCCGTTGGGCATCGTCCCAAAAAAGGAGCCAAATAAATATCGCATGATCCACCATCTGTCCTACCCACGGGGCCAGTCAATTAACGATGGCATCTCGCCAGAGTTATGCGCCGTGGTTTACGTGTCCTTTGACGAGGCTTTACAGTGGGTGAGGAAGTGTGGAAGAGGGGCATTAATGGCAAAAACGGACATAGAATCAGCGTTTAGGCTATTACTGGTGCATCCCAGTAGTCAGCGCCTGCTCGGGTGCTATTGGGAGTATGAATACTTTGTGGACAGGTGTCTACCTATGGGCTGTTCTCTGTCATGCTCACTGTTTGAGACCTTTAGCACGTTTGTTGAGTGGGTTGTAAAGTACATCTCCGGCTCTAAGTCACTAATACATTACTTGGATGATTTTTGGTGCGTAGGACCGCCCGAATCGCAGGTTTGCGAGACCATCTTGCGGAGTTTGGAGTGGGTAGCTGGGGAATTCGGGGTGCCCCTGGCCCCCGAAAAAACCATCCGGCCTACGTCATGCATTTCATTCTTGGGTATTGTGATAGATATGGTAAAGTGGGAGTGTCGCTTGCCGGAGGAGAAGGTGTTTGCGCTAAAGGCTGAGGTAGCTAGGACACTGAAGCTCAAAAAATTGAAATTAAGGGAGGTGCAGTCTTTGCTGGGCAGCTTGAATTTTGCTTGCCGCGTTATGCCCATGGGTAGGGTCTTCTCAAGGAGGTTAGCAGGAGCAACGGCAGGGGTGAGGTCGCCACATCATTACGTGCGATTGTCGGCGGAAAACAAGGCAGACTTGGAGGTTGGGGGGCATTTTTGAGTAAATACAACGGGCGGTCTCTGATGATGGATAACTTGTGTTGTAACTCGGACATCGATCTTTACACAGACGCAGCGGGAAGCTCAGGTTTTGGGGCCTACTTACAAGGGCAATGGTGCGCAGAAAAGTGGCCTGAGGAATGGGTACGGGCAGGCTTGGTAAAAAAACATAGCTCTCTTGGAGATTTTCCCCATCTTGGTGGCAGTGTAGTTGTGGAAGGACAAACTTAGAAACAAAAGGATCCGCTTCAAATGCGATAACATGGGCGTGGTGATGGCAATAAATAACATTTCTGCTTCCCCCCCGTAATTAGGGTGCTATGACAGTTGGTTTTGGTATGCTTGTCTATCAACGCTCATTGTACTGCGACACATGTGCCGGGCGAAAATAACTCGATAGCTGATGCACTTTCTCGTTTTCAGTGGGAGCGGTTCCGGGCCTTAGCCCCGGAAGCAGGAGAAGAGGGCCTACCCTGCCCTCCCGGACTCTGGAAAGTGGTACAAGGGCTTCCGAACCTCTAATCAGGTCTTCATTATCTAGCGGCACCTGGACAGCGTATCAGCGGGCATGGCAACTATGGGAGGAATGGTTAGGGCAGGGGAACCTGCAATTAGCGGAGGAGGAACAGGTGGGAGTAATGCTAATGGGTATTAGGAGAGGAGCAGATTGTAATTGGTCAGCAGCCAGGATGAACCGGTTAATTTCCGGTTTGGCTTTTGGTATCAAACTCAGTAACAAGAAAGACCTAACAAAGAATTTCTTAGTGAGGCAAGCACTTAAGGGGTATCATAAGGAAAAGGTTCAATCGGATGGTAGGAGGCCAGTGTCATTCGGCTATTAGAGGTGATTGGGAAGCAGTTGGACATAGTCTGCAGGACAAAATTTGAGGCCGGTTTGTTCAGGTTGGCCTTCTCATTAGCCTTTTTCGGGGCAATGAGAATAGGAGAGTTGGTGGCGCCGGGAAAAAAATAAAAGCGGGCATACTGGCCGAGGGCATAGCGGCCAGCAGAGGGGAGTTAGAATTCTGTATTAGAAAGTCAAAAACGGACCAGCGGGGAAGGGGTAGGCGAGTACGGCTGGGTAGTGTGAAAGATTCTAGCATGTGCCCGTTACTATGCTTCGGGGAATTTATAGGTGGGAGGCCCACGCAAAAGGGGCCCTTGTTGTGCCACGAGGACGGGTCATACTTGTCAAGATACCAGTTTATCGCGGTGTTCCGGAAGTGCTTGGAAGCAACGGGCAGAGATGCACGCAGCTACGGCAGTCATTCCTTTCGCATCGGGGCTGCTACAGAAGCAGGGGTAGGAGGTTTGAGTTCTGAGGTGGTAAAGAGAATAGGCCGGTGGGAATCACAACGGTACCGGTCCTACATACGACCAAACAGGTACGAGGTGGCCAACCTCCCCAAAAACTTGGAGGACTAACTTTCATTTGTTTCATTACAGGCGAGGTCCCAATGTTAATCTGGATTTTAGGTCACTCTTACGTGCACTGGGGAGAAAAGCGAGCCGACATACGGACTGAGGGGAGACAACTAGGCTTCAGCAGGAACATGGCGTTGATCAGGTGGTTGGTGTTCAGGGGTTTGGTATGGAGCCGGGTAGTCAACGAGTTTCACCTAGCTGTAAGACGACACGGGGCACCGGACATATTGGTTTTACATGTGGGTGGTAACGACCTGGCGGTCCGCTCGGGAAAGGCGCTGGTTAGGGACATCACAATCGACTTGAAGCAACTATGGGGGGCCTTTCCGAAGCTGAAGGTAGTATGGTCTGACATGATACCCAGAAAAGCGTGGAGGGGAGCCCGATCCGTTGCTGGGATTAACAGGGCACGAATAAAAATCGACAAGGCAGTATCCAAATTTGTGGTGCAGAATGAGGTAGTGGCGATACGCCATGCGGGCTTTGACAATATAAACGACGACTTTTGGTTAGCGGACGGAATACATTTGAATGGAGTGGGAACTGACCTGTGGATGTTGGGGTTGCAGAACGGTATAGAGCAGGCCACAGCATTGCCGAATGGTGGGGTCTCAAGCTCTTGAGGGGGTCAAGGGCTCTCGGTGTGGCTTGGTGGGTCCTCGAAGTTGGTAAAAGAAGGAGGATTGGGGACTCGTTAGATACGTGGATCCCCTTCATTTGGATGTTGAGGTGGTGGCGGTCTGGTGAGTTTTGGGGGTGATACCCGGCGATGGAATGCCGGGGTCACAGTAACTGGACATTTGGGTGATACCCGGCGATGGAACGTCGGATTCACATTAACTTGATGGGTGATACCCGTTGATGGAACGTCGGGTTCACAGCTGTATTAGATTGGGCGATTCCCGGCGATGGAACGCCGGGATCGCATGGGGCTAGAAGGCCACCCCTTACCCTGGTTTATGGTGCTCCTGAGTCGGAGATAACCGCGGCTAGGAGTATGGCTGGGGGGTAAATGGGGCAAGGCCCGGTAAAAAAGACCGCCAGACCTTCTATAACTTCGAGGACCTCACCAAGTGCTTGATTAACAATCAATTTAAATAAAAAGACTGCTGTGGCCGTTATTACCCAAAATATGGCTGTCGCGTGTTTTTGCTAAATAGTAAGGAAGGGAAAATGGGAGGGGAGGAAAAAAGGGTGGGGGGTAAGTTGGTCATAGGAATCAGCCTATCCAGTGTCAAGTACCAGCCGGACGTAGGAGCGCAGGGTAACGGGAGGCTGACATGATGCTGGGAGGCAGTGACGACAGGGACATGTAAGGGGGGGTGGTGTAATGTGAGCCAGGAGGGGACCGGACGATTGGACAAGGGACAAAGAGGACGTGACATAGGTAGAGTTGGGGTCAAAGGGGACAAAAGGCACTGACCAAGGGAGGAAAGCCTCTCTTTTCGGGACCACCAGGATGGACAGCAAGTACAAGTCCTCTTTTTTTGAAGAGGCAATTTGCATATTAAATTTCCCAGAGGAGCATTGCACGGCGAATAAGCCTCCTTACCTCGACATGCCAGAGCTGGTATGTCACTCTCCACAAGGAAAACCTTACCCCTTAGACCTCAGTCCAGAGACTCTCACCTTGCCAAATCAGATCTCTCCTACTTTGCACTGACGAGGACCAATAGTCCAAAGCACCGTGTCTGCAAATGGAGACACTGATTTGGCTTTTATCCTAAGTCATATTACAAGACTCGTTAAAGGGTTGATTGTGACTTGTAGGATCGCTACTTCCAATAGGTGGCGCTATAGAGTACAAGTCCTCTTTTTTGAAGAGGCAATTTGCATATGTCTCGACCACGCACCACAATTGTGGGTTACCAGGGCAATGGGGTACTCAGAGCCGAGCCCGTAGAAGTCTATGGGGTTGTCACAGGTAGCGGTGGCTCGGTCTGTGGCCCTGGCGGTCAGGCGTATGTTGGGGGGGGTATATTTACAGGGAATAGATTTATATACAGTTCGTGACGCCACCTGTAGTTCTCTGGTAATTTGTACCAGCGCTGCTGTAGATCTCTGGGGGGATGGTGAGGCAGCTAGATGTCGGGTCCCCTACAGGTGGGACTCTTCCCTCAGGTCGATGGTTTGGTGGGGTTGTGCAGGCATGCAATTAAATAACTCAGTCTCACACCGTCAGCGTCTTTCCATACCTTTTACTTGTAAGATGGTAAGGCAGGTCCCAGGGAGGCTGATCCAATGGAGAATGTGTTTTGAGGTAGCAGCTGGACAAGTTAGGGGCCTCCTTTACTTTCACAATGATGAGTCCAACCAGCATAAAGCGTAGTTCCCTCTAAAAAACTCCAGCTATTTCAAAGCTGTACTGCCCGGTCAGTTTTGTGGTTGGAGCCTTCCTATGAGAGAGCTGAGTTCCTATTCTTGCTGATCAGGCTCAAGGTTCTCACTCCCCCTGACCCCAGTTACGTACCGACACTCCAAGGGCTGCTTTCTGTTACCTAAGGTCCAGTAAGCCTCTGGTTTTTCTACCACTATGCGTGAAGCTATAGTGATGCTTCGGTCCCCAGTGACCGGTGACAATGTGCAGGACTTCTCCAATCCTAAAGCACTTCTAAATTCCTTCCACTGTGCCTTTCGCCTTGTCCGCGCTTGTAGCATAAGCACTCCACACTTCCTAAAGTCATATAAATCAATCCTTCCTTACTTCTCTCCAGAGCTTGCTGACAGAATCTCAGTATTCCACTAGGCAGGAGCACGTCTCTGAACCTTCACTGTCCTTGAGACAGGAGACTGAAATATCTGTAACTAACTCTTCCTTCTCATTAGGTGTCTCAGTCCGTCTTCTAGTGGGGCACAGCTCTGACCAGGCTGAGGTGATCTGGCTCACCTTTACTGGCCTCCACTTTCTGAACTGCTGACAGACTCAGGCTGGACTACTTCCTCCCTCCAGGTCCAGGCTAGACTGACTGAATGAATCACTGAATGAACCCTGACCACTCCCTGACGAGTGACTAAATACCCTAAGGGTGTGTCTAAGTGTGTGTTGGAGTGAATGGTTATAGAGCATTAAACTGCTATCTCTCCACACATCCTCCAGGGTACTGCGTGTGCCTTCACACCAGGGCTACACATTCCCCCATGGCAAAAGACAGCACTCCCGGGCTGTGAAATACAAAGAGACAATTTTGTTTATGCATTAAACATTAACATTAACTCTTCCCATCCGGGAGGTAAAGATTTCTTGAACGTTGCAAACAAAACATTAAATATAGAAAAATACAAAATATTAAATATACATTTTCATATACATAGACGACAATATTCTTGTGAAGGACCCGCACCAAACCTTCAACGTGGGTCCTGGGGGGCTGCAGGACATATGAATGCAGACCTCACTCAGTGCCTCACCACACGGGTTTTATGTTCAGAGGTAAGTCAAGGCTTCGTGTGAAACCATTATAAGGCACAATAAGGAAAAAGACACATATTTATATATACATCACAATAAAGTGCAAAAACTCTTTATCTCTTTACCCAGCCGGGCATTCTATCTTTGGCAAAATATGTAACATTATATATTCATATCAACGGTGCAAACTATTTTCACTTTTATAAAAACTTATATACACCTTCTCAGATGCGGTAAACCCTGTCTGGGTCCTACCGTTCTTCACATTTTCTTGCAGGCTTCCAATATACTTTCCATCCCGGGGGCTGGAACAATACAATGATCCCTAGATCCCATGACCAACAAGTCGTGACCTGCTATCAGAGTTTGGGTCGCTACAGTCCTCGTGCGAACCACTACGGGCGCGCCGGGCGCTTCCGCTTTGTGAGACGCTGTCTGCGTCACTGTAATAGCCACTTTCTCTTGCGATGCAGAAATAGTCGCCGTGCGCGACGTTGTGTACACTGCTGATTGCGATGTGGAATGGGTAGCAGGTTGCGATGTAGAGTAGGTCGCCGATTGCGATACGGAGGTGTACGCAGGGGGCGATGCCGATGCACAATGCTGGTGTGATGCAGAGCAGGAAGCAGGTGCGCGCAATGGCTCAGTTGGGGACGCACTAACCTGCTGCTGTCGCTGCTCCATCACAGACGGCTGGGTTTCCTCCGGTGTCCCTACCGGGGATCTGTAATCTGCTGCGGCCTCCTTGCCGGGCTGGCACTCCGGAACGGGCAGGACCTCCTCAGCCTCCTTCGCTTCCACCTCTCCTCCGGTGGGATCAGGTACAGCACTTTTGGGGGCGGCCTCCGGTTTTCCTTCAGCTTTCTTCAGCAGGGAACGTGGGAAATCAGGAGACGGCATTATGCTTGTGGGAGAGAGCACTGCGTCCCACAGCAGCCGCTGTATCTGGGCACGCCAGCGTCTCTCTGTCTCCTCCACGCCAGGTCGTTGCAGGATCATCTTCTTTAACCTGGCATTTTCCTCTTTAATCTCCAGCAAGGCTTGCTGCAGGTGCAGGACCACAGATGGTTCCGGTTCTAGTGGCAGCTTGGCTGGGGAACGGGGCCTGCCTTCCTCCGCTTCCCTGCTCGGCTGCACACGTCCTGCTTCCATGATGTTCCAGAAGACTCTCTCATCTTCTTTTAGAACAGTCCCGTCTCTTCCGTGGAGGCGGGGTTTGCGTCTCCTCCTCTTCGCAGGGAAGGTGAAGAGGAGGCGGACCTCCTTTGCTGTAGGGCAGGATCGCATATTGTAATAGCACTTTGAGAGGGCAGGCATTCTCTTCGCGCCACAGGGGGTACACGCCCACGAAGGCACGCCCACCTTCTTCTCCAGCACCTGAGGGCGCGAATATGGCGACAAAGATGGCGATTTTTGGCGCCAAAAGTGCGAACAGTCCTTTTTCACAAAAACAACTCCACAGGCACACAGGGCTCGCAATTTTGCGAGTTTCGCATCCTGTTCGTGACGCCAACGTTTGTCTCGACCACGCACCACAATTGTGGGTTACCAGGGCAATGGGGTACTCAGAGCCGAGCCCGTAGAAGTCTATGGGGTTGTCACAGTGGCGGTGGCTCGGTCTGTGGCCCTGGCGGTCAGGCGTATGTTGGGGGGGTATATTTACAGGGAATAGATTTATATACAGTTCGTGACGCCACCTGTAGTTCTCTGGTAATTTGTACCAGCGCTGCTGTAGATCTCTGAGGGGATGGTGAGGCAGCTAGATGTCGGGTCCCCTACAGGTGGGACTCTTCCCTCAGGTCGATGGTTATGGTGGGGTTGTGCAGGCATGCAATTAAATAACTCAGTCTCACACCGTCAGCGTCTTTCCATACCTTTTACTTGTAAGATGGTAAGGCAGGTCCCAGGGAGGCTGATCCAATGGAGAATGTGTTTTGAGGTAGCAGCTGGACAAGTTAGGGGCCTCCTTTACTTTCACAATGATGAGTCCAACCAGCATAAAGCGTAGTTCCCTCTATAAACTCCAGCTATTTCAAAGCTGTACTGCCCGGTCAGTTTTGTGGTTGGAGCCTTCCTATGAGAGAGCTGAGTTCCTATTCTTGCTGATCAGGCTCAAGGTTCTCACTCCCCCTGACCCCAGTTACGTACCGACACTCCAAGGGCTGCTTTCTGTTACCTAAGGTCCAGTAAGCCTCTGGTTTTTCTACCACTATGCGTGAAGCTATAGTGATGCTTCGGTCCCCAGTGACCGGTGACAATGTGCAGGACTTCTCCAATCCTAAAGCACTTCTAAATTCCTTCCACTGTGCCTTTCGCCTTGTCCGCGCTTGTAGCACAAGCACTCCACACTTCCTAAAGTCATATAAATCAATCCTTCCTTACTTCTCTCCAGAGCTTGCTGACAGAATCTCAGTATTCCACTAGGCAGGAGCACGTCTCTGAACCTTCACTGTCCTTGAGACAGGAGACTGAAGTATCTGTAACTAACTCTTCCTTCTCATTAGGTGTCTCAGTCCGTCTTCTAGTGGGGCACAGCTCTGACCAGGCTGAGGTGATCTGGCTCACCTTTACTGGCCTCCACTTTCTGAACTGCTGACAGACTCAGGCTGGACTACTTCCTCCCTCCAGGTCCAGGCTAGACTGACTGAATGAATCACTGAATGAACCCTGACCACTCCCTGACGAGTGACTAAATACCCTAAGGGTGTGTCTAAGTGTGTGTTGGAGTGAATGGTTATAGAGCATTAAACTGCTATCTCTCCACACATCCTCCAGGGTACTGCGTGTGCCTTCACACCAGGGCTACACACATACAGAAAAAAAAAACAAATTCATTTGACCTCTGCTTGTGTCTGTGCCATCTGTGGCTCCGTTGGGGAGTGATGTGAATCCTATTTTGGGGGATTTTAGGCAGAGCCCCCGAACGCACTGCAGAAGCGCAGTGTGAACAGAGCCTAATATCTTATTGTGTGGAATAGTGCAGTCTAGTATACTATTCCACGCTGTCACAGTGCAGCAGTCAGATACGGACAGCGGTCAGGAACGGACACCTGCCAGACCCAGACAGCAGCCAGATGACATTTTTTTTTTCATAAATCTGTTGCTGTCGTCTTTCAGCATTTCTGCAGCGTTTTTTCCCTATTCAAATGAATGGGACACAAAAATGCAAGTGAAAAGGCTACAAAAACGCTGAATATTTCCTGCCAACACTGTAGATCAATCTACAGCAAACATGGGGCGTGTGAACAGTCACTACAGGTGTTGTCTGAGAATGTAAAAATAATTAGCATGAAATGATAAATCCTCCTCAGCTCCAGCACTAATGCTCCGGGGGTCTCCGCCAGTCTCAGCACTGGGCTGCAGGGGTCTTGTGGCTCCGGGGGTCTCTGTCAGTCTTAGCACTGGTCTTGGAGTGGTCTTGTGGCTCTGGGGGTCTCTGCTAGTCTTAGGCTACTTTCACACATCCGTTTTTTGTCGTCAGGCGCGATCCGGCGTGGCGCCGGAGCGCCGGATCAGGCTCAAATTATGTAAAAACGGATGAGACGGATCCGGTTTTCTGCCGGATCAGACCAAAAACCGGATCCGTCTCATCCGTTTCGTCCGTTTTTTCATCCGTGTTTCGACGGATTACGACGGATCCGGTTTTTAGAAACACCCCTGGGGGGCATCCAAACGTGATTGGCTACTGAAAACCTATATATACAGTGATCCTACAGCCCATCTTTAACAGGTTGTAGAGGAGCAAGTGCAAGTTGGAGAGAAGAGCAAGTGGATGGCGAAGATGGATGGCGTGATAGCAAACATTTTGAAGAATTTGGTGGATTTCACAGTGGAGGCGAATCGTTTGAAAATGATTGTTCTGGAGAAGGAGAGAAAGATACAACAGTGCATCATGCGTCAGCGCCAACGACGACGTTTGTGGATCCACCCCATCACAGCCTAGAGAATGACGCGTGAGGTGTATTCTACACTCTACATGTGTAGAGCCCAGCTGTGCCTGGATTCTTACTTCCCAGAGGGATGCACCGAAGGTAATGACCACTAGAGGACCCAATATGCATACACACATCTTCACCAATCCCTAGAGCCACCAGAGGGAGCCTTTTGTAGTGTATATAAGTATGGTGAAGACACAGAGAGCAGATTAGTCTGAGTTTAGTTCTCTTGGAGGGAAGAGAGAGAGAACAGCTGTTGTTGAAAGAACCTGAAATCTGCAGCTCCAAGCTTAGTTCAAACGTGTGGAGGCTAGTACAAGTGGAAAGGAAGCCACTCCAGCCTAGTCAGAACTGAGTCAACCGAGTGCAGTTCAGTGAGCAAGCGTGCCGATGCTTTGAGAGCGGTGAAGAAGGGGAAGAAGCAGTCCACCATCTGCTAGTGTGTGATAGTGTGAGGGTCGAGTAGGACGAAAGGCGAGTGGATAAGAAGAGAGTGACAGAGGTGGAAATAGCATTGATAGCTTACCTCTACTCTGATTTACCGGACACCGGGTCCGAGCTTGCTGGATCCTTCACGACTAGCAGGAGATACCGGAGATCCTGCGGGACTACAAGTCGCAGGAGCCCATAGGTGTTGATACGTGGCTGGGTTAGGAAGACAGTAGTCTGGCAGGATCCGCCATTAGACTGTGTTCTTCCAATAGAAGGCCCTACACAAAGTCAGCCGGGTGTAAAGTTGAAGACAGAGTTAGGCCGCGTTTCATACAGGTCAGAGACTCACATTACAGGAGTAAGGAGGCCCTATACCTAATCAGTGGGAAGAACTGGACGTGCATCCTTCACCCTGCCAGTATCCCGGGATGTGCCTGCAATTCCATCAGTAAAGGTACAGAAAGAGACTTTTGTGTGTGTGTTCCCATTATTACTCCTACGGCCGAACTCCCTTCCTCCGTCCTGCACCCCTACACCGCTTAACTACCCTGAAGGAACCCAGCCTTGCCTGTGGAAGGCTTAACACCTTGCTGCCCAATACCAACCCTTCAGTGGATCTATACAGCAGCACTGGTCACACTGACCAGGAACCACAGGTGGCGTCACGAACATACTACAAAATTGGTTTGGTACCGTGTTAGGTACATTCTGGTATCCTCCATTTAGATAAACGAAAAAAAATTGGTTTGGTACCGTATTAGGTACATTCTGGTATCCTTCATTTAGATAAACGAAAAAAAATTGGTTTGGTACCGTGTTATGCATCACACCATCCCTGTCTTTCACTGTATATAATTGTGTTTCTTCAAATATTTTGTTACACCAGCCTGATGAAGAGACGTAAGCAGTCTCGAAAGCTCGCCCTGTAATATCTTAAACTATATTTTGTTAGCCATTAAAAGGTATCATACCCACAAGATTCCTATTTTGCTTCTCCCACTGAAAGCACTCTATATGTTTTGAACATACTACAAACACTTTAATCCCCTGTAAATATCCCCCTTTTCAGTGAGCGCCCAGGGCCACGGACCGAGCTGTGTCGCCGTGACATCCCCTATAGAAGTTAATAGGCTCGGTGCCGGGTACCCCACGGCCCTGGCGTGCGACTCATTTTTGGCATCACAAACAGGATTTCGTGCCCTGCAGCAACGGAGGATTCGTACCCGTTGCCACCGGGTACTGTGTGCCTCACTAAAAGACTGTCCTATTTGTGGTGAAGATTTCCCGCCATTGTCCTCCATTGCCCGCCAAATTGCAGCGTTACGGCGCGAAGAGAAGGAGGCGTACCTGTAAAAAAAGCGCGCTGAGTCCCGGACACGCCCCCAGCGCTGACGCGGCGGCAGGTCCTGTGGAGAGCTTCAGTGAACGCTCTGACGTCAGAGTGCCGGCGACGCAGGTCCTTCTACACCGCTGTGCCCTGCGGAGCTGCGGCCTTCAGAGAAGGTAGGCCACGTTTTACTAGGGGGGCACCAAGATGTCGCAGCAACAGGCCGACGGCGCGGACCAGGCCGATAGCCCCAATGATGTACCAGCAGGCGCTGGAGCGCAGGCTGGAATCGCAGCTCCCCCACCAGGACCTGTGGCCCCAATAATACCGATAACATTACAGTATATGTCCGGAGCAAAGTGGCTTCCCCAGTACAGTGGTAAGCCAGACACCCTGTCAGGGTTTAAGCGCAAAATATGCAGCATAATGGACATGTACCCAATGTCAGAGAAACAAAGAGCTGCAGTGGTAGTGGGACAACTGACTTGTGCTGCAGAGAGGGAGGAAGTGACTTGGACAGCTGCAGATCAGGAGTCAGTACCTGCAATTTTCTTAAAGCTACAGACTATCTTTGAGGACCGCACTGAAACAGATCTCCGGATGAGGTTTTACCAATGCTCCCAGAAACCAGATGATAGCATTAGGGACTACATCTGCCGACTACAGGGGGCCCTGCGAGCTCTCAGACAGGTTAACCCCATAAGTGTCACCAATGAAAATAAAATGTTAAAAGAACAATTTGTACGGGGATTGAGGTCCCAAGCTGAAAGCAGAACTGTGCACTGGTGGTCCTTGGATCATCCTGACGCTACCTTTGATGCCCTTAAGGATATGGCTATAAAAGGACTGCGACCCTTGGAAACGCCCGAGATGGCAATCCAGTGTCACCCGGGTGAAGCCACTCTAAAGCCAGCAGCATCCACCTTTTCCCCGCTGGTTGCGGAAGCCAAAACACAGGTGGCGCCCCCCACTGAGCTGGACTGTCTGCGCTCAGAAGTGTGCCAGCTGACCAAAAACCTGGCCACTGTAATGAGTGCCCTGCAACTGCGGAAGGAGGAAGAAGGAAAGATCCTGCTAGCTGACTGCCCAGAGGATGTCCCTTGGATGAGCCGGAGGAGAAGGAGGACGTCGCCCCACCAGAGGAGGACAACGCCACCCCCAGGAGCGACCCCCGACCAGCACCATCCTCGCCGAGAGATCATCTGCTACCGTTGCCACAGAGAAGGTCACCCAGCACGTCGGTGTCCTTTAAACGAGCAGATCCTGGGTCCGAGGGCCAACACCCAGGACTAGACTCTTCAGACCCCTCAGACTGGAACCGCAGGTTTGTGGGAGGAAGACCTTTCCTGTCCATCATCCTGGATGGGATCGCAATCCCTGCCCTGCTGGACACTGGATCACAGGTAACCATCATACCTGATGTCCTGTATAATAGATTTTGGCCCATGGACAGTCTCCAGCCCCCGAGCCCTGACTTTACAGTATACGCCTCTAATGGCCTCCCTGTTGATATACTCTGAGCCAAAAACGTGGACGTGAAAGTGGGTAGAGTGGAGCTGAAGGACCAGGGACTCTTAGTAGTAAAAACTGTAAATGAGGAAAATGTCTTAAATGTGGTTTTAGGTACCAACATTATCAGTAACTGTTTGGAGGAAGTTGTGTTTTTGCTCCAACAGCTCGCCGATGTTGCCAGGCCGAAGCAAAAGGGAGTGATCCAGAAGGAGATCCGGGCCCTGATGTGTCAGCAGCAGGTAAAATTGACCGGTGGTGAGATTGGTAATGTATGGGTAACAGACCCGAACCCCATTGTGATACCCCCGATGTGTGAAATGCTTATATGGTGTAGAGCAACAATAGGTCTGAGAGGACAGAACTACCAAGCAGTAGTAGAGCCCCATTGTTCAGAATATAGACCTACACTCTTGACTGCTAGAGGGGTAGTGGAGGTACGAAATGGGAGGGTGCCAGTGCATCTTCTCAACTGGGGAGAAGATGAAGTGAACTTACCACGATATGCCACTGTTGCTAAATTACATGCAGTAGATAACAACTCCATTCACACGACGGAGTCCTTAACCTCACCAAAACCAGCGAAGGATAACGGCCCAGCAACCCAGGTGGAGGATTGGTGTCTGCAGCTCCATGTCGGGACAGACACCACTCCAGCCCACCAGAAACAGGGAGTAGTTCGAGTGGTACAGGAGTACACACAGGTATTTAGCAAACACCCACTTGACGTTGGGACAATTAAGGGAGTGCAACACCATATCCCTACATGTAACCACCCCCCCATTAAAGAACGTTACAGGCCTATACCACCAGCACCCTACCAGAAAGCCAAGGAGATGTTGCGTGATATGAAGGAAGCAGGGGTGATAAGGGATAGTTGTAGTCCCTGGGCAGCACCTCTAGTCCTAGTCAGGAAAAAGGATGGAAGCATGAGAATGTGTGTAGATTACAGACAAGTAAATCATATTACACATAAAGATGCATACCCTTTACCACGCATTGAGGAATCCTTAGCTGCATTAAAGACTGCTAATTACTTTTCCACCCTTGACCTCACTAGTGGGTACTGGCAAGTAGCTGTGGCTGAGGAGGATCGGGAGAAGACGGCTTTCACCACCCCAATGGGACTGTGAGTTTGACAGAATGCCGTTTGGACTCAGCAGTGCCCCTGGAACGTTCCAGAGAGTGATGGAGAGCTGCCTGGGACATCTCAACTTTGAAACTGTGTTGCTGTACCTGGACGACGTAATAGTGTACTCCAAGACGTATGAAGATCACTTGAAGCACCTGGCGGAGGTATTTGAGTCACTGTCCAAGTATGGGATGAAACTGAAGCCTTCAAAGTGCCATCTGCTCAAACAAAAGGTACAGTACTTGGGACATATTGTCAGCTCAGAAGGAGTAGCGCCAGACCCCGAGAAGGTCACCGCCATCCAGAAATGGCTGGAGCCGAAGAATCTCAAGGAGGTACGTCAGTTCCTGGGACTGACAGAATACTACCGGAGGTTTGTGAAGGACTACACCAAGAAAGCAGCACCTCTGCAAGACCTCCTGGTAGGACAGTCCCTCAAGAGCAGAAATTCTCCATTCCCATGGGGTAAAGAACAGGCTGAGGCATTTAAGGAGATGAAGGAGATCCTGACAGGCGACAAGATCTTAGCCTACCCTGACTACAGCCAGCCGTTCCTGCTGTACACTGATGCCAGCAACGAAGGATTGGGAGCTGTCCTCAGTCAGAAGCAAAATGGCCAAGAAAAAGTCATCGCATATGCAAGCAGGAAGCTCCGCCCGACTGAGAGGAACCCAGAAAACTACAGCAGCTTCAAGTTGGAGTTCCTGGCACTGGTCTTGGCCATTACTGAAAGATTCAAGCATTACCTAGCCTCCAGCAAATTCACGGCCTACACTGACAATAACCCCTTGACACATCTTGAAACAGCTAAGCTGGGAGCCATGGAGCAACGTTGGATGGCTCAGCTGTCAAACTATCAATTTACAATCAAGTACAGGGCGGGTCGCAAGAACGCCAACGCTGATGCCCTGTCCAGAATGCCTCATGAGACCGACACGGAAGAGGAATTGGACGACCTAGGAGAGATTGAACTACCTGCCTTTCACAGAATTGGGATGATCCACGAGCAACGAGCCTGCAGGAGGCAGCGTGGTAAGACGTTAAATCCTTTACCTCACCACAGCTGGAAGGAGACCTAGAACAGTGACCCGGTTGTCAGCCGTATCAAGGAGCTGATAACTCAAGAAGGTTCCTCCTTGGAGAAGGATGCGTCCCAACAAGCAAAGCAGCTGTGGAATGAGAGAAGCCGGCTGTTTATCTACCGTGAGAAGCTGTGCCGGAGGTACGTCAACCCAAGGACCCATGAGTTGGTATGGCAGATAGTAGTCCCCAGGACGGACGTCCAGATGGTGTTGGAAGCCTACCACGATCAAGCGGGGCACTTTGGCTGGAAGAAGCTGGAGACGCTGTTGAAGTGTTGTTTCTACTGGGTGGGAATGCACAGTTCCATCGAGAAATGGTGTAAACGCTGTGGACCCTGTAGTCTCCGAAGAAAAGACTACAGCAGCCAGAAGGCACCCCTGCAACCCATCAAGACGACTCGTCCCTTGGAGATCGTGGCCCTGGACCATGTTAAGCTGTCACCCAGCCGGTCGGGATACTCATATGCCCTGACAATGGTGGATCACTACTCCAGGTTCCTGGTGGTCGCCCCTGTCAAAGATCTGACGGCAGAAACAGCAGCAAAGACGTTCCAAGCGTATTTCTGCAGGCCCCATGGGTATCCTGAGCAAGTGTTAACTGACCAAGGCCCAGCCTTTGAAGCCGAATTATTCCAGGAATTCTGTAATTTGTACGGATGCAAGAAGATAAGAACCACACCGTACCACCCCCAAACAAATGGTCTCTGTGAAAAGATGAATCACATTGTCATTGATCTGCTGAAGACGGTACCACTTGAGGAGAGAAATCGGTGGCCAGACTTACTACCTGATCTGGTAGATCTGTACAATCACATACCTGTGAGTTCCACCAATTGTACCCCAGCCTATCTTATGCGGGCAAGACCAGGAAAGCTGCCTGTTATGATTTGGTAGCTGAGGAGAGCAGGCAAAAAAGGAAATACACCAGAGCAGTTGGAAACTATGAGATTGCAGTACCCTGACTAACCACCACAACTAGAGGCAGCCGTGGAGCGTTCCTACGTTGGTCCTAGACGCCTCGTCACAGCCTGAGAATCTAACTACACCTAAAGATAGAAAGAGGAAAGCTATCTGCCCCGGAGCAGATCCCCAAAGAACATAGAAAGCCCCCAAACATGTAATGGCGGTTAGACAAGAAGAAATACTGACACAGACAGAAAATAGTATGAGCAAACGTTGGGGCCCAAACTTACTAAATAGAAAAGGATAGGAAGGGCACTTACTGCAATCTCAAAAAACCCTGAAAAGCACCAACTCTACTAATTTCAAAAACACCTGAGATCACATGACCTCTACCACCTAAATTAGTTCTCTGGTGTAACCAAAAACAAAACAGCAGCCACTGAAAAAACTGGAAAAAGCAAATGTACAAACATCAGTGGCTGAAATGAACTGAGAGGGCAAAAGCCCCCCGAGGGGACCCTGAAGGCCCCCACAGAAGTGCAGGACAAAATGCAAAAATCAAGCACAAAAACAAAAAGAAGAAAATGTCTTATCTGTTAGCAGGAGATTCAGACACGACACAGCAGGCTACCAAGGAAACAGGAATCAAGGATTGAGACCAGAACAATTGATCACCGGCAACCCTGATGGGAAGGCGACTCCTTTTTATAAGACCAGTCAGTAACACCTGACTCCCAATCCTCACAATCTTCACTGGACAGTCCAGTACTGTTTGTAACCACCAGAGGGAGCTTCTGCTCAGAACTCATTTCCAGCCTATTCACAACAGCTGCCCATGGATCTGGAACTTGGTGTTGTAGAACCAGAAGCAGATGTTACTACTGAAGATTGGGACACAAACAGACAGGAACAGTACAGGAAAGTACAAGCCTGCGTGGAAGATAGTCTCAGTAAAGTAAGGGAAAAACAAGAGGATAACTACAGCAAAAGTGCGCCAGCTGAACCTTTTGTGCCTGGAGAAATTGTGCTGAAAAAAAAAGGAGAATGCACAAATTAGATGATCAATGGGAAAGAGAACCCTATGTCGTGCAAAATTCAAAGTTTGACAACAGAAAACGTGTATCATTAGTAGAGATGGAGGAAAAACGACTACAACTGTATTCAGAGATAACCTAAAACTATGTCCAGATCTATTAAAGCTTCAAGAAGAAGAACCTGTCATTGACAAAGAGAAGCAAGGTGGAGTCATACATATGGACTTAGGAGATTTCCCCGTAGATTGGCCTCGTATTGGAGAAGCTGTAATAATTCCCGTACTCCAATTCTATCAACAGCAAGAAGCACTCCAACGTCAAGTTGAGCCAGTTGTTGCAGAAGAAATAGTTCAAGAGGAACCTGCTCCAGCAGAATCTCAAGACGTGGATCCTCAAGATGTTGGGTCTCAGGAAGAAGAATCCCCTGACGAGACAGAACCGCATCACCCAGCTGCAAGTATACTTGCCAGATCCCTAGAGAGGTTAAGGCAGTATTACAGTTTACCTGCACGTAGGACAGACAGGTCAAATGCTACCTCACCTAACGCAACACCACGTAGGTCAGTACGCATGACAAAGGGACAGTTACCTGTTAGGTACCGAGAGTAGGCCTAACAAATATAAGCAGTTAGCTAGAGTCACAGTGTGTATAAATGTAATATAAATTATTGTGTAAATATATGTACATATGTTACCTGTTAGCAACTGTTAAAGATTCTTGCCTCCCGTAAGGGAAGAGTTCACTTGTTATTTAATGCTAACGTTTATTCAAAAATGTCTTTCAGCCCGGGAGTGCTGATGTTTACTAGGGGGGAATGTAGAGCCCAGCTGTGCCTGGATTCTTACTTCCCAGAGGGATGCACCGAAGGTAATGACCACTAGAGGACCCAATATGCATACACACATCTTCACCAATCCCTAGAGCCACCAGAGGGAGCCTTTTGTATGTATATAAGGATAAGGATGGTGAAGACACAGAGAGCAGATTAGTCTGAGTTTAGTTCTCTTGGAGGGAAGAGAGAGAGAACAGCTGTTGTTGAAAGAACCTGAAATCTGCAGCTCCAAGCTTAGTTCAAACATGTGGAGGCTAGTACAAGTGGAAAGGAAGCCACTCCAGCCTAGTCAGAACTGAGTCAACCGAGTGCAGTTCAGTGAGCAAGCGTGCCGACGCTTTGAGAGCGGTGAAGAAGGGGAAGAAGCAGTCCACCATCTGCTAGTGTGTGATAGTGTGAGGGTCGAGTAGGACGAAAGGCGAGTGGATAAGAAGAGAGTGATAGAGGTGGAAATAGCATTGATAGCTTACCTCTACTCTGATTTACCGGACACTGGGTCCGAGCTTGCTGGATCCTTCACGACTAGCAGGAGATACCGGAGATCCTGCGGGACTACAAGTCGCAGGAGCCCATAGGTGTTGATATGTGGCTGGGTTAGGAAGACAGGAGTCTGGCAGGATCCGCCATTAGAGACTGTGTTCTTCCAATAGAAGGCCCTACACAAAGTCAGCCGGGTGTAAAGTTGAAGACAGAGTTAGGCCTCGTTTCATACAGGTCAGAGACTCACATTACAGGAGTAAGGAGGCCCTATACCTAATCAGTGGGAAGAACTGGACGTGCATCCTTCACCCTGCCAGTATCCCGGGATGTGCCTGCAATTCCATCAGTAAAGGTGCAGAAAGAGACTTTTGTGTGTGTGTTCCCATTATTACTCCTACGGCCGAACTCCATTCCTCCGTCCTGCACCCCTACACCGCTTAACTACCCTGAAGGAACCCAGCCTTGCCTGTGGAAGGCTTAACACCTTGCTGCCCAATACCAACCCTTCAGTGGATCTATACAGCAGCGCTGGTCACACTGACCAGGAACCACAGGTGGCGTCACGAACATTCTACAAACACTTTAATCCCCTGTAAATATCCCCTTTTCGGTGAGCGCCCAGGGCCATGGACCGAGCTGTGTCGCCGTGATATCCCCCATAGAAGTTAATAGGCTCGGTGCTGGGTACCCCACGGCCCTGGCGTGCGACTCACATGGAGCTAAGAGGAAACCCTGAGAAATTTTTCTCGTATGTTCGGATGCAAATGGAGAACTTTGATTTATTGGTGGAAAGAATTGGAAACCTCATAAGAAGATGTGACACATATTGCCGCTTCTCCATTTCACTGGCGGAGCGTCTGATGGTGACTCTTCGGTAAGCCATATTTATTTGATCTGCTCGCTTGTGAGCACACTTGTCCTGGAATGTTATTGCTGGTAGTTTGTAATAAATCTTTTTATAGTCTCTCCAACTGTTAAAGCTGACTTATAACTGTTATGTTATTGCTGTGATTTTGAACTCATTTGTCTACTTTTTTTATTCACAGATTCCTTGCAACTGGAGAATCCCTTTCCTCACTCCATTTCCAATACAGACTTGGGATTTCCACCATATCTGGAATTGTAAAGCACACATGCCGTGCATTGTGGGACTCCTTAGTTGAGGAATTTATACCACAGCCCACAACGTAGAGTTGGCTTGAAATTGCTGACAAGTTCCAAAAAATATGTCAGTTTCCTAATTGCTTGGGTGCAGTGGACGGGAAACATCCGCATTGTCAAACCAGCAAGATCTGGATCCGAATATTTTAATTAGAAGAAATATTTTTCCATTGTCCTCATGGCCATCGCTGACGAGGAATACAAATTTATTGCTGTCGATATTGGGGCCTATGGCGCTCCAATGACTCACAAGTCTTCAAATTGTCAGCAATGGGGCGTCATCTCTATGAAAATGCAATTCAGTTCCCAACCCCTAGACCACTGCCTGAAACATCTGGCCCACCTATGCCTTTTGTTTGTGTAGGGGATGAAGCCTTCCAGCTGTCAGAACACCTTTTGAAACCG
>JARQOD010000005.1:308800105-308888744 GCA_033576555.1 Oophaga sylvatica | reverse complement strand
TGTCAGCAGGTTTTTGCTATTTAGGCTGAGAGTAATAATGGGAAGAGTGGTGGAACTACTGTGTCGTGGACCGAAGAGAGCCTGGAGTGCATGACTAGGTGAACACCTGAATCTTCACTAGAGCGACAGATAGTGGAGCTAGACTTGGCTCTGGATGGATGCCAGGTGCTGCTCCAGGACAGACCTCGGACACACAGCAGCTGACCCCTAAAGGCGCAGGTAGTTGGAACGGACAGGAATGGATGAACAATGACAAGTACAGGCAAGTACAAAAGGAACACTGAAAGACAAAGCAGGTGTAGACAGGTACGGCTGGTATATGGACTGGCACAGCAGGTGCAGGCAGGTATGGCTGGTATTCAGATGGGCACGACAGGTGCAGGCAGGTACAACATATATAGACTGACACAGCAGGTGCAGGCAAGAAGGGCTGGTATACAGATGGGCACAGCAGGTGCAGTCAGGTAAAGCTGATATACAGGCAAGCATGTTGTGAATGTGTTAGAAATGAATTCTGAGCAGAAGCTCCCTCTGGTGGTTACAAACAGTACTGAACCATTCAATGAGGATTCGCAATCAGGAGTTACAGACTGGTCTTATATAAGGGAGGTTCCCTCCCATCATGGTTGCCGGTGATCAATTGTTCTTGTCTCAACTGTGGTTCCTGGTTCACTTGGAAGCTTGCTGAGTCTTGCCTGCATCTTCTGCTATCAGATAAGATATTTTCTGCTTTTATTTTTGTGCTTGCTTTTTGCATTGTTCTCTGCACTTCTGTGGAGGTCAGCCAGGTCCCCTCCGGGGGCTTGTGCTCCTCTCAGTTTATCTGAGCCACTGTTATTTGTTCATTTGCCTTTTCCAGTTTTTTCAGTGGCTGCGGCTTAGTTTTGTGACACCAGAGAACTAATTTAGGTGGTAGAGGTCGTGTGATCTCAGGTGTTTTTGCAATTAGTAGAGTTGGTATTTTTTAGGGTTTTTTGGATTGCAGTGGGTGTCCTTCCTATCCTTTTCTGTCCGGGTAGATTGGGCCCCAACGTTTGCTCATGCTATTTTCTGTCTGTGTCTGTGTTTCCTCTTGTCTGGCCGCCGTTACATGTTTGGGGGCTTCCTGTGTTCTTTGGGGATCTGCTCCGGGGCAGATAGCTTTCCTCTTTCTATCTTTGGGTGTAGTTAACCTCTCAGGCTGTGACGAGGCGTCTGGGACCAACTTGGGAGCGCTCCACGGCTGCCTTTGGTTGTGGTGGTTGGTCGGGGTGCTGCGGTCCAGTGGATTCCAACCTTTCTGGTGTATTGCCGTTTTGCCTGCTCTCCTCAGCTACCAAATCATAACAGTATCACGGCCAAACTGAAAATTATATGGTACTCACAGAAGGGAAAAAAAAAGTGTGGAAAGAAGAAAGTTGTCAGAGTTGTCAGAGATTTTTTTTTTTTCTGTTTGTTGCATTTTTTTTGTTTTTCTTTCCCTCTTTTCTCTGGGTGCTGAGGAGGATTTTTTTTTCTCTCAATGGAGTTTGCACAGTTGTCTGGCCGTGTGGATCAGCTTGCCACTGAAGTTCAGAGTATTGCTACCTATCTTGCTAGGTTGCCGGTTGTGGAACCTAGGATCCCCATGCCAGATTTATTTTTGGAGGATCGAGCTCAATTTCTGAATTTCAAAAATAACTGTAAGTTGTTTTTTGCCTTAAAACCTAAGTCCTCAGGGAACGCAGCACAGCAGGTTCAAATTGTCATCTCTCTCCTGCGCGGCGATGCTCAGGATTGGGCTTTTTCCCTGACACCTGGGGACCCTGTTTTGAGTAATGTTGATGCATTTTTTCTGGCTCTGGGGTTATTGTACGATGAACCTAATGTCACTGATCAAGCTGAAAAAACCTTGTTGGCATTAAGTCAGGGGCTTGAGGACGCTGAGTTGTACTGTCAGAAATTCCGAAAGTGGGCAGTCCTGACCAAATGGAATGATTATGCTTTGGCAGCCCTTTTTCGGAAGGTCTATCAGAGAATGTAAAAGATGTTATGGTGGGTTTCCCTGCTCCCTCTGGTCTCAATGATTCTGTTAGGATTTGAACCTGTGAACCATGGCTTGCTGGTCTGTTCCCTTGCTGTGGAGCTATTTCGGAACTTGAATAACTTCAGCCTGAAACCATATGAACTTTGTCTGGGATATATATATATACTGCCTCTATTGGACAAACAATCAGTAGATTTGGTTTCCAGTACCATCTCTATGATGTGGACACTCAATTATACACTTCTTCTCCTGATATTACGCCTGCCTTTTTAGAAAACACTGGTGATTGTCTTACCACTATCTCTAACATCATGTCCTCCCTCTATCTGAAACTGAACCTGTCAAAAACTGAACTCCTTGTGTTTCCTCCCTCTACTAACCTACCTATGCCGACATTCCATTTCCATGTGTGGTTCCACCATTACTCCCCAGCAACATGCCCGCTGTCTTGGGGTCATACTTGATTCCGAGCTTTCATTCACCCCCCAACATCCGATCACTGGCTCGCTCTTATCTACACCTCAAAAACATTTCTAAAATTCGACCCTTTCTTACTCTACAAAAACTGTAACTCTCTACTAATCGGTCTCCCTCTTACCAAACTCTCCCCTCTCCAATCTGTCTTGAATGCTGCAGCCAGGATCATATTCCTCACTAATCATTATACCGATGCCTCTACCTTGTGCTAGTCATTACACTGGTTACACATCCACTCCAGAATCCAGTACAAACTTATCACCCTCACCCACAAAGCACTCCATGGCTCAGCACCACCCTACATCTCCTCCCCTGTCTCAGGCTACCACTCTACCCGTGCCCTCTGTTCTGCTAATGACCTGAGGTTAGCATCCTCAATTATCAGACCCTCCCACTCCCGTCTCCAAGACTTTTCACGTGCTGTGCCAATTCTCTGGAATGCACTACCCAGGTTAATATGATTAAAACCAATTACCACAGTTTTAACTGTGCTCTAAAAACGCATTTGTTCAGACTGGCCTACCGTCTCAATGCATTAACCTAACTATCCCTGTGTTGCTCATTCAAAATTTTTACCATACCAAAGTTTCTCGTATCATGTTCTCACATGCTTTATGCATTTATTAGCCCTATGTGTCTGTACTGTTACATACTTAGGCCAATATCCAGTTAATGCAGCATTACATGAACACCCGATTCTTACACTATGGCTGGTCCGAACAATAAATGCAATTGTTACCATCCACCTTTTGTGTCTCCCCTTCTTCCTCATAGATTGTAAGCTTGCGAGCAGGGCCCTCATTCCTCTTTGTATCTGTTTTGAGCTATGTGTTTATTGTTATGCTGTAATGTCTATTGTCTGTACAAGTCCCCTCTAAAATGTAAAGTGTTGAGGAATATGTTGGCACTATAGAAATAAAATTATTATTTATTATTATTAAAAGGGTACTGGTAGGTACTGACAGGTACTAGTGGGAACTAGCAGGTACAAACAGACAGAGAACCTGAGAACTAGCAAACGTGCAGACTGACTGACTAGACACGTTGCTCAGGCACCTCACAAGTGGAGGTGGCTTAAATAATAAGTGTCTCTTCGTCATTGGCTGGGTGCGCACTGTATCTTTAAGACAAGAAAATTGTGCAGTGGGCTCCATAAGATTAATACTGATTGCAACTCACTGCGAAAAATGTCAATGTGGAGAAAAGAAACAGCTATGCAGAAATGTAGTGCACACACTCAAGGATAAATAGTAAATATATAAAAAAGGCTTTAATGAAAACAATAAGTGGCAAAAATGTATAAAAACAATTAAAATAACAAACATACAGACAATAACAGTAAGCGGGGAGGGATTCAATAGTCCAAGAAGAAAAAAGAATAAATGAAATACCAATATAATTGTTGTAATAATAGGGCTACCACAAATTATATAATGCAGATGTAACTGCACAGGCCATGGATAGTATGAGAAAAATAATCAGGCTTATCATCTAATAAAGTTGTACTATAACACAAGTAGAAAAATATGCTTGTGATTAAGTATATCTTCAAATCAACTACCTGAATATAAACATGAAGGTAAAATCGTGGTACAATGAATAGCTTATGACAAATGGGTTGTAGTACCTATAACAGGGAGACAAGGGATATTGTTTCTCCTTGCGGAAAGTGACATGTCAAGAACGTTAAGATGAGTACACTTTCATGCTGCAATGCTCCTTTGGGAAATACACAAATTGACTCTTCAGAGAGTAAGAGGAATAGAAGCACTATTGTCACCTATAGGAACTAGCAATCCTAGAAGTTGTCAACCCTTTAACGAGCCTTGTTACATGACTTAGGAAAAAAGCCAAAATCAGAATCTCAATTTGCTGACACTGTGTTTTGGGGTACTGCCCCTCGTCAGTGCTCCTTGGATCCTGGTCAGTTTTCTTATTTCTGGTATGACCAGCCAATTTATATGAGGGACTCTACTGAAGAACCCGTTTCCTGCCTGGTTCAGCGTAAAAGGGACAGATCCAGGGGAGCGACAATAACCATTTTGGAGGACTCAATGATGTGTTGAGGTTCTTCATCCTGGTCAGAAGACAGAAAAGACCTAGAAAGTGCATCCGCCTTGACGTTCTTGTCCACCGGCCAGAAATGAAGAATAAAATCAAAACGGGACTGGGGTGGGGGACTGCAAATAGGCTACGTTTTTGTGAACAGTGTAAATAGTTACTGGATGTATCGCTCCTTCAAGCAAAAAGTGCCACTCCTCCAGAGCCATTTTAACCCCTTAACCCCCAAGGGTGGTTTGCACGTTAATGACCGTGCCAATTTTTACAATTCTGACTACTGTCTCTTTATGAGGTTATAACTCTGGAACGCTTCAACGGATCTTAGCGATTCTGAGAATGTTTTCTCTTGACATATTGTACTTCATGTTAGTGGTAAAATTTCTTCGATATAACTTGCGGTTATTTATGAAAAAAATGGAAATATGGCAAAAATTTGGAAAATTTTCAATTTTCAAACTTTGAATTTTTATTTCCTTAAAACAGAGAAATACGTCACACAAAATAGTTACTAAATAACATATGATGTGCCTAAACAGTGGAAACCCCCCACAAGTGACCACATTTTGGAAACTAGACCCCCTAAGGAACTTATCTAGATCTGTGGTGAGCACTTTGAACCCCTAAGTGCTTCACACAAGTTTGTAATGCCAGGGCATGAAAAAAAAAATCCTATTTTTTTCCCACAAAAATGATCTTTTAGTCACCAATTTTTTATTTTCCCAAGGGTAACAGGAGAAATTGGACCCCAAAAGTTGTTGTGCAATTTGTCCTGAGTATGCTGATACCCCATATGTTGGAGAAAACTACTGTGTGGGTACATGTTGGGGCTCGGAATAGAAGTAGTGACGTTTAGTAATGCAGACTTTGATGGAATGTTCTGCTTGTGTCATGTCACGTTTGGAGAGCCCCTGATGTGCCTAAACAGTGGAAACCCTCAAAGTGACCCCATTTTGGAAACTAGACCCCCTAAGGAACTTATCTAGATCTGTGGTGAGCACTTTGAACCCCTAATGCTTCACAGAAGTTTATAACGCCCTGGCGTGAAAATAAAAAAATCATATTTTTTCCACAAGCATGATCTTTTAGTCCCTAGTTTTTTATTTTCCCAAGGATAACAAAAGTTGTTGTTCAATTTGTCCTGAGTATGCTGATACCCTATATGTGGGAGAAAACTACTGTATGGGCACACGTCGGGGCTCGGAAGGGAAGTAGTGACGTTTTGCATTGCAGACTTTGATGGAATAGTCTGCGGCCGTCATGTCGCGTTTGGAGAGCCCCTGATGTGCCTAAACAGTGGAAACCCCCCACAAGTGACCCCATTTTGGAAACTATACCCCCAAAGGAACTTATTTAGATGTGTGGTGAGAACTTTGAACCCCCAAGTGCTTCACAGAAGTTTATAATGTAGAGCCATAAAAATAAAAAATCATATTTTTTTCCACAAAAATGATATTTTCGACAATTTTTTTATTTTCCCAAGGGTAGCAGAAGAAATTGGACCCCAAGAGCTATTGTGCAATTTGTCCTGAGTACGCTGATACCCCAAATGTTGGGGTAAACTACTGTTTGGGCGCGTGGCAGAGCTCAGAAGGGAAGGAGCACCGTTTGACTTTTTCAACGCCGAATTGGCTGGAATTGAGATCAGACGCCATATCACGATTGGAGAGCCCATGATGTGCCTAAACAGTGGAAACCCCCCAATTCTAACTCCAACCCTAACCCCAACACACCCCTAACCCTATTCCCAACCCTAACCATAGCCCTAACCACAAACCTAACCCTAACACCCCTAATCCCAACCCTAAGGCCGGCGTCACACTAAGGAGGAATACGGACGAGTGAGAGGCGTGAAAACCACACATTACACACGGACCAATATTTCTCTATGGGGCAGCTCTGATCATGTGTATTTTTCTCGGCCGTATCTTACGGTGCAAGACACCCGCAGCATGCTGCGATTGTACGCGTATTACGCCCGTTGTACGCCAATGAAATTCTATGGGTGCGAGAAAACAACGGATTACACACGGACCACACGTGTGACTTGCGAGAAATACGCAAGACTTCTGCAGCTCACAGGAAATGTTGCAACACATGCAGCAGGAAGCTGACACATGCAAATTAGCTCAAAAAGAGCGCCAGACATCCGGAAGAACGCCTCCACGGAGTCGGCCATGATGTCCACCCTCATCAATGTCGAGATGCTCATTGTGTTGGTGCAGGAAAGGCCAGAAATTTGGGACCAAAGAGATGCACATTATGCAGACCGCGCAAGGAAAGAGGCGGCATGGAGGCGCATCTGTGGGCAGATGTTTCCCCACTTCGGCGACAGCCCTCGCGAGGAGCAGCAACGAATCAGAAAGTTACTTGATTTTTTTCCAAACTTCTTAACGGTCAGAGCGTATTTGTAGCGCAGAATTTGGCCAAAAAATGTTTTTTGTTCTTTTTTTGTGGCGCAAAAATGTTAGTATAGTCACATACTACTAGGCCCCCATGACTATATTATGTGTATGTAGAAGAATTTGGCTTTGAGCAACTAGCTAATTGATTACATTATATTTGTCTTTGCAGTGGATGATGTTATGAGAAGATGGAGAAGCATCCGTGACCAATACCGGCAGGAATGGCAGCAGAGGTCCAAGAGCGGGTCATCAGCACCCACAAAAAGAAAATACGTTTACTTTGACAGGCTGGGTTTTCTTGCATCTATTCTGGATCTCAGACCGTAAGTACATACATCACACCACATAACTCATATGCAGTTTAGGCTCACCCCTCCTACATGTTCTAATCCCCTTTCATTTCCCAACAGAACTCAATCCAACCTCACTGAGAGGGAGACAGGCTCCGACTCAGAGGCCATTATTGACCCGGTTGGGGGAGGTGAAGTGGTGGCTGGCCCATCGTCTCAACCTCCCATCAGCATCCCTCAAGGTTCACAATCACAAGGACCACAGCAACACCCTCCTCCTCTACCTGTACCAGAGGCACCAGCTGCAGCAGCATCCGCCATTGGGGATGAAGCAGGAAACAGCAGCAGCCCCACTGTACCTCTGGGGGGCTCCTCCCAGCCTGCTGCTATATCCCGCCGTGGGAGAAGATGGCGAGACATCACTGGGTCAGACACACGTAGGCATGTGGACACTGGGGTACTCAATTACCTTTCAAGGGCAGCTGTGGATGAGGATGAGGAGGCCTATGCCCGTAGCCTTGACCGCTACCTTCGTCCCCTACCCCGTGAGCTCAGGCTCCGTGTGCGAGGATCAATGCACATACTAATTGATGCATGCACACCACCCAATACACCATATGAGGTGTTTGAATTCCTTGAGAGGTGGCAGCTCTCACTCCGTAACCTTCTGCGCCTTGCCCCCACCAAAATGTGCATGCTTAATTAGGATCTGATGATCCTCCTGCACGGCCGCCTACACCTCAACCCATTCCCCCACCGAACCAACCTTGGCAACAACAGGGTCAAATGGCTGGCTATAATCCGACTTCCCAATATGGCCACTTGTACAGATCCAGTGTTGGATGCTGGTCCCAACCTGGATGTGCTCAACATGGTCATATTGGGGGGTATGATTCTCGTGGGTATCATCTTACACAGAAATATAATCTCCCTTATCTGCATGGCAATGTGCCCACACACCAACCTGACCGAGGGCAGATGTTAGCTCAGGGCCCAGAAAATCCACCCCAACAGGGTGATGGTCAAGGTGGTCATCCAAGCCAACCACACAGAGATGCTGGAAACCCGCCAACCCCACACCACCAGCTGTGATTTTTTATTTTACTTATATATTATGATTTAAAAAGTAGTTTGTTATTTTTTTTATATTTACTTTAGACTCATGTTGTGCAAAAGAAATGTGCACTAATCTAGATGCCTGTAAGAAACATATGGTAACTATATGCTCTTGAGTAGGCATACTCAACGTTTGTTATTTTTATTATCTCTTATGATTTAAACAAAAGTTTGGTATTTTTTTATATTTATTTTTACACCATGTTGTGTAAAGCATATTTGCACTCATCTGAATGCCTACAAAGAGCATATGGTACTTAACTGGTGGGATATGGGCTAGGTGAAAATTATTTGGTTATTTATATCTTATAATTTATATCAATGTTTGTTATTTTTTTCACTTCCATTTTAAACATTGTTGGCTAATGCATCATTGCATTAGTCTAGTCTTAGAACCCAACCATATGGGGCAGATATGGTGCTCACTAGTGATAGTGAAAGTTTATTTTGCTTTTTTCTTATTATTTATGGAAAAGTTTATTTATTTAGATTTTATTTTACTCCATGTTGTCTATTGCATTTTTGCAGTAGTATAATCTAATGAACCAAACATATGGGTAACATATGGTCTTTCACTATACATAGTGAACGTTTGTTATTTTCTTTACATACTATTATTTACTGCAATGTTTGATATTTTTTTTATATTTAATTTCACTCACAGTTGTCAAATGCATCTTTGCACTTGTCTAATGTGAACAATCCGACATATGGGTCACATATGATCAGCACTACCCATATTGACTATTGTTTTTTGTATTTACATACTATTATGTATAGAAACATTTGTAATTTTGTCATGCCTTATTTTGGTACTTGTGTAAGAATGCACACTTACACTATTGTGATGTAAATACATATACCATATGAAGCAAATATGGTAGTCACTACCTCAAGTGGCAGTTTGCACATATAAATATCTATTTTTATAAAAAGTTTGGAGTCATTTTTCATAAGTTGCTTGTACTCAACCATCAACACATCTGTTATGACCATTAACACCAGACAGAGCCTATGTCTACAAAAACATTACAGCATAGATAATGCATCATCTTGCCATGTTGTAGTACCTTCAGGTGACACAAAATATTGGGTAAAGATATCACGGGTTTTCAGCCCTGAGAGTGGGCGACGTAAAGGGATGACATGGGGCGTAGGCATATCCCCATTGTCACCACACTTTCACCAACATCTGATGGGCCACAATCATGCATTCTGGTGAAATTATGCAGAACACAGGCTTTGATGACCTCATTGACGTTGGCTTCACACAGCTGAATAGCAGACTGGAGGACCCGCCATTTTGCACACAAAATGCCAAAGGCACACTCCACCAGGCGCCTGGCCCGTGATAGGCGCAAGTTGAAGATCCGACGACGGTGGTCAAGATGTCGTCGTGGATATGGCCTCATCACATTCCTTGATAGCTAGAAGGCCTCATCCCCAACTACAACAAATGGGACAGCTTCTAGATTGGAGCCTGGAAGTTGCCGTGCTGGTGGTAGCTTCAACTCGTTAGTGCGCAGCTGCCAACCCATAATGGAAGAATTGAAGACTCTAGAGTCTCCAGTTCTTCCATAGGCCCCAATGTCTACAATTATAAACCTGTAGCTACTGTCAACCAGAGCCAACAGCACCACAGAAAAATATTGTTTATAATTATAGAATTGGGACCCTGAGTTTGGCGGCTTACGCACACGGATGTGCTTCCCATCAAGGGCTCCTATACAATTTGGGAAGTGGCATTGCTCCTCAAATCCCCTGGCAATCCTCTTCCAGTCTTCCATCTTTGGCTCAGGCATGACCAGTTGATGCAGTCTGTCCCAGAGTTGTGACAAGGTATCACGCACAATGCCAGAGATGGGAACCTCCAACAAACTCCAGATGGAGTGCGGCATAGGATATGCCAGTAGTTAGGAACCTACAAGTAACCAAATGTACAGAGAACAATCAATACACATGCACAAAGGTTTAACAAACGCACTATACATAACCCTTACATGATTTAATGTCCAAACAATTATAAGTTCAATTTACCCCAAGTAAACATTTTCACTAATTTTAACATACACATCATTGTTCAGGTACTTCAAGGTGATATATGGCCTATATTATGAGGATCTTTCTGCTACAGCCATAAGGGTAAAGGGAAACTAGCGGGAAAACACATCATCAACAGACAGTATGTAGGTGAGGAATACATACCGTAGCATAAGGAGAAGTTGCTCCTCTGCAGAGATAGCTTTGCGCAACCTGGTATCCTGGTAGGTGATCCCAGGGCGCACAATCTCCAACAAAACATCAAATGTGGGAATGTCATCTGACAAAACAGAAAAAACTTGTCTGGATGAGTCCACAGAGATGCATACAGCCGGTGAAAATGGCCTTTATTGAGGCGTTGCCTCAAATGCGGATGCACCCACATTCGCCTCCTCCTCCGCGGATCAACGATCACTGGGTAAGGCTGCCCAAAGCGGCGGGACAAAACCCAGTTGTTCAACACTCGATCTGTTGGGGTGAACTGAAGAGTGTCAGACATGTTGGCAAGCAAGCAGCAGTACTCCAACACAAGCACACCACAAAAATGGCAAGATTGGGGGTTGCAACCTGATGCAGAGCCAATAAATAGCCTTGCTGATGATGATTTGAATGAGTTTCAGGCTAAAAACCGTTAAATGTCCATTTTTCAAGGCGGCGAGAAAAATACGCTATACGGATGCCATACGGATGCTTACATGCGCAAAATACGCAGCCGCACCCTGATAACGGATGAAATACGGATTGTTGTGCCGGCAACATTTTGGCGTATTACGCTCGTACAATACGGTACATATTTTTCTACAGTGAGTGTGACGCCGGCCTAACCCTAATCCTAACTTTAACCCCAACTCTTACCCCTTAATTGAACCCCAACCCTAACCCTAACCTTAATGGGAAAATGGAAATAAATACATTTTTTTAATTTTATTATTTTTCTCTAAGGGGGTGATAAAGGGGGGTTTGATTTACTATTTATATTGGGTTTTTATGATTGGCAGCTGTCACACGCTAAAAGACGCTTTTTATTGCAAAAAATAGTTTTTGCATCATCACATTTTGAGAGCTATAATTTTTCCTTATTTTGACCCACAGAGTCATGTGAGGTCTTATTTTTTGCGTGACGAGTTTTTATTGGTACCATTTTCGGGCACATTACATTTTTTGATTGCTTTTTATTACGATTTTTGGGAGGCAGAATGAACAAAAAAAAGGAATTCATGAATTTCTTTTGGGGGGCGTTTATACCGTTCAGTGTGTGGTAAAATGGATAAAGCAGTTTTATTCTTCGGTCAGTACGATTACAGCAATACCTCATTTATATCATTTTTTATGTTTTGGCGCTTTTATACAATGAAAACAATGATATAAAAAATAATTATTTTTGCATCGCTTTAGTCTGCAGCTATAACTTTTTTATTTTTTTGCTGATGATGCAGTATGGCGGCTCGTTTTTTGCGGGACAAGATGACGTTTTCAGCGGAACCATGTTTATTTATATCCGTCTTTTTGCTCGCGTGTTACTCCACTTTTTGTTTGTGGTATGATGATAAATCATTGTTTTTTTGCCTTGTTTTTTTTTTTAAAGGGGTTCACTAAAGGGGTTAACTAGTGGGACAGTTTTATAGGGCGGGTCGTTACAGACGTGGCAATACTAAATATGTGTACTTTTATTTTTTTATTATTTACATGAAGAAATAAATTTATTGGGGAATTTTTTATTTTTTTTATTTGGGAATTTTTTTTTACACGTTATTTTTTTTTTTTTTACTTTGTCCCAGGGTGGGACATCACTGTATAGCATCAGATCGCCGATCTGACAATGTGCACAGCACTGTGTCAGATCGGCGATCTCACAGGCAGTTCTGCAGGCTTTCTCAGCAGGCACTGAGGAAGCCGCCTCCCTGCAGGACCCCGGGCCATCTTGGATCTGGGGTCCTGCAGGGAGGAGGCCTCGGAACAGCGCAATCACATCGCGCTGCTCTGAGGGTCTCAGGGAAGCACGCAGGGAGCCCCCGGTACACTGCGATCATGTTTGATCGCAGTGTGCCGGGGGTTAATGTGCCGGGAGCGGTCCGTGACCGCTCCTGGCACATAGTGCCGTGTGTCAGCTGTGATAATCAGCTGACACCCGGCCACGATCAGCTGCGCTCCCCTCGGGAGCGCAGCTGATCGCATATGACATACTATTCCGTCCTTGGGAATTAAGACCCGGGGCATATGGACGGAATAGTACATCTGATGTCAGAAAGGGGTTAATCACCAACAGTTCTCAATCATCTATCAGTAGTTGCGTTCTCGAGCCGGGAAGACTTTGAAAAAGAAACCACAGGTCAACATATGGAAGGAGACTTCTGAGTGAAGACTGCTCCGGCTACAGAGGAAGAAGCATCCACCTTCAAAAACAATTGCTTATTGTTATCAGGTCGGTGCAGCACAGGAGAAGAGGAGAAGGTCTGTTTTAAGGAGACAAAGGTACTTTCAGCCTCCGGATTTCACACCCTAGGATTAGCTCCCTTGCAAGTCAGGGCCAAGATTGGGGCGGTCCAAAAGGAGACATGCGAAATGAACAAATGAACTGGCGGTAGTAATTAGCAAATCCGAGTTACCGCTGGATTGCTTTCAGACTGTCAGGACAAAGCCACTTCAGGATTGCGGACACTTTCTCAGGATCTATACTTCTGTCAGAAATGATATACCCTAGGAATGGAAGAAAAGTTTGCACAAAGACGCACTTTTCAAACTTGGAGTAAAAACGGTTCCTCCTCAGTCTCTGCAGGATCTGGCAGACATCCCTCCTGTGTGTGGGTAGATCGGAAGAGAACACCAGTATGTCGTCCAGGTAAACCACCACACATGAGTAGAGAAGGTCTCAGAAGATATTGTTCACCAGTTCTTGGAAGACGCTGGGGCATTACAGAGCCCAAATTGCATTACGCGATATGCATAATGACCATTCCAGGTCTTAAAGGCAGTATTAGGACTCATACTCACATGCGTGGAAAGCGTCGGATGCTCGCATGTGACATCCCAGCTCTGGCACCGGCACTCGGGAGACGAGTGCGCGGCTGCATGTATTTATATGCAGCCGCTCGCTCCACTCCCAAGTGCCGGCGCCAGAGCTGGGATGTCACATGCGAGCATCGGACGATTTCCACGCATGTGAGTATGAGCCCTTACACTCGTCCTCCTGGTGTATTCGGATCAGGTTTTAAGCCCCCGGTGGGTCAAGTTTCGTAAAGACTCTGGAACCTTTGAGACGATCAATCAGCTTTCATATGAGTGTCAGAGGCTATTTATTTTTGATCGTTCTCTGGTTGAGACCCCTATTGTCAATACAGGACCAAGTGAGCCGTTCTTTTTCTTTTCAAAGAAGAATCCTGCTCCAGTCTGGGAGGGTTACTTCTGGATAAATCCCTTGGCAAGGTTCTCTTTGATATATTCAGACATAGCTTGAGTCTAAGCCTGCATACGGCCTTGTGGTGGAGAAGAGTCAGGAAGGAGGCCTGTAGGGCAATTGTATAGACTGTGTGGTGACAGCAATTCCGCCTCCTTTTTATTGAAGACATCCGCATAAGTCCAATAAGCAGTGGCAAGCCACATAAATTTGATGGAGAAGCCGGAGTTCGAGCAGGACGAATGGGGACAAGACATCTCTCATCTGGACAGGTCAGGACCCAATGGAGTACTTCCGACCTGAAGTTCCACAGGTTCAAAAACAAAAAGAATGGCCTCGGATAAAGGTTTCACATCCATGGACAATACCACTAAAGGATTCAGTAGATGTTGGATGGAGATCTGATACCGCTCCGCATGTTGAATGAAATTTCCTGCAGAACCAGAGTGCAGATAGGTTGATTCAACTAATTGGATGTTTCCACAGGAAACAGATATCGACAGAGTGAGTGGAGGGGAGGAGTAGTCCTCGCCATTGTAGCCTCTCCAACAGCTCCTAGGCTTTAGAGTTTCCTGGGTTTTCAGGGCAGAAGTGGATTAAATGTTTGGGACTGCTGGAATAAAAGCACCTAACATCAGCACAATGGGCCTAGTGACGATGTCAGGCCTGCTTCACTCGGTTGATTTGAAAGGATTCAGAGGAGGGTGTCGAAGCTGAGGTTGGTGGCATGATCAACCTTTGAAAGGTAGAAGCGCTCCTAAAACCTGATGTCGATCCGAGTAGCCAGGGGCACCAGGCCATCCAGTGAAGTGGAAATATCATGACCAGCCAGCTTGTCCTTAATTCTCCCGGAGAGGTCCTCTCAGAAGCGGCCACCAGCGCCTCATTGTTCCAGGTGAGTTTGGAGGAAAGGGAATGAAATCAGACAGTGTACTGAGGTTTCCCCGGCACAATCTGAGGAGGGAGGACGCTGCAGAGGAAATGCAGCCAGGCTAGTGAAATACCTTTTGGAAGGCCTCAAGAAACATCTGGAGATTCGAGACAAGAGGATCCCCTCTCTCACATAGGGGTTTGAGCCATGCCAGAGCTTCACCAGTAAGATGGGACATGATGAATGCCACTTTGGTCCGATTTGAAGTGAACTGAAGTGCCAAGAGCTCAAAGTACAGAGCGCATTGATTAATAAATCCATGGCTAAGAGTAAGATCACCGTCATAATGTGGTGAAGCCGACAGACGGGGTACAGGACCAGAAACATGGCTGGTAGGCTGGTGAGTCACGGCTAAGGTTGCGGCAGCTTGAACAGGAACAGATGCAGCCGAAGATGTCAGCGTGTCCAAGCGGTGGTCACTGTCCGCAGATTTTTTTCTGCTGGTCTTTCTGGCGGGAGACCTCCTGGTGTTATGGAAATTTAATTAGGATAAATCCTTCCTGCAGTGTTTGCTGTTGCTGTTCCCAATCTTATATTAAATGTCTTTTCTTTGAGCGCTCAGACAAAATGAGGACTGTCCACAACGGAAGTGTCAGTATAACAGTTCGTCAAGACCAACAGTTTATTATTCATTCAAGGTTTTATACGTTTACAAAAAGGGGCTGGTTAGTCACTTAACATACAATTAAAAGCTGCTAGATTATTGGCTGTTTTAGTGTAAAGCCCCCGTCTCACACAGCGATCTCGCTAGCGAGATCGCTGCTGAGTCACTAGTTTTGTGACGCAGCAGTGATCTCCCCAGCGATATCGCTGTGTGTGACATTCAGCGATGATCAGACCCCCTGCTGGGTATCGCTGATCGTCGCTGAATGTCCTGAACATTTTTTTGATCGCTGGTTTCCCGCTGACAGGCACGCATCGCTGCGTGTGACAGGCGGGAGACCAGCGATCCGCTGGTAACCAAGGTACACAGCGGGTTTCCAGGCGCGGGGCTGTGCCTAGAAACCCGCTGTGTACCTTGGATACCAGCGCCCTGATGCAGAGAGCTGGTAACCAAGGTACACAGCGGGTTTCCAGGCACCGCGCAGCGCCTGGAAACCCGATGTGTACCTTGGTTACCAGCTCCCTGCATCAGGGCGCTGGTATCCAATGTACACTGCGGGTAACTAAGCAATGTTACCCGCATTGTCGCTGTGCTGATCGCTGCCTGAGCTGCCTGTTTGGCAGCTCAGCAGCGATCATGTAGCGATACACCAGCGATCCTGATCGTTGTCGGGATCGCTGGTGTATCGCTATGTGAGACCCGGGCTTAAGTATAATTATGATAAAAGGGCTGAAGTAGCAGATTTATTGTTTATTGTTTTTTGTCCCAGTTTTCCTACGTGACTAGTAAAGAAAATAATAGATATCTTCTGTCCTTGGTAAAAAGTCCCTATGAGCTATAGCCAGGGTCGTCTTAAGTGACTGATTATAGCTAGCATCAGCTTTTGCATAGATATCCTAAGCACAGGATTTTTAGCAAGTGAGATCTATCTAACTGTAAAATGCATATATATGAATATACATTGAATACATATATATTTCCATGACAGTCCCCCCTTAGATACCACTTGCCCTAAAAACCTGCTCCTGTCCCAAAGCGCTGCAACTCTTTTGTGCTGCCGATGGGCTGGACATGCCTAACACATGTACCCCTCATCGATGCAGGCTTTTCGCAAATGGGCGGTCAGGAGATCTGTCCATAGCAGGGGTTCATGTGTTTGCAATCATAGTCTCTTTATTTAACTGCATGTTCAGAAAAACGTGTGTATTCTTCGTCAGGTAGGTCATCTGTCTGGTCAGTCAGAGCATCCATGACATCATTCATGGCTTAGGTGTCTCTTCTGGCACGGGAGCTTCCTTGCGATGCGATACGTGGATCCAAGCAGGCTTTCCCTCTAGTTTCACAGAGGTTGGTGTCATCTGGGGCTCTTGGACAGGACCATCAAATCTGGGATTGAGTGTTCTCATTTCCAACTTTTTTCACCAACACCCAGTCTCCTGGCTTTCAAGGAGTGCGTACCGGACACTGAGTCTGGATCTGGAAGTGAAGAGAAAAACTCGAGAAATGACATTAGTTTTTTGACCAATTCAATTACATAAGCAAACAAGATATCATTTTGCATATTCTGCTGCTGAGGGAAGAATGCACCTAACTTGGGACTAGACCCAAACAAAATTTCGCATGGTGACAGCTTTTCTGGGTCTCTGGGAGTGTGCCTTACGCTAAACAATGCAATTGGGAGTGTGTCATGCCATGGTTTGCGTGTCTCTTGGGCAATTTTCAGCATCCTATTCTTAAGTGTTCCGTTCAGTCTTTCTACCTTCCCGCTGCTCTGGGGGTGGTAAGGAGTGTGTAGGTCTAAATCTGACCCTACTGCTAACCAGATCTCTTGTGTCAGATTTGCTGTGAATGCGGGTCCCTGATCACTTTCTATACTTCTGGAACCCCGTATCTGCACACTATTTTCCGAAAGTACAGTTAGGTCCATATATATTTGGACAGAGACAACATTTATCTAATTTTGGTTCTAGACATTACCACAATGAATTTTAAACAAAACAATTCAGATGCAGTTGAAGTCCAGACTTTCAGCTTTCATTTGAGGGTATCCACATTAAAATTGGATGAAGGGTTTAGGAGTTTCAGCTCCTTAACATGTGCCACCCTGTTTTTAAAGGGACCAAAAGTAATTGGACAAATGACTCCAAGGCTATTTCATGGACAGGTGTGGGCAATCCCTTTGTTATGTCATTCTCAATTAAGCAGATGAAAGGGCCGGAGTTGATTTGAGGTGTGGTGTTTGCATTTGGAAGGTTTTGCTGTGAAGGAAACATGCGGTCACAGGAGCTCTCCATGCAGGTGAAACAAGCCATCCTTAAGCTGCAAGAACAGAAAAAAACCCATCCAAGAAATTGCTACAACATTAGAAGTGGCAAAATCTACAATTTGGTACATCCTAGAGAAAGAAAGAAAGCACTGGTGAACTCATCAATCCAAAAAGACGTGGGAGCCCACGGAAGACAACAGTGGTGGATGATCGCCGCATACTGTCTTTGGTGAAGAAGAACCCGTTCACAACATCAACTGAAGTCCAGAACACTCTCAGTGAAGTAGGTGTATCTGTCTCTAAGTCAAAGTAAAGAGAAGACTCCATGAAAGTAAATACAAAGGGTTCACATCTAGATGCAAACCATTCATCAATTCCAAAAATAGACAGGCCAGAGTTAAATTTGCTGAAAAACACCTCCAGAAGCCAGCTCAGTTCTGGAAAAGTATTCTATGGACAGATGAGACACAGATCAACCTGTACCAGAATGATGGGAAGCCAAAAGTTTGGAGAAGAAAGGGAACGGCACATGATCCAAGGCACACCACATCTTCTGTAAAACATGGTGGAGGCAACGTGATGGCATGGGCATGCATGGCTTTCAATGGCACTGGGTCACTTGTGTTTATTGATGACATAACAGCAGACAAGAGTAGCCGGATGAATTCTGAAGTGTACCGGGATATACTTTCAGCCCAGATTCAGCCAAATGCTGCAAACTTGATTGGACGGCGCTTCATAGTACAGATGGATAATGACCCCAAGCATACAGCCAAAGCTACACAGGAGTTCATGAGTGCAAAAAAGTGGAACATTCTTCAATGGCCAAGTCAATCACCAGATCTTAACCCAATTGAGCATGCATTTCACTTGCTCAAATCCAGACTTAAGAGGGAAAGACCCACAAACAAGCAAGACCTGAAGGCTGCGGCTGTAAAGGCCTGGCAAAGCATTAAGAAGGAGGAAACCCAGCGTTTGGTGATGTCCATGGGTTCCAGACTTAAGGCAGTGATTGCCTCCAAAGGATTCGCCACAAAATATTGAAAATAAAAATGTTTGGGTTATGTTTATTTGTCCAATTACTTTTGACCTCCTAAAATGTGGAGTGTTTGTAAAGAAATGTGTACAATTCCTACATTTTCTAACACATATTTTTGTTCAACCCTTCAAATTAAACGTTACAATCTGCACTTGAATTCTGTTGTAGAGGTTTCATTTCAAATCCAATGTGGTGGCATGCAGAGCCCAACTCGCGAAAATTGTGTCACTGTCCAAATACTTCTGGCCCTGACTGTAGCTGCTTTGCAGTAGTCTTTGCTGACTTGGAAGGCTTCTGTCCATCTTGAAAACACTTCTTTGACCACAATGGCGTTATTTGGGTATCTTGGCCAGAGTGAGGTGAGGGGGGGACTTTCTTCCACACGTCCAGGCTTGCATTTGCCGCAGGTCTGACAGCTGCTGGCGAATTTGGCTGTTAGGGTGGAGATCCCTGAAGCGAACCAGTAAGCACCAATCAGATCATTCATCTGTGTCTTTGATATATGGGTGTGGGTCCATGTGCCCATTGGACCACCATAGGGTGCATACTTTGTGGTAGGCAGGGTTTGGAGTCCATTGTTGATAGCCTTCCTTCTTCACGTGTTGCTTTTTTCGCATTAGCTCTTCTTCTCCTTTTGGAGCTTGGTCTTGCAACTTCTTGAGCAGATCCCAGGACGTCTTTTTGTCAGTTTTCTTGTCTTCAGTCGTCATGTAGTAGCCGTCCGGCTCTAAGACCTCTCCCACTTCTCCATGTTGTCTTTCTTCTTTGGCTGCCATGTCCGCCATGTTATTGCCTCACTCCTCTTCTGTTCTCAGTTTTCCATGCGCTTTTGATTTTTCAAATTGCCACCATTTTGGAAGTTGGAGTACACCCAGCAGGTCCCTGAAGGCTCCATGATGCTTCACGGTTGTCCTGTTTGCTGTGATGAAGTCCCTTGCAGCCCAGATGGGCCCAAAGTCGTGTGCTATGCCATGCGAGCACCTGTGGTCGGTGTAGATGTTTGCAGTCTTGCCTTCTGCCATCTGGCAGGCCTTCGTCAGCGCTATCAGTTCTGCTTTCAGGGCTGACAGGCTAGGTGACAGACTTCTGGACCACAGGATTTCTTGATTGCTGGTCACTGCACTTCCTGTGTGGAAACTTCTTCATCATCTGCAAATCTGAGCCATCCAAGTGGACGTTAAATTCTGTAAATTTTTGTTCTGAAAAGTCCATATTTTATCCCCCCTTGGGAGTGGGAGTAGAGTGGCCGGGCTGAGGACTGTAGGTCTGGAGACGGTGACATTGTGAGACAAAGGCAATAGAGGCGCCACAAAGATGTCTGGAGGTGGGGAGATTATTGTTGGTTGAGCTTGATTGAGGATTGCCAAGATGTCGTGTGGAGTGAGAGTTTCCAGTGGCTGTCCAAGAGTGATGTCAGCAGTCTTGTCCAGGAAGGTGTGTGCTGCAGTTACTGCCATCAGGCAGGAGGGTGCTCCTCTTGCAACTGGATCCAAGCGGGCTGAGAGGCAGCCTAAAAGTCTCTGTTTTTCCCCCGTGAATCCATGCCAGGATTCCAGTAGCATGAACTTCTTTCTTCCATCAGGTAGACGGAAAGACTTCTCGTAGTCAGGTAGGCTTGGTATTGGCGCTGAGACTGTGGAGTTCTTCCAATTTCCTGAATGAGTTGAAGGCTGCGTCCGATAGAAGGAGCGGGGTTGCGTTGATGCAAGCGCACAGAGGCTGCATTAGGACTGAGGCATCAGGGATCCAGGTTCTGCAATACGACACTAGACCAAGGAAGGCCTGCAGCATTTTTGGAGTTGTTGGGGGAGCCATCTTCTCCACAGTGGTCTTCCAGTCATTTGACAGGTGTTTCGTCTGGTGGGCAAATACAGTGTCCCAGGGATGTAACTTGCTTCTGACACCGCTGGACTTTGTTCTTCCAGACCTTGCGTTGCTGTTCCTCAAACAACAGGGAATGAACTGTGCAGGTATCGATGTCAACCACGCAAAAAAGAAGGTCATCCACGTGTTGTAGAAGAGTGACTCCTGCATATTCTGCAATCCAGTTGACGAGGATGGAGGACATTGTCTTGGTGAAACTTGAAGGGCTTGTTCTGAGCACCTTGAGGCAACACTGTCCATATGCACTGCACTGGTGCGTGAAGGCAGGCAGGTCATCCAGGTGGAGGGGGACACTGAAGAAGGCACTGGCCAGGTTGATCACCGTGAATACCGTTGCAGTGACTTGGACTTTTGAGAGCAGAGTGTGCGGGTTCAGCACTGTTGGGGTTTCAAATACCGTAGCCTCTTTCACGGCCTCCAGGCCTTGCACCATTCTGAACTCAGTGGGGTTTACAGTCTTTTTCTTCACTCTGGAAAGCTGGTATTTATTCCGATGGGCGAGGCAGCCCAGTTTGGCCTTGTCCTTCACTATGCGGCAGGGGACTCCCATCTCCCGGCACAGAGCTGGCGGGAAACAAGCCGTCTACTAGGATCCACATCATGAGAGATGACGACCAGCTGGCTTTCTTGTTCTCCACCAAGGCAGTCACTGTGTTAGCACCTGCTCTGGTCACAGGGGGTCTTCTTGTTGGGACGTCTCCAATGGAGACGTGGGTGAACTGGTTGATTGCAGGGGGCACTGTTATGTTTCGGTAGCTGAGGAGTGCAGGTAAAAAAGGCAATACACCAGAGCAGTTGGAATCTATGAGATTGCAGTACCCTGACTAACCACCACAACTAGAGGCAGCCGTGGAGCGTTCCTACGTTGGTCCTAGACGCCTCGTCACAGCCTGAGAAACTAACTACACCTAAAGATAGAAATAGGAAAGCTATCTGCCCCGGAGCAGAACCCCAAAGATAACAGAAAGCCCCCAAACATGTAATGGCGGTTAGACAAGAGGAAATACTGACACAGAAAGAAAATAGTATGAGCAAACGCTGGGGCCCAAACTATCTAAATAGAAAAGGATAGGAAGGGTACTTACTGCAATCCCAGAAAACCCTGAAAAGCACCAACTCTACTAATTTCAAAATCACCTGAGATCACACGACCTCTACCACCTAAATTAGTTCTCTGGTGTAACAAAATAAAAACAGCAGCCACTGAAAAAACTGGAAAAAGCAAAAGAACAAAACTCAGTGGCTGAACTAAACTGAGAGGGCAAGCCCCCGGAGGGGACCCTGAAGGCCCCCAAAGAAGTGCAGGACAAAATGCAAAAATATAGCACAAACACAAAAGAAGCAAAAGTCTTATCTGTAAGCAGGAGATGCAGACACGACACAGCAGGCTACAAAGGAAACTGGAATGAAGGATTCAGACCAGAACAATTGATCACCGGCAACCCTGATGGGAAAATGACTCCCTTATATAAGACCAGTCAGTAACACCTGATTCCCAGTCCTCACAATCTTCACTAGCACCGCTTGTAACCACCAGAGGGAGCCTCTGCTCAGAACTCATCTCAAACCCATTCACAACAGGGCACCTCCTGGTGCTTGCAAAAGATGAACCTCTGGCGTTGGAGCCGGATGAGGTGTTGCCATTCCATGAAGCGAGTAGGGTCCTTCTTGAGTTGAATATCCTGGCCAATGTCAAAGTTCTCAGGCCGTCTTCTTAGGCGAGTTCACTTAGACCTTCAGTTGGTCAGAGACATCTTGACTCTGGGTGATGGAGTGGCTTTCTGGTACTATGTCCAGCACCTCCTGTGATAGGTCTGCAGTGTGGTTGTTTGAGGTTCCTGTTTCTTTTTGGGTCAGGGGTGAAGAAAGTGTCATGGTCCCATCTTCCTGGAACACTCTGGTCGCTTTCAGCTTCTGCAGTAGGTCCACTCCCAATAGGTTGAGGGTGCAGGTCTTTGACACAACAAACTGGGACATGATGGAGTGTTCTGGCTGAGTCCACACGCTCAGGGGCTTCATAATCTGGAGTTGGAGATAAAGGAAAATTAAGAGAAAGCAAATTCTATGGCTGAGCAATCTGTAACAGGAATAGTGGTGGAACCTGTAACACCACTGCCTGCAACCCTGCATGGCTTTCCATCCTCCACCATGCAGGGACACTGATTTACTCACCATCCTAGGCCGTGCAGTGAGTTTTTGGCCTTTGCTTGCTGTATGCTTAAGGCGCGTGCCTGAACTTCCTGAGCCTATTGCTGAGAGGCACTTGGTACTTAATGCACCACCACCTGTTGGGAGGTGCATGAGCAACATTCTCTTTCAGCGAGTGTGCAACTACTTAGCTGCCAGGTCCTGTCCTGTTTCTGAACCTGTATGTGATCTTACCTGTTTCTGACACCCTTGGGGCTGAATGTCCAGGCATGAACCCTAAACCTGCGTCTGTCCTTGTCTGAATTAGGACCAGTTCTTGAACTCGTTCGTATCTATGTCTGGATATTTCCCTAAATCCGCTGTCTGTACCTGTACCTATCCCTAAACCTACAGTAATTGAACCAGTAACTATCACTAAACTACAGTACAGTGTCTGAACCAGTACCTATTGCTAAACCTGCCGTGTCTCTACCTCTACCTATCCCTAAATCTGCAGTGTTTGAACCAGTACCTATCACTAACTTGTAGCGATTGAACCTGTACCTTTCTCTAATACCTACAGTATATGAACCAGTACCTATCCCTATTCCGTAGTTCCTGTGCAACATTAGAGATCTGTGTGTACACTTGCATGTTATGATTTGGTAGCTGAGGAGAGCAAGCAAAAAAGGAAATACACCAGAGAGGTTGGAATCTATGGGATTGCAGTACCCTGACTGACCACCACAACTAAAGGCAGCCGTGGAGCGTACCTACGTTGGTCCTAGACGCCTCGTCACAGCCTGAGAAGCTAACTACACCTAAAGACAGAAAGAGGAAAACTATCTGCCCCGGAGCAGATCCCCAAAGAACATAGAAAGCCCCCAAACATGTAATGGCGGTTAGACAAGGGGAAATACAGACACAGACAGAAAATAGTATGAGCAAACGTTGGGGCCCAAACTTCCTAAATAGAAAAGGATAGGAAGGACACTTACTGTAATCCCAAAAAACCCTGAAAAGTACCAACTCTACTAATTACAAAAACACCTGAGATCACACGACCTCTACCACCTAAATTAGTTCTCTGGTGTAACAAAAACTAAACAGCAGCCACTGAAAAAAATGGAAAAGGCAAAAGAACAAACAACAGTGGCTGAACTAAACTGAGAGGAGCACAAGCCCCCGGAGGGGACCCGGCAGACCCCACAGAAGTGCAGGACAAAATGCAAAAAGCAAGCACAAAAAACTAAAAGAAGAAAATGTCTTATCTGTTAGCAGAAGATGCAGGCACGAAACAGCAAGCTAAAAAGTGAACAGGAATCAAAGATGAGACCAGAACAATTGATCACCGGCAACCCTGATGGGAGGGAACCTCCCTTATATAAGACTAGTCAGTAACACCTGATCGCCAATCTTCACAATCTTCATTGGATAGTTCAGTACTGTTTGTAACCACCAGAGGGAGCTTCTGCTCAGAATTCATTTCTAGCACATTCACAACAGTACCCCCCCCTTGAGGAGGGGCCACCGAACCCTCATGTGAGCAACCAGGTCGGTCAGGATGAGCTCTGTGATACGCACGGATGAGTCTCCTAGCATGGATGTCCGAAGCAAACACCCAAGAATTGTCCTCCTGACCATAACCTCTCCATTTAACCAAAACCTGGAGTTTCCGTCTAGAAAAACGAGAATTCAATATTTTCTCAACCACATACTCCAGATTGCCCTCAACCAAAACAGGGTGAGGAGGCACAGCCATAGGAACCACTGGCTCGACAAACCTCTTCAATAAGGACTTGTGGAACACGTTATGGATCTTAAATGTCCCTGGAAGAAGTAAACGAAAGGAAACAGGATTAAGAATCTCCATGATCTTATAAGGTCCAATGAACCTAGGCTTAAACTTAGGAGATGCAACTCTCATAGGGACATTTCTTGAGGACAACCAGACCAAGTCCCCCACTTCAAACCGAGGACCATCAGTCCTGTGCCGGTTGGCAAACCGCTGGGCCCTCTCCTGAGAGAGGGACAACCTCTCCACTACCTGGTCCCAAATCTGCTGCATACGCTCCACAACAGAGTCAACACCTGGACAGACAGAAGCCTCCGTCTGTCCTGAAGAAAATCGAGGGTGAAACCCAAAATTGCAGAAAAATGGAGACATCAAAGTGGCAGAGCTAGCCCTGTTATTAAGAGCAAACTCAGCCAAAGGCAAAAAAGAGACCCAGTCATCCTGATCAGCAGACACAAAGCATCTCAGATAAGTCTCCAATGTCTGGTTTGTTCTCTCAGTTTGTCCATTGATCTGAGGATGAAAAGCCGAGGAGAAAGACAATTGAACACCAAGTTTAGAACAAAAAGTCCTCCAAAATCTGGAAACAAACTGGACTCCTCTGTCAGACACAATGTTGTCAGGAATGCCGTGTAACCGAACCACGTGCTGAAGGAACAAAGGCACCAATTCAGAGGAGGAAGGCAACTTAGCTAATGACACAAGATGTATCATTTTGGAAAACCTATCACAAATCACCCAGATAACGGTCATTCTCTGAGAAACAGGGAGGTCGGAAATGAAATCCATTGAGATATGGGTCCATGGTCTCTTGGGCACAGGCAATGGCATCAACAAACCACTAGAGCGAGAGCAAGGCTTGGAGCGAGAGCAAGTCCCGCAGGACTGCACAAATTCCCTGACGTCACGAGACAAAGTAGGCCACCAAAAGGACCGACTAACCAAGTCTCTGGTACCAAAAATTCCGGGATGACCGGCCAACGCGGAACAATGAATCTCAGACATCACACTCTTTTTTCATCGGTCTGGGACAAACAATTTCCCAATAGGGCAGCGCTCGGGTTTATCCTCCTGACACCCTTCCAGAGCCAGTCTCAAATTGGGCGAGATGGCGGAAAGAACTACACCTCTTTCAAAATAACAGCAGGATCAGATAACTCAGGAGAGTCCGCAAGGAAACTCCTCGAGAGGGCATCCGCCTTAACATTCTTAGTGCCAGGAAGAAAGGAAACCACAAAATTAAAAAGTGTGAAAAACAAGGCCCACCTGGCCTGTCTAGGATTAAGTCGCTTGGCTGATTCCAGATAAACAAGATTCTTATGGTCCGTGAGGACAACCACCTGATGTCTGGCTCCCTCCAGCCAATGTCTCCACTCTTCAAAAGCCCACTTCATGGCCAATAACTTCCGATTACCCACGTCATAATTACGTTCAGTTGGAGAAAATTTTCGAGAGAAAAAGGCACAAGGGTTACTTTTAGAGGTCTCTGGATCTCTTTGGGACAAAACGGCACCTGCCCCAATTTCAGAGGCATCAACCTCCACCTGAAATGGCAGAGAAACATCAGGCTGCCGTAGAACAGGAGCAGAAGGGAATCTCTGCTTAAGTTCCTGAAACGCAGAGACTGCCTCAGGAGGCCAATTCACCACATCAGAACCCTTTTTGGTCAAATCAGTCAATGGTTTAACAATAACAGAGAAATTACCAATAAATTTACGATAAAAATTGGCAAAACCCAAGAATCTTTGAAGAGCCTTTAATGAAGTAGGTTGGACCCAATCACAGATGGCCTGAACCTTGACCGGGTCCATTTCAATAACAGATGGGGACAAAATGAATCCCAGAAATGAGATCCTCTGTACGCCAAAAAGACACTTTGATCCCTTCACATACAGAGCATTCTCTCTCAAAATCTGGAACACAGTCCGAACATGTTTCACATGAGAGTCCCAGTCATTGGAAAAAATCAAGATATCATCCAAATAAACAATCAGAAATTTATCCACAAAATCCCTGAAAATGTCATTCATGAAGGACTGGAAGACAGAAGGAGCATTAGTGAGCCCAAAGGGCATCACTAGGTACTCAAAATGCCCCTCTGGGGTATTAAATGCCGTCTTCCATTCATCCCCGTGCTTAATGCGAATAAGGTTATATGCCCCCCTGAGGTCAAGCTTGGTAAACCAAGTAGCACTTTTCACCCTGGAAAACAGGTCAGAAATCAAGGGTAACGGATATTGATATTTCACAGTGATATTGTTCAAGAGACGATAATCAATACACGGCCTTAATGAACCATCCTTTTTGGCCACAAAGAAAAAACCGGCACCCAAGGGTGAAGAGGATGGTCTGATATGACCCTTCTCCAATGACTCCTTGATATAAGACCGCATAGCGTCATGTTCAGGTATAGACAAGTTAAAAAGGCGACCTTTAGGGAATTTACTACCAGGCACTAATTCAATAGTGCAGTCATAGCTCCTATGGGGGGGCAAGGATGCAGATTTACTTTCGCTAAACACATCAGAAAAATCAGTCAAAAAGTCAGGAACATCCTGAGCCTGGGGAGGCAGAAAAAACAGGAGTGTTGGTATTAACACATTGGCAGCCCCAACTGGTTACAGACACAGATTTCCAATCCAAAACAGGATTATGAGACTGTAACCAAGGGAAACCCAGTACGATAATGTCATGCAGATTATACAGCACCAAAAATTTGAAACTCTCCTGATGATCAGGTTCAACACTCATTATCACCTGAGTAGAGAACTGAGGTTTATTCTCAGCCAAAGGGGTAAAATCGATCCCCAGTAGGGGAATAGACTTCCGTAGGGGTATCAAGGTAAACCCACAACGTTTAGCAAAATCAAAATCCATCAGGTTAATAGCTGCTCCCGAATCAACGAAAGCCTGAGCAGAAAATGTGGACAGGGAGCAAATCAGGGTAACAGTCAACAAAAATTTAGTCTGAACACTACCCAAGACAACTGAGCGTGCAAAACGTCTTCCCCACTTAGGGCAGACTGAAATAGCATGAGAGGCATCACCACAGTAGAAACATAACCCATTGCGTTTTCGAAACTCATGACGCTGTGCCCCAGAAGCCACTCTATCACTGTCATGTGTGCATTGCCACGAAGATCGTCGCGGTTGCACATTTTGACTTCTCACAGCTGAGCTGCTGTTTCTTTGTGTTTGGCAGCTAGGGAGTTAATTCTGTCTGTGCTCGGTGCTGGGTGCAGTTTCTCCCGGCTGCAATTGATTATTTGTTGATTGGTTTCCTTTAAATTCCTGGTTGTCTGCTTGGGGAGTTGCCAGTGAAACCTTCATGCAGACCACAGATAGGAATGAATCTGTATAGACTTTAGTTGTGAGCTCCTTAGTTGTTCTAAGCTCAACTTGGTTAGAGTTTATTTCCCAGACCATTTATGTTCCTTCGGTGTTTGAATGTGTATGCAAGCGAGTGTTATCCTGTCTGTCTTATATGTCTAATCTGTGTATTTAGTGGAGATCAGCCCATATCCCTTTGGTGGTAGTCAGGATCCTTCTTAGGACTGATTACAGGGTTCAGGGTCTGATAGGAGACAGGGTTAGGTTGGAGACTTGGACCTCTGAACCATTATCAGTACCTCCAAGGTGAGGGGTTAGTTAGGACCCCAGTTTAGGGTCAGGTTAGATCCCGGTCCACCTATTTCCTGTTTCAGCTCATCAAGTCCTCAAGATTAACCCTGAGTTCAGCAGATATCATGTCAGGTAAATCTATTCTATACTTACATACTTATGTTGCTATACTAGTTGTTGTATAGAGTGTTGTTCCTGTATTAATAGTTTACTGACATTGTATACATATCATTAGACAGCGTGACATTTTCACTGGCCTTAAAAATTATCTCCAGTTACCATGGATCCAGTAGCCCAGCTGGCTCTGCAGTTGCAGGGATTATCCATGGAGCTGACGGACATTAAGTCCAAAGTTTTGTCTCCCCTGGAGCAAACCAGAGTTGAACCTAAAGTAGCTCTCCCGGACAGGTTCACTGGTGGGCGAGACAAATTTTTCACCTTCCGGGAGGCATGTAAATTGTATTTTCGGCTTCGGCCTCGATCATCAGGGAGTGAGGAGCAGAGAGTGGGAATTGTTATCTCACTTCTGCAAGGGGACCCTCAATCCTGGGCATTTTCCCTTCCTCCGGGATCCCCGGCTCTACTGTCTGTAGATCAATTTTTTACTGCCCTGGGATTGGTATATGATGACCCAGATCGGGTCTCTCTTGCTGAGACAAAATTACGTAAGATACAGCAGGGAGATCGTCCGGCAGAGGAATTTGCTTCTGAGTTTCGTAGATGGGCCACAGATACTCAATGGAATGACCCAGCTCTTAGGAGCCAGTTTTGTCATGGGCTTTCTGACAAATTAAAAGACGTTTTGGCTCAGTATGAGTCTCCTCCTTCTCTGGAGGCTGCTATGGCCTTAGCTATCCGTACTGATAGACGGCTTCGGGAGAGGGGTGAGGTAACCCCACTCCCTGTTGTTTCTCCACCTACCACTAAAGTCCCTTATGTTGAGGTTCCCCTTGTCTGTTCGGATGAGCCTATGCAGTTGGGAGGGACATCATTTCGTAGGAGGGGATTGGCGGTACGCCGCAGGACTAGAAGATGTTTTTTCTGCGGGAAAGAGGGACATTTTGTTGGAGAATGTCCATCCCGTGCCTTGTTGAGCCAAGAGTCGCCGGAAAACTGTTAATCCCAGGTTGTGTGGTGGACGACAACCTGGGAGTATGTATTTCATCCGCCAGTTCTTCTCAGTTCCTTGTACCAGTGGAGGTGGTAGTTGGTACGAGAGTGGAGAGATTGTCTGTTATTCTTGATAGTGGTTCCGGGGCTAATCTGGTTGACGCTCAGTTTGCTCAGGCTCAAGGTATGCATCTGAGTGTATTGGTCAAACCGATCCCTATATTCTCCATTGACGCCAGGCCTCTCGGCCAAGGTAGCTTTGTTCATGAGGTTCATAACATTGACCTTCGGGTAGGGGCAATACATAGGGAAACAATTATCTTGTTATGTGTTGGAGGGTCTACCTACTCCCATTGTGTTGGGACTTCCTTGGTTGGTTAAACATAACCCTGTGATTAATTGGCAGTCCAGAGAAATAAGCCAATGGGGTGAGTTTTGCAAAAGCAACTGCATGAACACAGTCATCAGTGCGGTCGTGCCTAGTACATTGCCTCCTTTTTTGGAGGATTTTGGGGATGTTTTCTCTGAGGAGGGGTGTCAGGAGTTGCCTCCTCATCGCGTGTATGACTGCTCTATTAATCTCCTTCCTGATGCTAAGTTGCCTAAAGCTAGGTTGTATAATCTTTCTGGTCCCGAGAGGCAGGCTATGAAAGATTATATTTCTGAAAGTCTGGCCAAAGGGCATATTAGACCTTCATCTTCCCCAGTAGCCGCGGGGTTCTTCTTTGTGAAGAAGAAAGATGGAGGCCTACGCCCTTGCTTGGATTTCCGCGAACTTAATCGGATTACTGTTCGAGATCCGTATCCACTCCCTCTTATTCCTGATCTCTTCAATCAAATTGTTGGCGCCAAATGGTTCTCTAAATTGGATCTCAGGGGGGCGTATAATCTGATTAGGATAAAAGAGGGGGATGAGTGGAAAACGGCGTTTAACACGCCGGAGGGACATTATGAGAACCTAGTCATGCCTTTTGGTCTGACTACTGCACCAGCAGTATTCCAACATTTTGTTAATGACATTTTTCGTCACCTTGTGGGGCTGTTTGTGGTTGTATATTTGGACGACATTTTGATTTACTCGCCAGATCTTGTGTCTCATCAGGAGCATGTGAGACAGGTGTTGCAGATCTTGCTAGACAATAAACTATACGCCAAACTGGAGAAGTGTGTATTTGCCGTACAGGAACTTCAGTTTTTGGGTTTTTTGGTGTCAGCCTCCGGTTTCCGTATGGACCCTGAAAAGGTGAGAGCAGTGCTTGAATGGGATCAGCCAGGGGATCTTAAGGCTCTGCAGCGTTTTTTGGGGTTTGCTAACTACTACCGGAAATTTATTTGTAATTTCTCATCTGTCGTCAAACCTCTCACTGACATGACAAGAAAAGGGACGGATTTTTCTAAATGGTCGGACAAAGCTTGCCAAGCCTTTTCCTCTTTGAAGAAATGTTTTGCTTCGGCACCCGTTCTCATCCAACCAGATGCATCTCAGCCATTCATTGTGGAGGTGGATGCGTCTGACGTAGGGGTGGGTGCTATATTGTCCCAGGGTCCGTCCCCTGGTAAATGGCATCCGTGCGCTTTCTTTTCTAAGAAATTGTCGTCCGCCGAAAGGAATTATGATATCGGCAATAGGGAACTTTTGGCCATTAAGTTAGCTTTTGAAGAATGGCGTCACTTTTTGGAGGGGGCAGTCCACCCGGTTACCGTTATTACTGATCACAAGAACCTGTTGTATTTGGAATCCGCTAAGCGTCTGAATTCCAGACAAGCTCGATGGTCGTTGTTTTTTACCAGGTTTAATTTTGTCGTCACTTATCGCCCGGGGTCTAAGAATGTAAAGGCTGATGCCTTGTCTCGCAGTTTCCCAGGGGCCGGGAAAACGGATGACCCGAGTCCTATCCTTCAGGAGGGGGTGGTAGTGTCGGCTGTATTTTCTGAGCTTGAGGAGGAGGTGTTAGAGGCTCAGGGGGACGCCCCTGCAGGACCTCCAGGGAGACTGTTTGTCCCAAATCTGTTGAGACAAAAGGTTATTGAGGCACATCATAATTCTGCTCTAGCAGGACATCCAGGGAGTAAGGCTACTTTAGATCTCCTTTCTCGCCGGTTTTGGTGGCCTAATGCTAATAAAGATGTTATAACTTTTGTCGCGTCATGTGGGGTGTGTGCTCGCTCTAAAACCCCTCATACCCGTCCGTCTGGGACCCTTTTACCCTTGAAACTTCCGGAGCGTCCATGGACTCATTTATCTATGGACTTCATTACGGACCTTCCTCCGTCGTCAGGGAATACTGTCATACTGGTGGTTGTTGACAGGTTCAGTAAGATGGCACATTTCGTTGCTCTTCCTGCACTCCCTAATGCTAAAACTCTGGCGCAGGTGTTCATTAGGGAGATCGTTAGACTTCATGGGTTGCCTTCTGATGTGGTGTCAGATAGGGGGTCTCAGTTTGTGTCCAAATTTTGGAGGGCATTTTGTTTACGTCGGGGGATGCAATTGTCATTTTCCTCGGCTTTTCATCCGCAGACCAATGGTCAGACAGAGCGTCTGAATCAGAGTTTAGAGACATATCTCCGGTGTTTTGTCTCAGAGAACCAAGACGACTGGTCTTCTTTCTTGCCTCTGGCAGAGTTCGCTCTTAACAACAGGCGGAGCGAGTCCACTGGTAAGTCCCCGTTTTTTGGGGCATATGGTTTCCATCCCAGTTTTGTACTTTCAATGGGGGGGCCTTCTGGGGTTCCTGAGGAGGAGCGTTTCTCGTCGTCACTTGCTTCTGTGTGGAGAGGTGTATTGAATAATCTGAGTGCGATGGGGAACCGTTACAAACGTATGGCTGATAGGAGGAGAGTTTCTGGTCCAGATCTGAATGTGAACGATCTGGTATGGTTGTCTACCAGGAATATAAAACTTAAAGTGCCCTCCTGGAAACTGGGTCCCAGATTCATCGGGCCGTACAGGATCAGTTCCATAATTAATCCTGTGGCATTTCGTCTGGACCTCCCTCCTACGTTTAAAATTCATAATGTGTTCCACAAGTCATTACTTAAAAGGTATGTGGCACCACTCATACCGTCACCTCTACCTCCTCCTCCTGTGTTGGTCAATGGTAACTTGGAATTTCAAGTATCAAAGATCATTGACTCACGTCTGAATCGCCGGTCCCTTCAGTACTTGGTGCATTGGAAGGGGTATGGTCCAGAGGAGAGGACGTGGGTCCCTGCGTCTGATGTTAACGCAGATCGTTTGGTACGGACCTTCCACAGAACTCACCGGGCAGGCCTGGCCCTGAGGGTCCGGAAGCCCCTCGTAGAAGGGGGGGTACTGTCATGTGTGCATTGCCACGAAGATCGTCGCGGTTGCACATTTTGACTTCTCACAGCTGAGCTGCTGTTTCTTTGTGTTTGGCAGCTAGGGAGTTAATTCTGTCTGTGCTCGGTGCTGGGACTGGGTGCAGTTTCTCCCGGCTGCAATTGATTATTTGTTGATTGGTTTCCTTTAAATTCCTGGTTGTCTGCTTGGGGAGTTGCCAGTGAAACCTTCATGCAGACCACAGATAGGAATGAATCTGTATAGACTTTAGTTGTGAGCTCCTTAGTTGTTCTAAGCTCAACTTGGTTAGAGTTTATTTCCCAGACCATTTATGTTCCTTCGGTGTTTGAATGTGTATGCAAGCGAGTGTTATCCTGTCTGTCTTATATGTCTAATCTGTGTATTTAGCTGAGATCAGCCCATATCCCTTTGGTGGTAGTCAGGATCCTTCTTAGGACTGATTACAGGGTTCAGGGTCTGATAGGAGACAGGGTTAGGTTGGAGACTTGGACCTCTGAACCATTATCAGTACCTCCAAGGTGAGGGGTTAGTTAGGACCCCAGTTTAGGGTCAGGTTAGATCCCGGTCCACCTCTTTCCTGTTTCAGCTCATAACCCTGAGTTCAGCAGATATCGTGTCAGGTAAATCTATTCTATACTTACATGCTTATGTTGCTATACTAGTTGTTGTATAGAGTGTTGTTCCTGTATTAATAGTTTACTGACATTGTATACATATCATTAGACAGCGTGACAATCACACTGCATGGGTTCAGAAGCTGGTTCACAAGGCAACACTATTCCACGCATACCTCTACGCTCACGCAAACGTCTGTCAATTTGAATCGCTAATGACATAGAATCATTGAGACCAGAGGGGACAGGGAATCCCACCATAACATCCTTTACATTCTCTGACAGACCCTTCCGAAAAAGGGCTGCCAAAGCATCGTCATTCCATTTGGTCAGGACTGCCCACCTTCGGAATCTCTGACAGTATAACTCAGCGTCCTCAAGCCCCTGATTTAATGCCAACAAGGCTTTTTCAGCTTGATCAGTGACATTAGGCTCATCGTACAATAACCCCAGAGCCTGAAAAAATGCATCAACATTACTCAAAACAGGGTCCCCAGGTGTCAGGGAAAAAGCCCAATCCTGAGGATCGCCGCGCAGGAGAGAGATGACAATTTGAACCTGCTGTGCTGCGTTCCCTGAGGACTTAGATTTCAAGGCAAAAAACAACTTACAGTTATTTTTGAAATTCAGAAATTTAGCTCGATCCCCTAAAAACAAATCTGGCATGGGAATCCTAGGTTCCACAACAGGCAACCTCGCAAGATAGGTAGCAATACTCCGAACTTCAGTGGCAAGCTGATCCACATGGCCAGACAACTGTGCAAACTCCATTGAGAGAAAAAAAAAATCCTCCTCAGCACCCAGAGATACAGAGGGAAAAAAAAAAAATCTCTGACAACTCTGACAATCTTCTTTCTTTAACACTATTTTTCCCTTCTGTGAGTACCATACAAATATCAGTTTTTGGGCCGGTGATACTGTTATGATTTGGTAGCTGAGGAGAGCAAGCAAAAAAGGAAATACACCAGAGAGGTTGGAATCTATGGGATTGCAGTACCCTGACTGACCACCACAACTAAAGGCAGCCGTGGAGCGTACCTACGTTGGTCCTAGACGCTTCGTCACAGCCTGAGAAGCTAACTACACCTAAAGACAGAAAGAGGAAAACTATCTGCCCCGGAGCAGATCCCCAAAGAACATAGAAAGCCCCCAAACATGTAATGGCGGTTAGACAAGGGGAAATACAGACACAGACAGAAAATAGTATGAGCAAACGTTGGGGCCCAAACTTCCTAAATAGAAAAGGATAGGAAGGACACTTACTGTAATCCCAAAAAACCCTGAAAAGTATCAACTCTACTAATTACAAAAACACCTGAGATCACACGACCTCTACCACCTAAATTAGTTCTCTGGTGTAACAAAAACTAAACAGCAGCCACTGAAAAAAATGGAAAAGGCAAAAGAACAAACAACAGTGGCTGAACTAAACTGAGAGGAGCACAAGCCCCCGGAGGGGACCCGGCAGACCCCCACAGAAGTGCAGGACAAAATGCAAAAAGCAAGCACCAAAAACTAAAAGAAGAAAATGTCTTATCTGTTAGCAGAAGATGCAGGCACGAAACAGCAAGCTAAAAAGTGAACAGGAATCAAAGATGAGACCAGAACAATTGATCACCGGCAACCCTGATGGGAGGGAACCTCCCTTATATAAGACTAGTCAGTAACACCTGATCGCCAATCTTCACAATCTTCATTGGATAGTTCAGTACTGTTTGTAACCACCAGAGGGAGCTTCTGCTCAGAATTGATTTCTAGCACATTCACAACACTTGCAACTTCATCGTAAGTACCCTGTGTGAATCTAGTCCGGCCTGTCCTGCATGTACCTTACCTTGTATTGGTCTTGTGTGAACTTGGTCATGTCCTCCCTGTGGGTTCTTGTCCTTGTAATTGTCCAGTGCTTACCTGATACTATTCGTTCCACGTGAACCATGTCTTGTCTCGCCTGTTCGGAATCTGCGGTTTCCTGCTTGACTGCGTCTGTGGTTTCCTGCTTGATTATTTCTGTCTCTCCTTGTCTGTCCAGTCTGAACAAGGACCTACCCGTTACTGTATTCCAGTTGTACCTACCAGTGACCCAGTTCTTCCTGAAACTGTTCCCGTCGGTCCAGTCTGAACTGGGTCCTACCGATTCCTGTATTTCAGTCTTACCTGCCAGTGACCCAGTCCTTTCTGAAACAGTTCCTATACCTCCAGTCTGAACTGGCTCCTACCTCTGCCAGCTGTGCCCGCCTGCCTGTATACCAGCCGTGTCTGCCGGTACATCACCCGTATCGACCAGCGCCGGTCTGCATACTAGCCGTGGCTGCCAGTACCTGCCTGTTTATGAATCAGCTGAGCCAGACAGTATACCGACTGTACCTGCCTCCATCTGTCATTACAATGTACTGTCCTCTTGGGGATCAGCTGCTACTGCTGGACGCCGCCTTGGAGTGTTACCTGGCCGCTACCTGCCACACATGCCTGACCTCACCACTAGAGACTCCAGCGAACAGCAGGGAAGCTGCTTAGTCAAGCCCCTCTGGGGAAGTCTAGTTTGTGGCACAGTGGAGACACGATCCACGCTCGTGCCACACAGTCCGAGCGCGAGCATAACAGAACCACTGTGCTGTTGTCAGGATTTGAACCTGTGAACCATGGCTTGCTGGTCTGTTCCTTTGCTGTGGAGCTATTTCGGAACTTGAATAACTTCAGCCTGAAACCATATGAACTTCATCTGGGATAGAGATCATCACCTGCCCTGCTGATTGTTCCCTCCCTGATTGAGACTGATTGGATAGAGATCACCACCTGCCCTGCTGATTGTTCTCGCCCTGATTAAGACTGATTGGACCTGCTATATATACCTGGCCCTGTGCAGCTTCCTGTTGCTGAGTATATTGTGGTGCTCAGTCTAACTGAGTGAAGCATTATCTGAGCTCCTGATCTGGAGGGTGTTTTGCTGACATCTTCCTGTCTCTTGTGGAAACCCTGCTATTCCTACCTCCAACTCTATTCATCTAAACGGACTTGGTGCTTGTGTGTGATCTCGGCCGGCCCGTGCTCGGGCAGGCTCCGGCATCTGCCAACATAGTGAACCACCACCGCCATATACGGCACTTCCAGAAGTCCTTCCTTGGTCCGCTCACCTGCACACTCCTGCTCCGGCCACTGACTTCCAGTCCTGTATCGCCAGTAACGTGACAGAATACTCAGCCTCTCAAAAATGGAGGCCGCTGGAGCAGAAACTTTGGAAACACGTGTCAGAAAACTGCAGGGTGCAATGTCCAGTTTGCACACCGAACAGGTGAATGGAAAAGCACGGATGGACGCATTTATTGCACAAAGCGATCATAATGTCCAGAACCACCAACAAGCTATCCAAGATCTGCAGAATGCAGTACAAGTGTTGACTGCTCGAATTACCCAGCAAGAAGGACAAGCTTCCGCCTCAGCGTCTGCCACGCCCCCCAAGCTACCACCTTTTCGTTTTGGCGGTGATCGAGATAAATTCCGTGGATTTTTGAATCAATGTTACCTGTTCTTCGATACACATGCTAATCAGTTTCCGACTGATAGGTCAAAGGTGCTATGCATCATTATGCTGTTAACCCACAAAGCGATCGCTTGGGCTAATCCTCTGATTGAGACTCGGGACGCACGTTTAGACAATCTGAACGAGTTTATTCGAGTGATGCAGCAGATGTTTGATGACCCAAACCGTGCAGCTACTGCTGAATCAACGTTGCTGGCATTACGACAAGGCAAACGCCCCGTCGCAGAGTATGCTATGGAGTATAGGAGGTGGGCCATTGTCACTGAATGGAATAATGCAGCAAAAGTATCTTTCTTTAAAAGAGGACTTTCTAGTGCAGTAAAGGACGAACTTGCCCGTGGAGAGACCCCTTCGGATCTGGATGATTTCATCAAGCATTGCATCCGGGTTGACACCCGTCTGTCTGAACGACGACAAGAGAAGTGGACCTCCATGAATCGTTCAACTAACTCTTATAACTCCTCCCTGCCATCGGTCACTAAAGAAGTGCCTAGCGGAATGTCCGAGATACAGAACTAGAGCCAATGCAAGTGGATGCGATCCAGAGACGAGCGAGTGCAGAACGAAGAGAACAGAGATTTAAAGAGAATCTATGTTTGTACTGCGGGGAAGCGGGACATTTTCTTATTAACTGTCCAAGTCGTCCCACAAACTGTTCAAGAAAAATGGTGGCGGCTATAATGGATCCTGATTCTTCCGACGAGGAGTCTTTCACCTCAGAGACTGATTATGCTAAAGATGAGATCCAGTCCATATCATCCATAGTTCCACCTACCAGGAAGGAGAGCCGTGAATCCCACTATTTTGTAACTATCAAACTGAAGGTTAACTCCCAGTGGATCACTGCATCAGCCATGATCGACTCTGGGGCCAGCGGGATGTTCATGGATTCTGCATTTGCTCAAAATCATGGCATAGATATGCAGAAAAGACGTTCACCTATTGTGATGGAGACGGTAGATGGATCTCCACTGAATTCGGGGCCAGTGGATCATGAGACAGGACCTTTGGAGATCTATATTGAGCCGCAGCATCGTGAGATGTTGACATTCCTAATTATTTCTTCTCCACATTTTCCCATCATTTTAGGTTTGCCCTGGTTGCAGAAGCACAATCCTATCATCGATTGGGAGATGAAAAAGATCAGTTTCCCCGAAAAGGAAGTTCAGACAGAGGTTCCAAGCGAATCCACATTAGAAGCAGTCCAGAATCCAGTATTGCCTCAGCTACCAGCGGTGTATGAAGATTTCTTGGATGTCTGTGACAAGAAGGGAGCGGATACACTTCCCCCGCATCGACCATACGACTGCCCAATAGATCTACTCCCGGGGGCGGCTATACCGTTTGGAACTATCTACCCTTTAGCGGGTCCTGAACTGAAGGCTCTTAAAGAATTTATTGATGAAAACCTAAGCAAAAAATTTATTCGTCCATCATCCTCGCCCGCTGGAGCCCTATATTCTTTGTCAAGAAGAAGGATGGAACATTACGCCCAGTAGTGGACTACAGGGAGCTTAATAAAGTCACGGTAAAAAACCGTTATCCTCTACCGTTGATCCCGGAACTCCTAGAAAGAGTACAAAGTGCGAAGATCTTCACTAAGTTAGATTTACGAGGGGCATACAATTTAGTATGTATAAAGCCTGGAGATGAATGGAAAACGGCCTTTCGTACCCGATACGGACACTTTGAAAGTCTAGTGATGCCCTTCGGACTCGCTAATGCTCCAGCTACCTTCCAGCACCTGGCAAATTATATTTTCCGAGACCTGTTGGATCAGTTCATGGTCGTTTATCTAGATGACATCCTGATCTTTTCAAACTCTATGGAGGAACATCAGACACACGTAAGACAAGTGCTACAACGGTTAAGGGAGAATTCATTATATATTAAATTAGAAAAATGTGAATTCCATCGAGAAGAGATTCAGTTCTTGGGATATGTCATTTTACCTCAAGGACTACGGATGGATGCTAAGAAAACGCAAGCTATCACCGAGTGGCCTATCCCTAAAAATGTGAAAGAAGTTCAGCGTTTTGTGGGGTTCGCCAACTTTTACAGACGCTTTATTAAGAATTTTTCAGAAATCGTGCTACCCATCACGCAATTAACAAAAAAAGGAGCAAAATTCATCTGGACACCCCAAGCGCAAGAAGCATTCTCTCGTTTAAAACGAAATTCACAACGGCTCCCATATTACGCCATCCTGACCCTGAATTGGCTTTTATCATTGAGGTGGATGCTTCAGACTGTGCGGTCGGCGCTATCCTTTCTCAGAGGACAGGGGAAAAGAAGTTGCTGCATCCATGTGCATTTTTCTCATAACGTATGTCTGTAGCCGAGAAGAACTATGACGTGGGAAATAAAGAATTGCTCGCCATCATATCAGCATTCAAAGAGTGGAGACATCATCTCCAAGGGGCTGCACAACAAATTTTGGTGTTGACCGATCATCGCAATCTAGAGTTTATCAGGTCTGCAAAATGCCTCTCTCCTCGGCAGACTCGTTGGAGTCTGTTTCTGAATCAATTCAATTTTGTGATTTCATATCGACCAGGCTCCCGTAACAAGAAAGCAGACGCATTATCCAGAATGTTTTCAAGCGAAACTAATCTTATAACAACACCCAAACCCATTGTGGCAGATACTAAGATCTTGGGAGTAATACATGATGGAGATTTGCTGGAAGATTTGAAGGCAGCATACGAAACAGACTCGTTTCTATCACGTCCATCAGGGGACGTGCATCTGTTTTTTAAAAATCAAGTATGGACTGATGGTCGACGACTATATGTACCAGAAGCAGCTCGGTTAAGAGTCCTACAACTAGTGCACGATTCTAAAATTGCAGGACACAAAGGAACACAGAAAACGCAGGAGTTTTGTCACGTTTCTTTTGGTGGCCGAACTTTCAAGAAGACGTGAAGAAGTATGTTAATTCCTGTGACATCTGTGCCAGATATAAGACTCCACGTGCATCCCCTATGGGACAATTGCAGCCTCTCGCCATCCCAACACGACCATGGGGATCAATTTCAATGGACTTTATTGTAGATCTACCAGAGTCCAAGGGAAAGACATCCATTCTGGTAGTAGTGGATCGACTTACAAAAGCAGCGCATTTCATCCCGTGTTCAGGTCTACCTTCAGCAAAAGATACAGCTGATCTGATAATTTGCAATGTTTTTCGCCTCCACGGAGTGCCGGATGAAGTCGTTTCAGATCGAGGTGTGCAATTTACATCTAAATTTTGGCGCAGTTTATGCTCAGCACTAGACATCAAAGTACGATTGTCAACCGCTTACCATCCGCAATCTAACGGCCAGACAGAACGTACAAATCAGACGCCGGAGCAGTATCTTCGTTGTTATATTTGCCATCTGCAAGACGACTGGGTGGATCTGCTGCCATTTGCGGAATTTTCATATAATAATTCACAGAATGCCTCTACGAAACAGACGCCATTTTTTGCAAATCTGGTATATCACCCAAACATCCTTCCCAAAAATCCTGTGGCACCATTAATACCAGCAGTCGCAGAAAGAATCTCTCTGCTACAGCAAAATCTGAATGTTCTGAAAGACACTCTAAAGGAAGCTCAGGAGAAATATAAAAAAGCGGCCGACAGGTATCGGAGACCCACTCCCACGTTTAGGATTGGAGATCGAGTATGGTTATCCACTAAGAATTTGAAATTGAAGATTGCTTCTCCTAAATTAGGACAAAAATTTGTGGGACCATACAAAATCAGTAAGATTGTGAGTCCATTGGCCGTACGTCTACAGCTACCAACATCAATGAAGATTCATCCTGTGTTTCATGTGTCGTTGTTGAAAGCCGCCACAGCCAATCCATTTCCAGAACGATCCCCTTCGCCTCCCGATGCAATTGAAGTGGACGGACAGGAGCAGTTTGTGGTGGAAAAGATCTTGGATTCCCGAATACACAGAAATCGTTTGCAATATTTAATCAAATGGCAGGGCTACGACACGGAGGAAAATTCATGGGAACCAGTAAGCAACATCAATGCTCCTCGTTTGATTAGACAATTTCACCAGCGGTATCCTGCAAAACCTGGACAAGTTGCGTCCAGAGGCTGCCGTTAAGAGGGGAGTATTGTCAGGATTTGAACCTGTGAACCATGGCTTGCTGGTCTGTTCCTTTGCTGTGGAGCTATTTCGGAACTTGAATAACTTCAGCCTGAAACCATATGAACTTCGTCTGGGATAGAGATCATCACCTGCCCTGCTGATTGTTCCCTCCCTGATTGAGACTGATTGGATAGAGATCATCACCTGCCCTGCTGATTGTTCTCGCCCTGATTAAGACTGATTGGACCTGCTATATATACCTGGCCCTGTGCAGCTTCCTGTTGCTGAGTATATTGTGGTGCTCAGTCTAACTGAGTGAAGCATTATCTGAGCTCCTGATCTGGAGGGTGTTTTGCTGACATCTTCCTGTCTCTTGTGGAAACCCTGCTGTTCCTACCTCCAACTCTATTCATCTAAACGGACTTGGTGCTTGTGTGTGATCTCGGCCGGCTCGTGCTCGGGCGGGCTCCGGCATCTGCCAACATAGTGAACCACCACCGCCATATACGGCACTTCCAGAAGTCCTTCCTTGGTCCGCTCACCTGCACACTCCTGCTCCGGCCACTGACTTCCAGTCCTGTATCGCCAGTAATGTGACAGCTGTTGACCGAGGAGAGCCCGGAGGGGAGTGACTAGGTGAACACCTCACTCTTCATTAGAGCCCCAGATGGTGGATGTAGACTTGGCTCAAATGGGCGAAAGATGCTACTCTAGGACAGACCTCAGACACATGGCAGCTGACCTCTAAAGGGGCAGGTAGTTGGAACGGCCAGGAGTACAGGCACGCATGACAGGAATACTGGAAGACAAGGCAGGTGTAGACAGGTACGGCTGGTAAACGAACTGGCAAGGCAAATGCTGGCAGGTACAGCTGGTATACAGACTGGCACGGCAGGTACAGGCAGGTATGGCTGATATACAGACTAGCATGGCAGGCAGGTACGGCTGGTATACAGACTGGCACGGCGGGTACGGCTGGTATACAGACTGGCATGGCAAGTGCAGACAGGAACAGCTAAAATACAGACTGACACGGAAGGTGTAGACAAATATGTCTAGTATACAGGCTGGCACGGCAGGTGTAGGCAGATACGGCTGGTACACAAATGGGCATGGCAGGTGCAGGCAAGTATAGCTGATACAAAGACAGGCAGATTCTGGAAGGCACAATCAGGGACATGCAGGAACGATTAAGACTAAGTGGGTACTGGCAGGTACAAACAGACAGGGACCTGAGAATTAGCAAGCATGCAGACTGACTAACTACAGTGCAAAGCGAAAGTATTCGGCTCCCTGGAACTTTTCAACCTTTCCCACATATCATGCTACAAACAAAGATACCAAATGTAAATTTTTGGTGAAGAATCTACAACAAGTGGGACACAATTGTGAAGTTGAACGAAATTTATTGGTTATTTTACATTTTTGTGGAAATACAAAAACTGAAAAGTGGGGTGTGCAATATTATTCAGCCCCTTTACTTTCAATTAGAAACTACAAAAATCCCAATCAGGAAAAATATATTACATAACTCTGTGTAAGCAATAGACCACAAATTTAACCACCAGGTGCCAAGAAAAAAGCAAGGAGTCCAGAGTTTTAAACAAAAACAATAATTTTAATGATTCATCAATATATAGACATAATAACGTATAATAATACAGAGTAATCGCAAACCAAGCAGGTAAAAAGGGGAAAAAGGAAAAATTCCAGACCACAAAGTAAGTCACAGATTCCTGCACATGGAGTGATGCAAAGTACTACCATACAGCTGAACCCAGGGACTTCAAAGAAGTAGCAGGTCAATACCAACCCATAATGATTATCCCATATAGGGTAAAGGTGTCTATGTGCTGACCGCCCAATGTAGAGCAAAGTGTCCACAGTGCAGCAAGAGTAAAATAGCTAAATAAAGTGCCAGTGCAAAAGGGAATAACTTACATGATCTCTGAATGATCCAATGTTGTCCTAAAGGACTAATGATGATAAATATAATCCACTTGTGTATAATCAACTCTCCGTATAAATGCACCTGCTCTGTGATAGTCTCAGGGTTCTGTATGAAGCAGAGAGAGCATCATGAAGACCAAGGAACACAACAGGCAGGTCCGTGATACTCTTGTGGAGCAGTTTAAAGCCGTATTAAGAAATAAAATGATTTCCAAAACTTTAAACATCCCAAGGAGCACTGTGCAAGCGATCATATTGAAATGGAAGGAGTATCATACCACTGCAAATCTACCAAGACCCGGCAGTCTCTCTAAAGGTACTGCCACACTAAGCTATCCCGCTAGCGATCTCGTTAGCGTTGCATACTAATGAGATCGCTAGCGGGATTGTTTCTATATCGCTAAATGCGGCCACATTTAGCGATATAGTTAACGACGCTATCGCCGTTAGCGATCTTCTTAACGACTTTAGCGGTACAAAAGTACCGCTAAATCGCTAAGAAAAGGTGCCACACAGCGATTTGAAACTTACCCAGCGGGAGCGCCGACGAGAAAATAGGGTCCGGAACGATTCCAGCGACGAGCGAGATCACAGCAGGAAGCTCGTCGCTGGAAGCTGCCGCACTGAACAACATCGCTAACGGGATCGCTAAATAGTGACTTTTTTAGCGATCCCGTTAGCGATATTGTTTAGTGTGGCATACCCTTTAAACTTTCATCTCAAACAAGGAGAAGACTGATCAGAGATGTGTGTAGCCCTGGTATGTAAGGCACACAGGATCTGGAGAATGCACAGTAAGGTAACAGTTAAAGCTTGACACTCACTTACACTTCAGACACACCCACAGGGGTGTATAGGGGAGTGACGTGTAGCACAGGAGAGAGTGAGTCTAGCTTCCTGTCATCGTACAGAGCAGTCAGGGCTAGTTCTTCTTAGACAGTGAGGATTCCTGTCAGAGCTCTGGGTGAGCAGAAGATTAGTTCCTGCCAATTCAACGAAGTGGAGTCTAGTAACGGATGACTAGTTATCATCCCGAGTCTAGTCAGAGTTACCTTTTACTCAGTCTGAACTTTGAGGAAACTGAGAGTTACTCAGTGAGACCAAGGAAGAAAACTGACTTTCTATCTTCACGCTTCAGTGCTACATTGAAAGCAGAAGCAGGGCAAAGGGCATAGTGGGAAGGATTCAGAAGTGCCTTAAGGATCGGATTATCCTGCACATTGTCACCGGTCACTGGGGACCGAAGCGTCACTATAGCTCCAGGCATAGTGATAGAAAAGCCAGAGTCTTACTGGACCTTAGGTTGCAGAAAGCCGCCCTTAGAGTGCCAGTACGTAACCGAGTCAGGAGAACAAGACTTCTGAGTCCGGCGCGCGGCAAAAGAAAGTACTTAGTTCACCACTTATAAGGCTCTATCACAAAACCGGCCGGGCAGTACAGCTAGTGGGAAAAGCTGAAAACTATAGAGTTAACTTAGCTACAGGCAAGCTTGGACTCACTCATCATTTGGAAAGAGAAGGAGGCCTGTAACCTGCTCAACTGTTACCGCTACGTGCATTCATCCACCCCGAACAGCCTCCCTGGGACCTGCCTGAACAACTTGAAGTAAAAGGTATGGAAAGAAGCTTCTATGTGTGAGACTGAGTTATTTGATTGCATCCCTGCACAACCCCACCATAACTATCGACCTGAGGGAAGAGTCCCACCTGTAGGGGACCCGACATCTAGCTGCCTCACCATCCCCTCAGAGATCTACAGCAGCGCTGGTCTTAGTGATCAGAGAACTACAGGTGGCGTCACGAACTGTATATATACCTATCCCCTGTAAATATTCCCCCCAACATACGCCTGACCGCCAGGGCCACAGACCGAGCCAGCGCTACCTGTGACAACCCCATAGACTTCCATGGGCTCGGCTCTGAGTACCCCATTGCTCTGGTAAACCACAATTGTGGTGCGGGTTAAGACAGATGCAGCCAAGAAGCCCAAGACCACTCTGGCTGAACTGCAGAGAACTGCAGCTGAAGTGGGACAGTCTGTCCATAGGACAACAATTAGTCGTACTCTGCACAAATCTGGCCTTTATGGAAGAGTGGCAAGAAGAAAGCCATTTCTCAAAGATATCCATAAAAAGTGTTGTTTAAAGTTTGCAACAAGCCACCTGGAAGACACACCAAACATGTGGAAGAAGGTGCTCTGGTCAGATGAAACCAAAATCAAACTTTTTACTCTTAGACCTGTGACGGGGACAAGGGGGCATCCTCTACGTCTGGAGGAATGAAGATTTAGTCATAATCACAGACGCAGATTCTTTACTGTAAGAGCAGTGAGACTATGAAACTCTCTGCCGTATAATGTTGTAATGAGTGATTCCCTACTAAAATTTAAGAAGGGACTGGATGCCTTTCTTGAAAAGTATAATATTACAAGCTATATTCACTAGTTTCCTAGATATTGCGTTGATCCAGGGAGCTAGTCTGGTTGCCGTATGTGGAGTCGGGAAGGAATTTTTTTCTCCAATGTGAAGCTTACTGTTTGCCACTTGTTTTTTTTTTTCCTTCCTCTGGATCAACATGTTAGGGCAGGTTAGGATAGGATATGGGTTGAACTAGATTGACTTAAAGTCTTCCTTCAACCTTAATAACTATGTTTTTGGCAACAATGCCAAATGATATGTTTGGCGTAAAGGCAACACATCTCATTGAGGTTACTGCGGGTCACTGAGGCTGCGATCCCTGCCGGGCCCCTGAACTGCGGTGTTTTCTTCTTTGTATTTTGGCATTTTGTGCAAATTGGGTTTGGCCTCCCTTCCTTGAGCTGGAAATTACATTTAAAAGCTTCCCAAGACTGGTGTCCACAGTTCGGGACCCGGTCCTTTTTCTGCCCTTATTCACACACTGAGGTTAACTCTGACACATTGTAAGGGTTTTTAATATTAGACAGTGTTGGACCATCCCGAACAGGGTCACCAGCCTGCGGTAATATGGGTTTTATGCTATCTTTTATCAAAAACAGCCGTGTTTTATTTAAATGCACTTTTGCTTTTTACTTATTTAGTTAAGGTAGGGTTTATGTTCATTTTGCTTCTTGTAGGTTTTGTATGTTTTATGGCCAATGTGAACATGCATTTATGTGCTGTATGTATACAAATTTAAACCAAGCTCAATTTTTGTGTATTTTACTGTGTGAACACAGCTGCATTACATATGGTTGAGAATGCAAGCAGTGTGAATTGAGGCATACCCCAAAGCAAGCTGCATGTGGGTGATCAAGCCTACAATGCTACAGCTCTCGCCTCCCGACAAGATGGAGGAAATAATAAAACAGTTGGTTCTTTCACAGGCACAGCAGCAAATGAACCACCCTATACTGCAGCAGATTGCGGCTCTGCGAGACTCCCACTGACAACCTCAGGTTGTTACGAGGCCCGTGACAAAGTCAGGACAGCACTGTGAAAGTTGAGTCCAGAAGAAGATGTGGAAGGCTTCTACACTGTCTTTGAAAGCACAGCGGAGCGGGAGTACCTGCCAACTTTCCAATAGGCTGAAGTAGTGGCTTCATTCCTGATGGGAGACGCTCAAGAGGCCTACTTTGACCTCAGTCGGGAGGATGCCCAGGGCTATGGGAGGCTAAAAGGTGGTATCCTTGCCCGACTGGGGTTTAACTCATATGTACGAGCACAATGGGTGTTTCAACAGACCTTTGTGGAGACCCGACCTGCTAGGTCTTAGTCTTATGACTTGTTGCAGCTAGTCAAAAGATAGCTCCAGCCTCAGTCCATGACCCCAACCTAAATGATAGAGAAGGTGGTGGTCGACCAGTTGTGAGAGCTTTGTCAGCCGCCATACAACGTTGGGTGGGGCAAGGGGACCTGGGTAACCTAGACCAGGTGGTTGGCATGATTGAGCGGAATACGGACACTCAGGACTTCATATGGAAATTTGCCCCACTGTGGCTGTCACACAAAGCCTGGAGCCTGGGAAAGGAACCCGATCCTCTGCTGGGGTCAGATAAAACCGAGCCCCTGATGAGTGGGTACTGCGGAGTGAGGGTGGCTGGTAGTCAAAACCTTTCCTTACGGGACAGTGTTGGGAAGAGACTTACCCCTGTTTTGGTCCTTGTGGGATAGTAAAATTAACTCTACCAGCATAAAGGTTTGTCCGAGTGCAGAACCCGAAGATCCCGAGTCAGGGATACCTGCTGCAGCGGTCACCCACCTAGGGACAGAGTGTAAACCCGGTAGGCTTCCCCTAGAGGTATTGGCAGGAGACGTTGAAGAGACTCCATCAATCCCAAAGCTTGAAGTATTCTTGGGTACTTTTGTTACAGCCCAGCTAAAGGATGTCACTCTGACCTGGGCAGGGGAAAGGGTGATAGAGTTAAGTGGGATGGTTTAGCAACCGCGTGCAGAGGCGGTTTTTCCACGCATGGTGGTCACCCAGGATTTTCTAGATAAGGTTGACAAAATCCAGAACTAAGTGATAGAACAGCTGGTAATGCCCAATCCTACCGTTGGGCAGTGCTCGTGATGGCTCACACACGCATGCTGTTGGGTCACCTAGACGTTAAAAAGATGCAAGAACATATTTTACAACAGTTCTTTTGGCCCAGAATTTATGCAGAGGTTCAGGGGATTTGTGAGTCTTATTCAGAGTGTCAACTAACCAAACCCACCAAGAACACAAGGTCACATACTTGAGCAGGAAACTTACCACGGCAGAAAAAAAATTATAGAGTAGTGGAAAAGGATTGCTTGGCAATTACCGTAAGTGGGCCTTGGAGTCCCTTCGTTATTATTTGTTTGGGCGACAGTTTTTTCAGGTAACGGACCATTCACCCTTGGTCTGAATGCGAAAAGCTAAGACGACAAATGCTCAAGTCACCAGAATGTCTCTATCTTGACAAAATTTAGTTTTTCCGTGAAAACATACGAGCTGGGAATGCGAATACTCTTCACGGACACCGTGTATGGTGACTGTTGTTAAAACCCACAAATTTGGACTTCCGGTTCCAGCGCGTACATGAAAGGGAGTGTGTGAGAGACCTCCGTAACCCAGCTTCTTTCAGTGAGATTCTTGGGACCTATTCAACCTTGCGACAGGCTAATTACCTGTCAGTGACACTCCATCGGTGTATGGAGGGATTTATTAACAGAAGCGGGTCCCGGAAGTTTTTCTCCCTGGACACCACTAGAAGCATGTAGCAAGATGGCGCCGGACGCTCCAAAAACAAAGAAATCTAGTAAGTCCTCAGGCACTGCACCAAATAATATACAGACGGGGGAGGAGGTAGAGGGCGACCAACCAGCAGGACTTAACATACCATATAAAGCTTTGGCTGCAGAGGTGGCTAAAATATTGGCACCAGACATAAAAAAGACTCTTGAACAAACAGTTTCTGCATCATTGCAGCAGCTGCAGGCATCCATCACCCAGCAGTCTGAAAGGCTTGATATAGCTGAGCACAGATTGAGTGCAGCAAAGGACAAACTTCAGAATATACAACTAGAGCTGAGAAAAGCCACAAAATTAAGCCTGCAATTGTCTGAAAAAGTAGATGATCTAGAAAAAAGGAGAAACAATCTAAGGATAATAGGTCTCCCAGAATCTATCCCCCTACTCATTTAATGAAGATTTGTATGGAGGAACTTCCCAGATCGTTGGGGATAGAAAACAGTATGAAGGTAGAAAGAGCCCACAGAGTCGGTCCACCTCGGCAGCAGCAGCACAATTCTCCCTCTCTTTCTAGCAGACCAAGAATGGTAATTGTGAAATATCTGGACTTTGTGGATAAATCTGCCCTTCTACAACATTACAGAAAAAAGCAGACTCAGACCACTATCAGAGGGCACAAAGTTTTATTATTCAACGATTATTCCGTAGAAGTCACAAAGAAAAGGAGAGCATTTAGTGATCTGTGTACTGAACTGGTGGGAAAAAAGATTAGATTTGCGCTGCAATTACCTGTTACTCTGAAGATATTTCCCCCAGAAGGAGGTACAGAATCCTTTAATGCACCGGACTTGGCCAGAGAATATATGAAGAAGTTGCTTCAGAATAATGGCGGACAAGTCCCTGACTGAGACTCAGTTGGAGAGAGATTATAACAATCTGTCGTATTAAGGAAGAGGGGATGGCAAAATTTGTTGTTTTTTCTTTTTCTTCTAAGGCACGCATTGCAAAATATTAATTTGTGTGATATGTTTGATTTTGGGGGTTAAAATGGAGGAGATGGAGGCTGGGTTCTAAAGGAGGGAGGAAAAGTCTAGTTTTGGTGAAAGAAAGGGTGGGTTTACAGAGTGCCCACAGATACATGTACGAAAAAAGTGAAGTCAGAAAAAGACTTAATACTCTGTTTAGGTTTTACACTGTTTAATTCAACAGACTGGTTAAAACTGGTTATTTTTTTTTTTTTTTATTTCTTTTTATACATTTAATATGAAAGTAGTAACATGGAATGTCAAAGGGCTTCAATCCCCACATAAAAGAATGATGGTTTTGAGACACCTTAAGAAACTTAAAGTAGACGTTGCGATGCTAAAAGAAACACACTTAAAAGAGCAAGATTTCTGCAGGATGGATAAAATGTGGGTGGGATCTGTTTTGGGATCTCCGTCTGCGAATAAGAAAGCAGGAGTACTGATTTTAATAAGCAAACAGGTGAACTGTAAAATAATATCTTGGGATTCAGATAAATCTGGGAGGAAAATAAGAGTATTATTAGACACCCCGGTGGGCAGGGTTAGATTATATAACATATATGCTCCAAATGGGAACAATAACGTTTTTTTTAGAGAGCTGGAAACTCAAATATTGGAAGAGGAGGAAAAGATAATCATTGGTGGTGACTTTAACACAGTTGTGAGTAACATTGAAGATAGATCTAGAGCGAAACAGACAGACAGTAGTAGATCAAGTGACAGAGTGGTGGCACCATTCCTAGAAAGCACTGGGTTGATAGATATTTGGCGTACATCTCATCCAATAGATCAAGAATTTACTCATTTTTCACAGGTTCACAACTCTTGGTCTAGAATAGATTATTTTCTGATCTCTCAAGACTTAGTGAATAGGTTGAATGATAATAACATTCTAGATCTAATTATTTCAGATCATACCCCGGTCTCGTTATCCTTGCAGGACACTTTCCCAAAAGGCTCTGATATTTTATGGAGATTTCCGACGTTCTTGGCACAAGATGAAAATTTTCAAAAAATCATAAAAAATTGGTGGTTAGAATATGAATTAGATAATAGAGAACATAGGGATTCAGTGCATTTATACTGGGATACAGCAAAGGCTGTTTTGAGGGGGAGAATAATTGGATATGTCAATTCTTTAAAAAAGAAAACGAGGATAGCCTATAGTGAAGCAAGTCAGAAAACTAGAGTAAGGTACACAGAATATATCAATAATCCATCAGTTTCTAATAGAGATAGGTGGTTACAATCCAAATCAGAATTTGACCTTTGGTTGGAAAGATCAGAAAAATTAAAGGGGCAAAGAAAAACCGGCAGAATTCTTTAAATTTGGGAATAAGGCCGGATCTCTTTTGGCAAAAATGGCTAGAGGTAAAAGGCACATCCCTTATATAAATAATTTAAGAGACTCTGAGGGTATTATACAGGGTGACCCCAAAAAAATAAATAAAATTCTTAGCAATTTCTATTCAGCCTTATACAAAAAAGGAAACCCGAATATGGCGAAGGGATTCGATTTCTTGACTCCTTACAGTTGCCTCAGCTTAATGAAACAGACAGAGATAAGTTAAACGGATTAATAAAGAAAGAAGAAATAGTCAAAACGATAAAAATTTGAAGAATAATAAGGCCCCTGGCCCGGATGGACTTGCAGGGGAATTCTATAAATTGTTGAAGGATGATTTAACTAATACTCTAGCCGAAGTTTTTAATTTCACGTTACAAAACAAAATTTTGCTAGACTAGGGAAACATGGCCTATATTAAAGTTCTTCACAAACAAGGACAAGATGAGAAAGAGCCAGGGTCATATAGATCAATTTCGCTGATAAACCAGGATATAAAAATTCTGTCAAAAATATTGGCGGATAGACCATCTGAATTATTACCAGAATTGATCGGTTCACACCAAGTAGGTTTCATAAAAAAACAGGCAGCGGTATTTAATATTAGAACAGTATTAGCGGTCCAAGATAGTCTCTATCGGGAAGAGAAAGGGAAGGAAAATTCAGCTCTTGGCACTAGATGCTGAGAAAGCTTTTGATAACATACAATGGGGATGGTTATATAATGTATTGGATAAGTTTGGAATAACGGGGACTTTTAGAAATTATCTTACAGCTTTGTATACTGCACCACAGGCCAAGATTTACACCCCCAAGGTTTTCTATCTGACACAATTCACCTACAAAAGTGTACAAGGCAGGGATGCCCATTATCACCGTTATTGTTCAACTTAGCCATAGAACCTCTTGCCCGATATTTGATTAATTCAGAGTGTTTCGAAGGCATAAAGATGGGGATGTAGAAGTTAAACTAACATGTTTTGCAGACGATATGCTGCTGTTTATGGCAGACCCTGGGAGACACTTACAGGGATTACTCGATAAATTGACATATTTTGGCTCATTTTCAGGATACAAAATAAATGTAAGTAAATGCCAGCTCTTATATCTGAAAAAAAAATAGTTGATCCTGAGATAACTGCTCGAGTCTCAGTAGCACAGAAACATATAACCTACTTAGGGGTGAAAATAGGTAGAGATGCTAGATCTCTATATAGATATTATTCTAGTTTAATTGAAAAAATATTGTTAGAATTGGAAAGATGGAGAAATCTAAACCTCTCATTGTTTGGGAGAATGCACTTGCTAAAAATGGTTAGCTTTGCACGACTTTTATATCCAATGCAGATCATTCCTTTACTATTAAAGCACTCTGACACGAAAAAATTACAATCGGCCTTCACCAAGTTTATTTGGCAAGGCAAAAGGCCAAGGATTGCTTACAGTAAACTGGCTTTGAAAAAAGATGATGGGGGAATGCAGATGCCCTTGATTAGAATATATAATTTGTCAGCTTTGATGAGACACATTAGGGACTGGCTACAGGACACATCATATTTTTCCAATCTAGCGCTGGAGAAGGAACTAACCAGTCCTTTGAACCTCAACACAATCTTACAAAATTTGCTCATCTACCAAACTATGCAAAAGCAAGCAGTTTGCTCAGAGATACATTGGGAGCATGGAAAGCTATTAGGAAACTGTTCAATCTCCCTTTCTGTGTCTCCAAATATTTCATGATTTGGAAAGACCCGAACTTTTCACAAGGAACACAAAATAAACTTTTTAAAGAATGGAAGGAAAAAGGAATCGGGGTTCTGGAGAATATCTTACAACCGGCAGAGGGAAGATTATTGAGTTGGTCTGAATTTTCGGGCAAATTTGGATTACAAAATAATCAATACTTACAATTCCTACAAATTACGACACATTACACAAATTTGGTGAAAGACCTGGGGAAGGCAGAAAGAATAAACAATTTTGATTCCATGATGGGGCAGCGTACAGACCTGGAATCGCTTTCCAGCATCTATGACTATATTCGTGTCCAGATTCAGTCACCATGGTGCTCAAAAATATTTAAAACCTGGTATAAATCCATTCCAGATGAAGACTTAGGTAACAAAATACTGATCAGATGGAAAAAAATAAGAAAGATAATGATTAATGAGCAGTGGAGAGAGATGCATTATAAATTGATACACCAAGCGATATACACTTTTAATCTTACCTACAAAGGTGCACCTGCTCACTATCTTACTAGCTGTCCAAAATGTAGTCTACACAGGGCCAATTTATTACATGGTTTGTGGGAATGCCCAATTATTCAAAGATTCTGGTCTGAGGTAATTAAATACATACAGAGAATCTGGAAGGTTGAGATACCCAAAAATGTACAGGCATGTGTTTTTCAGTTCATTAGTCTGATAAATGAATCAAATAATAAAATATATAGTGCTCCCGATGCTGTACATATTGTTCTGTTAGCAGCTAAGAAATGTATCTTGAGACACTGGCTGGAGAAGAAACCACCGAGTGTTTCAGAACTGATAGATACTATAAAATTCCTAATGTTGATGGACAAAATAGATACAGAATCCCAAAAAGAAAAGAATACTGAAAATTTTTTCAAAAAATAGAGGACTTTTATTGAATGTAGTTATTCACAAGCAGAGATCAATCAATTAATGGTAGCATTTAAGGGTACAATATGGTACAATCTTGAGGATGTAGCTGGTAACTTGGGGATATTGAGGTCATAATATTTGTTTATTGTTTCATTGCTAGTTCTGTATATGGTTCGAATGAAGTATTGTTGTAACATTCAAAAGGTTAAATTGAAATTGATTGAGAGCAACATTGTATTTTCAAGATATATACATATAATGTATGGTTTTGATATATATTTGATTGCATATTAATATGTCAAATCATCTAATAAAGAAGTTTATAAAAAAAAAAAAAATCCACAAATTTGAACAGGGGGGGGTGATATGCATACCTCCCAACCGTCCCGGATCTAGTGGGACAGTCCCAATTTTGAGATTCTGTCCCAACCGGAATCTTACTTTTCCCGGCAGGGGTGGCAGTCGGGCCTCCTAATGCGGTGGTCCGCAGTGTCTCCCCCTGCGGCTGCAAGGTTTTTTTAAGTCCGGGGGTCGGCCCGCCCACCCACCTCAGTCTTCGCACAGCCGGATCCACTTCAGTCTTCGTGCAGCCGGATTGTGGGAGCTGTAGTTCAGTAATGCTTTGTTTGGAAGCAGACAACCGCCTGGAACTACAGCTCCAAGAATCCTGTGCGCGTTATCAGCTGCCCCTGCACACAGGCACAGTCACAATTGTGTCCTCCTATCACACCAAGGAGGATGATTTCCCCCGGAACCTACTGCAATGTGAGGCATGGAGCAGTGCAGGTGAGGACAGGGCAGTGGGGGCGCAGCAGGGGCTGGTGCTGGGTGTGACAGCAGAGCGGGCTGGGAACAGGTTTGGGGAGCAGCACTCACAATGGGGTCTCTGCTGCCACGTCCTGGGTGACTACATGGTGAATTGTTCTGGACGCCAGGCTTTGCTGGAGGATTGCTGTCACAATAGGATTTATATGGCACTGGTGTGGTCTGTGGTGTTGTAAAAGCAGCAAAGTGGGTACTTGTGATCCAGCGGGACAGTCCCAATTTTCAGACTCTGTCCCGCTGTCCCGGCCGGGATCTTACTTTTCCCGGCAGGGTGGACAGCCGGCGCATGCGCCCCGGACGCAGCCGGCAGCAGAGCGCAGTCGGTCTGCTTAATGCGGCGGTCCGCAGTGTCTCCCCCGGCGGCTGCATTCTGCTGCCCCAGGACTGGGAGTCGGCTGTTCTCAGTGCCAGCTGTCAAGCTGACAGCCGATGCAGAGAAGCCGCAGCGCGCCGGAAGCAAGGGATCAATTGTATCAATTTGCAGTGGAGATGGGGTTATTTATTGTGTGTGGGGAAATTTGTAGTGGGGATGGGGGATTTAATGTGTGGGGGCAGATTTGGAGTGGAGATGGGGTTATTTATTGTGTGGGGATGGGGGATTCAATGTGTGGGGGGAGATTTGAGGACACAAAATGAGGAGCAAAGGGTAGATGGAGGCATGAATGAGGAAATAGTACAGCGGAATGGGGGCTTGTACAAGAAAACTATGGGGAAATGGGGACATGTATGAGGAAACAGTACAGGGAATGGGGGGCATGTATGAGGAAACAGTATGGGGGAATGGGGGCATGTATGAGGGAACAGTACGTGGGAATGGGGGCATGCAGAAGGAAACAGTATGGGGGAATGGGGGGCATGTAGGAGGAAACAGTATGGGGGAATGGGGGCATGTAGGAGTAAACAGTACGGGAAATGGGGGCATGTATGAGGAAGCAGTATGCGGGAAATGGGGCATGTAGGAGGAAACAGTATGGGGGAATGGGGGGCATGTAGGAGGAAACAGTACTAGGGAATTGGGGGGCATGTATGAGAAAACAGTAAGGGGGAATGGGGGGCATGTATGATGAAACAGTATGCGGGAATGGGGGGCAAGTAGGAGGAAACAGTATGGGGCTTGTATGAGGAAACAGTATGGGGGGATGGGGGCATGTAGGAGAAAACAGTATGGGGGCATGTAGGAGGATACATTACAGGGAATGGGGGCATGTATGAGGAAACAGTATGCGGGAATGCGGGGCATGTAGGAGGAAACAGTACGGGGAATGGGGGGCATGTATGAGGAAACAGTACGCGGGAATGGGGGGCATGTAGGAGGAAACAGTATGGGGGGCATGTATGAGGAAACAGTACAGGTAAATGGGTGGCATGTATGAGGAAACAGTACGGGGGAATGGGGCATGTAGGAGAAAACAGTATGGGGGCATGTATGAGGAAACAGTATAGGGAATGGGGGCATGTATGAGTAAACAGTATCAGGGATGGGTGCAGAAACAGTATAGTGATTGGGGATGGGTGCAGACAGTATGGGGAGCGAACGGGGAATGTAGGCGGACACAGTATGAGTAGCGATGAGAAAAATGTATGTGGACAGAGAATGGGGAATGAGGGTGATGGGATGTGTGCAGATACAGTATTGGGAGTCAGGGGTATGTGTGAGCAGGCAGTATAGAAAGTGAGGGATAAATATATGAGGAGGATGTATGGTGAACAGGGGGGATGTGAGAGAAGACAGTATGAGGAGGGAGGGGAATATTGTGAGGAGACAGTATGGGGGAGAAAAGTGAGTGGGCACAAAATAGAAACTGAGTAGTGGGGGCGTAGCATGGGGGGAAAGTGTAAGGGCATAGCCAGGAGCGGACAGTATACCAAGGAGGGGGAGTGTGATGAGAGAGTACAGTATAAAAACTGGGCCCCAGAGGGGGGACACAGTGTGAGAGGACAGTGTGAAGAGGGGGGCTGGTATGGAAAGGAGAGGTCAGTGTAAAGAGCATGTACCATAAAAGGGACAGCGTGGGGGTGTCATGTGTGCATTGCCACGAAGATCGTCGCGGTTGCACATTTTGACTTCTCACAGCTGAGTTGCTGTTTCTTTGTGTTTGGCAGCTAGGGAGTTAATTCTGTCTGTGCTCGGTGCTGGGACTGGGTGCAGTTTCTCCCGGCTGCAATTGATTATTTGTTGATTGGTTTCCTTTAAATTCCTGGTTGTCTGCTTTGGGAGTTGCCAGTGAAATCCTTCATGCAGACCACAGATAGGAATGAATCTGTATAGACTTAAGTTGAGAGCTCCTTAGCTGTTTTAAGCTCAAACTTACTTAGAGTTTATTTCCCAGACCATTTATGTTCCTTCGGTGTTTGAGTGTGTATGCAAGTGAGTGCTATCCTGTCTGTCTTATATGTCTAATCTGTGTATTTAGCTGAGATCAGCCCATATCCCTTTGGTGGTAATCAGGATCCTTCTTAGGACTGATTACAGGGTTCAGGGTCTGACAGGAGACAGGGTTAGGCTGGAGACTTGGACCTCTGAACCATTATCAGTACCTCCAAGGTAAGGGATTAGTTAGGACCCCAGTGTAGGGTCAGGTTAGACCCCGGTCCTCCTCTTTCCTGTTACAGCTCATCAAGTCCTCAAGATTAACCCTGAGTTCAACTATATCGTTTCTGCACATCAAGTCCTCAAGATTAACCCTAAGTTCTGCAGAGATTGTGTCAGGTAAATCTATTTTATACTTACATTCTGATGTTGCTAAACTATATGTTGTATAGAGTGTGGTTCCTGTATAAATAGTTTACTGACATTGTATTCATATCATTAGACAGCGTGACATTTTCACTGGCCCTAAAAAATTATCTCTAGTTACCATGGATCCAGTAGCTCAGCTGGCTCTGCAGTTGCAGGGATTATCCATGGAGCTGACGGACATTAAGTCCAAAGTTTTGTCTCCCCTGGAGCAAACCAGAGTTGAACCTAAAGTAGCTCTTCCAGATAGGTTCACTGGTGGGCGAGACGAATTTTTTACCTTCCGGGAGGCATGTAAATTGTATTTTCGGCTTCGGCCGCGATCATCAGGGAGTGATGAGCAGAGAGTGGGAATTGTTATCTCACTTCTTCAAGGGGACCCTCAATCCTGGGCATTTTCCCTTCCTCCGGGATCCCCGGCTCTACAGTCTGTAGATCAATTTTTTACTGCTCTGGGATTGGTATATGATGACCCAGATCGGGTCTCTCTTGCTGAGACCAAATTACGTAAGTTACAGCAGGGAGATCGTCCGGCGGAGGAATTTGCTTCTGAGTTTCGTAGATGGGCCACGGATACTCAGTGGAATGACCCAGCTCTTAGGAGCCAGTTTTGTCATGGGCTTTCTGACAAATTAAAAGACGTTTTGGCTCAGTATGAGTCTCCTCCTTCTCTGGAGGCTGCTATGGCCCTAGCTATCCGTACTGATAGACGGCTTCGGGAGAGGAGTGAGGTAACTCCACTCCCTGTTGTTTCTCCACCTACTACTAAAGTCCCTTATGTTGAGGTTCCCCTTGTCTGTTCGGATGAGCCTATGCAGTTGGGAGGGACATCTTTTCGTAGTAGGGGATTGGCGGCACGCCGCAGGACTAGAAGGTGTTTTTTCTGCGGGAAAGAGGGACATTTTGTTGGAGAATGTCCATCCCGTGTCTTGTTAAGTAAAAAGTCGCCGGAAAACTGCTAATCCCAGGTTGTGTGGTGGACGACAACCTGGGAGTATGTATTTCATCCGCCGGTTCTTCTCAGTTCCTTGTACCAGTGGAGGTGGTGGTTGGTACTAGAGTGAAGAGATTGTCTGTTCTTCTGGATAGTGGTTCTGGGGCTAATCTGGTTGACGCTCAGTTTGCTCAGGCTCAAGGTATGCATCTGAGAGTATTGGTCAAACCGATCCCTATTTTCTCCATTGACGCCAGGCCTCTCGGCCAAGGTAGCTTTGTTCATTAGGTTTATAACATTGACCTTCGGGTAGGGGCAATACATAGGGAACAATTATCTTGTTATGTGTTGGAGGGTCTACCTACTCCATTGTGTTGGGACTTCCTTGGCTGGTTAAACATAACCCTGTGATTAATTGGCAGTCCAGAGAGATAGGCCAATGGGGTGAGTTTTGCAAAAGCAACTGCATGAACACAGTCATCAGTGCGGTCGTGCCTAGTACATTGCCTCCTTTTTTGGAGGATTTTGGGGATGTTTTCTCTGAGGAGGGGTGTCGGGAGTTGCCTCCTCATCGCGTGTATGACTGCTCTATTAATCTACTTCCTGATGCTAAGTTGCCTAAAGCTAGGTTGTATAATCTTTCTGGTCCTGAAAGACAGGCTATGAAAGATTATATTTCTGAAAGTCTGGCCAAAGGGCATATTAGACCTTCATCTTCCCCTGTGGCCGCGGGGTTCTTCTTTGTGAAGAAAAAAGATGGAGGCCTACGCCCTTGCTTGGATTTCCGCGAACTTAATCGGATTACTGTTCGAGATCCGTATCCACTCCCTCTTATTCCTGATCTCTTCAATCAAATTGTTGGCGCCAAATGGTTCTCTAAATTGGATCTCAGGGGGGGCGTATAATCTGATTAGGATAAAAGAGGGGGATGAGTGGAAAACGGCGTTTAACACGCCGGAGGGACATTATGAAAACCTGGTCATGCCTTTTGGTCTGACTACTGCTCCAGCAGTATTCCAACATTTCGTTAATGACATTTTTCGTCACCTTGTGGGGGTGTTTGTGGTCGTATATTTGGATGACATTTTAATTTACTCGCCAGATCTTGTGTCTCACCAGGAGCATGTGAGACAGGTGTTGCAGATCTTGCGAGACAATAAACTATACGCCAAACTGGAGAAGTGTGTTTTTGCCGTAGAGGAACTTCAGTTTTTGGGTTTTTTGGTGTCAGCCTCCGGTTTCCGGATGGACCCTGAAAAGGTGAGAGCAGTGCTTGAATGGGATCAGCCAGGGGATCTTAAGGCTCTGCAGCGTTTTTTGGGGTTTGCTAATTACTACCGGAAATTTATTTGTAATTTCTCGTCTGTCGTCAAACCTCTCACTGACATGACGAGAAAAGGGACGGATTTTTCTAAGTGGTCGGACAAAGCTTGCCAAGCCTTTTCCTCTTTAAAAAGATGTTTTGCTTCGGCACCCGTTCTCATCCAACCAGATGTATCTCAGCCGTTCATTGTGGAGGTGGACGCGTCTGACGTAGGGGTGGGTGCTATATTGTCCCAGGGTCCGTCCCTGGTAAATGGCATCCGTGCGCTTTCTTTTCTAAGAAATTGTCGTCCGCCGAAAGGAATTATGATATCGGCAATAGGGAACTTTTGGCCATTAAATTGGCTTTTGAAGAATGGCGTCACTTTTTGGAGGGGGCAGTCCACCCGGTCACCGTTATTACTGATCACAAGAACCTGCTGTATTTAGAATCCGCTAAGCGTCTGAATTCCAGACAAGCTCGATGGTCGTTGTTTTTTACCAGGTTTAATTTTGTCGTCACTTATCGTCCGGGGTCTAAGAATGTAAAGGCTGATGCCTTGTCTCGCAGTTTCCCAGGGGCCGGGAAAACGGACGATCCGATTCCTATCCTTCAGGAGGGGGTGGTAGTGTCGGCTGTGTGTTCTGAGCTTGAGGAGGAGGTGTTGGAGGCTCAGGGGGACGCCCCTGCAGGACCTCCAGGGAGACTGTTTGTCCCGAATCAGTTGAGACAAAAGGTTATTGAGGCACATCATAATTCTGCTTTAGCAGGACATCCAGGGAGTAAGGCTACTTTAGATCTCCTTTCCCGCCGATTTTGGTGGCCTAACGCTAATAAAGATGTTATAACTTTTGTCGCGTCCTGTGGGGTTTGTGCTCGCTCTAAAACTCCTCATACCCGTCCGTCTGGGACCCTTTTACCCTTGAAACTTCCGGAGCGTCCATGGACTCATTTATCTATGGACTTCATTACGGACCTTCCTCCGTCGTCTGGGAATACTGTCATACTGGTGGTTGTTGACAGGTTCAGTAAGATGGCACATTTCGTTGCTCTTCCGGCACTCCCTAATGCTAAAACTCTGGCGCAGGTGTTCATTAGGGAGATCGTGTGACTTCATGGGTTGCCTTCTGATGTGGTGTCAGATAGGGGGTCTCAGTTTGTGTCCAAATTTTGGAGGGCATTTTGTTTACGTCGGGGGATGCAATTGTCGTTTTCCTCGGCTTTTCATCCACAGACCAATGGTCAGACAGAGCGTCTGAATCAGAGTTTAGAGACATATCTCCGGTGTTTTGTATCGGAGAACCAGGAGGACTGGTCTTCTTTCTTGCCTCTGGCAGAGTTCGCTCTTAACAACAGGCGGAGCGAGTCCACTGGTAAGTCCCCATTTTTTGGGGCATATGGTTTTCATCCCCAGTTTTGTACTTTCAATGGGGGGGGTCCTTCTGGGGTTCCTGAGGAGGAGCGTTTCTCGTCGTCACTTGCTTCTGTGTGGCGAGGTGTATTGAATAATTTGAGTAATATGGGGAACCGTTACAAACGTATGGCTGATAGGAGGAGAGTTTCTGGTCCAGATCTGAATGTGAACGATCTGGTATGGTTGTCTACCAGGAATATAAAACTTAAAGTGCCCTCCTGGAAACTGGGTCCCAGATTCATCGGGCCGTACAGGATCAGTTCCATAATTAATCCTGTGGCATTTCGTCTGGAACTCCCTTCTACGTTTAAAATTCATAATGTGTTCCACAAGTCATTACTTAAAAGGTATGTGGCACCAGTCATACCGTCACCTCTACCTCCTCCTCCAGTGTTGGTCAATGGTAACTTGGAATTTCAAGTATCAAAAATCATTGACTCTCGTCTGAATCGCCGGTCCCTTCAGTACTTGGTGCATTGGAAGGGGTATGGTCCGGAGGAGAGGACGTGGGTCCCTGCGTCTGATGTTAACGCAGATCGTTTGGTTCGGACCTTCCACAGAACTCACCCGGGCAGGCCTGGCCCTGAGGGTCCGGAGGCCCCTCGTAGAAGGCGGGGTACTGTCATGTGTGCATTGCCACGAAGATCGTTGCGGTTGCACATTTTGACTTCTCACAGCTGAGTTGCTGTTTCTTTGTGTTTGGCAGCTAGGGAGTTAATTCTGTCTGTGCTCGGTGCTGGGACTGGGTGCAGTTTCTCCCGGCTGCAATTGATTATTTGTTGATTGGTTTCCTTTAAATTCCTGGTTGTCTGCTTTGGGAGTTGCCAGTGAAATCCTTCATGCAGACCACAGATAGGAATGAATCTGTATAGACTTAAGTTGAGAGCTCCTTAGCTGTTTTAAGCTCAACTTACTTAGAGTTTATTTCCCAGACCATTTATGTTCCTTCGGTGTTTGAGTGTGTATGCAAGTGAGTGCTATCCTGTCTATCTTATATGTCTAATCTGTGTATTTAGCTGAGATCAGCCCATATCCCTTTGGTGGTAATCAGGATCCTTCTTAGGACTGATTACAGGGTTCAGGGTCTGACAGGAGACAGGGTTAGGCTGGAGACTTGGACCTCTGAACCATTATCAGTACCTCCAAGGTAAGGGATTAGTTAGGACCCCAGTGTAGGGTCAGGTTAGACCCCGGTCCTCCTCTTTCCTGTTACAGCTCATCAAGTCCTCAAGATTAACCCTGAGTTCAACTATATCGTTTCTGCACATCAAGTCCTCAAGATTAACCCTAAGTTCTGCAGAGATTGTGTCAGGTAAATCTATTTTATACTTACATTCTGATGTTGCTAAACTATATGTTGTATAGAGTGTGGTTCCTGTATAAATAGTTTACTGACATTGTATTCATATCATTAGACAGCGTGACAGGGGGTCATATTTTGTGCAGACAATATAGTGAGGGGTAATTATTTATTCAGGGGCTTAGCATACAGCAGATATTTTTATTCAGAAGCATTATAATGACACTTCTATCTTTAAGGGCATCGTGTGGGGATGAGCTGCAGAAGACTGGAGAATATAGAAGTCTGCTGAGACGAGCTGCGGATGAGAAAACTCATCATGGGGTCTGAACAAGATGAAGAAAGGAAGGAGAACAACTCCAGAGATGACGTCATCTATCAGGTACCTGGGTGTAAATGTTATTTCTGATACTAATTCTCATATTTGCATTTATGTTAGGAGCGTTAAAGGGGTTCTCCAGGTTTGTGATGAGTCTGTAGTCATTCTTTGTGACTGCAGACTTCTGAATTCTCACAGTGTGCACTGCTCGCTGTCAGGATTCTGTCGTGCTGGCGATTTACATACATGCGGTCATATGCTGACTAGACGTGTGGCCTCATTCAATGAAAATGAACTGAACGAGGCCGGGCACGTCTAGTTGTAATGTGGCCAGAAATATACAAATCACATACTTGTGCTGACATGACCGTCTATTGGCAAGGGAGAATCCTAAAAGTGTGCAGAGCATTCGTTCACAAGCATTCGTTCACAAGCCTGCAATGTCAGGATTCAGCTCTGCAGGTTCCAGCAGTCATTACATGGACACTTCACTCATATGCGATTTTCATACTTATGGTCCTGTGACAATGAGCTTCTCTTCCTGCGTCTCTCAGTTTTTCACTGAACATTGAGAGCGTTAGGGAGAGCAGCTCGTCAGTACATGATTAACTGTGCAAATCGCATATGTCTTTGGAGGGGGGTGCCAAACTTGAACGGGTGCCAGAAAACCTAGATACACCTCTGTTTCCCGCACTGCACTGAGAATCAGCCGCCACGCCCCCCTCACGATGCATCCATGTAGCTCTCGGGGCCGGCCACGCCCCCTCTCTTTTTGCCAGCCACGCCCCCTCTTCATGCTGGCCACACACCCTCTGCATACATGTCCTCGCTTAGTGGAGGCCACGCCCCCACTGTATCGGCCACGTCCCATATTGATGCTGGCCATACACGCTCAAGATGCCTTCAATAGCCTCTCTGCTGCATGCCAAGCCCCCTCTGTGTTATGGCAACGCCCCCTTTGCCTGCCTCTGCTACCCAAGAAGTATCCTCACATGTTACCCCAGCTCATCTCCACAGCAAAAACTGTTCTCCTGCAACCTGAGGTAATAATTTGACCCAGCAGCAGCCAGGTCCTGCAGGAGAGGAAAGCAGTGGAGGTTGATTCCGGGCCCTGACAGTTTCAGGGCAGTCTCTCAGGGCAGTGAGTCACTGCAGTCTCAGGGCGGACCCTATGCCTGCAGGCAGGGTGGTGTATGGGGCTCTGTGAGCTTGGAATGGCCCCCTTTTTTGCCTCTGCTCACGGGGCCTCAGGGACAAGATTCGGCAGGTTCTGTATTCATCTAAACGTGCAGAAGCGCGTTCAGCTGAAATGCATTGTTTCCTGCTAGCCCAGGAATAGTTAATAGCCGTCAGCCAATCAGGGGCTGGCAGCTGACGTGAGTGCGTGGGTCGCCGGCATATGTTAGTCATGCGCCGCCGCGTACCGCGCTGCCTATGAAGACCACCCGCCCTCTTGACTAGAGCTTGCAGCGGCGAAATATATGCAGCTAACATGCACCTGTCCACGGAGAGCGGGTGTTTGTGCCAGGTGATGAGATGCGAGTCACATACAAGTGTGACTCCAGCCGAAGGAAGAGGACAACTCTGGACCACGGCCGGGTGAGGAAGAAGGTGGAGGATGACGCTGGACTGTGGCCAGGCGAGGAGGACGTCGCTGGATCGTGGCTGGTAGAGGAAGAAGGCGGAGGATGACGCTGAATCGCGGCTGGGTGAGGAAGAAGGCAGAGGAAGACGCGGGACCATGGCCGAGTGAGGAGGAACCTTTTTTTTTTGCAGTACAGGCCGCAATATGGGGACAGACAAATGGGGGAAGGATGAAAATATATGGGAGGTGACACATGAGGATAGGGTTGGAGTGGCCTGCCGGGACAGCGGATAATCCCCTGGTGGGCCCCAGATCCTCGTGGGCCCACATGCTGGACATAGAGATGGCCCGCCAGTAACCTTGGGCCCACTCTATATCCGACCACGGGCCTATCAGAAACTGCAGCCACATGTTGCAAACTAGGGTATTAAGATGGCCGCTGACGTTTGGGCCATGAGACGTCATTGCTATGCACCGCGCTGATGTCAGCTCCCGGCACATAGCATTGACATTTAATGACCCCCGATCTATCAAAGGCCGCACACGTAAGCTAGCAGCCTATGATAGGCCGGTGGCCATTGAACATCACTGCTATGCGCTGACATCAGAGCAGTGCATAGCAGTGAAGTGAGATGGTCCAAACGCTGGCGGGAGCATGAAAATGGAGTGGCTGAGCAGGTAAGATGGGTGATGAGATCAGAAGGCTCATCACTGCTGCATGTCCCTCATGCCCACTTATTGCAGCACAGCTCACGCAGGGAAGGGAGACAGCGCACAGAAGGAGAAGCCAGCGTAAAGGGCAGGGGACAGCGCACAAGGTGGAGAAGACAGCGCAAGAGGGTTAGAGACAGAGTGTACAGGGGGAACACTCCGGGGATTGCTTCATGGATCGCTTCACTTTCACTTATTTTGGGCGAAACTGACAGCCAGAAGTAACAAGAACTGCTGCTGCTCTCCAACTCTTTCTGGATGTAAGTTATGTTTAAAGGAAGTGAGAGTGAAGTGCCCGGTTGATTGACTGCACGGCTCACGTGAGATAACATCAAGTGAGACCTGGCACCAATAATGCTGAAACAATGCCGCAAGGTGAAATATATTAATTGAGAAGGCGTTATGTGAGTAGTGGACAACCCTTTACGGTTGCACTCACATCAACGTACAGTGAAATAAATAATTATTTGATCCCTTGCTGATTCTGTAAGGCTACTTTCACACATCTACACTACACTACATTTCTCGGGTTCAAAAGTTCAGGACGGATCCGTCTAAAAACCTGATCCGTCACATCAGTTTTTTACAATCTTCGCTGGATCTGTCTTTTTTAAACTTGGATGGATTGTGCCTGATTGTAAAAAAAGGATGTGTGAAAGTAGCCTAAAGGCACTGTCACATAGCGATCGCACTAGCGATCACGACAACGACACGACCTGGCGAGATCTGTTATGTTTCGGTAGCTGAGGAGAGATTGCAAAAATAGCCAAAGAAGCGATACACCAGAGATGCTGGAAACTATTGGATTGCAGGACCCTAAACTAACCGCAACACTAGAAGTAGCCGTGGAGTGTAACAACGGTGATCCTAGATGCCTCGTCACAGCCGGAGAGATAGCTACACCTAAAGGCAGAAAGATGAATGCTATCTGCCCTGTAGCAGAATCCCCAAAGAATTAGGAAGCCCCCAAACATGTAATGGCGGTTAGACCAGAAGAAAATACGAACACAGACAGAAAATAGAATGAGCAAACGCTGGGGCCCAATCTGTCTAGATAGAAAAGTATAGGAAAGAATTCTGACTGCAACCCAAAAAAATCCTGACAAAAATACCAACACTTCTGATTAACAAAAAACCTGAGATCACACGATCTACCACCTAAATCAGATCTCTGGTGTAACACACAGCAATTCAGCAAATAAAAAGTGACACAGGAACAGAGCAAAAGTGCAAACACAAACTGAGCACAATTGCAGCGCCAGGCCCCAAAAGGGGACCAGGCTGAAGTCTACTGCTAAGCAGAAAACCAGCAAGGAAAATCCAACCAGAGGAAAAAAAACAGCGAATCACTTATCTGAATAAGAGCAGGAATGCAAGCTGAGCTCCAAGCAAGACATGGAAGAACAATTGATTACCGGCAAGGCTGAAGGGAGTTCAGGTCACTTACATCAGACCATTCAGAGCCAGCTGAAGGCCATTCAGCAATTAGTTCATTACCCTCAGCAACCACTGGAGGGAGCCCAAGCTCAGAAGTCGCCTCCAGAGTATTCACAACAGAGATCGCTAGTGCGATTGCTATGTGGTCACTAGTTAGCTTCCAAACATAAAGATCTCATCAGAGATCAGCGATCTGTATAACGACCTCTGCGGTCGTTGGGAAAACCTAGTCCCACCTGCGACGCTGGTAAAGTCGTTCATAAAGGGTGTCACACTCAGCGATTCAGGCTCACCATCGGGACACCAACGACCAAAAAACGGCTCAGAACGTTCATAAGCGATCAACGACATCTCAGCAAGGGCCACATCGCTGCTACATGTCACACACAGCTGCGTCGCTAACGAGATCGCTACTGCGTCATAAAATCGGTGACTCTTTAGCGATCTCGTTAGCGATCTCGCTTAGTGTGACAGTACCTTAAGTACCTTAAGTTTGCCCACCGACAAACACATGAACAGTCTATAATTTTAAGGATAGGTTAATTTTAACATTGAGAGATAGAATATCAAACATAAAATCCAAAAAAATCACATTGCATAAATTATATAAATGTATTTGCATTTTGAAGCGAGAAATAAGTATTTCATCCCTCTGACAAACAAGACTTAATACTTGGTGACAAAACCTTTGTTGGCAAGCACAGCAGTCAGATGGTTTTTGTAGTTGATGATGAGGTTTGCGCACATGTCAGGAGGAATTTTGATCCACTCCTCTTTGCAGATCATTTTTAAATCAGTGATTAAGCAAATGGATAAAATTTAACTTTTAATAGACTTTTTAAAAAAACATAACACATAAATCACCAAGTATAAAGTGAACCCCTAAACCACACACAAAACACTGACAAACTAATAAAATTACACTAGGCCAAATTGCCTTGAATTAATGGGTAAAAAATACCTCTGGGAATGTTATACACTAACGAGTGTTGATGGACCAATTACATAGTGTCACTTGCACAGGAAACAATCTGTATCCAACCTGCGACCAACTATGCACAGGAAACAATCTGTATCCAACCTGCGACCAACCAAAAAGTGACAATGTGCACCACTAACTATTGTAAACATAAGACTGAGTAGAGAGCATATACAGTTTCATGATGATCGAATGCCCATGTAAACCATTGAAGGTAAAACTAATACAGAATACTATTCCTTCAGAGATGCTGAACACAAATGATGATGATCAATAGTCTTGTCAGTCACAGTAATCAATGAGTGCTGGCAAGTCACACTCTAGATATATTTACAGTCAGGTGATAAATATGTACAGCCAGAGGTATATATTAATATTGCAGCACATAAGGCAACACAGTAATGAGTATGCGCTTAGTATCACTGATATCCATAACCGGAGTATAACTATCTGCAGGGCCGGCGTCATCACCCGGCCTACCCGGGCAAGTGCCGGGGCCCTGAGCAGGCAGGGGAGCCCACTCGCCGTCGGGCGCCCCGGCGCCCGTTAGCGGATGAGAGCGGTACCAGCGCCGCCACTGGGCCCCCCGCTTGCTCAGGGCCCTGGCAGCAGCCGACGCAATACTTACCTCTCCCTGTGCCTCCGTAGCTCCGGGCTCCAGGGGGCGCCTGCAGGCGCCGGACAGGTGAGATGTATGTGTCTGTGTGTGTGTATCAGTGTGTGTGTATGTGAGAGAGTGCTGCGGTGCTGTCTGTGTGTGGTGCTGTATGTGTGATAGTGGTGGGGGGAGGCAGTGATGGTGGCGAGGAGCCGGAGGCGATGATGATGGGGAGGCAATGATGATGATATTGGGGAGGCAATGATGATGATGATGGGGAGTCTTTCCACAGCGTCCTTTCCTGAGCCGGCCCGTAACAGTGCAGAACGCAGCGCAGAGGAGAGCTCCATATTTTGTATGGAGCATTATATGGGGACCAGTATCCTGTATGGAGCATTATTTGGGGTCCAATATTTTTTATGGAGCATTATATTTGGCCCATAATACTGTATGGAGGACTATGTGGTGCCCATAACATTGTATGGAGGACTGTACTGTCCAGTCTGTACTGTGCGCTGTGAGGATTTGGCGGTTTTTGAGCTATTGTACAATTTACAATAGATATCACTCATGTAATGGAAGAAGTGAAGTGTTTGGAATTGTACTATACCCATATTTCTCTGCAGTATCTGTGCATCATGAATCATAGTCTGTGTTAAAGGGGCCCACTGAGACTCTTTCGCCCGGGGCCCATAAAAACCTGGAGCCGGCCCTGACTATTTCATAAATTCAATGAGAATCCACAAGTGGAATATCAGACTAAGCCACGTAATGCGGGTAACATATAACGATCTCACCGCCTTCCAGGTACGATCCTCCAGTAAAGATACCACCACGAGGTTAACCTATGCATGGAGGGGGAGAAAAAGACATAACACCCGCAGTTGCCTTTATGAGTTAATGCGTCTCCTGACGAGTTTCATCCTGAGAATCATCAGGGGAGCTGAATGGCATCAATTCATGCTGCTGTTATACTGTTCGCCAGCATTACCGGCGAGGTTTAAAGGTAAATGAAACAAGCGCGTCACCTCCTCCCTGGAGTCAGCGTGTGACGCGTCTTCCGGCCTGTGGAACGCACTTCCGGTACATGGAACGCAAGAGGCGTGCTGCAAAGCTAAACGTCACACAGTGACGTGCAGCCTGGTAAAAATACCGCCCATCTTTGAGAGCCAGCTTATTCAGTGATCCACAGATACCGGACATATATATAAACGCACAGAGCGGTAAGAGACAGCATCAAACAAACCACTTAAATCATAAGTGCAAATAAATACACCGGTGACGTTTCTTTACATAACGTGACCGGAATTCCCAGTGGCATGATTCAAGTATACCACAATTCACATAGCATCGGCATTTTTCAGTGGGGAAAGATGATAGAGAACAGGGAAAATATGAAAAAACAATGCATTATATCTGTGCAAGTACTTTTAGACTTAGAAAGGGTATAGCCTCAGATCCAAACATAAGGAATCTATAAGATAGAAGAAACAGCCTCATCATTATAATCCATGGCTTTGGATTAAGCTGTTTCTTATACGGCAATCATGACAAACAGGAGCAAGTTTGGCCTGTGTAAAAAACGCACACACCATGTTATTCCATAATAAAGAAGCTCTCTGTTAGCACTATACGTGCTGTACAGACCTAAAGAGGATGAGATACAAACATGGAGACAATATAGGGCAGCATCCCCACCGCATTAAGGAGGGACGGAGACAAAGACACAATGAACCAGTGATAATAAGGAAATGACCCAATGTAAAATTAAACCGCAGAGGAGGCCAACGAGAGTTGTGATCAATGAAAAACAGGGCGAGCCACCTGGTGAAACCCACCCCCTACACAGGGAGAGTAAGGTGCAGGCCGCCGAAATCCAGAGGATCCAACCCTATCACGTAAGTCGGCTCATGGTGAGACAAGAATGTTATAAAAATGCTTCAAGAAAAAAAAGAGATCACAAAAAGCAGCCAAAGGACAGCTGTTCATTTAAACCAACAGGAGATGTGGTCTTCAAAACAAAAATCCACCTACATTCCCTCTGCAAAATCATCTTGTCCCAGTCACCTCTCTTTGCGGGGGCAAGACCTTATCAATACCCCAGAATTTTATGAGCCATTTTTAAATCAGTAAGATTTTGAGGCTGTCGCTTGGCAACCCAGAGCTTCAGCTCCCTTCATAAGTTTTCTATGGGATTAAGGTCTGGAGACTGGCTAGGCCACTCCATGACCATAATGGGCTTCTTTTTGAGCCCATCTTTTGTTGCCTTGGCTGTATGTTCTGGGTTATTGTCGTGCTGGAAGACCCAGTGTGATCAGCAGTGCTAAATGTGTGGTTGGGGCATAGATATGGGTGTGACTAGTTGTGAAATGGGTGGTCAGAGGCATGGCCTAAAATTTGCATTAGTACACCCGCAAACTTTGTCCCTCTTTCGCTTCTTCAAAAGTTGGGAGGTATGGATATGTGAGACATTGAGGGGAATTGTGTGCGAGAGCCGTTATGTTTCCCCTAGAATGTGCTTAGAAGCATACTGAACCCGCTGGAGTGCATTGTAATCACAGCTACATCTGTGGTTGCAATACAGCATAAAAGTGTGGATTTGGTCAAGCTATTTGACCAGGTCAAACCCTCATGTGGGCTATTTTTGGAGAGAACCACGGGAACGGGTTTGGTAGACTGTATTGGATGACCCGCGTGCGATCCGGAGGATAACGTTTGCCTTTACTTTGTGAGCTATGAAAATACTTTTACGTTGCACTATGGGTCACTGCCTCTTTACCGCACTGTGTGAACACCACTTCATTATAGTTGCCTACAACAGACAACCTTCCATATTAGCGCAGCGATTTCAGCAGGAGATATTGTTGTCTACTAAGACGACCTTTCATACTAGTACAGGGACGTCAATATTTCAGCAGGAGATATGGCTGCCTACTACAGACGACCTTCCAGACTAGTCAGGGGATTTCTGCCTCCTCATTATGAGGGACACAGCAGCGCCAGTCACAAATGTTTTCCTCAGAGATCCGCCGCTCCCGCCCAAAGAGCAAGCAGCCAGGCTGTAGGCGGCAGTAACCCAATGTATCCTGGAGCCTAGTGTACCAAAAGAGAAAGTAAAGACAGGGGGCGCTGTGCCTGCAAAAGTGCATGGCATGCGTCTATGTGCATAGGAGAAGGAAAACAAGGAAATGGTGGAGACAGAGCTGCCCAGTGATTACATGCCAGCCCCGGCGGCCGCGCATTGATGGGTTAAACACTGTTTGGCCCAGGAGGATGGATTACGAGTTTAAGAGCAAGCTGTCCGCCGAGCGGGAGCGGGTGGAGGATCTGTTTGAATATGAAGGTTGCAAAGTGGGTCGTGGAACCTACGGGCATGTTTACAAAGCCAAGAGGAAAGATGGGTGAGTGGCAGCACGGGCTGGAGGGAGGGCGGAGGGGCGTGTATAGGGCGGCGTGTGCCCGCTCTCAGTGGATCCCTCCAGAGTAATAGCGCGGGAGTGTGTACAGCGCCCTTTGTGTGTGAGGGGAGCACGGACATGTAGAGAGACAGGACGGCGGCTGTCAGTTATTGATGGGGACGTCGTGTGTTGCGCTGCTAGTCGCGCCCTCCTCCTCCTCTGCACACGCCCGGGATGCTGCTGCTGCTGCTGCTGAACTTGTGTTGGGGGAGGGGAGAGCAGGCTACCACTGTTTATGTTGGGGTAAGCCAGCCTTGTGCCCGCCCCTGCTGGAGATGCCTGCACTGCCGCCCCTGTCTGCTGCTCTGCTGTCCCTTCTCATGTGTTGTGGTCACCGACGTAAAAAGTTAGAGGAAATGTTTCCAAGATGTAGAAGCATGAATTTAGATTTTGGATTTCTTCACACATTCTTCAGGGTTAGGAAGGGAAGGACTGAACTATACAGAGTGTGCAGGAAAAGATGGGCTGATGGGGACAGCACTGGTGTCACAGCTGAGGACATTGCATGTAGCATGCGGCTGCCCTACAACTTGTCTGCGACTCTTAGCTCTGATTTTTGCTACAAAATATGCAGATAAGACGCATGTGTCTTGCATTGAAGTCTACGGCAAGTGAGCTGAGAACAACTTGCGACCAGCTACAGAAAGTCCGACACATTGGTAAACATTTTCAGTTTTGTGCCACAGGCGCCAAAGGTTGCAGAGTCACACCATAGGACATCCTCCGATGTGGCAACGCACCGCTGCGATTTCAATGTTGTGCGACAAGAAGTCGCTGTGTAGTCCTAGCCTCAAGCTACAAATAGGAAGCTTTGAATATACATTGCTTTTTTGTATGGCACTGATTCAGAGTTAAAAGAACCTGTCATCAGGATTTTGTTCCCCAAATGATGACATGTAAAGGCACTTTAAGGGTCTGTTCACACGGTCAGTATTAGGCAGCGCTTTGGGCACAGCACATCCGCTCCATCCAAAGCGCTGCCGGCTTTTGAGCGCAAGTGATTCTGCAAGTGTTCATTGAACCGTGCAGAATCACTGCGTCCCATTACATTGTAATTAGGGTGACTTTTTCTGGCGGAGACTGAGTGTCCTCGCAAGATAAATTGACATGCTGCGGTGGGTAAAGACGAGCCGCATGTCCGTCTACGCAGGGAAGCCGAAGGCGGGCGTGCACGGATAGTGGAGATGGGATTTCATGAAATCCCATCCACTATGCTGTAACATCTGGCCGCTGCGGGTTTGATGCTGCAGATGTACGCAGCGTCAAACCCGCAGCGTTTACTGACCGTGGGAACATAGAATAACAGTAGACGCATTTGGCTATGTATTCGATTCTAGCGGTTGAGGAGAAGATATAGAATTTTTTTTTCGCCCATCCATTCTGTGAGTCTGCATAGATTACACTGCACTCAGATGTCACTCGAGTGCAGTCTGATGTTTTCCACACACTCCTTGACTTGCATAACTGAGTGCGATCCAAATATCAGTTGAAACTCAGGCATTTTTTCCTCGGACAGATTCTGTCCGAGGAAAATATCGGACATGTGCATGACCCTATAGAATAAAATTGATTCGAGTGCGATCTGGTGTTTTGTCATATTGCGCTCAGACCGATAATCGAGTCGTGTGCCCACGCCATAAGACTGATTAATGTCAGCACTGGTGGTCCTGGAACTGTGTTGCTGTGGAATGACCCGTGACGCCAGGCACCCAGTCAGCACTGGCGTCACTGTCTCCACCTTTGGACATACTGAACATGAAGAAGAAGTCAGGGATCAGCTGTAGCCAGAGGGAGAGCGAGTGCCGGATCAGGAGATGAGTATAGGCTTTATTATTTTATCTGGGCCGAGCATTTAGCTTAAGAAGGGGTTGTCTTAGTAGTGGACAACCCCTTTAACTTTCTTGTAGAAATTTATTTTTCTGTTTTACAGCAATCCATAGTTGAAACTGAATGATAATGAGCTGCTAATGTAGTGGGGTGGGCACTGCACTAACAGCTCCCCTGCCTCCTTTCCTGAACTTCCAACCCACCGGCTGCCTCTTTTTTTTAGGACTGACAGGTTACTAAATCATAAGTAACCTGTCAGTCAGAGACTGGAAGCAGGCAGACACTACATTCCCCACCACCAACACATACCTCTCGAATATATATATATATATATTGTACCCATGAACAATTATTATGAAAATAAAAATATTAAAAGTGCACAAATTTGGTATCGCCGCATCCAGAACGACGCGACCTATAAAACTGGCCCACTAGGTAACCCCTTTAGTAAACACTGTAAAAATAATTTAAAAAAAGGCAAAAAACGATGCTTTATCATTATACCGCCGAACAAAAAGTCGAATAAAACGTGATCAAAAAGACAAGTGTAAATATAAATGGTGTCGCTGAAAATGTCACCTTGTCCCGCAAAAAATAAGCCGCCATACAGCTCCATCAGCTGAAAAATAAAAAAGTTCTACCTCTCAGAATAAAGTGATGCAAAATAATTATTTTTTTCTTTAAATTATTATTATTACTACTATTATTATTATTACACCTTTATATAGCGCCATTTATTCCATGGCGCTTTACATATGAAAAGGGAAAATATAGACAGGTACAATAAACATGTGCTAGACAAGGCACACACAAGTACAGAAGGAGAGAGGACCCTGCCTGCGAGGGCTCACAGTCTACAGGAATGGGTGAGGATACACTAGGAAAGGGTAGAGCTGGTCGTGCGATGGTTCAGTAGACTGAGGATCATTGCATGTTGTAGGCTTGTCGGAACAGGTGGGTCTTCAGGTTCTTCTTAAAGGTTTCCGTTGTTGGTGAAAGTCTGATGTTTTGCGGCAGGGAGTTCCAGAGTATGGGGGAAGCCCGGGAGAAGTCTTGTATGCGGTTGTGGGAAGAAGAGGTGAGTTTTTAATGTGTAAAAGCGCCAAAACATAATAAAACAATATGAATGTGGTATCGCTGTAATCGTACTGACCTGAAGAAAAAAGCTGCCTTATCAATTTTACCACACCCTAAGATCGCAGTAAGGCTCAGTGCACATCTATCCTGCGCTCTGTGCTGAGCATTTACATCGGGGTTTCCATGTAAATCTCTTAGAATACTTGATTCACTATTATTAGGCAGATGGAGACACTATCGACTTTGTTTGGCCTATGGTCAACTACAGTTCTGTGCATTTCTGAAAAGGACACTGCTGAACAGAGAGATGGAGTCCAGAGAAACTCTGATCCCTCATTATAGTGAATGGATCCCTCAGGGGTTTCATCTGAATCACATGATTCATAGATTTAGATGGAAACCGCAATGTAAGTTCTCAGTGTAGAGCACAGGATAAATGTGATGCAAAATGTTATGTAAAATGTTCCCAATAAAAACTTCAACTCAATCCACATAAAAAGCAAGTCTCCACTCAGGTCTGTCATCTGTTAACGGAATTATAGGGGCTTCAACGTTACTGGTAGTACAGAGGCTCTGGGAAAGCAAAATGACTCCTCACTCCCACCTTAAACAAAATCCATCAATTTCTGTCCTCCAAAATTTTAATGCCCTCCTCCCTTCTGACCCCCACGGTGTGCCTAAACCAACATTAGCAGTCAGGTTTTGCATTTCTGTAGCTATGAGAGCTTAGTCCTCATGAAAATATGTCTCCAGAAGCACAAGCTGGGCACAATGTATGGGCACTACAACGATGCAACGCATGGACACGGCAATGTAAGTGCACTACAATGGCAGATTTGCAAATTTCACTCAACAACATCCGTTGCTGTTTGTTTCTGGAAAACATCCAAAGAGTGAAAATTGGCAATATACCTGTAGATAAATTCCAAGAGAGGTGTAATTTCCAAAATGACGTCACTTGTGAAGGTAGGTGGGGTTCTGTTCTTCTAGCACTTTGGGGCTCTTTCTTTGTCCGTGTGGCTAAACAGTACTCTACAGCCACATATGTGGTATTGTCACGCTGTCTAATGATATGAATACAATGTCAGTAAACTACTTATACAGGAACCACACTCAATACAACATATAGTTTAGCAACATCAGAATGTAAGTATAAAATAGATTTACCTGACACAATATCTGCAGAACTTAGGATTAATCTTGAATGTCACGCTGTCTAATGATATGAATACAATGTCAGTAAACTATTTATACAGGAACCACACTCAATACAACATATAGTTTAGCAACATCAGAATGTAAGTATAAAATAGATTTACCTGACACAATCTCTGCAGAACTTAGGGTTAATCTTGAGGACTTGATGAGCTGTAACAGGAAAGAGGAGGACCGGGGTCTAACCTGACCCTACACTGGGGTCCTAACTAATCCCTTTCCTTGGAGGTACTGATAATGGTTCAGAGGTCCAAGTCTCCAGCCTAACCCTGTCTCCTGTCAGACCCTGAACCCTGTAATCAGTCCTAAGAAGGATCCTGATTACCACCAAAGGGATATGGGCTGATCTCAGCTAAATACACAGATTAGACATATAAGACAGACAGGATAGCACTCACTTGCATACACACTCAAACACCGAAGGAACATAAATGGTCTGGGAAATAAACTCTAAACAAGTTCAGCTTAAAACAGCTAAGGAGCTCTCAACTTATGTCTATACAGATTCATTCCTATCTGTGGTCTGCATGAAGGATTTCACTGGCAACTCCCAAAGCAGACAACCAGGAATTTAAAGGAAACCAATCAACAAATAATCAATTGCAGCCGGGAGAAACTGCACCCAGTCCCAGCACCGAGCACAGACAGAATTAACTCCCTAGCTGCCAAACACAAAGAAACAGAAACTCAGCTGTGAGAAGTCAAAACGTGCAACCGCGACGATCTTCGTGGCAATGCACACATGACAGGTATTTGCACATTCAGCAGAAATTACGTGACAAATTTTGGGGCCATTTTCCCCATGTGAAAATGTAAAATCTGGGGATAAAACAATTTTTTTTGTGGTAAAAATGTAATTATTTTTTATTCACTGCTCAAAATTCTGTGACACCCTCATGTTGTCAATATGATCACTGCACCCTTAGAAGAATTAATTGAGAGGTATAGTTTGTAAAATGGGGTCACTTATGTGGGGAGCTCTGCTGTTCTGTCACCTTAGGGCTATGCCTGTGTAATATGGCACCTGCAAACCATAACAACAAAATTTGCACAATAATATGGTGCTCCTTCCCTTCTGAGCTTTCCACTGTGCCTGCAAAGTATTTCCCGCACAAATTGCACAACAAACTGAGATCCAACATTGTAGTCGTAAAAATGTAATTATTCTTTCGTCACTGCCCAATGTTATAACATTCTCTGAGGCAGATGTGTTGCTATGCTCACTCCACCCATAGATGAATTCATTCAGGGGTGTAGTTTATATAGTGGGGTCACTTATGGAGGGTTTGCTTTTCTGGCACCTCAGGAGCGTTGCATATTTGACATGGAACCCTCAAACCATTCCAGCAAAATCTGCACTCCAATATGGAGCTCCTTCTGAGCTTTGCACTGTGCCTCAAAAGTAGTTTTCAAGCACATATGGGGTAATGGCGCACTCAGGAGAAATTGCACAACAAATTGTAACTTTTATTTTCTCCTATTACTCATTTTCTAAATGAAAAATTTGGGGCCAAAGCAACATTTTAGTGGAAAAAATGGTATTTTTTCCATTTACTCATGACCCAGTGTTATACAATTTTATGAATCGCTTGAGGTTTAAAAATACTCACTACACATCTAGATGAATTTCTCGAGAGGTGTAGTTTCCAAAATGGGGTCACTTGTGTGGGTTTCTGCTGTTCTGCAATCTGTTCCAGCCAAAATAACTTGTTTCATTTTCATTACTTAACGTTATAAAATTCTGTGAAGCACCTGTGGATTCAGGGTGCTTACCTTACCTCTAAGTAAATTCCTTGAGGGGTGTAGTTGTTTCCAAAATGGGATTAGATGTAGGGGGTTTCCACTGTTTAGGCATATCAGGGGCTTTGCAAACGTGACATGGCGTCTGCTATCTTTTCAAGCCAATTCAGTGCTGCAAAAGTCAAATGGCGCTCCTTTCATTACGAGCCCTGCCCTCCAAACAGTAGTTTTCCACTACAAATGGGGTAATGGTGTACTCTGGAAAGTTGTTTGGTGCCTCCTCTCTTCTTGTGATGCCGTCTTCCTTTTGTGCTTCGTGTGGATGATGCAGTGTTCCTGGCATAGCTCTCTGTCTAGTCAGGGCAGAGAAGTACACCTGCCAGGGACACTGTGTGGATGACGTAGGACATGTCATCTACACGAAGCACAGAAGGAGAACGGCATCACAAGAAAAAAAGTACAAGACCAGCGACACCGCTCGGACCAGACCATATAATAGGGAAGTATAACAAAATGTATATATTAGAATGCTCTGTATCAGGGCTGAATAAGCTTTACCTCGTGGAACAAACCTGGTGACCGGTTCCCTTTAATTCTTTTGTGTTTCATAATAGCCTGCGATGATTAAAAATTGTTGAATTTGCTGATACTTTTTTAGCTATCATTGCAGATGTATCTTTATCAGGTCAACATGAAAAATTCCTTGCAGCTACTTCTTTAGTTTAGTAGAGTTATATTGCTTCAGGGCTCCCAACCGTTCCAGATCCAGCGGGACAGTCTCAATTTTGACACTCCCACCCGCTATCCAGGCCGGGATTTTAGTTTTCCCGCACTGTGAATCAGCCACCACGCCCACCTGTCATTTCAGAAGGGGCTGTGTACAGATCGCCATACAATTCTCTCTATGCACAGCACACAGAAGCCCTCCCTGGCTCACGTGACCAGTCACATGACCGTGACATCATCACAGGTCCTGAAGCTGAAGTCCCTCCTCCTGCATTTGCTCAAGTTGCTCATATATGGCTGTTCTGTGCGCACAGGACCTGTGATGAGGTCACAGGAGGGGAGTCAAGGGTCACATGATCAGGGGCCTCAGTGTATGCAACTCTTTTATTATAAAATTATAAACAAAACATACTGTAATAAATAACAAAACTGTACAGAAATAAAACATAGCTAAAATAAGTAACAGAAACAAAAGAAACCAGCTTCAATAAACCAAAAAGTCCACAGTCCTTAAGGTACTGCCACACTAAACAATCCCGCTAGCGATCACAATAACGACGCATACTAATGCGATCGCTAGCGGGATTGTTTCTATATCGCTAAATGCAGTCACATTTAGCGATATAGTTAACGACGCTATCGCCGTTAGCGATCTTCTTAACGACTTTAGCGGTACAAAAGTACCGCTAAATCGCTAAGAAAAGGTGCCACACAGCGATTAGATACTTACCCAGCGGGAGCGCCGACGAGAAAATAGGGTCCGGAGCGATTCCAGCGACGAGCGAGATCACAGCAGGAAGCTCGTCGCTGGAAGCTGCCGCACTGAACAACATCGCTAACAGGATCGCTAAATAGTGACGTTTTTTAGCGATCCCGTTAGCGATATTGTTTAGTGTGGCATACCCTTTAGTCCTTCAAAGGTATTGCAGCTCCTTTTCAAAGGACCCCCAGCAGGAACATAACCCTTAAGGTACTGTCACACTAAACGAGATCGCTAACGAGATTGCTAATGCGTCACCGATTTTATGACGCAGTAGCGATCTCGTTAGCGACTCAGCTGTGTGTGACATGTAGCAGCGATGTGGCCCCCGCTGCGATGTCGCTGATCGCTCATGAACGTTCTGAGCCATTTTTTGGTCGTTGGTGTCCCGCTGGTGAGCCTGAATCGCTGAGTGTGACACCCTTTATAACGACTTCACCAGCATCGCAGGTGGGACTAGGTTTTCCCAACGACCGCAGAGGTCGTTATACAGATCGCTGATGAGTTGTGTTTGGAACATAACTAGCGATCACATAGCGATAGCACCAGCGGTCTTGCCAGGTCGTGTTTGTGTCGTGATCGCTGGTGCGATCGCTAAGTGTGACAGTGCCTTTAAACAAAATTAAAAATAAAACATAAAAGAAACATGAACACACACTGACACACTCACGCACCCCCTCCCCCAAAAAAAAGAAAAAGGCCTCACCTGGCCATACATACAACCTATATATACACACTACTATGTACACTACTATATACACAATAAGACGTGCACAAAAATATTTTTTTTTCCCCCCACCACACCACAGGTCCATGAGTTCATGCCCTTTTCACCTCAAGCTTGACGGGTCCATGAAAGTTTATGCCCTTAGAAATTTATAACCCTCGGGTCCATGGCAAGTTCCATGCCCTCCCCATCCACACAAAAACCCTCACCCAACCTAAACTATACCCCCCAAATATATAACTATTTACACTTATATACAAAACATAACATTAACAGACCTACCACACAAAAACACTACATTACTTTAAACACAACATTATAAACATTTATAAACATTAACACGATACACTGACCACATAACTTGCAAGGCCTAAGTTCAGCGTCTGCAAGCCCAATATCCATTATTTCCTGAATTTACAAAACAAAAAGCTAAGTGTGCCACACACCAGCCCAGCACCGGGAAACTGGAGTCCTAAGAGGCCCCATCCCTAACCACCAACACACGCACCCTGTCCCTCACCAACTAAATCTGTCCCTAAAAGAAAAGATACTGACCCTAACTATCCCTACCTGTCCCTACCTTTCCCTACTGTACCTAGCTTATCAAAACTAACTATCTAGCTATCCCTAGACTGGCCCTCCCTGTCCCTATCTGTCCCTACTTTTCTCTCCCTCAACACCCACACCACCTTATTTTACCCTACCAACAATCTCACACAGACCAGCTCTCCCTAGGGCACGTTAAAGGAGAAACCCCTCCAAAGCCAAGAGGCCCTCCTTGCACCCAGCCTCTCGAACTCCAAAGAGAGCACCTTCCCCAGGTCACCCAAGATGTTTCCAACCACCTCATCCCGGGGGAGGACTTTCCGCTGCGTGGAAACTAAACTCCGTGCATTCCAAGTGTGGAACCTAATGACTACACTAACTAGGAATAAAGTGCTCCATTCTCGGCCACCCAGGGATCTGAATGCCCTATAAGCCCTCTCCGGATAAGAAAGGGACGCCAGCCTAGGCCAGCCTATGGAAGCACCCACCCTGTTGTAGACCCCTGTATTAAAGGGACACTGAAGGAGGAAGTGCTCCATGCTTTCCAACATGTCGCCACACTCCTCACGGGGACAACCCCGATCATCGGAGCTCCTGCACTTCAGGTTGTCCCTTACATACAGCCTCCCATGGAAGCAGCGCCAGGCCAAGTCCCAAAACTTCAAGGGGATCCGCTTGGAATTTAATAACCCAAGCCCAACCTCCTGATCCCGGCCTGGGCAATCCTTGAGCACCAGGGGCTTCTGGAAATGGGTCAACAGAACCCTGCTGTCAAGGAATTTCCTCGACATGGTCCTGATTTCCCACATTCCTAGACCCCACCGGCGGATCACCTTCAGAACAGGGGTAGCATAAGCCGGGAGATGTCGGTGTGGTGTGCGCAGGTCCTTCACCTGCCCTCCTGTCTCCCATTCCTGGAAGAAAGGCCGAAACCAACCCCTGCAGGAGAATACCCACGGAGGAGCCCTCTCTGAATAGAGGTTGGCAATATTGATCTTAACAAAGGTGTTTATCAGAAACACCACCGGGTTGACCATACCCAACCCAACTAGTCTCCTCGTACGGTACGTGACCTCTCTCTTAATTAGGTTAAGCCTGTTCCCCCATAACAGCTGAAAGAACAGGCTATAGACCCGTGTCCAGAGAGGTTCTGGCAAGACGCAGACACTGCCCAGGTATATTAACAAGGGAAGCAGAAAGCCTTTGGCTAAGTTGACCCTTTCCCTCAGGGTTAAAGACCAACCCTTCCACTGGTCCACCTTTTGGGCGGCAATCTTAAGTCTGTCCTCCCAATTTTGCTGGGCGTAGTCCCCGGGGCCAAATTTGATGCCTAGGATTTTGGCGGAGGTCTGGGGCCCTGGAAGGGTGTCCGGGAGATCAAAACTAGGATCTCCCCCTCCCAGCCAGAGACTTTCGCACTTTTCCCGGTTGATCATGGACCAAGGACGCCTCCGAGTAGTGCTCGACCTCAGGCATGACCCAATCTGCCTCCTCTCTCGAGGACACAAAGAGGGAGACGTCGTCAGCGTACGCTACCACCCTCAGAGTGGCCCCCGGCTCTGCCCGGTCCATCCCGGCTCCCACCAACGGTCCACGATCTACCCTCCTCAAGAAGGGATCGATCGCCAACACGTATAAAAGTGGGCTCAGGGGACAACCCTGGCGGACCCCGGAACTCACCTCAAAAGGGTGACCAACCCAACGTTCACGAGTGGAAAAGTCTCAGCCCCCTGGTATAAGGTCTCTAACCAATTTACAAACCTCCCAGGCAGACCATACCTCAAAAGGACAGACCAGAGGTACTCGTGATTCACCCGGTCAAGGGCCTTCGCTTGATCTAAGGACAGCAAGTACCCCTTCCAGTGACCTGCCCTGCCCTGCTCCACTGCCTCTCGGACACCGAGCACAGCACTAAAAGTACTGCGGCCTGGAACAGAGCAGTGCTGAGCCCCCGAAAGGAGCCGGGTTGCAAACTTCACCAGCCGATTAAACAGCACCTTTGCCAGAACCTTCCGGTCCACATTGAGAAGCGCTATGGGACGCCAATTCTCAATACGGGACGAGTCTTTACCCTTTGATAGGATAATCAGGGCTGACCTCCTCATTGAGCTGGGAAGAGCGCCCAAGGAAAGGCACTCATTAAACACCTCAGTCAAGAGGGGGACCAAACTCGGATGTTAAGCCATCCGGACCTGGCGATTTTTTTTTTAATTTTTTTTTTGGGCCGAAGCCCATCAATGGCCAGTCTCACTTCCTCTTCCCTGATTGCTTCTACCAAAACATCAAGAGGGGGGGTCATCTCCTGGCTCAGGAATGGTCTCAGCCAGGAAAGATGACATCCCGTCTCGATCCAGATCCCTCTTTCCCAAGAGGCATGAGTAAAAGGATCTGACCACCTCCAGGATCCCTGATTTGGATTGGTTCAGGGAACCCGTACTGTCGATCAGTCCTGTCACCATCTTATAATTCACTGACATCTTACAGTTTCTGTAAGGGTCGGGCGAGCAGTACCTCCCGAAATCCCTCTCAAAAACCAAAGATGTGTGCCTATCATACTGACACCTCTTGAGCAAAGACTTCACCCTGGAGATCTCCTCACGGTCACCTCCAGTCGAGACGAGCTGCTCGAGTTTCCTCCTCAAGGCGTGATACAAGCGGTGCCTGTTCAGACTCCTGAGGCTCGAGAGCTTACGGAAGAACCCCGCCACCCTCTCTTTGAAGATCTCCCAGACACTCAGACTTACTGCTACAGAGATCCAAAAGCGGTACCTGGCTCTGAAGAAATTCCTCAATGGACTCTCACTTCCGCTTCTTCCAAGAGGGATGAATTCAGCTTCCACAGCCCTCTTCCAATCCGGGGTGTCTCTGTAACATTCAGAGAAAAGAAAATTAAACAGTGATCGGAGAATTCCACCTCAACGGCGGACACTGCAGAAAAGATGGCATCATCCTTCAAAAAAACCTATCTATCCTAGACCTACAGCTACCTCTATGAAAGGTGAAACCCCCGTGACCTGGGGTGTGCCGGATGTGGACATCCACCAGGTGAGCTTCGCTAGCTATAGTATTTAATGCTGTACTATCATAAGCCAGGTGGCCTCCGGGACCCCCCCTATCACGGGATCTCGTAATGGTGTTAAAATCCCCACCGAAGACCACCTGCCGGCTCGTAAAAAGGGCTTGATCTTCATGAAGAGACATTTACGGTCCCACCTGGATTGTGGACCATAGATGTTTGAGCCGAAGCTCCTGTCCCCTCATGAAAACGTCTAAGACCAGGCACCTCCCCATTTCTATCTCAAAAACCCGTCGGCATTCCACCTCCGCGGTCTCAAAAAGGACCGCCACCCCGCTATACGGCTCGGCCGCAATAGACCAGTATGAGGGCCCACACCTCCACTCCCTCCTGGCTTTATGGATGGCCCCCATGTATGTTAGTCTGGTCTCTTGCAAAAACAAAATTTCAGCCTCAAATCGGGTGAAAAAATCAAAGGCCGCAAATCTGGCCGCATCTGACTTAATACTGGCGACATTAATGGACGCCAGAGTCAACCGGGTGAGTCCCGCCATCATGGGTGATTGGGTTAGATGGCCTTCTTCTTCCCCATCTTTCCCCTCCGAAGAGGGGTCTGATCCCTTCCGTTTTAGGGAAGACGTGGTATCCATCCCCATGGTCTCCTTGCCTCCGGGTTCCAGGTATGTCCCCCCCAGAGGAAACGGCGTCCCCTGGGGGACGGACTCCGCCATCCCCTGAAGGCCCCCCAGATGCCGCCCCGACCTCCGTCTCAGCAGGGTCGTCGAGGGTTTGGTACCAGTTGGAGAGGGCGATCAGAGGGGAGCCGGTGAGCCCTTCCGTTGGCATACTTACGGTCAGGGGAGGAGGTTTGGAAGGCTTGACCACCTTCTTCCTCCTTCCGGTACGCTTTTTATCACCCCTCTCTACTGTAGGCAGATCCGTGACCTCCTCATCCACACTTTCATATTGGGAAGAGTTGTCTGAGTCAGTCAGGTTTTCCTCCCTCTCCATCCTCCTGCTCTCCTCGCATACCTCTTCCTCCCCCGGGGCCTCAGACACCGGCCACCGGCCTAGAGGGGGGACAGGCATCACCCCAGTTGCCTGAGGCTCTCCCCGCCCCTCAACCCCGTGGCGCTTTTCCTGTCTCCTCTGGTAAGAGGGACCTCTATTGGCCTTGTCCTTCCTCACTGACCCCTTAGCCCCTCTCCCGCCACCACCACCTGCCACAGCAGAGGTCGCGCCGCCAGGGTTTGCCCCCTCACGGTCTCCCCCCACCGGGCCTGAAGCGCATTGGTAAAGGAGCGAGGGCAGCGGCTATATGAGTGACCTACGTCACCACACAGGTGGCACCGAATGTCCTTGCAAGATGCGGCGAGATGACCTACGCCACCACACAAGGCATATTTCTGCACCTTGCAGCTTGCGCTGAAGTGGTGGGGCTCTCCGCACTAGTGGCAGACCTTCGGCTGCCCCTGGTAGAAGACCAGGATCCTGTCCTTCCCTAGGAACGCCGAGGAAGGGATGTGGGTGACGGTACCCCCTGAGACCTTCAACTTCATCATGAAGGTCCAGCCCCCCGACCAGATACCGAACTCGTCCCGATTTTTTTTTTGTGGATGTTCTTGACGTCCACATAACGGGAAAGCCACGTCATGATGTCAACGCCGAGAGTGACTCGTTACAAGTCACCACGGTCACTCTCTTAACGGCATTTTGGCGAGACAACGCCTGTACGGCGAAGTCTCGCTATCCGGGCTCCCCTTCACCAGCTCGTAATTCGACCAGAAGAGCTCTAGCCCCTCCGGCCAGACGAAACTGATGTCGAAGAATAGGGTGGCCGAGGGATGGATCAGGGCAATGATGTCCGTCGCCATGAAGTCCATCTTCAGGAGGAGCTCCACCACTCTACTCCTGGGTGGGCAAGCTTCACCGCCCCTCCAACGAAGACGGACCACATTCCTCCTGGCTGGCCCTTGCCCGGCTGTCGGGAGGGACCAAATGGTTTCCCCCTCCCTTCTATCTTGGAAGGCGGCCAGGCCATGTCTCTCCAACTAGAAAGACAGGTCCACCTCTCTTCCCTCTACATTGACCGACCGCTCTCCTTTTTTAAGGGCCTCCAGAAAACGGCGGTGCAAAACGCCGTCCCCAGAGTCCGGAGGCAAGGAGACCCCCTGAAAACCACCCGGAGCCCCAGCCGTGACCCCCGCAAAAGTACGGGGTCTCACGCCTGGAGGGCCAGATGGGCCAGCCCCTCCCTCACCGCCCGTGCTTCCACTTACACCTACACTCACTCCCTCCGCATTCACTCCCACATCCACTCCCACATCCCTGTCACTCATGTCACTCACCTCAGCCAATTCTTCTAAAATATCAATGTTATTTTCTTTGTAGTTTCTTTTTTTACCTGCTGGGGGCCTGGCTGATCAGTGCTCTGCCCCACATTGTTTTTGCCCAGGAGTGCTGCTGCCCCTTTTAGAGCCGCAGAACAGAGCCCACTCAGTAAGCTCTGCCTGGGCTCAGGAGCAGCAGCACTTCCCGGGCTCTCTGGCTCCATTTTTTTTTTTTCTGTTACATTTGGGGCAGGGCCGGGCTCTGCCTCTGCACCTTGCCCCCCACTGGAGACCTGCACTGGCCTCTCTTGGGGCACCGGAGCCCCCGCACCACCAGATGGAGGTAAGTGGGCTGGGGACCCCGGCAACCCCTTGCCAGCTCTCTCGGGCATTATTTTTTTGGGTGGGACAGAAGGCAGCGAGCCCGCCGAGGCCACGCTCCCCCCGCTGGTCACGGCCATGGCGGGTGGAGCGAAGGCCCGAAAGGCCACGCCCCCCGACAGCCACGAGCACAATGAGCGGAGCTGTGGCCGCTGAGGCCACGCCCCCCATCCAGCCACAGTCATAGCGGGTGGAGCAGTAGCCCGCAAGGCTACACCCCCCCGCCAGACGCGACAGCGGGTGGGTCAGTGGCCGAGGAGGACACGCCCCCCCTCGCAGGCCACCACCGCCTTCTTGTACCCACCACTCACTTTTGGCAAGGTCGGCCACTCCCCCTCGGCGTCCAGCGGCGGCGGGGCCCCCGGCGCGGACCCCTTATTGGGTCTACGTGCAGAGGACCCCGATCCTGCCATGGACACCGCCAGGGGAGCGACCAACAACTTGCATTTTTTTACTTGCTGCCTTATGGCAGACTCCGTCCCCTTTCTAGGTCTCTGGACCCCCAAAAGTGATCCAGTCTTAGCGGATCCGCGTGTGGGGGGGCCCAGAGACTCCAGCTCTCGCCGCCGGAGATGCGGCCCCGGCTGTATAGACTACAGGTGCCGGGCCAGCCGCCCCTGCCACAGAGGACTGGGCCCGAGCACCACCACCATCAATAATACCGGCACCGACACTCTCCATATCGCTGCCCGAGTCTGAGTTGCCACCACTAGGCATGGCACCCAGACCCGGGCAGACTCTCCTCTCCCCGCTCCCTTGCTGCGGACCCACCACAGGACAGGGGGCCCCAGGAAGGGGAGCATAGACGAATTTGTCTGGTGGTGACCTTGGCTTTTTTTTTTTTTCTTTTCTTCCCCTTCCCGGTTGCCCCATCCTCGCAGATCTCTTCCCCAAACAGCTCGCCAAACCATGCTGGGGACTCGATCTGCCGCACTTGTTGCAGGATGAGGCAGCCCCCCTCACTACTGCTACCACTCCCCCATCCTCCCCCCTTGCTCCCACTTTCCTCCGAATTACTGGAGTCCGGTGGGAGGGCCACTTGCTTGGGGGCTATCCCGCTGCATGATGCCTGGGCGTTTACACTCACCAGGTCTTCAGGTGGGACTGGCGCAGATGCCTCACAGCCGCCATCTTCCTCCTTCTCATCCACCTAGCTGGGGCCTTCTGACCCCCCAGGAGACCCACCGATCAGGGCCCTGAACCGGTCATCATTTTTTAATTTCTCCTCAAAGGGGCCGCTTCCCGCCAGGATCTCTGCCCTCCGCTGTTCCAGAGCTTTAATGGACCACCGTGGCGGAGACCTCTGCTCTCCTTGAGGCAGGGAGCTTGTTCTTTGCGATCACACGTACTCCCTTCAACTCCACGCGATCACGCGTCTCCTCAGCTGTTTGGCGGCCTCGTATTCGCAGAGGTGCGCGTGGATGCGGGAGCCATAGGTGGTGACAGGCTCCCCCGCCGCCTTGGAGCCCCAGAAGTTTGGGGGCTCAACCACCGCACCTCCGCTGTCCGCCTCTCCTCCTCCTCCAGGAGGAGGAACTTCCACGGTCTCGGCCTCGGGGGTCTTGGTCCCTGGGGTCTTGCGGCCCCCGAGGGCTTTTTTCCTCGCCATCCTCCCTGGGACTGGCTAGATGGTATGGCCTCCTGATGGTAGGTGAGGCCTCCACCCCCAGCCGGCTTGCCGAGGGGTGGGAGCCAGGGGCACAGCCCCGGAGCTCAGTCCCAGGGATAAGACTCTCTCTCTGGGATGGGCAGGCAGGTAGTCCAGGGAAAAAAAATCCTCCCTTTTCAAGGAGCTCTATTCAAGTAGCTGCAGTCACAAGCACACGGCTAGCTCCGCCTCTTCCTGTATGCAGGACTCTGCTGTGCTTGTTTAATAGAAAATGAACTCGGCACTCAACTTTAGTATAGTGAGAATAAAGATTTTTATTCACAGTAGTAACACGAAACGTTTCGGTCCTATATCATGGACCTTCATCAGTCACAGATACTACTGGGAAGGGGGTTGATCCACATAGGGAAGAAAGAAAGGGCTGGATATAGCCTGTGTTGGTGGGGTGAGATGAGGAAGAGGACAATGCCTCTATTGCGCTAGTAACCTGTTGTGAAGGAGTCCAGTAGTGAGGATAGGTCTCTGCATTGAATAGACAAAAAAACCTGACTGGCACACCCAGACTAATGTGAACTAGGTGCAAACCAAGGGAAGCTACCCCCATGTAAAACATACAAAAAAAAAAGGCTGCACTCAAGCATACTAAAGCATGACAATATGGAATACATGAAACCTAGAATAGCAATATGGCTTTGGAATATAAGGAAAAATTTGAGACGCTTAGTATAAACATTTGGCCAAACATTTTAAAGCCCACCAACCATCGTCAAGGTGGTCTCAATACTGGTGAGTCCCTGACCTAATGTGAACATACCTCTATTAGGCTGATATCTGAATTTCTGGGTGAATATGCACCTCTGTCAGCAATGCCTGCATTTATGGGTAAAGTAGGGACCTGGTGTAATTAAAATCACCACCTGGTGGGGGCGGAGTGCTCGGTCAGCAAGCTAACATTCAATAGACTAAAAAACCTGACTGGCACATCCAGACTAATGTGGACTAGGTGCAAACCAAGGGAAGCTACCCCCATGTAAAACATAGAAAAAAAAAAGGCTGCACTCAAGCATACTAAAGCATGACAATATGGAATACATGAAACCTAGAATAGCAATATGGCTTTGGAATATAAGGAAAAATTTGAGACGCTTAGTATAAACATTTGGCCAAACAGGTCTCTGCATTGGACGCGGTGTCCATAAAAATCTTTATTCTCACTATACTAAAGTTGAGTGCTGAGTTCATTTTCTATTAGATACGGTGTGGGAACCTACTCTGGCACCTTCTTGGTTGTGCACACTGTTATTTTTTCATCTGCTGTGCTTGTTGTCATGGTGCTGGATGAGAGGAAGTTTGTGTGGGGTCAGGAGGGGTTTACAGGGTGGATGTAGCAGAGCCGTGTGTGTACAAGGTGTGCGGAACGGAGCCGCGTGTGTTAGGTTTCGGTAGCTGAGGAGAAATTGCAAAAATAGCCAAAGTAGTAATACACCAGAGAGGCTGGAAACTATTGGATTGCAGTACCCTAAACTAACCGCCACACTAGAAGTAGCCGTGGAGCGTACCTACAGTGATCCTAGATGCCTCGTCACAGCCGGAGAGATAACTACACCTAAAGGCAGAAAGATGAAAGCTATCTGCCCTGGAGCAGAACCCCCAAAGAAATAGGAAGCCCCCAAACATGTAATGGCGGTTAGACAAGAAGAAAATACGGACACAGACAAAAAATAGAATGAGCAAACGCTGGGGCCCAATCTGTCTAGATAGAAAAGTATAAGAAAGAATTCTGACTGCAACCCAAAAAAACCCTGACAAAAATACCAACACTTCTGATTAACAAAAAACCTGAGATCACACGATCTCTACCACCTAAATAAGATCTCTGGTGTAACACACAGCAATTCAGCAAAAAAGTGACATGGGAACAGAGCAAAAGTGCAAACACAAAATGAGCACAATTGCAGCGCCAGACCCCAAAAGGGGACCAGGCTGAAGTCCACTGCAAGCAGCAAACCAGGCAAGGAAAATCCAACCAGAGGAAAAAAAACAGCAAATCACTTATCTGATAAAGAGCAGGAATGCAAGCTGAGCTCCAGCAAGACGTGGAAGAACAATTGATTACCGGCAAGGCTGATGGGAGTTCAGGTCACTTACATCAGACCATTCAGAGCCAGCTGAAGGCCATTCAACAATTAGTTCATTACCCTCAGCAACCACCGGAGGGAGCTCCAGCTCAGAAG